>CM061542.1:111841836-112516419 GCA_030864215.1 Capsicum pubescens
ATGCAAGGAGATCACGTGGTGATACTGATCCTAATGACATTCTTTGATTTCATTGCATTTGTCTTGGATATTCAATTATGATGGTGTAATTGTGTGGTTGGAGTGAATCTTAGAATATTGAAGGTTTTGTGTTTAAATTTGATTTTGTAGTTTGAAGATACTAGTTAATGTTGAAAATTTGGAGTTTGAAGATGTTAATGTTGAAAATTTAATTTTGAAGTTTAATGTATTTTTGATATGCTTTTCAATTACAATGTTTAATTACTCTATTGTATTCCTGAAATATGAATTGAACAAATATTGAATTATAGGTTATGCTTAAAGGAACAATTAAATTTGAGCTGAAATTAGAATCTATAATTAGTTATTGAAAATTGATGGGTCCTACTAATTTTTTTTTAAAAAATAAAACAATTGCGGAGGTTTTAACCCCCGCAAGTTTTAAATAAAAATTTATTATAAAAAGAATTAAATTTAAAATAATGGGGGTCAATAACTGCTGCAAATTAATTACGAGGGTCGTAACCGTCGCAAAAATAATTCCCGCAAATTAATTATGGGGGTCGAAAAAAAACTGTCGCAACTTATTTGTGACGGCTCATATTCTGGGGGGTTTTGGGAACCCCCGCAATTATATTTGCGGGAGTTTTAAACCCCCGCAAACTGTAAAATTAAACCCCGCAATTTGACCTCCTTTTTTAGTGAATCAAACCAGTCAACCAGTAATATGGAAGAGATGATAAAATTGATCTTAACTAATCAGACACAGGTTGCTGCAGACTTAAAAAATTTGCAAGCGACCACAAGAAGTTTAGAGTTACACGTGGGAAAAAATCAGTAAGCAGTAAATACTAGGCCACAAGGTGGGTTGCCAGCTGACACAGAAACTCCAAAGCAGGTTATGGAAATCACCTTGAAGAGCGGTAAAGAGCTTCAAGGAGAACCTCCAAAGGCAACAAAGGAGGTAGATGTTGATATGGTGACCCAACAGGTAAAGGACAGAGTTGCTGAAAATTCAAGGAAGTCTGAGTAGTTGAAACCAAAAGTTGCTGAACCAAAAGTCAAGAAGACACTGCCATTGCCTTTCTCTCAAAGGCAAATAAAAGTAAAGGAGGATGCCCTGTTCAAAAAGTTCATTGATACATTCAAAGAGCTTCATATTAATTAACCTTTACTAGATATTTTGCAGAGTATGCCTAAGTATGCAATAGGAATGAAGGTCGAGGAGGCAGGGAAGAAAAGGTTATTCGCTATTGTCTTACCCTTATATTAGGCCCCTTCACTTCAATTGGTATTTTTTCACGAAAAGGGAACCCTTTGTCTACGTCGTCAAAGAGATGGTCTTGGGACTCTCGGGGTTGGAGGTCTAATAGTAGTCACATCAAGTCCTCCCCCTCTTACTCAGAAAGTACTTGAGGGATGTAGTGGAGAAGAAGGTGAAATTACAGGATGTGGGAGCAATCACACTCACTGAAGAGTGTAGCACTATAATGACATAGAAAATCCCTAAGAAATTGAAAGATTAGGGAAAGTTTGCTATCCCTATTCAAATTGGGAGTAAAACAGTCCATGCACTGAGTGACTTAGGGGTAAGCATAAATTTGATGCCCCTATCATTGTTTAGAACATTGGGCTTGGGAGAGCTTAGATTGACTCCTGTGGTTATGCAGCTTGCAGACGGATCCATAATATTCTGGAAGGAATTATTGAGGATGTCCTAAAAAAGGTTGGTAAATTTGTTATTCCTGCTGATTTTTTGGTTCTTAATTTTGTGGCAGATGAATAGGTACCAATTATATTGGGGCATCCATTCTTAGAAACCATAGGGTCCATGATTGATGTTAGAGAAGGCACGCTCAAGATGAGGGTAGATTATGAAGAGGTGGTATTTGATGTTTACAAAGAGTCCATTGAAAATTCCCAATATAAAGATTTATGCATGATCAATGTGACTGAAAGGGATGAGTGTGGGGTGTTTAAGACACCAAAGACCTCTTCTGACTACCTGATTGGGCGACCTAAGATGAAACCACCATTTCCCAACATAATAAAGGTTGAAGTGAAGAGATATGTTTACCTTGAGAGTGCAAACTCCAGAGGTCAGAAACGAATAAAAAATTGGCTCCCAAAAGGGAGTAAAAGGGTGAAGGAATATGGTTGATTTGAGTTGAGTCGTGCTGCGACACTAAATTAGGCGCTGCTTAGGAGGCAACCCAAGTTAATTAGGTATGTTTTTTTCAATTTTTTTTTAGTTTTTATTTCACGTAGTTTTTGTTTTTTTGGTTGAGTCACAGGTTAATGGAAACTCTAAGTACTATAAACTTGAGCTTGAAGCATGACAAAGATTGAGTGTGGGGTCCCATGGATATCTTTTATGTGTGAAGATGCTACTAGCTAGGCCTAGAGGCCTCAGGGAGTATTTATATCTCTTACTTTTAAATTCACTTTGGGGACAAAGTAGACTTTTAATTGTGGAGTGAAGAGATTTCCAAATTTTGGCTCAATTTAAAAGTTTTTTGTGTAAGATATTCTTGTTGGTGCTATTTTTTATTATATGATGCAAGTGGGTTTGTTTGTAAAAGCATGTTGATTGGATGAATTACTATTTTTGAGACTCTTAGGCTCAAGTTTTTGACTCTTGTACTTTTTGGTTTAAATTTGAATTCATGCTATTGTTTGGTTGGGAGTCTATGATGATCCTATTGAGTTGATCATGTACCATGTACGTGTGAGGTATTTTGTATATTCCTTGCTGCATGTGATGTCTAGAACTTGTCCGGTGTGTGTGCGAAGCGAAATAAGAAATATGAGTTTAGGAGATGATATAGGCATTTCTTTGATAGCCCTATTTTTACATTCTATTTGTCCTACCCTTTGTGTATTATCCTAGTTAAACTCCATTGAGCCTTTAGTTTTTCCTTTGGAAACCTCATAAGTAGCCTAATCCTTTCTTTGATAGACTATTTCTTTGATAGACTATAATTTGATCCAAAAAGCTCCTAAGTGCTTTAATAGAAAATTAAATTAGTAAGGAGTTTGAGAAATTGAAGAAGAAAAAGATGAAATTGATGCCCCAAGGTAATGGTTATTGGTGTATAATTGATGTGTGGTGGATGGTTGTAATATAATTTATGCTAAGAATATTGCCATGATTGTGAAAAAAAAAGAAAAATTGATTCTTGTGGTAGTAAACTATGCGTCCACCAAGTGTTTATGAAAATGCTTAAAAGAGAAGAGGCAAAAACTAAAGATATGGATGAATGAATAAGTGTAATTTGGTTGTTGGAGAGTGATTTTAAATGTATAATATAGTGCATTAAAGCTCTTAGAGAGCTTAGTCACTATTCTCAAATAGTTCCTACCCGTCCCTTAGCCTACATTACAACCCGGAAAAGTCCTAATTGATCCTAAGCTTTACATTCAAATATTAGTGGAGCATTACACTAAGGGTAAGCCTATGGTTCATTATGTGTAACTTGAGAATTCCTTGTGAGAGTGAGGGTAATTTGATTCCTGTACCGATCATATTATGAATTGCATTATTATGAGTGATTATGGGTAACTCTCTTATTGTGAGGGCACATGTTTGATAAACATGGGTGATTTGTATGATGTCCTTGATTGAGAAATATGCATGAGTTTTCCACTAGGTGAGTCAATTCATGAGGCTAGGATGCTTTAGAGTAGTGTTCATGAGCTTTCAATTGTGTAAATAACATGCTTAGTGTAGTAACTTGCATTCTATGTAGTCATTGTATTGCTAGCTTGAGTGTCTTGCATTTAGTAGAAGTGTAGAGTCTCCTTAGTTGATGATGATTATAGTCAAGAGTTGTTCGAGGAAGAACAAGGCTTTAAGTGTGGTGTGGTGTGGTGATGTTAGGTGTATTTATGCATTCTAGCGTCACCATTCTAGCCCTTTTAGCCTTGTTTTGAGGATGATTCTATACTATATTGGTAGATAATGATATAAATGTGTAATAAATTGTTAAATCATGTGTTCATAAGGTTCTAAGTAAATTCCAAGTTTGTGCTCAAAAGTTTCATTTAGAGTTCAACCCGAAAAACTAGCATTACTAGCTTGAGCTAGGTGATTGTTTAGTTGATTTCGGTGGATTCTATTGTGTTTTAGGTGTTCCAAATGGTTTTCATGGGTGATTATGAGTGGAATAACTTGTTGGGAGCGATAAAAGTTTAATTTGAATAGGTGTACAGCTGGAACAATATGTGAAAGATCAATGCGAACTAGCTTAGCCCTTGTTTTGATTTATTGTAATGGGTGTAGTGTTGTATTTTCTCTTAATTCGTGTGGTGTGATGATGTAGGATGCTTTTGGAGCTGAATCTGATGATATTTTGATGTTAAATAAGCTTGTAAATCATGGGAAGGACGTCATAAGACAAGGGATGAAACGAGGAAGGACCAACACTTAACCAAAATTCGGAGGACAAATTCCAGTAGCATTATGTGTTTAGCATGCATCGCATGCTCTAGTCCTGTGCATTAGAGGGTACGACGTACACTCCATTCCACAGGAATAGAGGGTGTGACTCATGGTCCACTCTACACCTAGGCATCTCGAGCTAATTCAACTCATAAACGGACTTGGCTTACCCTTATGCTATATATACATGTTGTATCTCATTTTTACATATCTTTGGATATATTTTAGAGATCAAGGGGCTGCTACAACTTCAAATTAGGTTTTTATTGTTTTTATTTTGTTCATACATGTTTTTAGTCGTTAATTACAACTTTGTGATTACGATTATGACTATGCGTGGCTAAACGCCCTCCTTCTGGGGTTGAAGCCAAGAACATGATTATTATTGCTATGGATTAAGTTTGTTTGCTTTGCTTTTCTTATCAATATTGGTTGTTTGTTTATTCTTATTATAACTATTTTAAGGATTCGCAACCCTTAGAATACATTCATTGTCAATCTTGTGAACTCGGGAGAGAGAATAGGGCGATAGAACATGGGAATAAGCAGAGTATTGCTATTGATTCTTTATAAAATAAGAAACTTGAATTAATATGTAGGTGTAACGCCTCGATTTTCTGAACCGGAACGCTACATGGTTCTCATGACCCCGAAGGACCACAAGCTAACCTATGACTGGTATCTGTACCTGTAACTGCATAATATACATATAAAATGCAGAAACATGAACAAAGAGGGCGTAAGGTTCAATCTTGAATAATAAAAATATCTGAAATAAGGTGGTATCACAGTACCAAAACAAAGCTGAAAATACTAAAGTCTAAATTTGAAAACTCTATAATCGTCTAAAAACCTTTAAACTGTCTGAATAAGGAGTTGAAGGAACATGTCTCCAACTAACTCCCTAAACTGAAAATAAACTAAAATACTGGAATAATAAATGTAACGATCATATCCTCGAAAGATGAGGACTCACTGCTTACTGAACTGCTACTGCTGATCTGGAATCTACACCTCAGAACATATGGTGTAACATAAAAAGAAAGCACCATAGCGCAAATGCGTCAGTACAACTAAAATACTGAGCATACGTGGGGGTAGGCTAAATGCATGGGGTTTATATGCATGAACATGCTAACTAATATGAATGTGAGAATACATACATACATACGTAACTACTACTGTACTCGTGGAGATACTGACTACTTGAGTTTGAACTCTGACAATATGAGTTTCGTGATACTGAGATACTGAATGACTGATAACATGGATGACTGCATCTAACAGTCCTAATTCTAGGGAAAACTATCTGAGTTCCAAACTGTATCTGAACATCTATGTCTGAGATCAGTCCTAGATAACGAGTGATCTCTGAAATTGATAATGAGAATACTCGACTGAATCTGAGATTGAGATCAAGCCTGTCTGCCGGGTGACCTCTAGATATAATAATAAGCATCTGAATATGGGACCAAGCCTATCTGACAGGATGGTCCAGGAATCAATGGAACTATCTGAGTTCTTTACTGAGATCGATGACTGTATCTGACAGTCCTGATTCCTGATTTCTACTCTGAAGACTGATACAAAAACTGTAATTGTAATTGTGACTGTGAGAGGTAGTAACCTAACCGACATGCCCCGATACTGTACTGGTGGAGTCTAATCTTTGTCCTGATTGGAAGGGTGTCAATACCGTGCCACGGGTAGAGACCTCTACTATGGTCAAGCCTCTCTAACGGGTGACCCTGAACAAGAAATCAAGCCTAAGGCAATATAATAGTTAAGTATAGCCTTAATTTGATGGGTGACTCCTGTCCTGCGCTGGCTACGCAGTTCTGGAGTACAGGGATCGCTGCTAACGGCTCTGCCTTTATAATGGGAAAAATCGCTATCCCTGCACTCGCTCGGTGGTAGTTCCTACTCCCAACTGAAAGACTCTAAAAAGATTAACTGCGTTGAACTGACTAACTGAACTGAACTGATTTATAAACTGATTAACTGAGCTGATAATATTTTCTTAGTTGAACTAAGCTGAATTCATTGAGTTCCGTTGACTGACGGAAAAGATACTTGAGATCTGAGGTCTGACTGAGAGTACTGAAACTACTGGGACTACTGAACTACTGAGATTTCTGAGTTTTTTTGAGTCACGTGACTAACTGAAATCTATGGAGCATAGTTTGACTGAGGATTTCTTGAAACATGACACTAGCTCTAGGCACAGTCCTATAGTTTTCGGGTACAAGTACCCCCAGGACTCGATGGAAGGAAACTGACACACATGACTGACTTGATCATAAGAGTAGAGTCCATAATTCACAATATCATAAGTAAGGATTTCATAATAAGAATGATTCTCAACAAACTATCACATGATCGGGAATGCACACACCATGTATATACTTGCATGGCTTCAATAACATGGTCATTCCATATCACAACAATATCATGAGCATCTCATATAACATCTTCAATTCAAGACAATAGCATGGGGATCAAGTTGAACATAAACTTAGAACATGGAATAGTCATTTAGGACTTACTATGTCATAAAAGCATGATTTCTATTCCCTTAAGTATTTTCACAAACACCTTACATGCATATCTTAGGCATAGGTGGATTCATCAAGATTACAAATATTCAACCACCAATTTCACATATTTATACATTAAATACCACCATATCCTCACACAAAACATACAAAGATCCCATCTTAGGCATCATCAAACTCCAACCACATGAACATCAACCACCAACAACATAAACATCATAATACCAAATTTAGAAGATGGTTCTTGAGCTTCATGGACGAAAGGAGTCCATGAATCAACTCACGCATACCTTAGAAGGAGGATTCTTGATGATTGACGGAGGAATTTTCTTAAAATTGGATCTTCAAGCTTAATTATGCAACCCTAGTTGTTTTTCTCTTTTAGTGCTCTTGGATGATGAACTTAAGATGTTAGTAGGGTTGTAATCTAATTATGAGCTATATATTTCGTAAGGTTAAGTTTAGGGACGTGTAAGGAGTGTTAAAAGACTTAATTACCCTAAAAATAACTCAAAACAGAGTGTTTTTGGCTCTTGGAACTGACTTAGGTGGTGCCCAAGTAATCGCACAAGCCAGGTTGGGCGGCGCCTAACCAATCACCTAAGTTTGGTTTGGCGGCGCCTAACCAATCGCATACCCTTACCGTCTCTCACGAAAATGGGCATAACTTTTCACTCGGATATTAGATTAAGGCGAAATTGGTATCGTTGGAAAGATAATTCGATTATCTATAAATTGGTGGGTAAAAATATGCAGAAATACCACATTAACATCGAGTTATACTTGTTCAAATATGACCCTTACGAAATCAAACACTAAAACTTAATGGATTTAAAAACTCTTAGCTTGTATTACCTTAAGTGACTCATATGAACATGCTTAATGCATCATAAGCTATATTATCACTAGGATACTCATTGTAAGTCATGTACTCAAGTATGAATCACAGGATAGGATATTTTATATGTAGGAAAAATGGTTCGTCTTCTAGCTTAGAAACATGCGAGGTATTACAATATCTCCCCCTTGGGATCATTCTTCCTCGAATGGAAATTAACTGAGGTGGGAGAGATGATAAGATAAAGTACGTACAAGACATACACTACTGACATATGGTTTCATGACTGACATGACTGAAAGCTGAGCACAACATACTGAACATGCATATCCGATGCATGGGAAGCTGATTCATGAATATAAGACTGAGGACTCTAATAAAGTGAGTTTTCTCAAAATGAGAATGCATATCTGATGCATAACTGAAAGGATGAATCCATGCATATCTGATACATGATTACATAACTGACATGATATATAAATGTATGAGTGAAGATACTGATAAATAGTACTTTCTCTGCTGAACATGTATATCTAATGCCTTAATATCTGACTGAGCTGACTCTTCAAAGCTTGACTGATTATGCCATGGCATTTGATAACTAATTTATAACGGGAACATGAAAGCATCAAGAAAAGGTGGGGTATCTCCCCCCTGGGACACTATGTCCCTCTAGGAATGTTTACCTTGCTGAGATACTGGGGTGATGCACAGGGCGTCTACGAACTAGATTATAACTAAACTACGGGGGTTTGAAACTAATGCAAGAGATAGACTGAACTTGCAACTACTAGGAGGTTCTACCTTGAAATAGTTACATTCTCTGAGATTTTGTATAGCATGAATAGATGCAAGGATGAGAAAACAAACTATACAAATCTGAATGCTCACTGGCACGACATGAATACTGAAAGAAGAGAGACTGTTCCTAAAATATCTTATATCCTCCTGTACATAAATGTGGCGCGCAACACACCCATGTACAAGACACTACTAGATGCGACTTTCAGACTTCCTAGGACTCTATTGAACTTTAGGCTTTGATACCAAGTTTATAACACCCCGATTTTCTGAACCAGAACGCTACACGGTGCTCATGACCCCGAAGGACCACAAGCTAATCCATGGCTGATATCTGTACCTATAACTGTATAATATATATTTAAAATACGGAAACATGAACAAAGAGGGCGTAAGGTTCAATCTTGAATAATAAAATATCTGAAATAAGGTGGTATCATAGTACCAAAACAAAGATAAAAATACTAAAGTCTAAATTTGAAAACTCTATAATCGTCTGAAAGTCTCTAAACTGTCTGAATAAGGAGTTGAAGGAACATGTCTCCAACTAACTCCCTAAACTGAAAATAAACTGAAATACTGGAATAATAAATGTAACGATCATGTTCTCAAAAGATGAGGACTCACTGCTTACTGAACTGCTACTGCTGATCTGGAATCTACACCTCAGAACCTATGGTGTAACATAAAAACAAAGCACCATAGCGCAAATGCGTCAGTACAACTAAAGTAGCGAGTATACGTGGGGGTAGGCTAAATGCATGGGGTTTATATGCATGAACATGATGACTAATATAAACGTGAGAAAACATACATACATACATACATACGTAACTACTACTGAACTCGTGGAGATACTGACTACTTGAGTTTGAACTCTGACAACATGAGTTTCGTGATACTGAGATACTGAATGACTGATAACATGGATGACTGTATCTAACAGTCCTAATTCTAGGGAAAACTATCTGAGTTCCAAACTGTATCTGAACATCTATGTCTGAGATCAGTCCTAGATAACGAGTGATCTCTGAAACTGATAATAAGAATACTCGACTGAATCTGAGATTGAGATCAAGCCTGTCTGCCGGGTGACCTCTAGATCTAATAATAAGCATCTGAATATGGGACCAAGCCTATCTGACGGGATGGTCCAGGAATCAATGAAACTATCTGAGTTCTTTACTGAGATCGATGACTGTATCTGACAGTCCTGATTCCTGATTTCTACTCTGAAGACTGATACAAAAATTGTAATTGTAATTGTGACTGTGGGAGGTAGTAACCTAACCGATATGCCCTGATACTATACTGGTGGAGTCCAATCTTTTCCTTGATTGGAAGGGTGTCAATACCGTGCCACGGGTAGAGACCTCTACTATGGTCAAGCTTCTCTGACGGGTGACCCTGAACAAGAAATCAAGCCTAAGGCAATATAATAGTCAAGTATAGCCTTAATATGACGGGTGACTCCTGTCCTGCGCTGGCTACGCAGTTCTGGAGTACAGGGATTGCTGCTAATAACTCTGCCTTTATTACGGGAAAAACTGCCATCCCTGCACTCGCTCAGTGCTAGTCCCTACTCCCAACTGAAAGACTCTAAAAAGATTAACTGCGTTGAACTGACTAACTGAATTGAACTGATTTATAAAATGATTAACTGAGCTGATAATATTTTCTTAGCTGAACTAAGCTGAATTCACTGAGTTCCATTGACTGACGAAAAAGCTACTTGAGATTTGAGGTCTGACTGAGAGTACTAAAACTACTAGGATTACTGAACTACTGAGATTTCTGAGTTTTTTTGAGTCACGTGACTAACTGAAATCTATGGAGCATAGTTTGACTGAGGATGTCTTGAAACATGACACTAACTCTAGGCACACAACAATAGTTTTTGGGTACAAGTACACCCAGGACTCGATGGAAGAAAACTGATACACATGAGTGACTTGATCATAAGAGTAGAGTCCACAATTCACAATATCATAAGTGAGGATTTCATAATAAGAATGATTCTCAACAAACTATCACATGATCGGGAATGCACACAACATGTATATACTTGTATGGCTTCAATAACATAGTTATTCCATATCACAACAATATCATGAGCATCTCATACAACATCTTCAATTCAAGACAATAGGATGGGGATCACGTTGAACATAAACTTAGAACATGAAATAGTCATTTAGGACTTATTATGTCATAAAAGCATGATTTCTATTCCCTTAAGTATTTTCACAAACACCTTACATGCATATCTTAGGCATAGGTGGATTCATCAAGATTACAAATATTCAACCACCAATTTCACATATTTATACATTAAATACCACCATATCCTCACACAAAACATACAAAGATCCCATCTTAGGCATCATCAAACTCCAACCACATGAACATCAACCACCAACAACATAAACATCATAATACCAAATTTAGAAGATGGTTCTTGATCTTCATGGACGAAAGGAGTCCATGAATCAACTCACGTATACCTTAGAAGGAAGATTCTTGATGATTGACGGAGGAATTTTCTTAAAATTTGATCTTCAAGCTTAATTATGCAACCCTAGTTGTTTTTCTCTTTTAGTGCTCTTGGATGATGAACTTAAGATGTTAGTAGGGTTGTAATGTAATTAGGAGCTATATATTTCGTAGGGTTAAGTTTAGGGACGTGTAAGGAGTGTTAAAAGACTTAATTACCCTCAAAATAACTCAAAATGGAGTATTTTTGGCACTTGGAACTGACTTAGGCGGCGCCCAAGTAATCGCACAAGCCAGGTTGGGCGGCGCCTAACCAATCACCTAAGTTTGGTTGGGCGGTGCCTAACCAATCGCATACCCTTACCGTCTCTCACGAAAATAGGCATAACTTTTCGCTCGGGTATTGGATTAAGGCGAAATTGGTATTATTGGAAAGCTAATTTGATTCTCTATAATTTGGTGGGTAATAATATGCAGAAATACCACATTAACATCGAGTTATACTCGTTCAAATATGACCCTTATGAAATCGAACACTAAAATTTGATGGATTCAAAAACTCTTAGCTTGTATTACCTTAAGTGACTCATATGAACATGCTTAACGCATCATAAGCTATATTATCGCTAGGATACTCATTGTAAGTCATGTACTCAAGTATGAATCACAGGATAGGAGATTTCATAAGTATGAAAAATGGTTCGTCTCCTAGCTTAGAAATATGCGGGGTATTACAGTAGGACAGAAATGTACTTTGATACCTTACTCGATTCATATGTAGGATGATATTTGTTAAGAACTTAAGTGAATTATTACATCCCCGCTCAATGATGAAGGAGTAAGGTTCAACTTAGATAAAAGATTAGAGGTTGGGAAACCATAATCATGCAATTAACCCTACAAATCAACAACCACGATAAGCAAGTTAACGAATGAAATCTTATAGCATAATATTATTGTTTAGAGTGCTTCAACCCTAGGTTTTCTCATATTGATTGTCTCAAGACCTTTACTTTCCGCATTATTTAGTTTTAATTTACAATTTCCAAACTCTTTATTTGGTTACTCTTGCATCAAGTGGATTTAAATTGTTAACTAAAATCAAATTATTGCCAAATCAAGTCTCTGTGGGATCAATAACTTGGCTTTCTTGAAGGACACTATATTACTTGGTATACCACGTACACTTGCGTGTACATTTGGGCACTGTCAGGTTGCAGCTGATCTTGCAGTTAATCAAGGCTTAACTCGTTGTGGTGACTCCTTCAGTGAATCTGATTAAACTAAGAAGTCTGCAGATGTTTCCATGCTTTCTGTGGAGGATGTGAAGGTGACCTTTGATTCCTTTATTGCTTTAATGGCATACAGTGAAGATGAAGAAAAAAATGAGGTAACACTTTCTGACCTTGAAGAAAACTTGAACAACTATTCATCTTAGAAAGATAAAAAGTCTTGCAAATGTCCTGATTGAATCTAAGTGTGAAGTGACTAAGAAAATATTTGCTCTAGAAGAAAAAGTGAAAAGTCAAGAACTTGAGTTAATTTCATTAACTATCAAAATATTTGAAACTAAAGAGCAGGTTACAAGTTAAAATTTGAAAATTAAATTTAGTAAGTCAACTAGAGAAAAGAGATGAAACTTGTAATAAAGAAATTAATAATGCTCTAGAGAAAAAAAAATAGAAGATCAGAAACTTGAGATGATAGCTTTGACTCTCCAGATATTTGAAACTGAGAAACAGGTTCCTAGGTTGAAATTTAAAAATTTGAGTTTGGTAAGTCAAATGGGGAAAGTAGATGCTTCTGAGTGTAAAGGGGGAAAAGAAGCCTCAAAGTTTCAGATTGAGTTTGAAGAAAAATTAAAGGATTCTCAAAAGCTTTTCATGACTGCACTTCAGAAGAATGAGAGTTAGAAAGAGACCTGGTCCGTCTAAGGCAAGAACTCAAAAAATTCCTTCAGTGGACTTCATCCTCACAAATCCTTTCTAACCTAACTGGGCAAGGGGTCAATAATGGTAATGGCCTTTAATATCAAGAAAAAACTCATTCATCTAGGTCACAAGACAAGGTTGATCAAAATGTCAAAAACAAAGTATAAAAATCCTTGTGCACTCACTGTGGAAGAGATGGATACCTGAAGGAAGATTGTCAAAGCCAGATCAGAGCAAAAATGACAAATGTTAGACATGTCCACTAGGGGATAACCTATCCCAAAGGTTTAATACCTTGAAAAAACATGAAGGATCTCACATTACCTAGATGGACAAAGAATGATTTAATCACACCTCTGTCTTGCTACTAGAAACTCAAACTCAAATGGGTTCCCAAGTCTAACAAATGAGCGTAAGTGCAGGAGGGAGAAAGAGTTCACAATCAAAATAATTTTCTTGATATGTAATTGCTCAAGTCGATGAATGAAAGGTATGGTTGTATTCTCTTTCCTGAGATACTTCAAGGTGAAAGTGTCTTATGTGATTAGGTAAAAAGGGTAAAAAATTGCATACAACTGATGGGAATGGTCAAGAGCCTAATAATGAAGAAGAAAATAATGAATGGTGATCCAAATATCTCAATCACAATTGTCATCTCAAGTAGAAGAACTTTAAAAAAATATCTAGTTAGAATTCATAAAGACCAAGTCCCAGTGGAACTCTCCTCAAAAGAAAAAATTTAAAGAACATATCCTCTCTTCTTACTGGATATTCTAATGTTATATCTAGAGGTAAAAGTGAAAACAAGATCCTAATTTAGAAATCTCATGGCTTTTTCCAGTATTCCTATACCAAGGATGAGCTTACAAAGATGTGAAAGAGGCTGGCAAGTTCAAAGCAATGCAGAAAGAACTCTAGATATTCGAAGAATGCCAAATCTAGGACCTGCTCCTTAGACCTATTTCCAGAATAAGTCGTGGTATGATGTGGTGTAATAAATCTAATAAGTTAATGCTGGGATTGATCAGATTAGCCTGACCTATTATCAAGTGAATTAGTGCTTCTTCACAAAATTGATTATGTTCAGGAGGCAGGAATCATTGGTACATTAGGTACATATTAGTCTAACTCAATATCATACCTTTGAAGGTATACATCTATGTGAACAACTTTGGGGGTGGATAGATGTGACAAACACAAAGTTAAAGATTTACTCAAATTAAAGTGGAACCTGGTCCCATCTCTTAGATTAGTATCTTGTATGTGCAAATTGTCTGTTTTGTCAAGAAAAAGCCACATTATTTCCGTCCTAGTGTCAGAAAAATTTGTCCTATTCTAAGAGGAAAGGTGAGTCAACTAAAATCTAAAATTGATCATATCTTGTTCCCACAGAAAACCTTTCCTGGTGCTCATCATTACTTAAATCTTGATGCACCCACTCATTCTCTTATAAAAAAAGAAAATCCTAATCCCAAATAACCCTTCTAATATAAAGACCTTCTTGATGGCTGCATCTCTCCTATTTTTATGTCTTTCAAAGGATTCTGAGCTTAGCATTGTGAAAAATCCCTTCCCAAACCTTTTTGAAAAACATCTTTCTTCTCCTACTTTACTAAAGTCTAACTCCTTCACCATTCAACTTGTTGATGAAGAATCATCCCTGAATCCTTAAAAAAATTCTGATGGGATTATGATAGATGAAACCTGGGTTGCTGAAAACCTCATATTGTTGTCAAATAGCCCAGAAAAGCATAGTTGATCACAAGAAAAATAATATTAGTGAAACACCAAGAATCTTTAAAAAATGGTCTGGAAGTTTTATTAAGAAGCAGCTGACACTTAAGGGACCTGGTCCCAAAAAGAAGAAAGTAGCTGAAAAAGAATTTGTGATCACTTACACTAGAAGGAAAAATGGGGAGAAAAGTAAGGTTGTATCCAAGAAAGTTAGAATCAGGTTCTTGAAGAATCAAAATATGTTAAATAGAAGGATTTTTTATTCAAATGTGGTAACAGAACCTGGTATAATGGAATTAGTTGAGCTGGTTAAACATCAAGGTTGGATGCATCTCATAGAAGGATCTATTCCCATTATTTTTGTTGAGATAGTCAGGGAATCTTATTTCACTTTAAAATTCTTAGAAGATGGGTTGAATCTGACTGCACAAGTCCAACGAAAGAAAATAAAGCTGGATGAAGAAACACTAGGAAGAATTTTTGAAGTTCCTATATATGGAGTAAGAATTTTCTCGAAGAAGTTTCCTTCAATAGAATTCTTAGCAAATGCATCAAAGGTCTAAGGGAAATTTGTGGCTGCAGTGAATAGGAAATCACTCAAGAGTGAGTTTCAATTGGTCTTAGACTTTGTGAACAAAGTGATTCTGCCTAGATCACAAAAGAAAAACATTGCCTCAGCCACTGATTTGTATGTGATGGAATGTCTTAGTATCTTTGAATTCATTAATCTAGTGCTTTAATGATGGAACACATTCACAAAGTTGTTCTTGAGAAAAATAGAAAACATGGCATGCCCTATGGAAATTAGTTGAACAAATATTTGACCAATTTGGTATTGTCTGTGAAAATGGAACCCAAGGAACTGTGCTACAAATGATTGGCATGAAGACACTACTCAAAACTGAATGTGTTAAATCAGGTAGTATTTCTCAAAGGAAGATTAACAAGAAAATAGAAGAACTGAAGTTCTACTTAGCTGATGAAGAAATTAACAAGCTCCAAGTGACAATTCATCATCTCTCCAAAAGAAGCCCATGTGACTCGGAAATGCTCAGAACTGAGAATGTTGAACTGAAGAAGAGGGTGTCAATCTTAACTGATGAGGTACTTAGCCTAAATGCAGAGATAATGCATTTCAACAACAACCTGACCTTACTCATTCAAAATCTTTTTCCCAATCCTTCATCTGTTAATCCTTCTTGATTTCTGTGGTTTTTTCCCTAGAATATTTAAATTATGCACTGCAATGATATTTATCCTTTACTTATGAATGAATCTTTGCTTTGTGTGTTACATTTGTTCCCTTTTAAATTGCAGTTATTCTTCATGTTAGTGTTGCTCCAGTGGCCATAAGTTAACTAATTTGTGCTTATTTTACTCTTGATTTACAGTACTCACTTTTTAATGATGCTAAAAAAGAAAATACTGATTGTGTAAGGAACAAGTAAAGTGCAACTGATGAAGATGCTTATAATGAGTTAAGTTATATATTTAAATAGTATGCTGATAGGGGGAATTATGGTAAGGCACAGTGACAGGGGAAAATAAATATGTTCAGAGATTTTACTGTAAATTACAATAATAGACCAGGTTCCTGTGTTGCATAATGGTGGAAGCATGATGATAGAGGGAACATTCATCTTCAGTAGTGGTAATCACACTGATTAAATGTGATGGATGAGTATTGATGCTCAAATATTTGTCGTTGGTTTGTCATCATCAAAAGGGGAGAAAATTGCTATATGTAGCTTTGATGATGAGCAGATAATTACAAGGGACCAGGTCCCTGGATGTTTAAGGCAACAGTACAGCTGGCACGCGTCTGCATAACTTTGTCTGTTCGTGTAACAAACTGGTAGGTGCATCTTATACTAGTTAGGACACCTGGTCCAATGACATTTCAGACCTAATCATCACTCATCTATAAAAGAAAAAATACGCTTCTTCATTAAATTTTTTTTGCAAATACAAAAAAAGAGTGCTGAAGAGAGAGAAAGGAAAAAACTTCATATTTGATCTTTCTTAAGCTCTTTTGCCATATGTGTGCTGATTTAGAAAGTCTTGAGTGAGTCTTGATTTGTAATTGAATTACTCATGATATAAGAGTAATGATTTTTTCTCTTTGTTTAGAGAGTGCTTGGGTAGAGTTGTCTAAGTCCAAAACTGATTAGAGTTAATCAGTTTAGAGAGAGCCTTGGTAAAGTTGTCAAGATGAGCTTGTAGTAGAGGTATTACAAACGAGAGGAACCTATAGTTAGGTTCTAGTCCGAGTCCGTAATCAAGAGGTTGAATATAGTGAACTTTTAAAATGCTTGTGAGGGCAAGCCGTGGTGTTTCCTCCCTTAAGCAAGTGTGTTGTTATTTTCCTGCATAACCTTTAGTTTTCTTGCACTTTATTATTTGATTGCCTGTGATTGACTTTAAGGGACTTGGTCCCTCACTGTGTGGTGCAACCTTCAAGGGTTCCAACAATAGTTTAGTCAATTTTTCACTTTGTAATCATTTAGAGTTAGATGAGCGTGACTGAGCAGATTGTGTTGATCTTATGTGCTTTGTAATTATATCATTTTAGTGAAAAGTCATATAATTACCGAAAAAATTAACAATTAAGTGATCAATAATTAATATTATTGTAACAACTGTTACATTAAGAGGATTCGTCATTTTATAGATTAAATTACTTAAAATTAAATCAAGCAATTGAATTTGTATAATCGATTAAATCACATGGCAATTTAAAATTATATGATTAATGAATACAAACTTAAAGATACAAATAGGGTGTTTGGACGTTCTTTTCTTATGTGATTTAAAAGACAAAATTCAAAATTCAAAAGTCAAAAGTAGGTTGGTACCTACTTTTGGCTTTTGGCAGCAATTTTTAATTTTTGGCTTAGTTTTGTATTATTTAAGTACAAATAAAGTATTTAAAAGTATTTTTTGTCTTTATCAAACACCTTCAAAAATAAAAAGGTGTTTAAAAACCAAAAATACTTAAAAATAAGTTAATTCTAATACTCTCAAAGTCTTTTGACAAACTATATAAAACGATTTTGAGACTAGCAATGTCATGTGTGTGCAAATGGGGTCTTCAAAGTTTCATAGATTCATAAAAGGGGAAAGTTATCAAAATCACCTTAAACTATACTCGAAAAGTCACTTACACACTTAAACTAATGTTGCGATCTATTACACATCTATTCTTATTAAAAGTGAATTTAACGCCACCCTAAATCTGGCCTGAAAATGATATTAAATAAATTAAAAAAAAGCACGTCTAACATAAAAAAGGCAAAAATACTCTTTAAAACTCCCCACCCCACCCCCACCCCTGTGCACAACTCTCTCTCCTTCACTCCATTTTTAATCTTTCTCCAGTTTCTCTCCATCTTCCTTTTTTTTTTGTTTATTTTTATTACAATCACTCCTCCCTTGCTATGGTTGATGAGAATAATTTTTTCATGGTAGTTTTCAAAGAGAAAAATAGAAAAGATTGAGGGGTGAAATCATCGCCGATCAAAAAATTTTCCAATGAGACGTTTGAAATTGATAAAATCTTATTACTCACACCATTAAACTCATCAAGTTGAGCATTAATTTTTCAATTTATTTTTGTGTTTCTGTTTTTTCTTTGTAAAAGTGTATGAATTTTGCTCAAAATTCAATCTTTTAATACATCCGCTTTTAATTTTGCTCAAAATCAATCATAATAATAATATATTGAAATTGCTCCAGATCTTTTTTAGTGTCGGATGCTGAAATTAGTGGTGAGGTATATTGATTTTTGGTGACAATAATAGTGTGTGATATTTGATGATGGGTGACAAATTAGATGGTGATGGTGTTGTAAAACTTGGTATTGTATAGAAAAAAATATTGAATTGAATGAAGTTATTGTTTGGTTGTGTTGATTTTACATCAATAATGAAAAAAAATGACATTTGATCGTTCTTCTTGAGAACAACAATGGAAGTTTTGTCTAGTGAAAAAAAAGGGGAAGAAGATAAAGGCAAAAAATAGTTAAAAAGAAAAATGAAAAAATACAGAATTTACACGTGTGACTTGAATTTAATATAGACTGGCGCGTGTAAATCACATCGGGATAGGCGACTGGTTTTGAAAATTTGAGGGGCCTATTAAATTCACTTTTAATAAGAATAGGTGTGTAATAGGTCGCCACGTTAGTTTAGGTGTGTAAGTGACTTTTCGAGTATAGTTTAAAGTGATTTTGATGACTTTTCCCATTCATAAAATAAAATGATATGACATTGATATTAAAATATTTATGGAGTTATACAAAATTAATACTATTTAATAAAGTCACTTAAGTTAGTTTTGTATTAATAAAGTCATTCAACTTTTATATCAATATTTATGAATATTAAAATATTTGTTTACGTAGATCCTCAAGACTAGTATTGATTATTGGGTTGGATTTTTTTCTCATATGATCAGTTTTCGATATTGTAGTATTTAGTGTTGGTTCAGGTCTACATATTATAAAAGATCCACTTATTTTGTTAAGAAAGATTTTTTCTTTATGACCGGAAGTGACAAATTCAATTAGAATAACTTTGAAAGAGAAATTTAATAGTTGAGTGATTAAAATAAGTGATTTTATTAAATAATTGTATATACTTAAGTGATTTTTAGAGAAATTTACTCAAGTAGCTTACACATAGGGGTCGTTTAGTTTAAAAACAAAACATGCAGAATTACTAATACGTGACTAATTGTGCAGAGATTATTAGTAATGTGGAAAATAGTTTCAAGTGAATATATAATAATCCAGTGCGTGACATCCTTTTTATTTTGAAAAAATTACATATATACACAAGGTAACTCTTACTTATTACATAAAATCTCTTATTTGAAAAGTAATTATAAAAATTTCACATTAATTACATAGAATCCCTTCCTTTTAGATTTTCTCTCTTCTACCTCATACATCCCAAAACATCCGATTTTTGCTCTATTTTTAGTCCAATTTTTGCTCAATTATTGCACTCCTTATTTTATGCCTAATTTCAAGCTACGCGATTTGGGGGTTTCAAATTTATTCAAATAAGGTCTATTATTTCAAATTATTATGGAAATAATTTATTTTATAATAAATTTCCATAATAATTAGTTGGCCTATTATTTCAAATTATTATGGAAATAATTTATTTCATAATAAATTCCATAAAATTAAATAATGCATTTTATTTTTAAGTCATTTTAATTTGTTCTATATTATAGAAGAGGGATCCATTATTTCTTCTATACCTTAATTTAAACTATAATATGCATTACAAATTATTATGAAAATAAAATCAGATTCAGTTATTTCTATAGTCAACGACTTGAAAGTTGATTTGAAATATAATATCAAAATTACTTCTCCTTTTTGGTTACATGCATGATTTTATCAAATTATCCGTTTTTGCAATGTCATACATAGAAAGTAAAGTATAATAAAAATGAATACACTTGCATCATACATAGAAAGTAAAGTATAATACATTCTCATACATATAACACATGTTGTTGTTGGAGTGTAAATCATACATATAAAACTGACATCATACATATAAAGTAAAGTATAATACGTTCTCATACCTATAATGTGAAATATTTTTACTTAAATATAAATCATACATAGAAAGTAAAGTATAGTACATTCACACACATATAGAATATGTTGTTGTTGGAGTGTAAATCATACATATAATACTGGCATCATACATAAAAAAAAAAGTGTAATACATTCTCATGTGTAAATTTCATAAACAATGTCAAAATATCATTCAAACTGGGTAATGTATTATTATTTCTCATACAATACTATGCAAGTTTTTACTAAAAAATAAATACACTAAGAGGGGGCGGAGGCGTCGTTGGTTGTTCATGATGCCGCTAGTGGTGGCGATAGTGGGAGAGGAATGAGAAACGACGTCGATCTTGGCGGCTGGTCACCCTTGCGTGTTCACCGGCATGAGGAAGAGGAGTGGAGATGTGAAGGCGCTGTTGACTGTTCGTGATGGCGATAATGGCGGCGACAGTGGGAGAGGAACGAGAAACGACGTCGATCTTGACGACTGTCAAGACCCAAAAATGAGGATCATGATGGCACTTATCGCAGCGTACCTTGACAAGTAAACCTATCATCCAAACTGATACGAAAAGAGAAAAAGATAGAAATATCTCAAGGTAAGGCTTCTAGAACAAAGTCGAACCATATAAATAGTCATGGAAATGCGGAAAGAACTTATCAAAAATACCAATCATACCCAAAACCAGGTGTCAATAGTGTAAGAACTACTAATACAATCTAAGAGTCAAATACGTCGAAAAAATAACCACAAAGGAATAATAATTTTCTCCAAATACTAATAAAGACATAACTACTATAGAAAGATAAAGGTGAACTTCGGACGCATGAATGTCCAACTGCTAACTTGGAAGCTCCAACAATTGCCCGAGTCAATCAAGCTGAGGTGCACTCGATCTAAGAACTGCACCGAAAGGGCGCAGTAGGCATGAGTACGGTCCACTTGTACTCAGTTTATATCATAGGCCGACCAAGCAAAGTAGTAAATAAAGAATACAAAATATACACTAAGGGCACGTCACCTCCAATCAGTAAATGTCCCACAACGGTAGCCCACACCGCTTGCACTAATAGTTCTAATATATCTCATATCTATTACAACAATACCCCAAGATATAGAACACAAGTATACATTATGTCACATATAAATAGAACAAGAGAGAACATGTAGATACAAGATCATCAAATACAAGTAAAGGAAAGTAAGACAAATACATAGACGACAAGTCAATAAGGCAATACAACACAAAATAAACACAATAAAGTAAGTACAATGTATATGATGATGATGATGATGCACGAGGCCGTCGCACAACCTCCGGGCTCATCGCTCAATCCCTGTATACACCTACGGAGCTAAAGCTTCCCGATGTAGGACCCATGGGGGGTTCGTCAACCTGTATACAATCCACATATCTCATATTTCCTTTCCAGCACATCCCTCGAAAAGGGTTTTATAAGGTGTTACAATATCTTTTAAAAAGGTGTTGTCAGTGTTTCTCAGATGTTGCCACAGTGGTACCAATGTTTCATGAATGAATATGATATGAAGATGTAATGCTCACAACCAATCACAATGAGTATTTCCATAACCAATCACATAATATATTTCCACAACCAACCACAATGATATATTTCCACAACCACATGTTCCAATATCCACTCATTATTTTTCGTTTCATCCATGAATTTTTACATGTTTCATAAGCCAATAAGGTATGAATATAATCACAATACACCAATGGTACCACATTAAGTATTTTAACAACACAATACAATTATTCACATGTATTCAAGGCTATCAATATCACATAGCACCCCACATGGTCACACATATCACATAATAACTCAATTTTGACAATTTCATCACATATAGGCCCCCACACAGGAACAATACATAAATAACCATTTTACATGATTAATTTCCATCCTTAACATACATTTTGTATCATCATTTACTACCCAACCCAGTCTGAAAGAGTTAAGCCATAACCTACCTCAAAAGCCGAAACAGGTCCGCTACACTTGAACTCGCGATCTTACTTAAAAACATCAAATATGAAATCAACGCGTCAATACAAAACCAATGACACCCATATTGACTACTTTTGGTTCGGGATCAAAACGAATCCCCAAAATAGATTTTCGAAAAAGAAGGAAAAAATCAAAACATTACTTCAAATCGGGGTTCAAATCGATGAAAACTCATTTTTGAGCTTTACCGGGTAAAATCTTTGAAATCTAGGTTAAAATCAAGAATCAAAGTTGTTTTGAAAGTTACATTGATGAAAAAAACTAGTAATTATAAGGTAAAAATATTATTTAAGTGAAAAGCAGTGAAATTTGGGTTTAAAATCATGCCCTAAGATTTTTGAGGTTTTGAGAAATTAATCAAGAAATTACTAAGAAAAGGGTAAATTCTTACCTTTAATCCGTAATAAAACCAAGAAAAAAATATTAATCTAGCTTTTCAAGCTCTCAAAAATATTACTTTTATGCTCACACACTATTTTTGGGTTTAATTCCCAAGAGGCAAGATGAAAAATGAATGCCAAGGGCCAAAAAGAGGTATTGATATGCAGAAAAATCTGGTATTGCACCAGATTTTTCACTTTAAATTCACCTCAGATTTCGATGGGGTGCCCGGGATTCGTTCGGAGTCCGATATACACAAACAAACTATGAAACCATACTAAATTTGACGTTCCAGATGCGATGGAAATATCATATTTTTGAAAAAATATTGTTTTCACAAAGTTGACCCCCGAAATCCGAAATCACAATTTTTTAAATCGAGGATCGAAATGAGATTTAAAAGCCGTAAAATCATACCAAACATGCTAACACTCTAAAATTGACATTCCAGATCTGTTGGCGAAGTCGTATTTTCTATCTGAGGTTATTTCGATCAAATGTGGACCCCACATCCATATTTTTAATTTTCCAACTTTTCAAACAATAGGTCGAAATGAGCTCGGGTGCACCGGGACCCGAGCTGAAGGTCTACATAGCCTAAATTAATATTTTGGAGCTGCTGGCACAGTCCGTTCAGCCATCCGTTGCACGGATCAAAAGACATCCACATAAGTCCAAAATAAGACTCTCGAAGCCATCAAAAGCAACAATATTGCATAAATGATATCAAAATGCATCGAAAATTATGTCAATCACTTTCACACCCCAAAAATATCATAATGCAACTACGGGGAGAGGTAAAATAGTTAAATCACACAAAATCACAAATTTCACATATTTCATCAAATTTTTACGTCGTTACATCATCCACCACTAAGAAATTCTAGTTCATCCTCGAACTAAGGCAAAAGAAATACCTGAATCGACAAAGAGCTGGGGATAAGGACTACGCATATCAAACTCGACCTCCCAAGTAGCTTCATGTACATGTCGATGTCGCCACTGGACCTTAACCACATGGATCACTCTAGAGCGCAAACGCCTAACATCCCTAGCCAAAATGGAAACCGACTCCTCAACAAAGGACAACCACTCATCTAACTGAACCGACTCCCAATGAATGACATGAGACTCATCTGGAATATAACGACGAAGCATAGAAACTTGAAAAACTTGATGAATAACTGATAGATCAAGGGGCAAAGTCAACTCATAATCCACATCACCAACAGTCCGAAAAATCTCAAATGGACCAATATAACTGGGGCTAAGCTTGCCCCTCTTCCCAAATCTCATCACACCCTTCATGGGTGAAACTCAACGAAAACACGATCACCAACACCAAATCTCAAGGCACAAAGTCTATAATCAACATTAAATTTTTGCCTACTCTGAGTCGATCTAAGTCTATCCTGAATGACCCGGACTCTATCCAAAGACTCATGAAGCAAGTATGCACTTCGAGGTCTCACCTCTAAAACATCAAACCAACATACTAGGGAGCGACAACGCCTACCATACAATGCTTCAAAAGGATCCATATCAATACTGGAATGGTAGCTATTACTATATGCGAACTCTGCTAAAGCCAAATGTTGCTCCCACTGGCCACCAAAATCCATTGCGCATACGTGAAATATATTCTCCAAAACCTGGATAGTCCACTCTGACTAGCCATAAGTCTGGGGTGAAATGCTATGCTAAGATTAACCTGAGTACCCAACTCATCCTGAAAAGTCTTCCAAAAGTAAGATATGAACACAAAACCTCGATCTGAAGTAATGGGCACCGACACATCATGTAGACGCATAATCTCATGAATGAAGATATGGGATAACCTCTCAGCACTGAATGAGACCTGAACCGGAATAAAATGAGCTGACTTGGTCAATCGATCCATGATGACCCAAACACTGTTAGAACTATGAAATGTACGAGGATAACCAGTCACAAAGTCCATAGTGATCCATTCCCACTTTCTCTCGGGAATGGGTAACCTCTAAAGCAACCCACCAAGTATCATATGCTCGGACTTCACCCACTGGCAATAAAGGCAACGAGCTATAAATCCGCTACATCTCGCCTCATACCACCCCACCAATAGTGTTGTCTCAAATCATGATACATCTTAGTCACACTTGGATGGATACAATATTTGGAACAAAGGGCTTCTTCCAAGATCAACCTAATCCAATCACCACTCTCAACACACAAACTCAACCCCCAATTCTCAAAACTCAATCTGAATCAAGTGAGGCTTCCTTATCCTCCCCGCTCAATACTTTATCTTGAATCAACCTCAATCCAACATCATAAAACCAATGGGCTCGAATCTTCTCCATCAAAGAAGATCTAGCTTTCACAAATGCCAAAACACTCCCCGGTATCAAGCCTAACCATATGGTAGCTAAAAACTGAATCTCAAAGGCCAAAAGACTCTCCTAGGTCAAAAGATGTGCCAAGCTACCCATGCTAGTCGAATTCCATCTCAAGGCATCCACAATCACATTAGCCTTGCCCGAATGGTAGAGAATAGTCAAGTCATAATCCTTAAGCAAATCAAGACAACGGCGCTGCCTCATATGAAGATCTCTCTAGTAAAGAAGTACTGAAGGATACGATGATATGAGAAGATCTCACAACAGACTCCATACAAGTAGTGCCTCCACAACTTCAAGGTAAACACAACTGCGTACAACTCCAAATCATAGGTAGGATAATTCCTCTTATGAGGCTTTAACTGACGAGACACATACGCAATCACTTTATCCTCCTGCATCAACACATAACCTAATCCAATACTAGAAGCATTATAAACTATGGTATAGCCCACGCCCTCCTTGGACAAAGCCAATATAGGAACTGAAGACAACACGTCCTTGAGCTTTTGGAAGCTCGCCTCACAAGCATCAGACCCCTAGATAGAAATTTTTTTCTGAGTCAACTTAGTTAAATAAACTGCAATGGAAGAGAAACCCTCAACAAAACACCGATAATACCCGACCAAGCCAACAAAACTTCAAATCTCGGTGGGCGAAGTAGGTCTAGCCCAATCACGAACCACTACAACCTTGGCTGGATCAACCATAATACCTTCTTTAGTCACCACATGACCCAAGAAAGAAACAGACTCTAACCAAAACTCACACTTAGAGAACTTAGCATACAACTCCTCATCCCTTAATCTCTGAAGCACAATTTGTAAATTCTCCTCATGGTCAACCTCACTCTTGTAATACACCAAGAAATCATCTGTAAACATAAAAACAAAGGATTTAAGATATGGTCGAAACACCCAGTTCATCAATTCCATAAGCGAGGTAGGGGAATTGGTCAACCCAAAAGACATGACCAAGAACTCATAATGACCATATCGATTTCGAAAAGTTAGTTTCAGAATATTAGAAACTTTAATTCTCAATCGGTGATAAACGAATCGCAAATCAATCTTCAAAAACACCGCAGCACCCTGAAGCTGATAAAAAAATCATCGATGCGAGGAAGAGGATACTTTTTCTTAACCGTCACCTTATTCAACTATCGATAATCAATTCACATCCTCATAGACCCATCTTTTCTCTTCACAAACAAGACATGTGCACCCTAAGGTGAAACACTAGGTGAATAAATCCCTTATCCAACAACTCCTACAACTGATCCTTCAGTTTTTCCAACTCTGCTAGGGCCATTCTATAAGGAGGAATAATAATAGGCTTGGTGCCCGACTCAACATCAATAATAAAATCAATATCTCGATCCGAAGGCACTAGGCAAGTCCGTAGGTAATACCTCCATAAACTCATAGACAACACGGACAAAATCCATAAAAAAGAGGCAAAACAACATGTGTCACGAATATGGGCCAAGTAAGATAAACATCCTCTCTTAACCAATTTACGAGCCTGAATATAAGATAAGACCCTCTTAGTACCCGATTGAAGTGTACCCTTCTAAGCTATCCTTGGCACACCCAACGAAGCTAAAGTCACAGTCTTGGCAAAACAATCTTAGACAACATAATAAGGAGCCAACTAATTCATGCCTAAAATAACATCAAAATCGACCATATCTAATACAAACAAATCTACGAAAATCTCATGCCCGACAAAAGTCACAACACAAGATCGGTACACTTGATCCACCCCTAAAGAATCACCTACTGGGTTAGATACACGAATAGGCATGGCAAGAGGCTCACTAACAAAATCAAAATCCAAAGCAAAATATACAGATACATAAGAGAAAGTCCATCTGGGATCAAATCATACAGATGCATGTCTAAAACAAACGAGGAAGGTACCTATAATCACAAAATCAGAAGCCTCTGCCTCAGGTCTGGCTGGTATAACATAACACTATCCACGACCACCAACTGGCTGAGAAGCCCCACGACCACCAATATGGGCTCTACTATCTCTACCTCTTGCACCTTTGGTAGAACCCTTAACTCTCACAGCTGAAATAGGAGTAGCTCTAAACATACGACGAGAATAGTCCTTGTCCACATGGCCAATCTCATCACACACATAGCAACCTCTACGACCAGTCTCAATAAGAGAAAGTACAACTGATCCCAAATGTCCACCCTAAACTGCTGAACCAGAAGATCCATCATCTGAACTCTATAAAATCACCTGTACTGGCCTACCATGGAATCAATGAGAACCTCTAAAATCTCTACCTCGATAGATCTGACTCCTGAACTCACCAAAATGACACACCCTCTTTGCACCTCCCTGAGATGCACTAATAATACCCCCTGTCATCTTTGCGTAATCCATAATACTCTAAAGAGTAACTCCAAGCACAACCATCTGAGATGTAGCAAATTGAAGGGAGACAACCAAACCCTTCATAAACTTTTAAATCTTCACAAACTCGATGGAAATTCTATCATAGAAATACCTGGATAGGGCATGGAAGCATGCATTATACTCAAAAAATGTCATACAGCCCGCTACAAATGATCAAACTCATCCCACATACGATCTCTCAAAACTAAAAGGCACAAATCTCTCTTGAAAGACATCAACAAACTAATTCCACGAAGAGAGACAACCAAAATTAGCAAATGTGGTCAAACTATAATTTGACGAGGCATATAGGTTCGTGTCATCATTTGTGACCCATAGGAACTAGAATCATGATCAAGATAATGGTAGTTGATTGGCGATGAACACGAGTAAGATATAAGAAAGAGAGGTAAATTTCTTTTTGTGAAAGGTCCTAGCAACCTTGGAGACAAATCATAACTCTTTTCAATCTTAATAAAATATCTAGCCGATGAGAAGAGCTGAGTGGAAGCTCAACAAAAATATTTCAGAAAAAATAATTAATAAGTCTTATTGTTGGAAAATGTTCTTTTACTTATTTTATTTTATGATGTTTGGTGAGTAAATAAAAAATAATTATGTTTAATTTAGGTAAATATGTTGTGAATTGGGATATGGGTAGAATGTGTTGGAGGGCGAGATAGAGACAATCAATGTATAAATTGTCATTATGAAACATAATTTTTTCTACTTTTAATAGAAAAATTATTTGTCAAACTTTTAAAGAATTCTTTTTAAAAGTTTTTATTTTTTTAAAAAGTTGACTAATAAAACATTAAAAAGTTAAAAATATCAAACGCATCAGGAAAATTGGTTTTATTTAGATTTTAGAGGATCTTCTTATGCTTAATGAAAAGTATTGTGTTTATGTTAGGAAAAATGACAGAAAATTCAAGTTTTTCAATACCCATGATGGACCCTTCCTGTGAAGATAAACTAAATATGTTAATAGACTAAAAATGACATTTCGAACCTTTTAGAACTATTAAAACATTGATTCGAGATTGTCCTGACCAAATACTGATCGAGGTTAATTCTTTAGCTTTTACATTCTCAAATTTTTAAATAATGACTCGATTCTCATTCAAATACATCGGGATCGAAACCAATAGTCCAACTAATTCAAATATCACCATCTGGATCTAACATAATTATTGAATTTAATTCGAGATCATCTTCCTCAAATGTTATTTTGATCAAAGTTCCTTACTTTTCAACCTTTCAACTGAAAAACTCTTTCAAATCCCGCCCAACCACCTTGAAAATCATGCTACCCATTCCCGTAGAACCTAAATACCATATTGAAGCTAAGGTAAGGGTGCAAATATAGAAATTATGCAAAAATCATAAGATGATTATGAGGGTCATTATATTTTCCACTACTAAAATATTTCTGGGTCTTATAGATATGTTTTCTTGATATTGAGTACACGTTAAAGCAGTGAAGGAATGATCCTCGATAATCATCGCATCATGTTAGAGTCAACCGATGAAACTACCGAGTACACATCATACTCACCCTTATCTTTTTTATATTTTTGTTGTGCAGGTTTCAAGCCGAGTACAAGTGACAAGTGATCCTTGTCTATAGTTGATTATATGAGATTCAGATGTATTTGTTGTCTCATCCGTGGTTCTTGAATCCCTTCTATCCCTTTTTTTTCTGTATTTTATATTTTTAGATAATATAGTGATTATTATTGTACTTTAATAGAGACTTGTACTGGTGTCTCTTTATTTTGGAAAGAGATGTATCTAATTTCAATATAATTTTTGAGTTTTATGAAAAATATCATTTTATGACATTAATTCTTAAATATTAATTTTAAGTATTATACTTTGAACTGAGTTTTATTGTTTTGGGTTGCTTATCTATCGGTGGATTAGAAAGGTGCCACCACTTTCCTGAATCTGAATTTTGACACTTATTATGTTGATATGCATGCTAAGCCATTGAAACACATAAAGTAAAGAAAAAAATAAACACTTTAAATAAAAGAAGCATTTTTATTTTTCAAGAGAAGACATATATCATTAATTAAATGGTGTAATTGAAGTTCATTTAAGTTAAATAAATCATAATAAAAATATAAAGTAAACATAATCATTTGGTAATGTTACAACATATGGTTAGTAAGATACTTATTTTGATCTTCCTTAGAGTTTTACGGTCAAGTCCAACTCAATTTCCTCATCTTTATCTCTATCACAAATTATAATTATTTCATGAATCGGCTTTTTCAATCAAGTAATAAATGATCTATTGGTCAATTGGATTGATGTCTACACGTGATGCATGAAAGTGATTCCAAATGTTTAGATGATCAAAGTTTGATGATTGCGCTAAATTTTAAGAAAAATCAAGGTTTGCACTTGTTGGATGGACTAATAATGACGGATAAACTTGAGATCTCATAACAAAATTTGCCTCTCTTATCCTGTGAAATGGATCGCAGAACATAGTTTGTTGATGTAATAACTGTAGTTATAATTTTTAGCATTTGCTATATTTTGGTAATTTATCCCTTACCCATAGTTTCTATATTGTATGATTTGTGGGGTTGGTTGGCATGGTCCTCGATGTGTTCGGGAGTGATTTAAGACTCATAGAGGCTTTAGAAATAATTGGTTTGACTTTGATCAATATTTTATAATTTGAGTGTCAAATGATGATTTGATCAATTCCATTAAGTCCAAAGTATTGATTTTTAGTTAGTAGCATAGTTAGTTTGGGCCTTGAGCCCTTATATTACATTTTAACCTTTTAGATAAAAACTAGTAAAATAAGCTTAAAAGGGTTCCGAGGGATAATTTGTTATAACTAATCTACTGTAAATTTTATAATTTCATTGAATTTGTAATGTCGGAATTAGCTTAGTAACATAATTAATTTATTTGTATGGGGTTTCTAACAAATTTTGTGGGTTCAAACAAGACTATTTTTCCAAGCCCCAACAGCTAAACTGTTGTTTTTAGTGTAATGATAAATCCTTCATCGCGTTTGCAGGCCTCTGATCGCGATCACGGAGAAGAAAATTATTCTTCATTTCAAATGGGATAGTGGAATCGAGTTTGTGAAGGGCCGTCCTCATTATTCATTGCGATTAAGGAGTAATGACTGCGTTCGCGAAGGTTTATTTGATTCAGGTCTGGGTCGACCTTCATGCGATAGTGATGGTCCCACTGCAATTGCGGTACTCGAGTTGGGTTAGCCTTTGCGTTCGTGGCCTAAGGCTCGTGTTAGTGAAGAATATGTTTATACATAGATAATTCAAAATATTTTTCTCGACTAATACCCCATTTCATCATTATTAGAATTTGGGAGCTCGTTTTTTGATGATTTAAAAAGAGATTTTCATCAATCTTGTTTGGGTAATCTCTAAACTCCTATTTTATCATTTTCTACTAATTTTATCTACAAAACAATTTCAAATCTTTGATATCAAACTTGAATTTTGGAGTTTTTACTTGTACAGTGTAAAATTGGTTTTTCTTCAACTTAAAGTTCTATTTCAACTCGTTTTCAGATTTTGACTTCTCTGGATACGGGGAACATTATTCTTAAATAAGATTCTAGATTAAACCCTTTTCAATTTCAAGCCAATTTTTGGACCCAATATAAATTTAGTCAATATGAGTAGTGTTGGACTCCATTTTACATGTAGATTATGTTTTTGATAGTTTTAGTCTATTTCGAGGTTATTAGTGAAGGGAAGGCTTTGCTTTAGAGGGTTTAGTTTTGGATTTCAACTTTTCGAGGTAAGTTATGGTTTAACTTTCTTCAACCTAGGCTGGGTAGTTAACCATTCATATAAAGTATGCTATGGGTTGGAGAGTTTATTGTGAGATTATAGTTTGGAATTGCTATTATTATTGTGTTGCCAATGTGGGGCTTATATGTATATTATTGTTGACTTGATCGATAAATTTATTGTAATGTCCGTGTGGGGGCTTGACTTGATATATAGACCTTATGTATGCATTTAATTTCTTTATTATTATTGAAATGCCCGAGCGGGAGGCTTAGATTGATATTATAGATCTTATTTGAGCATTATGTACCTCCATCATCATAGTGATGTCCGAGTGAGGGGCTTCGATTGATATTATTAATGTCTTACATGACTATTTATTCTAATGGTGTCATGTGATGACTTATATCATGAATTATTGACGTATTGAGTTGATTTTAAGCCCATTTATACATGTATCTAATTAATTATTATCTTTATACTGATCGATTGTGAGAAATACATTCTTATTTCATTCATATATATTCATGAGATTGCTATCAATGAGAAATAGTGATTTTGAATTAAAATGAAATATTTTATAAAATCTTTGATCGAGGGATGTGCTGGCAAGGTGATTAAGAAATGTTGATTTTGAAAGAAAATGAAACACTTTGTAGAACCTTTGTCCGAGGAATATGTCAATAACTTGATTGAGATATAAAATTATGATTGTGAAAGTATATGAGTTGCGAACCCCCTATGGGTCCTGTCTTGGAAGTTTTAGCTCGGAAGGTGTATACGAAAGTCATGCGATGACTTATAACATCATCATTGCACCATCATTCCATTGTATTGCATCAATCGTACTCTCACTTACATGTCTGTTACCATGTATTTAGCTTTTCTTATGTATACATATGTTGTTATTCTCATATAGATACTACACTTTTTAGAACTGTTAGATAATATGATTTGAGTTACCATTTGAAAAATCTTTTGTATACAGGTGGAAGCATGATCATAGTATTTTTTTCTTTTTTCTTTTATTTTTTACTTTGGTTAGTTGGCCTATGATACCTACTGAGTAAAAGTGGATCATACTCACTCCTACTTCTCTACCCTTTCGGTGCAGATCCAAGAACCAGTGTGACCCACAATAGCTAATTGTACTGTGGGAGATTGACTTCCGAGTCATTGGTGAGCTCCAATATTCATGGCAGATTTCAGACCTTATCATATCTTACTTTTTCTTTATTTGTTACAGAGACAAATTCATGTATTTCAGATTTCAGTATTGTATTAGATGCTCTTCACACTTATGACACCATATTTTAGGGATTGATTGTATTTCCTTTAAGATATTTTAGTTTTATAAGTATCATGGCCTGACTTCGATCTAGATCTTGTATTTATTTCATTTATTTCCTATTTTAATTTTCTGTTCTATTGTGCATTTTGAACTTACCTATCAAGGCTGGATCAGGGTAAGTGTCATCATGACCTCAACATTTGGGTCGTGACAGTTCAGATGAAAATTCTTGTTAAATTGTAAGATTATTGCTTGAGATAAAAGTAAATAGAAGATTTTGGTGAAAGAGTGATGTGAATAGAATTTAAACATTGACCAACCTGATTTTGAGGAGTTAGGATATTGTCATATCTCTTGATCGATACAACCAACTCTTCATTTTCAATGCAACTACAAGACTAACATTTTCTTCATTGGTGTTGGGATAAATTTCCAAATTGAGGCATCCTTTCAATCTAATAAAGAAAATAATTAATACTACACTAGAGAAGAGGGTGACAAATGTAAGACCAGTGGGGAATTTTACTGTTGGATGCATATGATTTATAGAAATCAAAAGCATACATAGATTTATATAATAAAAAAAATTAGGAAATTACTTATTATTCAGGAGTGAGAGGGTTAAAAGGGAAAGCATGATTATGGACCTTGACGAATAATATTTTTTGAATACAAAAACTTCAAAATACTTGTATAATACATGTACTAATTACTTAAACCTAAGAAGAATGTGTTTTATTGTAGAAAAGACATATATCATAATACCACATATTTAAAGCTCATCAAAACTAAAATTACCATTATCGAATATATTAAAATTATTAAGTGATACGTGTGTATAGAAATTTATTATTTTGGACATTGGACTAAGAATATATGAAAACTACTAATTGTAGTTTTCATAAGTGATACCCATTAAAACAATAATTTATGCCAAGACAAACAGTGTCATATAAATTGAGGTGAAGAGAATAGTTTCCATGTTTATCCTTACTCAATAAATATGGAGACATATTAATATGGTGAAAAGAGAGTAACATTACATTGAGATTAAAAAATAAAAAAGATTTTTTGATGTTTTCTTAAGGGATGTCCGAAAAAAAACATTAAAAGTAAAATTGATCAAAGAAAATTTATCTTAAGATATAAATAAGAGTAAAAGAATCAAACCTCGTCTTAATTAATCTATTTTTAATAGACTTAAAAAAGAGAAACACAATAAATAATTTGAGACAGATGAAGGAATTATAAAAATTTACATTTTAATTTTTCTTTAAAGGATTAACTAGAATTAAATGCTTAATTCTCTGTTCTTACCTACAATAATTGAAAAAGTAGTTATCAAATTTCAAATTTGATGAACTTTACAACATTTGATACAAGCAATAAGTATGTCATCCTCCTATCATTAATGTAGATTACACCTTTGAGATTACATTGAGATACTCCGTCTATCCATCTTTACTTGTCCATATTTTATTTGGCATACTTCTTAAAATACATCTGAGTCTTATAGAGATGTTTGTTTTTTGAGATCAAGTACAAGTTAAAGTAGTATAGGGGTAATCCTCGATCATCATTGCTTCATGCTAGGTTTAACCGATGACATTGCTGAGTACATGTGGATTTTCTACTTAGTTTTTCTTTTTTGCACCTTTATTGTGCATGTTCCAAGCTAAGTACGTGTGGTAAGTGAACCTCATCGTGTCGCAACCCAACTAACCGGATTCTGTGAGAACCTACTCTATTCCACCTAGATAGGAGAACTCGTACCATCTATTTAGAAAGCATACAAAAGTCATAAATAATATCGTTTAAATCTTTATAATTCTATAAACTTATTATAACTCTTGTAAATACAACTAAGAAAACTTTTTCCCCAAGGACCTACACTAGACATATGCAAGAGCTGCTAAAAGGAATACTAAGTAACATAAGACCCAACTTCCACCATGGAATAAGAAGACTAACGCTGATGAAGATCTCTAACAACATCAAACAAGAAACATCACTAATCCTACAACTAGACTATACCCCGAAAAGAGTACTACAAAAGCAGTATCAGCATAATCACATGTCCTAATAAGCATCATCAGTCGACCAAATTGAAATCACATAAATATAATGTCAAAATCTAGAATCAAACATAAACTTACAAGTTTCAATCTAACTTTTACATTCTCTATCCCATTTCTGCTATTCTCACTAAGGACTGATTGAGTCACAACACACCACTTATCCCTAATTGACTACTTTCTCACCATTACATTCCACCCCTAAATACACATCGGTCAGTTATTTTGCTAAGACACCAAGAATTTATGTTTTTGCCAAAAAATATGCATGACAATTAATGACATAATTAAGTCAAACTGACTCACAACAATCCCCATAGAAAATTATCCAAATTAGTAAAACACACAAGATCACATTATAAAACCCTTTATCCATGAGCAATAGCTAGAGATGTAAATGAGACACTTTATAAAAACCTTGATCCATAAACATTAGACATAGAAGTGAGTTAATATATGAGAAAGTATATGGGTTGAGAATATCCCATGAGTCCTTTCTTGAACTGCAGAAGCTCGAAAGGTGTATACAAAAAGCCATGTGATGGCTTACTTCATCATCATCACATCATAGTTGCATTGTATGGCATTGTTTACACTATTCTATATTTTTCTTATGTGTTATTGTGTTTCTAGTTTCCTTTATCATCTTTATATCTTAGAACTATTAGTGGAGATTGTGTTGGCTACCATTCAAAAACTTTTCTATTTGCAGGTAATGTGCTCATAGTATATTTTATTTTTATTATATTCTGCTTTGCTCAGTCAGCCTATGATACCTACTAAGTACAGGTGGACCGTACTTACCTCTACTTACCTTTAAGTATAGATCCTAGTATGAGTATGAGCTATGATAGCTAATTTATGTGGTGTTCGCTGATCTTTGGAGTACTTGGTGAGATCCCGTTTGAAACCTTATTCCAATATTCATATATCTTTATCTCTTCTTTATTAGTATTCAGAGATATACTTTATATTTTAATTTTTAGGCTATGTATTATATGGTCTTCTACTTATGTCACTATTTCTGGGATTGATATATTTTGTTCAGTTTCTGCTATGTTATATACTTATTAGTTCTTCACTTTATTCTAGAAGTATCACCTTTTGGGTTTCGTTTTTGTATTTCGCTTGTATTTATCTTGTGGTAATTGGCTTACCTACTAAGGCTTATATCGGGTAGGTGCCATCATGACCTCATCTTTTGGTTTATGAAAAATTGGTATCAAAGCGATAGGTTTACTAATCTCATAATTAAAAGAGCAGGATGTCTAGTAGAATCTCTCAAATTAGTACATAGACCTCCGTATCTATCTTTGAGAGGCTATGAAACATCCTTGAAAAAAATCTCTAATTTAATTTCTTAACGTGCGGGTTATTCATACCCTGCATTCTAAATATGTATTCCATTTTTTTCTGTGCAGATGGTGAGATCTAGGTATAAAGATGCTAGATATGCTGAGCTAGCACCTATAATTGGGACTCTATTCAAGGGTCAAAGAAGGAGTGATAGCTGACCCAAAGAGAGACAATGAGCATAAAAAGCTACCCTAGTAAGTGGACATGCTAAGGCTGCCTCTCTCACGCCTGAGGTTGAGTATACTGAGGATGATTATCAGATAGAGGGTGTGAGACCAACTCAGGTACTTTAGCATTTAGTTGATATCCTGGCATTACAAGATTTATTGATTTATCTATTGAGTCATTTGGATAGTGTTCCCCAGATAAATGTCCTACTAGGTGTGTCAGGTATTTGTTAGACTTCAGGAGGTATTCTACCATTAATATAGGCTCATACTTAAGGATTTTTGATTTTAGGAATGAAACTATCTTCTGTGACACCCCCTCGTATTGATTCACTGCCTACTATACTTATTATTCCTTCTATTTCTTCATGTCCTGTAATGACTTTTGATGCTCAGAGGAGATTTTTAGAGATTATTTTTCTTGGATCCTCCCAGGTTTAGTGGTTTTATTGGAGAGGATGCTTGTGAGTTTTATCTTGACTAATAAAAGTGGTTTCATAACCTCGGACCTCTTGAGTCCCTTGGAGTTGCATATACTAATTATAAGTTGACTGACATAGATAGATAGTGGTGGAGGCCTCTTGCTAGTTAGGCTGTTGGGTTTACCTGCTATCACACAGACCTAATTTTTTGAGGCTTTGTTGGAGAGGTTTATGCCTTACAATTTGAGGGATTATATGAGAGATGAGTTTGATAACTTGGAGTAGGGATCCATGACTATTGTAGAGTATATGACTATTATAGAGTATGCTGCATATTTTCATACATTATCGTGGTATTTTACTACAAGTATCATCACCAAGTTAGAGAGGATTAGAAAGTTATTTAAGGGGTTGATGAGTTATTATCAGCTATCTATAACTCATATAGTTATTTTAGGGGCTTTTTGTTAGAGTGTTATAGGTCATGCTAAGTTGATTGAGTCGATTCAATAGATTACTTAGGGTAGTAGAGGTACTAAGAAGATTTGCTGCCTGGATAAGTTTAGTGGACTTATGTTATGATGTAGGATTTTCTCCAACAGAGTTCTCGTGATTACCAGGGCAAACTAGTTCAGGAAAATTTACAAAGTTTGGATAGTAGGTTTGTGGTTCCTATAGTTTAAGGTAGTCAGAGGTCAGGTAATGCAGATAGGGATTAAGTGTTGGTTCATTAGGATAGAGAGGTTGTTTTAGTTCTTTTGGGCCCTATTAGCTTGAGTGGTGGTAGATCTTGTTATGTTTGTGAGAAGGTTGGTCATTTGGTTAGGGACTGTCATCAACGAGTGTATGGTTCTACACAGTAGGGTTCTTAGCTTCAGCTTTGTCCTACTTCTATTTCTGCGGTTAAAGGTGGTTCACAGAGTTGTAGGGGTAGTACTAGAGGTGATTGAGGTAGATCATGGGAAACATATGGTAGATGATACTGGGTTGCTCAGTTAGGGAGTATATGTGTTTAGTGCTATGCTATACCTAGGAGACATGAGGTAGAGGCCTATTATGCTATTGTCACATGTATCGTCCTAGTTTTCTAACATTCTGCTTTCAAATTATTTTACCCTGGGTATACATTATCCTATGTGTCTATATTCTTTTCTATTGGTTTTGATGATTTATATGGTACCCTTGTTGTTCGTCTTCATATTACTACCCCAGTAGAGAGATTTTTTAGTGGTGGATCAGGTGTATCGATCTTTTGTAGTAACCTTTGCAGAGTGTGAGACCTGTGTAGACTTGATTATCCTAGATATAGGTGAATTTGATATTATATTAGGTATGGATTGGTTATCCCCCTATCATGCTATTTGGGATTGTTATGCTAAGACCACGAGTTTAGCTTCCTCTAGTGTGCTAAGGTTGTCATAGAAGGGTACTATTAATTTGGGTCCAAAGGGAGTTATATCTTTTTGCTGTGCCCAAGCGCACACGCAAGTGTACATGGCCAAGAAAGTAGTAAAGTGACTCTTATGATCCAGTTATCGATTCCACAAAGACTTGATTTTAAGAAAACTATCTAATTTAAGCATTACTATTGAAGTTTAACATAATGCGATTTGAAACTAACAAAATTTTTGAGTTTATAAACTAAAAAGTCAAAATAACAATGATATGAAACATGGATTGTGAACAATATATAGAGAATTCTAGGGTTGAGGCATTTACATCACATTTTGCATAACTATGATTTCTAGTAGGCGTTGGTATTTATCGTGATTATTAATTTACGAGGTTGACAATATAACTCGGGGATGGTCACTCTCTTAGTCATCTACCCAAATTAGTTTCAGAACCACATCATTGAGCGGGGATGTGAGTATGTAATTTGGATATGTTAGGTTATCTTCTCATTTCATTAACTAAGTAGGGCATTTTGGTATATCTCTATCTCAATAATCCTTTAAAAATTTGGTATTAAATTACTTAAATATATGATCCACACTCTGTACGTTCTTCATTCCATCCCTAAAGTCCTATGATCAATTTATTTTGGGACTTAGATTTATCCAAAAGTTCATGATGCTTTAGAATAGTAAAATAAGAGCACAAGAATAATCAATTATTTGATAAACATATTCACCAACTAACAAATCATTGACTGGGTGGTGTGCTTCTTTTCTTATAGCATTAAATTTCCAGTAGATCAATCCATCAAGTGGGGCAGTGCATGGCTGGGAGCTTGGGCTCAGTGGTAAGTTGGCAAATTAATGACTTGTTGGCCCTTTTAAGCTTGAATTATCTTATCTATCCACTGATTCAGGGTAATTATCATGTTATAATGCTTATTTGTTCAAGTAAGAATTATAAATAAGGCTGAGCTGGACATACGAGTCAATTGAGTGTGGGAAGTGAAGAAAATAAGCTAAAAATTTCATTTGGACAAGTTGGGAGCCAGCTAAGCACACATACGCATGACCTGCCCACACAGTTGGCTTAAATTGAGAAATCAATGGCACTTGCGAAGGTAACCTATGCACATAGGTCGGTCACCTGGTCTGGAGCTTGTGCAGTAGGTAACCAGTGCTATGGTAGTTTTGTAAATATTGCAAAACATGAAATTGGTGCTTAAAAATGGGGTTTTCAGCTCCATACTCCATCGTGGTATTTTTTGAAGCTTTAAAACTTAGAGTGAAGCCTCAAGTGTTAAGTTAGTGACTTTCTCTTACATTTCATTGATTTTGGATCTATATTATTATATTAATCTTTGATTCAATGGAACAATGGGCTAAGAATTTGTGTAAATGTCCTCTTTCTCTTTCTATGAGTAGCTAATTTCTTTGCTTGGGGTTATTCTTGAATAAGTTGTGATTATTCTATGAGTGTTGTTTATTTGTCATTTAATTAGCTAATTTACATGGGTTTTATTCCTATTCCATGTTTTAATTGATAAGTAGAGGTTGCAAACTCTAGTTTATCCTTGAACCCTTATCATCTTTGACAAAGGGGATGAGGGTGAGGACTGAGAGTGAACAAAAACTTGATTCACATTATTTAATAGTATCTGTTAGATGTAAGGATACTAATTAAGGTCATAGATTGCTTAATAGATATACTTGTGAGGTGTTTGGAAGAATCCATTTGTGAGAATTTGGTGTTTGATTGATAAATTGACACGAAATATCGATAATCTAGCCTACCCATGGCTCTTAGATAAATCTATACAAATGTTAAATAACCCATGCATGAACCCACACTTACTATAACATAACCCTAAGTCACATTCCATATTTGATTTAAACTCCAGTAATTTTAGCTTTGAATTTGCATTCTTAATACGATAAAATTGTTAACTCTAAAGTGTTCCAAACAACCCCCCATTCTTACTTTCTTGTTTAATTTACATCGCATTATGAGCTAATTCTATCGCTTCTAACCCTTGATATTGAATTTCATATTCTCATTTCATGAGGACTCTACCCCACTTCTTGTTGGGTTAACTATATTGATGATTATCGCTTATACCCTTGAGGTATAATTTGAGCATCATTAAATTTTCTCGTCGTTGCTGGGGAGTGAAACATAGTTTTCATTCTCTTTAGTGTTACTAGTCACTTTGAGTTAGTTGTAGTGTTTATTTTACCATATTTGTTGTTTTTGTTCTTTTTCAGCTGACGATCATAGTCTACATGATACCATGAGCCAAAATGGTAGAAATAATTCTACTTTTGATGGGCATCTTAAGGACGAGGATCACTGCAGAGATGCGGTCTGTGCTAATGCCATTCATATTCACCGACGAAAGTGAAAAAAATGTTTCATATTACTAGTATGATGATTTATATACTATAAATAAAGGGATTGTTTGGGGGTCAAGCCCAGGAAGACGCCAACCTACATTTGAAATATTTCATTGACGTGCGTGTTTTGTTTTATATTGCCCACATATCTCAAGAATTAATCCGCTTGCATTTTTTCCCATTCTCATTAATGGGAGGAACAATTTTATGGTTGCGAGAGTTGCCCGTGTGATCTATCACTTCATGGGTTGAATTAATGGAGCATTCTTAAATTGGTTCTTTCCTCCATCATGAATGTTTCAACTAAAGGATGAAATCATGAACTTTTGCCAACATAATGGCGAACCATTACATGAGGATTGGCAATGATTTAGTAAAAATCTATTACAACGCCCAAATCATAAGGACCCAGATAAAATGATTATCCAAATCTTCTATAGGGAATTAGACTAATTGAACAAGATGATAGTTGATAAGGCAACTGGAGGGTCTATTACAAAATAATCTTATGGTGTTGCGGCGACTTTATTAGATCAAGTGACAAAGCAAAGTCAAGGTTAGAAAAAAAGAGATACTAAGGTGGCCATAGGGTATCTCTCCACATATTTTTTAAGTCAAGAGGAAAAGAAGAAAGATAAAGAGAGAGATGAGAATATAGCTACGGTGATGACTAAATTAGATCTCCTCATCAAATATGTAATGGTAACTCTTCCAAATGTGGTCAATGCTATTGCTTCTAAGAGAGTTAAAGCTTATGATGATGATACAAAATCTCTTAATGAGAAAATTTGATTCATGTCAAACCAAATCGGGGGAGGAGAGGGGGGATTTCCCGCCCTACCTATCAAAGGCAAGGTGAGAATCAAGGTTAGAAGGAAAAGGATCATGAATGGAAGGACCGTAAATAGAAAGATCATGATTATAAGGACCATGATCATCATAGAGATTGGTGCGATAAGGAACATGATAGAGAGCATGATTAGAGATAAAGATAGAGACCTAGATTGTTACATTTCCCCATATGATCGAGCTAAGGGTAATTCCCTTGATTTAGAGAAGTTAAAGAGTAAAGATGTCCTTGCCCATATCCTTATGAGTTGTCATGAACCAATTTATGAGTCATGATGGTATCTACTTTATCCCTCTAGTAAGTAAGACGAACCATAGCCCGGAGTTAGATGTAATGGGCTAACTTGGTCAAAATGGCCTAAATGCCAGAAATATACAATTTAAGACTTAAAGCAATATTACAGGCATAAAGGTCTAATAGATAGATAGAAAGCCAACAACCATCCAAAGACTCAGTAATGTCGGTACAAGAGCTACTACAAATGAACTATGAGTACTAGATAGTCAAATACAATTCGTCTTTTAAAATTAAAGACTAGACATGGAAAAATAAAAGGAAAAAGAGTAACTTCAACTCCAAGAGCTCACCCAATCTCCATAATCAACCCTGCACAAACGTCGAATCAGTGCCTGCAACTAGTACTCATATCAACACCAAAAAAGTTGTAGTATGAGTATCAAAACCACAGTTACTCAGTAGGCATCATCGGCCAACTGAGCTAAATTATGATATAAATACGATAAGATACAAGATACAATAATTTAAGTCAAAGTAAAAGAGGAAAGCCTAGAAATAAGCTCCAACATTGCTATTCATAAATAAATGAATGCATACAAGATCATAACATAAAGATCATACCATTATAACTACAAGATTGGCCCTCATCAGGTAATAAGTGCGGAAAGTAAATAACCAAATGCAGGCCCCCATAATCCTGGAGGGTACAATCAAGGAAACTAAGCAACTGAATAGCCATAAATTACCAAACTACCATGCTATAACCAAGAATTAATCCAAACCGTACCATCACACTCATACTCCTAATGCTGGACTTGAATCAAAACTTAATAGCATTGTCTTCATTATTAACTTCTGGACTAAAATCAGAACTCATACTATCAAGATCATTATCAACTATCATACTTGAACCACAACTCATATGTATAAACCTCATCAATGGACCATATCAACAAGCCATACTATTAAACTAACTAAGTAGACTATATAAATATCAAATCTATTAATTCACACTAGTAACCATGCCCATAAGCCATGTTAATAACCATAATCATATGTTATTTCACTAATCATATCCATACGTTGTTAATTATATCTATAAGCCACACCAATAATCATATGTATATATAAGCCATATCATTAATAAATACCTGGAATTAGCATCAATCTTTCAATATCCAACCACAACCTCATTAAATGTATTCAATCTCCTCACGTCTTAAACCAAATATTATGAATAAGTCGACAAAGACAACACAAGTCTTGGCCTAAGGTGGGCCATAGGGGCCTACTTCTAATCCTTGAAATCTATTTTAGGCAACTTCTACTCTAGATTAGGATAAAGTATTTAAGTTCATCTATAGGTGTTTAATAATCCATAAATAGCCCTAAGATAGCAATTCTTTCCAAATATGAACAACTAAGGTAATCCTGCCTAGAATAATAGCAACAAAGGTAATTTCCCTTAACTTATGCATCTAAGTCTAATTTCACTCTAAACATCAATGACAACGACAATTCCACTTAACATAAGCCACTAAGCATTTTCATTCTAAACATGAGCCACAAAGCCAAATTATCCTAGGACATGAGTAACAAAGATAATTACCCCTAATTTATGGGTTCAAAATAGCTTAAATGATTTAACTAATCCAACTATTCTTATTCATACCTACAACACCTAAATCCTACTCCATATATAGCATAATATCATAATCATACTATAAGATTGGTCAATCTATGAAGAAGGTAACCCTAGCCTACCTAGACGCCAAAGAAAAGCCTAAAGACTCTGCTAAATCACCAATTTTCCTTCTGAGAAGATTCTACAAGGTGTCATGCTATAAAAATCACAATCTACTAATCAAACTGAGAACAATGATAGCCATACTGCACTATTATTCTTTAGGTCCAAAATATTTTAAAAATCCCATGTGGGGCTCATTTATAAAATCTCACTTTTGAAACCAACACAACATCACTCCTTGCACAAGGAACCTTTATCCTAAAAAATAGGTGAATTCCAAGCTCTAATGGTGCTACAACCAAGCCACCAAGCTTTTAGCGATTTTAGCAAAAGTATGGAGAAATCAACTATGAAAATAATTGAATTTTACCATAAATTCGATGGAAACCGCATAAATTAATGATACTAAAGCTTCATAATCACCCATAATTGATTCTCCCAGGAACTTCATATTTTTAGGGTTTAAGATTCTACGGAATAGATGAAAATGGTAAAAAATTAGGCTAAGTGGGCATTTATACCCTTCCCAGATGCAAAGGTATCACTTAAGGAAACTTTGGGCCACATAAGCAATACTTGAGCTCTAGCATACCTACCTCTTATGTGATCAATAGGCTGCTTACATAAAATCTGGCTGCTTGAGTAAATGTTGCATATGCAACATAAGTATCACTTACATGATATCTCTGCCACTGCCAAGCCATTCACTTAAGTGACATAATGAGTTACTTAATTGACACTTGTTGGGGTATTTTGGATGATTAAGTGATCAAAGGCATCACTGAAGTGATGCACTAACTCCAGTTGAGACTTGGAGAAATTCCAATTCTCTTCCAACCCCTTGGGATTCATTTGAAATCCGAATAGGAAAATGGACTCTACTGCCTTATCAAATTCAATGTTTTGGGCTTAATGGCATTGTAAAAATTTCCATCCAAGGTTGTTTTTGATAAAAAGTGGGTCCCATACCCATTTGCCATTCTTCTTAACTTTCAACCAATAGCCTAAAATGAATTTGAAAGCCTCAGGACCCATACCAAGGGTTAACCCAACCTAAAATCGATGTCTCAAAGCCGTTGGAATAGTTAGAATTGGCATACAAGGTCATTTAGTTAAAGTTTTTTCCAGTAGAGAATTTGAACTAGTGAAGTCTTCAAAAAAGTAAATTGACTCTAAAAACCAAATAAACTGTCCAATAATCAAACTGTCAGTTTCAGCAAGCCATAAATGACTTGAGGCAATTTTTAGAAGCTCTAAACAACAAAAATAAGTAGAAATATAAAAAATAACATGGAGGGTCATTAAATGAGTGTTAAAAAATTAATAGAATGTTGAGGGAGACGATTGACGATTTTTCATAACTCAATCAAAGGATTACCTCTCATTTGGCTTCTATTAAGCAACTTTAAACTCAATTGGGCAAAATATAGGCTTATCTCAATGTAAGTCCAAAAGGTGGATTACCTAGTGACACAATGGCTAATATGAAAAATAATACTCTCATTAAGGCGATTGTCACTAGGAATAGTCAAACTTTTGGTAAGGATGTTAAACTTGATGAAGACTCCAATAAATAGGGAAGTGACTAACAAGCCAATAGAAAGAGAAAGTAACTAGAAAAGTCAAATGATGATGTTTCAGATTTTAATAAGTGAAGTCTTGAAAAGTCAAGAGTAGTGAAAAAAAGGTTATAGTGAAGAAGAACCACAAGTGGTTGATTGTAATACTCTATAATCAAACAAAGTTGTCTCAATGATGCAAATCAAAATTCCTCCTCTACTTCTGCAAATGCTCACGAAGAAGGAAGTTGATTCCAAGTTTAAGAAATTCCTTACAAAATTTAGCAACTTATCGGTAATTATACTATTGTTGAAAGATTTACAAGAGGTGGTCTGGTATGCTAAATTCATGAAGGACTTGATCATAAAGAAATGAGTCATGGATTTCGAAACTATTGAAGGAAGATCCAGGTGCATTCACTATTCCTTTCACTATTAGGGTGTACAAATTCAAAAAAGCATTATGTGATCTTGGGGCAAGTATTAATTTGATGTCATTTGTCATGTTTCAAAAACTAGGTTTGGTTACCTCCAAGTCAAAACAAAGAGGCTTTTAATGGATGACCGATCCATCAAGAAGCTCATGAGTGTGTTGTATGATGTATTTGTAAAGGTGGACCACTTTATTTTATGGGCGAATTTGTCATTCTAGATTGTGAAATTGACCATAAGGTCCCTATCATTATTGACAGCCCATTATTAGATACCAGTAGAGCTTTAGTTAATGAGGAGTGCGGTCAAATAAATTTTTGAGCAAATAATTAGGAAGTGGTTATCAATGTGTGAAAGTACATGAAATAACCTATGGATCTGCAAGTTGTTTCGATGATGGATGATGAAGTGATTAACACTATAAAGGTGGATTTTATGAGTGACCCCTTGGTGGGTATTTTGTGGAACTTAGGGAGCGAGGTGATTGAATAATATGATGAGGTGGTTGCTTCATTGATGAGTCTTGGCTCATATACTAAAAATCCTTATAAGTTGGATCTTGACTTGAAGAATCAAGAAAGTCCACCGCCAAACCTTCTACTATTGAACTACCTCAACCTAAACTTTAGCTGTTGTCTTCACATCTTTGTTATATCTTTTTGGGCGAGAATAATACCTTTCCAATCATTATTGCAGATGATCTATTTCCTTGGCAAGTGGAGGCCTTGAAATCTATTTTGAAAAAGTTTGTCCGTGCTATTGGGTAGACTATAATGGATATCATAGTGATTGATCTCAATATATGCAACCATTAAATTAGGTTGGAGGTTGATAATGTGCCTAATACAGAACACTAATGATGACTTAACCCACCAATGCAAGAGGTGGTCAAGACCCACCAATGTAAGAGGTGGTCAAGAAGGATATTAACAAATGGCTTGATGTGACTGTTGTCTACCCAATTATGAATTGTATGTGGGTTATTCCAGTCTAATGCATTCCCAAAAAGGGTGGTATGATGGTAGTACCAAATAAAAATAATGGTCATGTACCCATACGTCCGATCACGTGTTGAAGGGTATGTATGGATTACTAAAAATTGAATTCTTGGACAGAAAAAATCACTTTCTAATGATTTTCATGGACCAAATGCTAGATTGCTTAGCCGAGCGAAGGTATTATTTTTGTGATGGATATTTAGGTTATAATGAGTTTTGTATTTCACTTAAAGATCAAGATAAAACCATATTTATATGTACCTATAGGACCTTTGCCTCCAAATGCATGCCTCTTGGGCTGATTTTGGATAACTAACATGATATTGATTTTTGAATTTTGCGACCTATTATGGTTGGGACTGATTTATACTGGGAGTAAGGTCAACTAAATTTACACCTAGTATGAATGAAAATGAAAAAACTCATGGAATAGATATATACTTGAAACTTAGGATAGTAAGACTAGATGAAAAGATGGGAAACTACAGGAGCTTGTTTGTTTGATTGCTGAACTAATTACTAGCTATACGAACTAACTCATACTAAGAGTTTTATAACTCAACTGAAGCATTCTTGGAAAAAACATATATTTAGAACTGTAAAGTGATAGATAGTGTCATGAAATTTCTAAGAGTCACTGAGAAAGGAATATATATTACCTTCAACTTTCCTTGTCAGGAGTTTTAATAACATTAGGGATGGAAGAATTTCGAGCATGATCTGAGTAAGATATCTGAATAAGGATTATAAAATGGTTTAAGCATCCAAGTCTACTAGTTTGAGCTTGTAGAGTAGGAATAACTTAGAGCTGAACATGAGACACCTCTGGTCCGAAGTTACATATCTTGGAAAAGGGAGTATCTTAGGCTGAAAGTGAGGTTAGGAATTATATAACTTAAGCAATATGACGATATTTCTACAACTTAGCAACATTCTTTAACCATGCTTTTTCTTATGAACCTACCACACTTAACTAGATGAAATTTTCTAACTCTCGTAGGGATAGACCATAATTGGTTGCTAGAGGCTAAATATAGTTACATACTCTTCACTCTTTAAGCCTAACTCAGAGATACAAAGCTCTAGAACTAAAATGACCATACTAGCCTCACTATGGGAATCTATATGCTATATCCACTAGAAGCAATTAAGGTCTAAATAAACTGCCTTTTCCATGACAAATAAACCTTAAGTGCTAACCAAAGAGTCACAAACAACCATAATCCATTATCTGCAGGTATATCAATAAATCATTCAAGCTTATAACTCAACTTCTAACAATATAACCATCAAAGCATAAGAAGAGTCACTGAAGAATTAGAACATAATGGTTTGGTGTAAAAAGGACACTATGAAATCTTGACTGAAGTATTTTCATGAATTCGACATATTACTGAGGCCTAAGGGGTAAAATATAATTGGAATAAACTTGTTCAAGAGTTCTAATCTGAGAGCATACATGATGTAGTATGACGTCACTTGTCATTAAAGAAGTATCATGAGTACCTGGAACTGAGCATACTGTAAAATGAGTAGATGTGTCATGAGTTGCATGACTTAATAGTGAAATTCTTAAATTCATGGAATATGATTCATACTACTGATTAAATTATCACTCCTTATACTAGGAACTGGGAGTGCACCTGATTCTATACAAAGTGCATGAATATAAGCTATGATCATGGAGATGATTTGCAAGGCATGAATAGAGTGTCGTAGTGACTAAAGTACAAAAAATTATACCGAGATAAGAATCGGTCGGTTTTCTTCATTCCCTACTATTATTTTAGAACTCATTAGCGTCACTACTAGAATCTAAGAACTTGACTTCGTCCCTTGTTACATTATCCACCCCTTAGATTAAACTATCATTATAAGTTTGTGTACCCCTTCAATAAACTCTAAATTGAACTACAATCACTTTACTCTAGAGTTTGGGATATAATATTACACATAAATACTAAACTCCTCCTGAAGACTATATCTTAAAGTGTAAATCCCACTACTAGTACTTCCTTATATAAAACTCTTAACTTTCTATAGCCCAAATAGTTATCATATAATAACTTAAACACTTACTAACTTAGAACCTTCTAGAGTATCACATACTCTGAGTACATATTTTTCCTTCTAGAATTCCAAAATCTTTTTTTCTATTAGCTTAATCATCCCAAATTTAAACATAAATTCTAACACTTAACATGGATATTCCCAAAACTTTTAATGAACTATCCTAACTTACTACTACTAGATAAGAATCATGAAACACTAACCCACTAAAATTTTATAAACTACCCAACCTTAACAAGCTTCTCTATCTTTTTGGTCACTACCTAATATCGATCTAGGCTAAAGTATTAACATACTATAAGTCCCCTTAATTGGTAAATATATCTCAAAGTGCTATTATATAATCTATATAACACCTTTATAGATCCATTGATACATAATCTGCTAAATTCAGATAAACACCATCCCCATTTTACTGCTACTATGCTTCAAACTCTAGGTCATGCTGAGAAAGGATCTAAGGGCACATTTGACCTTGTCTCACTACATGATTTTTATAAACAAGAATGAGATACTTTAAAGTAGGAACTTAAAGGAACTGATGGGATCCTTTCAAGCCCACTACAATCTCATAACTATCTGTAGGGACTGTCCGAGAAAACTCTAGACGTAGGAATTTAAGATTGACTATTTCTATTACCTTAAAAATAAGGCATAGTCAGCAGAAATGGAGTAATGCTAGAAGCTGTATAAGTTTCTTAGAGAATAAATCTAATGCATGATCTGAAATATGATAGAAGGCAAATATTTTCTAAATGCCTTGTAGTCTCTTAAAGAAAAGTACAAACATCTCAATACCATTTTTTCAAGATTCTACTCGACACGACTTCACAACACCCTAGGACACTTGAACCTTATGCTTTGATACTGTATTTTTCACGATCCAAGACTACCCCCTAGTTGTAATATGGTGCTTAGAACCACAAGTGATTCCAAACTAACCCCTGGTACTGGCATAATGCTTGAGCAACAAATTAAATAAATTTAAAAGCTAAATTAACTAAGCAGAAGCATAATCATGAGATAACCTATTTCAATATATTGTTGTTTAAAGCTTACAATTTTGTAATCTAAAATAAGGGAAAACTAAAACTACATATAATAACTCTAACTGACTATATATGAAGCCTCTACTAATACTAACTATAGGCAGTCGATACACGACTCCCTACAATACCTAATTAATATATATGAATTAGAAAATAAAATGCTGGAACTGTAACTGTTTTGAGTTTTTAAAATAAGAGAACTTACCACCTGATGGCTGAATTCTATGATTTGGCTGACTATGATCCTGATAGTAAGCACCTGAATCTTCATTACATGAAAAATGTAGATAGATGTACTGAGTACTTAAGATATGCACTATTCATGAAAACACTTAAAACATGCTTTAAAACTGAGGACATAAGCCATTTGCTGAAATTTGCATTTAAAATATTTCTTTACACAAAAGTTGTGAGGCATAGTGAAATCTCTAAATCACGAGCTAAAAAATTTCTGTAAACTGGGAAGTGGTAGAAGAATAACTATTATATTTAATCTTAAATTAATGTTGAATATGATGTAAAACAGTACTGAATTCTAACTGAAAATAAAGGGATGAACTTGAGTGCAAAATGAATGCATGTAGCTAAACTATAGTATAATGACCCTATATAAAATACATATATATTGATCTGCAGTGACAGTTTGAAAATTCATTATATAAAAGAAACTAAAACTAAACTTAGGGTCATGTATGAATACTGAGTCTTAAATGTGGGATGTGTACTGATGCAATGACCAAGTAAATAAACTTATAACTATTCAGTACTATACTAAATAAACTCATTATAATGTCATGCAATAACTGAGTTTGGATGTTGGAGAAACTATTAACCGATATATAACCATTTGAGCTAGTCATGGAGTTCATTATATTAACCCCATCTAAAAGGGCCCAACATACCTTGTTAGGGTATAAGGGATGAGATGGCGTTGTACCACTAAAATAATATCCAAAAGGACTAAGGTGTCAATCCTGGTATGATGGGCGACCCTTTAGAACCTAAGGTGGCTCAGTAGTTCTGTAACTTAGAGACTTCTACTAAAAGTCTCAGCCTAATTGATCGGTGATCCTCTATCCCTGCGTTTGTTAGGTACTAAGTACTACTCCCAATGGAATATAAGCTGATATACAGAATAGCTCAATAATACTAAAGTCCTGATGAGAAAGACAAGTTATGTGTTTGAAAGTATTCTAAATTATAAAAATTAAAGGACTGAGTATTTGACCGATAATACATATATCCTAGGTCATCGGGTGTTCATAACCCGCCATCTATGAAGAATGCAACTATCATAATAAATTTCATAATCTAAAGAGAAATATAAAATTTCATAATACTAGTCCAAAATTATCACTTTACCAACGTACTAAGGGTTCATAATTCTAAGCATGTGAAAATATTATTTTTCATGGAAAAACAAGGTATGTTAACTAATATGGCCTAAAATTTGTAAAATTATGATAAATAATACTTAATAGTCTTGACAAAAACTAATGCATCATTCATCGCTTGATCATATGCTTTAAATTTGGAGTAATATCATGTAAATGGACATGATAATATTGAGAATATGATAATATAGTCATAATAAATCATAAATAATCATGAAAACATGCTCATGAAGGTAAAATATATTAAGGAGAGCTGAATTTAGGCTTGGTATTCTATTTGGGAAAAAGCCCTTGTTCATGGGAATCATAGAGATCATAATTAAAATTCATAATTTAAAACTAGAGTTTTGGGAATAAGGGTGAAACAAATATCTTATTGAATATCCACATACCTGATTTAAAACCTTGAAGAAATATTTGGATTTGGATCCATAAGATAAAAAACCCTATTTCTTGTTTGGAGAGGAAAATCACATCTTTCTCTCTCTAAAATTTCTTAGTGTTGAATGAATTATGAGGAATGGGGGAATTATGTGTGTTTTAGTATAATGATTCATCCATTGGAGTTCTTAAACAACGTAATTTTGGTGTTAAAAAGGTGAGAAAAGACCAAACAACCCCTCTAAAATTATGTAGAAAACTCCTAAAAGCAGTCTCGATGACTTAGGTTATGACTCGTAGGTTCTGGAAACGATTCGTAGCTTAAGTCTTGGTCAAAGTACCAAATTTTGGTCCCCACTATGGTGACGATGAGTCCTCCTAACAACTAGTAGGATCTGACTACGAGTCGTCATCAAGCATTGTTGTAACTGGCAGCTTTGACAGTGCTTCAGTAATTAAGACATAACTTTTTACTTCACTACTAGATTAAGGTAAAATGGGTGTAGTTGTAAATATAATTCAATTATATATATTTTGTGGGTTTTAAACTCTAAAAATCTTAGTAACATAAAAGTTATGCTCATTTGAAGTTGACTATAGAAATGTTCTTCACCCGAATTTAATCGGTAAGGGATATTTTGACTTATTTATAAGCTAGGAGTTATTTGGAGACTTAATATATGTATAAATCACATATAAAATGATAAAAACAAGACTTTTTATTTTGCATGTTCTTGAGGCCTGATTCTAATATTGGCTTGGATTTTTGAGATGTTACAGATTATTGAGCGGTGTGTAGAGACAAACCTTATTTTAAATTGGAAAAAGTTCCATTTTATGGTAAAGAGGACATAGTTATTGTCCATAAGATATCAGGTAAGGGAATCCAAGTTGATCAATAAATAGTAGAAGTGATTACTAAATTACCTCCCCCATTTTCGTAAGAGGTGTTAGAAGTTTACTTGGTCATGCCGAGTTTTATAGGCATTGTATCAAAGATTTTTTAAGGATTTATTACCCTTTATGTAATATCCTAAAAAAGAAAGTGAATTTTTAATTTTATGATGATTTTTTAAGAGATTTTAATTTTCTCAAGGAGCTACTGGCTCTTGATTTGTCCATTCCTTTTGAAGTAATGTGTGATGGAAGTGATGTGGCATTAGATGCGTTGTTGGTATAAAAAAAGATGTTTCACCTAATCTACTATGCCAAAAAATTATTGAATGAAGTCCAATATAACTATACAATTATGGGGCAAGAGTTGCTCATGGCGGTATATGCTTTTGAAAATTTTTAAACCTATTTGTTAGGTATAAAAGTTATTGTACACAGGGACCACACAATTCTTAGATATATCATGGAAAGAAGAGGGAAAAACTCAATTTATTAGATGGATATTGATCTTACAAGAATTTGATTTTCAGGTTAAGGGTCAAAAGGGTCGTGAAAATCAAAAGGTCGACTACCTCTCTTACCTTAAATATAATCATAAGAAGTTGGTTGAGATTGAGATTTATGAAGCCTTATCTGATGAGCTATTCATGTCACTTTTTGTAAGTATGGAGCCTCGGTGTGTAGACTATGCTAATTACATTTTGAGTGGCTTACTCCCCGATAATCTCAACCATTATCAAAAGAAGAGGTTCCTATTTAATGTTTAGAAATACTTCTAGGATGAACCATACTTGTTTAGAGAGTGTATGGATAGAAAGATTTGATAATGTGTCATGGAGTCAGAAATGCGATACATTCTTTAGGCTTGCCATTCATATCAATTTAGTGGTCATCATGGTGGTATTAGAACAACTGCAAAAGTTCTTCAAAGCGGATACTATTGTCCTACTCTCCTAGAGATGCTCATGAGTTGGAAAAAATATGTCCTCAATGTCAAATGCAAAGGGGTATTTCAAGAAGGCATGAGATATCTCTAAAGCCAAACCTCGAGGTGGAATTGTTCGACGTATGGGGCATTGACTTCATGGGTCCCTTCGTGAGTTTATATGAAAAAAAGTATATTTTGGTATTCATTAATTATGTCTCAAAATAGGTGAATACTATTGCTCTACCGAACAACAAAATCAAGAGTATCATCTTCTTCTTGAAGAAGTATATCTTTACAAGGTTTTAGACTCCATGGACAATTATTAGAGATGAAGGATCATATGTTTCTAATAGGGTGTTTGGTACATTGCTTTACAGGTATGAGGTAATGCATAAGGTTGCTACATCTTATCATCCCCAAACTAGTCGCTAAGTTGAGGTGTAAAATCAAAAGATAAAATTAATCTTGAAGAAAACTGGAAATGTTCATCGCACAAATTGGCAAGACAACTTAATGGTTTTCTTTAGGCATATAGAACATCATTTATGACTTCTATCAGTATGTCTCCCTATCAATTGGTGTTTAAAAATCACGTCACATTCCTGTTGAGTTAGAGAACAAAGCATTATGTCCCCTATGCAAGTTGAACATGAGTTAGAAGGATGCCTCCAAGTCAAGAGTGGACTAATGACATGAGTTGAAAGATTTTTGACTCAAGGCATATAAGAGCTCGATGTCATACAAGGAGAAAATTAAGAAGTGTCATGATTCAATGATCTCAAAAAGAGTGTTTTTTGTGGGATATTACATGCTACTCTTCAATTCAAGGTTGAAACTCTTTGGGGGAAAGCTTAAATCCAAGTGGTTGGGCCCATTTGTGGTAACAAATGTCTATCAGAGTGAGGCTATTGAATTGGAGGATCATGAGAAGTGAATGTTAATGGTGAATAGGTTAAGTTTGAAACATTATCATGTGGATAGGCCCGAAGAGGCAAAGGTTGATTTTCTCTGCTTTAAGGATATCTATTAATGGGAAACAACATCGTGCCACGATGATAACTAAGGCTCTTCTTGAGAGGCAATACGAGGTTTATTTTTGTTGTTTTATAGTAGTTTGGATACTAATTTTAGGTGAATACCCTAAGTTGGGAAACATGTGACTAAGTATTAAGGCCTAGCACACTACCTTATAATGGAGTCCATATGCGGGCATATGTCATGTACCTGCGTGCGTATGTTAGTTGAGAAGGTGGCCAAAAAATGGATTGAAGTTACTGACTTTGGGAAGCTTTGGTACCTACATGCTCAGACTAGACCCCTACGTGTGTAGGACATTTATGCAAGTGGCTAAAAAGGCTCGATGCACACTTCGTAGATACGGCCCACTGCCAGTGTGTACAAGCCTTGCACCTACACACGCAGGATATCACGTAGGTTAGTTGGGTGATGTTTTAAGTATTATTTGATTTTTTTTCAGATTACCCAACCTTATAAGCCTAAAATCCCCTTTAATTATATTCTTCGACCCATGTGCACTTATACTTAGCATTTTCTTCAAATCATACAACACAAAACATCCCATTTTTTATCTCCTTTTTCAAAATTTTCTCACTTCAAAATTCAAATTTTCTTCATTTCTAATTCAATAACTCACTTCAATTCATCAAACTATAACCCTGAGGTTTTAAATTTTGGCTTTCTCTTATCATTTTATTACATAGTTAAATTAAAGATGTAGTTTACTTATGCAAAATTCCTTTAAGTTTCTCTTAAGCTTCAATGGTGAATCACATCCTTTGATACTTTGTGGTTATAATTTGATTCATTTGAGATACTTTTGTTGAAAAATAGATATTGGTATGTATAAATTGAAATGGGTGCTATGCTTTTATATGAAAAGTGGGGAATTATTGAGTACCTAACTTATGTACCCCATGTGTTTGTTCAAATTTCCATATGAATTTTCTATTCAATTTCTTTTGGTGGGTGATCTAAATGTGATCATAGGAGTCTCTTGGGTATGTTTGGAGTTGAATTGCTTGACTTGGATTACTTACATATTACATTCTTATATTTTCCAAGTTTATTTTTTCATGAACATTAAGTGTTTGATAATATGCCAATGAGATATTTTTGACATGATTAATATTGATTGTCAGTGAATTCATTTTTGTGGAAGCATTTGCCCATGCCTTGAGTCATATTTATAGTTCACTAGTCTCTTAATCACTGCAGTCCAGTAGTTAAAGTTAGTGAAGTTTGTTGCTCTAGGTAGTGCACAATGACTTTGGTTAATTGAATTGTTTGACATTGAATCCATGGGTGAAGTGTAAGTAATACAATTGACAAAAATGCATTCCTTTCCCTATGATGGATTGGGTGACTCCATTCTTCAGGCTAAATGGTCATTTTTGTTCAAATAAAGGTCATGAGTGTTATATGTGCTTAATTGGCAAGTGTGAAAAACGTGTATAGATGTGGTTTTTAAAATGGTTAAATTTTGATAGACAGTGTTCCGATGTTCTTTTATTTGTTATTTCTCCTTGCACCCACCCTAGTTTCTTTATTTTTATTCTCTTTCATAATATATAAAAAAAATCAAAAAATATGTTTTACCTGTTGTTTTGTTTTTGCTTGGTTATTTTTATTGCTTTCTTATTTATGACTCCACAGAAGAACTTCCCATGGGCAATGAGGAAAGGCACCACAAAGGATAAGGGTAAAGCAATAGCTACTTCCTCAAAGGGTACAAAATTGGCTATTAAAGAGGTCACAATAGGTATCAAGGTCCAAAGCATCATTGATCTCAGTAAAGAGTTGGCTAAGGAAATAGATAAAATTTGGTTTGGTGTTGAGGGAGCTCGTGGATTGTATGATGAATGTGGATATTCGTGGTTTCAATCTTGAGAAAGTCTTTAGCAGGAAAGGTGTTGAAGAAAACTTCCCGATATTATAGAGTAAATCAAAGAGAGAGTATGGGATGTGTTGATCGATATTGATATCATCTCCCACCTACCTTGTTATTATCTGAAACTTCTGAGAGAATTTTATGCTTCATATGTTGTCCACCACAATAAACATAAATACAAGCAACCGATAGCGGATCGATCTTTTCTTTCAAGTGTGCTTGTTTGAGGATTTGAGGTACCATGCTTTGCATCTAACATTAATAAATTTACTTTGTTTATGACCGGGCATCTGGGGTTGAGAGTAAAAAGAGGGTGCTAGGTGGTCATGATTACTTTTCTTGGCTTTCTTGAGTTATTGTAAAAAGGCTCACTCTATGATCTAATGGCATCGGACAAATTAAGAGTTGGGACCTTTCTATCCAAGCTAGACATTGGCTTGGATTTGTAAGTAACCGACTACTTCCTTCAAGAAATGACTAAGGCATAACTATTGAGCTGGCAATAATTGTTGGTTGCATCATGGGAACATTATGGTTAATCTAGGTGAATTAATTACTTGGACGATTAAGTTGAGGTCAGAGCAAACGGGTATGCTATTGCCATTTCCCTTTCTTATGTTATTTCTTTTCTTTGCACATAATATACCTATCTTTTCCAAAATTGACCAGAAAATTAAGTGCACTGGGGTGATTGACATCACCTATAGACAAAATGATAATAATCCCATGGGGATTAAGAGGAAATCCACAAAGTCGGTTGATTTTTTTTAGGAGAGTTGCCTAGTTTAGAGGGTATGGATACTTCTTTGTTTTTTTTCACTTTCATCGGTTGCTCCCCATATTTCTAGTGACACTCCTACAGTGGTCAATTTGCTTAATGCACCACCTCTTTCAAGTAATGCACCACCTTCTCAGTCTATCTAGTCACCTTAGTGATCCACTATTACGTTTGCCAAGGTTTCTTTGATGACTTTGGTAAGAAATAGTACCATTACTAGTTTTGTAGCCTATATCTCTTAATTTATTCAGACTTCTATTGAGTGGAGTGTTTTGCCTCTACGTGCTCGAATGGTGGATTATGAGTGGAGATTAGCCGTGGTATTGGCTGGAGGAGAAAGTGAGGGGGTTGGTTGATTGTGTGCAGATCTTGATAGTCTTCGTGCGAAGTTTCACTCAATCCAACCATTCTTTACTCTTGATGAGGAAGAGATTACCATTCCTAAGGATGCTATAAGTATGATTCTTTCATTTATAGATTTGTTCAGCCACTCTCATATGGGTGATGAGGTTGGTATTGATTCTAGTAAGGGTATCACTGAATCCCAGAAGGTCAAACTAGAAAAGCAATTATCCCATGATGAGTAGCATACTAGGATAGTTAGGGCTAGTTCTAGCTCCCAACCTACTAATGAGGTGCCCTTTTCTTCAGATTTAGTAATAGGAGCATAGTCTGACGAGGCTTCTAGTGTTCTAGTTAGTGATCCTTTACATCCATCACAGGACATGGATCCACACATCTAGTGTACTATGGGGAGTCTTTACCCTCATCTTTCTCTCTCTTTACTATTTCATTAAAGATAATGTAATGATCTTTAGTGGGGGTGGAATATTCTATTTTATATTTGATGGCCTGTATTGATTTTCTTCGATGGTTTGTATTGATACATTTACTTTTATATTTGATATTTTTTTAGATATTTCCCCCGCTGAGCTTATTTACTTATGATGGTATTGATTTGGACATGGCCTTTTCGGGTGTATTTGTTATTATGTTGTTGTATATTTCCCTAGCCGACTGGTATATGCACTTGCTATTATTCGAAACCCGATTGTGTTTTCTTTTATACTGATTTCCTATTTGGGTGGTGTCTATGAAAATTTTGTGCATTGATTCTTTTTTCCTTATGTAAATACGTGTTAACTAAAATCCGAGGGTTTTCTTCAAAACTCAATTCTTCCCAAAGGAGCAAATTTTGTTTTCTTTTATTTTTATACTATTTCTTTATCAAACTGAGTGTTACTTTACCTGTGATAGATGATTAGGCAATATTCTTAGGTTAAATACCTAGTGTCTTGAGTTAGGAGTCAAGTAGGAGTTGGCAAAAGTTTGGAAAATTCACTCAAGTGTCATTTGCAAGCTAATTGATAATTTTGAAAATACCATAAAAACAGTATTTCAAAATATGTCAAGGAGGTTTGTAAGGTTTCTCTTGAGTTGAGACCATTAAATTCAACTTTTGGCTCTCTCTTTACAAGGATAAGTCATTGACTCGAAGTAACTTCTTAATTTTATTTGCTCAAATTCGTAGGGAGACTAGATTTCTATTCTAAAAGTATTGTGCCTTGTATGGTATGGTGTTTGATCAATTCTTGTACATATATGTAGTTTAGAACTTTCCCCGAGTGTAATAAGGGAAATCCTAGACAAGCTTATTTTGAAGGATGACCCAAGACCATTTTTGATCCATCACTTGAACTAAATCTCATCTTAACATTGTTCCTTAGTTAACCTATTTGATACTCTTCTCATTTATTTCTCTTAGTGATGACCATACTATGACACCTAGACCCTTTTTAAAACCATTATTTTGTCACATAACCTCTTTGAACGCATCATATGATTCTAGAGTAAGTAAATGTAGGCGAAGGCCTAAGTTTTGGTGGTGCATGATTGTGAGGATAATGAAGGGGTGGTTGAAATTCTAAGTTTAGGAAAAAGTGACGTATGCTAGATTTGGTCAAGAAAGGTGTATGCTTGATTGTCTAGTCATGTGCTTTATGATACAAGAGATATGCATGAAAACAAGGTCAAGTAGCCTAGCTCATAGAACTTGAATAGAAATTAGACAAATGAAGGGCCATGGATGGCTAATGATTAGGAAATATGTTGAAAAAACCAAAGAAGTGAGTGAAGAAAGTAGTGCAGTAAATTTGTTTGGCAAGGAAGAAGCTAGAGATTAAGGGAAGCATAGAAAAGAAATGAAGGAAAATAAGGTGGAGAATTTGAAAGAAATCAGGATAGAAGGTGATAAAGAGATTGCGTTTAGGGAGGTCTTATAGCCATTTTATCCATACTTTCCTTCCTACACCTTAACCTTTACCCACACCCGTAAGTCCTTGGTGATTTCAAACTTTGTAAGTCTACATTAGTGGCGAAAAACACAAACAACAAGCCTATGGTTCTATTCATTGTACTTGAATCTATTTGTGATAGTGACTACAAATTCTTTCGACATTTGTGCTCCTTTAGAATTACAATGTCTTGTGTGAGTGGAGAAAACTCTTGCATGAAAGTGGAATCAATACCTTGGAGTGAATGATGATGTTTTACTCCAAATTAGGGTAAATGAGAAAGATAAGTTGCATAGTGAAATAGAGACAATCTTTAAGGATTTTGTGTCACACCTTGAGAAGCATTTTTGATGTGAAATTTTCATTTAATATTATCTTGCATCCTTGCGACAAATAAATGTGCATCTTCAAAAGCTTTGATTTACTTGTTGCCATGAAATGTTGAAGGAATATTTTTGAACTTTGTTAGCTTAGATATATAGCATTGTCTTTTGGATGGTTTTGGATTTATGAATGCCCTTTTTTGTTGTGAACTTTCTTGGTAGCTCGAGGACAAGAAATAGTTTTAAGTTTGGGGGTAGATAAGTTGGTAAACTAACGACTTGTTGACACTTTTTAACCTTGAATTGTCATATTTATCAATTGGTTTGAGGTTATTCTAATATTATAATGCACTTTTGTGCAGCTAAGGATAGAAAATGATGTTGAGCTAGCCATACGAGTCAATCAAAGTGCGAGAAGTGAAGAAAAGGAGATAAAATTTTTATTTTGGCAAGTTGAGAGACAGTTGCGCATGCATATGCATAATATGCACACACATGTGGCTTAAATTGAGCAACCAATGGAACTTGTGAAGGTGACCTACATGTGCAGGTCTCTCACTTATGCCAACAGTTGTCCAGAGCAATTGCAGTTTATAAATATTAGAAAACGTAAATTTTGGGCTTTAAAGAGGGGTTTAAGCTCTAGACCTCTATCCTTGTACTGTATGAAGCTTTAAGATTTAGAGTGAAAACTCAAGTGTGAAATTAGTGAATTTCTCTTGTGTTTAATTGAATTTTGATCACTATTATTGTATTAATGTTTGATTTGATGGAACAATGGGTTGAGAATTTAGGTAACTTTCCTCTTTCTCTCTCTACGAGTAGCTAATTTTTTTGCTTCGGGTATTTATTTGTCTTTCAAATTAGCTAATTGACATGGGTTTCATTACTATTCCATGTTTTAATTGATAATTAGATGTTGTAAACTCTAGTTTATCCTTGAACCCTTATCATCCTTGAAAAAGAGGATGAGGGGGAGGAATGGGAGTTAATATAACTTGATTCACATTATTTAACAATATCTATTAGAAGTAAGGATTGCTTGAGGTCATAGATTGCTCAAATAGCTACACTTGTGAGGTGTTTGAAAGAAACCATTTGTGAGGTTTTGGTGTTTGATTGAAAAATTGACACTAAATAACTATAATCTAGCCTACTCATGTCTCTTAGCTAAATCTAGACAAATGTTCAATTACCCATGCACAAACCCACACTTACTATAGCATAACCCCAAGTCTCATTCCGCATTTGGTTTAAACTCTAGTAATTTTTTCTTTGAAGTACATTCCTACTATGATAAAATTGTTAACTCTAAAGTGTTCAATACAAACCCCAATTTTTTCTTTCTTATTTGATTTACATCGCATTACAATCCAACTTCTAGTCGTTCCTAACACTTGATATTGAATTTCCCGTTCTTATTCCTGAGTACTCAACCCCAATTCTTGTTGGGTTAACTATTTTGACAATGATTGGTTATACGTTCAAGGTGTAATTTAAGTGTCATCTCTTGGTTGCGCTGCACGGAGGAAGCAACAGCTGGGCATAATTTCACCCGATTTTGTTCCTTATCGCTTGTCGAACTTGCTCCTTGTTCTATTATCCATTGTGGAAAACTTGCAACTTCAAAAGTCACCCAATGTATCACCATTGACCTCTTTCATATGCTCATAAGCACCATTAGAGAATACAATGGTTTAAGCTCATCAAAATCACTCGAGAGTAAGTACAACTCAAGCTTAGTTTGACTAGTTAACCCGTCTAGCCTTGCCTTTGTTGTTTTTAATCTTGAATTGATTCAAATGAGCCTTAAAATAGATAAACAATTAGGACAAAAATACACCAATAACAGTAATTATTAACAGAAGCACACTAAGTTATCCTCAAAACTAAGCTAAATGCTTGTAGATAATGACACTTAGGTGTATAAATATACCTAAGATCACCTCCCCACACTTAAAGCCTTGTTTGTCCTCAAACAACTCTTTATATTAACCACCATCAAGGAAAACTTTATCATCACTACTTAACGTAAGACACTCAAGCTAGAACTACAACAACTACATGAATATCAAGTTCAACATTAGGAATGTCACATTCCTATTGAAAACACATGAATACTACTTCAAGACTACCTATCCTCAAGAATTTACTTTACCAAGCTGGCAAACTGATCCACATTACTCAAAAAAGAGATCATATAAGTCACCTATCCATCATTAATCATGTTCCCTCACCACAAAAGAATCACCTATAGTCACCCACAAATATACAATTATCATAAGAATGGGTGTAAGAATCAAATTCCGCCAACTCTCACAAGAATTTACATGTAACATAAGATTAACCATAAGCTTTCCCTTAGTGTAGTACTCCACTAATATCATAATATCAAAGATCAAGTTATTTTCCAACTAAAGTGCTTAGGAGTTTTGTTTCACATTATGTTGAACTGAAATAAAAGGAATAAGATACATATAAGGCTACAAAAGAATAGTCTAAAGGATCAACGGGGCTAACTAAGATCATGCAAAAAATAGATAGATAAAGCAAGTATAAAATAAGGCTATTAAAGAAATACCTGTATCATCTCCTAAACTCAACATTCTTTATTTTGCTTTGCAAACAAACTGGGTAGATTCTAGACATCAATATACAAACATGGAATATAACAACAACCTCACTTACACATGACACTTGTTCAAATCAAGGGATCTCTATAGACTCTCAGCCAAGAAATAACAAGAATTCAAAATTAAGTCAACATCACACAAGAGTTAAATAAATAAGCTAGGTGTCTCAAAAATAATTCTTCAACTCATTACACATACTAACACATTCAAAACCAACTTGCATTATAAAATCATGTATAACACCTAGTAAGAGCGTCTCTATTTATTACTAATAACAAAATTTTTAAAATTACTCCTAAAAATTAAAAAGGATACTAGGTTCAAAGGGATTCCAATTAAAAAAACCAAAATAAAAAATTTAGGGGTGGCTGATGTGTGATTCTACTAAATCGACCAAACAACAAGAAATAAAAATAAGCAGAGATAAAATATTTTTGTAATTCTCTTAAATTTTGTCAAAAACTAAAAAATAATTAAAGATGGAAATTATCTAGTGCACTTCACCCTAAATAAATCAAAAGATTCCCCACCGCAAACTTAAAATCATACTTTTTTCCCTAAAGTATAAATTAAAGAACATAGATTGGGAATATTCCCTGAGACCTCTAGCCCTGACAAGTAGCATGATATCCATCAAGGAGGTTTGGGGGAACCCACACTTAGCTTTTTCCATGCTCTTTAGCTAATATATCAAGTACTTAGACTTCCCCTTAACCTATCAACACAAACCAAAACCAAAACCAAAGGTTATACTAAAGAAAAACAAAAAAAATAACTACCTTAACTTAAATTACCTCCAAAACAACACTTGATTTATTGTCACTACACAACTTACATCACAACTTACTATCCACATTCTCTCATCCTTTTTCTCCATATTGGGGCCCATTTTTTGCATTTTTTCTAAACTCGCGAGTTTCTCCATTAAGTTCTTCTTTCTTACACTTGCTTTTTCAGGATTCTATTGAAGTTATGTAGGTTCAGACTTATTTGTCAACTCGAGAAACTTTATGAGAGAGTCTACAGAGGTAACTAGAAGTTTGCACTCTTCTACCCCACACTCATCCACTTTTATTACTGTGATCATATTTATATCTCTATTGTGTGATGATTTGTTGAGTTCTTTATACACTTTGAAACCCACCACTTCATCATTCAATCTCATCTTAAGAATTCACTCTCTAACATCTATCAATGCTTCCCTAGTATCTAAGAATAGATGTCCTAGTATGTTTGGTACCCTGTCATCTGTGTCATAATTAAGAACGATAAAGTCATAAGAATAATGAAATTACTAACCTTAATAAGAACATACTTTATGATTCCTTTGGGGATAAATATAGTTATATATTCCATCTACAACACAAATTGATGAGGGGCCAGGCTTCCCCAAATCGAGAGTATTAAACACTGAAAAGGTCATCAATTTGATTCTTTCCCTAAATCACTTAGAGCTTGAACAATATCACTTTAGCTAATTTGTATGGGTAGGGTGAAACTTCAAGGTTCCTTGAGCTTTTTGGGAATATTTATCATAACCACAAAACTACAATTTTTAGTAAATGCTATAGTCTTAATATCACACACTGATCTTAGGAGTATTTATACACCTAAGTGTCATTACATATATGAATTTAGCCTAGTTTTGAGAACTTATTATTGTGTTTGATGAGTTAATAAGGGTGTAATAATGTAATTATGTATGGAATTACATGTTTAGAGTGTTCATTATGTATTCAAAATAAGACAAGAATCAAAATGCTCACATAAAGAATAGACGAGAAAACTAGTGGCGCTAACTTGAGCTATGTTTATTCTAGTGTATTGGATGAACTCTATAGTGTTATATGAACTAATGTTTATTATGTGATGTCTTAGGAGACCATTGAAGGATCTAGGAGAAATGTCGAAACCAAAACAAACTTTAATGAAGTTGTAAAGGCATCTACAAAGTGTACGACTTGAGGATAAATTAAAAGATTTAACTACAAAGGAAACTTGATGTTTGGAGCACAAGGGCATGCAATGCTCTTAGAGTTCCGAGATAAGGTAGTTCAAATCCATGGGACAAAAGGTAAATGTCAATATCCAATGAAGATATGCAATAGGAGGGTGGACGCCCAAGGATATCCAACGATAAGGGCATGCCACGCCCAAGGGTAATTTTGGCCAAAAATGCTCCTACACTATAAATAGAACACTTTACTCTTATCGTAAACATCTTGGATGAAATTGGGAGAGATAAAACACATGAGGAGGCTCCAATTAGGATTCTTACTCTTTACTTTAGTTTACTTTTAGTTTTTACTTATGAGTTCCAATCTTGTGATTCTTTGTAAGACTATGAGTGGCTAAACACCCTTATTCTAGGGTTGAGGATATGAACATGAATACTTATCTTTCAATTAAATTAGTTTAATGTTGATTATCATCTTTGGTTGTTCATATAATCTTGTTATTACTATTTTATTGACCCACAAACTTTAGAATACACCTATATTTCTAGTATGAGCCTGGAAAGAGGAATATTAGATTGGAACGTGGAATTTATGGAGTGGGTTCTTGTCTCATAAATGAATTAAAGATAGGATACGTGGTTAGGATAGGAATATACCTAATTCTCCCTATTTGTTTCAAATATGAGATGACATACAAATATATTTAAATTAGTTCTCACATCCCCGCTCATTGATATAGTTGTGGGGTTAATTTAGATAGACGATTAGAGGCTCGAAAGACCATAAACTTGTTATTAACCTAGTGAATCAATAACCAAGATAATTAACTAAAACAATGAGATTGTACATCTTAGTAGGATTGTTCAAATTACATTGACCCTGGATTTCTCACAATTATTGTCTCCAATACTTTATATTATCATTATTGCTTATTATTATATTAAAATATTCAAAACTGAAACTTTCTTTGGTTATAAACTTGCACTTATTTAATATTCTTAGTAATGCTAGAATTGGATTTCTTGCTAAAGACAAGTCCCTATGGGATCAACATGCTGCTCGAAAGGGCCACTTTATTACATGGACGACCACATACACTTGCGTGTGCATTTGGCGCCACAAGTATTTTGCACCATTGTTCGGCGCTTGAAAATTGGAAAATTTCTAATTTTTAGTTTTCCTACTTTGTTTTATAAGTGCTGACAACTTGGTATAATATACTGAACTTGTAGGTACAAGTTTGAATTTCAAGTGTGCTGATAAGGGAAAGGGATTTGGTTTAACTATATCTTGAACTAGAGTGATGCTTACACCAAATAAGGAGAGAAGTAACACTTCTCTATCCCATCCTAGAAGTTCAATAGGGTGAAGCCATTGCTACAATCATGGTTGAAGAATAACCAGCCCGAAGGAAAATACGCAAACTGGTAATACCACTTGCAACTAATGTTATATCTATCATTCAGAGGTCAAAACCTGGGGGTGGATTTGAGATAAAGAAGAATATGGTACAATTATTTCACATCAGTGGGAAATTCAAAAGCATGTTACATGAGGATCCATAGGTGCATCTACAAAACTTCTTAGATATCAGTGACACCTTCATTCCTACTAGAGTATCTATAGACTACGTAAGTCTCACTCTCTTCCCCTTCTTACTATTGGGGGAAGAAGAGAAATAGTTGAAGGTAGAATTTTCAAACTCCATCATTACTTGGGACAACTTGGAGAAGAAGTTCCTTATATGTTTCTTCCCGTCTAGCAAAACTGCAACATTATGGAGTGAGATCCTGAGTCTCAAATAGAAGACAAATAAGATCCTATATCATGCATGAAAGAGATTCAATTCTCTTATAAGATATTTCCCACACCAACAATAGGACAACGAGGTATTAGATCACACTTTCATTACAGCTCTTGACCATAATACAAAGATTTTGCTAGATTTAATTGCAGGTGGTCATGCTTTAGAGAAAACTTTTTATGAGCTATATACTCATCTAAACCAAATTGAACAAGGTAATCCAGAATGGAAAGGTGATATTTACAGAAGTGTAGTGAAGAAGTCTGCGAGTATGATTGAGGTTGATAGTGTCAAAACTTTGGAAATTGTCATCCTTTTAGAACCAAATGATGACATTGTTCAGCAAGTTGAGTGTGAGTCAACCTTAGTCCCAAAAATGTAATTAGCAGGCTTAGTCATGGTGTGATATTTTCCAAAATAGTGGTCACTCTATAGATCTATCTGTAGCAAATCTAGAGTTGGTTAACTTTGTGGCCAATGCACAAAAGGAAAATTTAAACTATGGTAATGCCTATAATCCTAACAGGAAGAGTCAACCCAATTACTCATGGGGCAATAATCAGTCTCAAATTCAATAGTTTCAGCAAAAGCTGAACATTTATAATAACACCCAGGCCAATTATATTGAAGATACACTAAAAAAGATCCTGTCCAACCAAGAATAAATGGTTACGAAGATAAAAAATCAGCAACTTACTTGGAAGAACTTTGAGACATAGATGGGGAAGTTAGCTCATGTGTAGAACATAAGATTTCAAGGGGATCGAAGATATAGTTAGGGTAGTTGGCTCAGGTGTAGAACGTAAGACTTTAAGAGGGTTTGCCCAGTGATATAAAAAATCCAAAAAAGTAATGGAAATCACCTTGAGAAGTGGTAGAGACCTGATTGACAGACCTCCAAAGAAATAATATGAGGTATAGGAAGAGTTAGTCCCCCAAAGGCAAATGAGAAGAAAGTGGAGCCAAAGAGGATAAAAATTTAGGGAACTCTGAGTACCCAAAAGCAAATGTAGTGAGCGTGCACAAGAGAGACCACCCACAAAGTTCACTTAAAAGCTTAATAAGTCTAATGAGGAGGCTTTCTTTAAGAATTCCTTGACCCATTTGGAGAACGTCACATTGACCTTCTTTAATTAGATATTTTTTAGGAAATGCCTAACTATTGAAGTACTTGAAGGACGTGGTGAACAATAAGACAAAACTGGGTGACATTAAGACGATATCAATTACTGAGGAGTTTAGTTTAGTGGTGATGAGTAAGAAGCTCGAGGATTCTGAGAGTTTCACCCTCCTATACAAATTAGTAAAAGTAAGGTGGTTCATGCTGTTAGTGACTTGAGAACGAGAATAAATTTGATGCTCTTATGTGTGTTTAATACTCTGGGTTTGGGACAGTCAAGGTCATGTTCAGTGGTACTCCAAATGGTGGACAGAACAAGAGTGGTCCTTGATGGAATCATAGAGAATCTTCTCATCAAGATTGGTAAGTTCATTATTCCTACTGGGTATATTGTACTTGATTATGATCCAGATAACATGTTACCCATCATACTAGGATGTCCATTCTTAGAAACTAGAGGAACACTTATTGATGTGAGATAAAACACTCAAAAAATGAGATTGAATAATGAAGAGGTGATCTTCAGATTGTACAAAGAACTCAATACACCCTCACCTACAATGATTTTTGTATGATTGCAGTTATGGAAGTGGATGAGTGTGGATTGAAGGAATGCAAACCTCCAATAACTTCTTTGGATACTCTGCCCAAATCAACTCTGCTCGAAATCAGAAAATTTGAAGAGGAAACTAAAAAAGAAAGTATGGAAAGAGCTGCAGACCTTGATAGTAGGCACTTAAGAGGTTAGAAAAGAATAAAAAAATAGGCTTCAAGTAGGAGGAAGAAGATGAGATATAATGGTTGAAAGAAGTAATGTGAGTCATGTCGCGATAGTAAATCAAGCGCTGCTTGAGAGGCAACCCAATTTAACATAGGTATGATATTTTTTATTTTTATTTAGTGTCACTGTTGTTTTTATTCTTGTAAATCAAGTTGATGAGAAGTCTGAGGATTGAATATTTAAGCTAAGAAGCATGACGAAGACTGGGTGTGGGGACCACCAGACTACTTTGATGATTAAGATGCTACTAGCTAGTCCTAGAGGCCTCAAAGAGTATTTCTATCCTCATATTAAGTTAAACTTTGGTGATAGTGGGGAATCTACTGATTGTTTAGGGTGAAGTGCTGTTATAGGATTTCTATTTTTAGTTATTTCCTAGTTTTTGGCTAAATTTTAAAAAATTAGAATTTTTTTTTCTCATTGCTTATTCTCAGTTTTTGTTGGTGTCAGTCTAGTAGGAGCACACTTCACCCACCCCTTGATTTTTGTTTTTGTTTATTTTTTAAGGGGGCACCCTTTGAACCCAATATCTTTTTTTTTTTTAAATTCTTAGGAGTGATTTTAAATTTTTGATTAGGAATTAAGGAGATGCTCTTGCTAAGTACTATGGTGATTACATGATGCAAGTTGGTTTGGAATGTGAAAGTATGTTAAATGAGTTGAATGATTATTTCTAAGACACTTAGACTCATTTTTTTGACTCTTATGTGATGCTGGCTTAATTCTAAATTCTTGCTAGTGCTTGGTTGAGAGTATATAGTAATCCTATTTGATTTGAGCATGTTCCATGTGTGAGTGAGGTTTTTCTTGATATTTTGTGTTTCATATTGATTTCTTGAACTTTTCTAGTGTGTTTGAAAATCAAAATCAAAAGTGTTGGGTTTAGGAGGTGATATAGGCATTTCTTTAATAACCACCCTTTGTACCCCTTTTGTCTACCCTTGTTGAATGATCTTAGTTAGCTCCATTGAGCCTTTAGCCTATTCTTTGGTAGCCTAATATGTAGCTTGTTTCCATTCTTTCAATAAACCTAAATTTGATCCAAAGATCCTAATTGCTTTAGTTGAAAAATTAAAAGGTTGAGTGTAAAACTAAAGGAGCATAAAAGTGAAAGTTAAACCACAAGAAAATGGCTATAAGTATGATTAATAATGTTTATGTGTTATGGTTTCCATTAATATAATGAAAAGACCAATTGATCAAAAGCGAATCTTGTATTGCGGATATTACCTACTAAATATATAGGAATTGGCTTAAATAGATGGGGTAAAATAAGAGAGAAGTAGGAAGATTAAAGTGGTGAAAATTTGGTTGGTTAGACAGGATTTCAATGTTATGCATGATGTATTAAAGAGTTTAGGGAAGATAGTCACTATAACTGGCCAGAATAGTTCCTACTGGTCCCTTAGCTTACATTACAACCCTTACAGTCCTACATGATCTTGATTCTCGATATTCTAATATTAGTAGAGTACTACACTAAGGGTAAGCTTATGGTTTATATTATGTGGCATGCGTATTCCTTGTCAGAGTGAGCAAAATTTGATTCTTACACTCATTCTTGTGATAAATTGCATATCTGTAAGTGAATATGGGTGACTCTCACGTGGTGAGGGCACATGTTTGATGATGGTAAATTAATTCTATGATATACTTGATGGACTAATATGCATTAGTTTTCCAACTTGGTAGAGTCAATTCTTGAGGTTTGGATGTTTTACAGTAGTGTTCATGAGTTTTCAATTGTAATATGACATGTGTAATATAGAACTTGCTATTCATATAGTCGTTGTAGTTCTAGTTTGAGTGTCTTAGTTGTAGTGGTAATGTTAGTCTTTCTTGATTGTGCTTAGTGTAATGAGTTGCTTGAGGATGAACAAGGCTTTAAGTATGGGGTGGTGATCTTAGGCATATTTATACTCCTAAGTGTCATTATCTATGTGCATGTAGCCTATTTTTGAGGACTTACTGTTGTTATTGATGAGTTAATAAGGGTGTAATAGTGTAATTATATTTTTAAGTAAACGTTTAGAGTGTTTATGGTGTATTCGAAACATGCTAAGAATCAAAATGATCACAAAGAGAATAGATGAGAAAACTAGTGGGGCTAGCTTGAGTTATGCTTGTTTTAGTGTACTTAGTTGAACTTTATTGTGTTGTATGAACTAATTATTATTACATGATGTTGTAGGATACCATTGAAGGTTCTTAGAGAAATGTCTATAAGAAAAACAAGCTTTAATAGAGTTGGAAAGACATCTACAAAGTGCGGACTTGAGGACAAATTGAAGGATTTAACTATAAATAAAATTTGGCATTTAGAGAACAAGGGCATGGTCTACCTTGGGACAAAAAGTAAATGTCAATTTCCAGTGAAAGTGCACAATAAAAGAGTGGCATGCATAAGGGCATCTGAAATAAGGGCATGCCACGCCCAAGGGTAGTTTTGGCCAAAAATTCTCCTACACTATAGATAGGACACTTAGCTCTTATCCTAAATACCTTGGATGACTTTTGGAGAGAGAAAACACATGAGGAGGCTCGAATTAGGGTTATTATTCTTTACATTAGTTTACTTGTTTTACTTATGAATTCCAATCTTGTAATTCTTTGTAAGACTATAAGTTGCTAAATACCCTCATTAAAGGGTTGAGGTTATGAAAATGAATACTTAGATTTCAATTACATTGTTTTAATGTTGATTATCGTATTTGGTTGTTCATACATTCTGGTTATTACTATTCAATTGATTCATGACCTTTAGAACACACCTATATTTCTAGTGTGAACCTGGAAGGAGGACCATTAGATTATAACGTAGAATATATGGTGTGGGTTCTTGTCTCTTAAATGAATTAAAGATAGGATTCACTGTTAGGATAGGAATATACCTAATTTGTCCCTTTTGATTCAAATACGGGATGACATACAAATGCATTTAAATTAGTTCGCACATTCCCACTCAATGATGTAGTTGCGGGGCTTATTTAGATAGACTATTAGAGTCTAGGAAGACCTTAATCATGTTATTAACCTCATGAAACAACAACCAAGATAATTAACTTAACCAATGATATTGTATAGCTTAGTAGAATTGTTCAATTTTCCTTGACCCTGGATTTCTCATAATTATTATCTCCAATACTTTATATTATAATTATTGCTTATTGTTACATTTAAATATTCAAAACTCAAACTTTTTTCTGTTATGACCTTCCACTTATTTAATCTTCTTAGTAACATTAGAATTGGACTGTTTGCTAAACAAACGTCCCTATGGGATCGACATTTGGCTTAAAAGGGCCACTTTATTAATAGCATGAACACATACACTTGCTTGTGTATTTGGATACAAAACACAACCTCATTTTTTTTTCACCACATCCTTCAAGTACTTAGCATACTTGGGCACTCCCTGCAAAATATCTAACAAAGGAAGATTAATATAAAGTTCTCTGAATGTGTCAAAGAACTTCTTAAAACAATCATCCTTTTTAGATTTCATAAGCTTTGAGGGAATGGTGGTGATGGACTCTATTGATATTGATTAGTCGACTTTTTATTTGGGTACTCAGGCTTCCCCTTTTTATTGCTTTCTTTGGATTCAACTTTCTCTTTTGGCTACTTTGGTGTGCTCAATTCTATTCACACCTTATTATTTCTCTTTAGAGGTACATCAACCAAATATCTACCTCTCCTCAAGGTGATTACCATAACTTATTTTGTATTTTTTGTATCACTAGGCAATCCTCCTTGAGGTCCTGATTTCTGTGCCTGAGCTAATTGGCCCAATTGCCACTCTAGATTTATTTGAGCCAACTACTGATTTTTGATTTCCATAGCCACTTGTTCTTGGTTAGCCAAAGTTATTTTTATATAGAAACTTGTTCTTGGTTGGGAAAAGTTATTTGAGCCAACTGAGTGTTGTCCAAAATACCTTGCTACCATTAAAACTGTTGAGGTTGAGCCTAATTATTGCACCATGAGTTGTTGGGATGACTCTACCAGTTGCGGTTGTAGGAATAACCATAGTTTTGAGTACCTCTATGTGCATTGCCTATAAAATTCATAAACTTTGTATTTTCTACAAATTAGTCTATAAAGTACCACTACCACCATAAATTTCACACTAGGATTTACCATGCTAAATCATATTAACCTGATCTTGAGATTGAGTCACACCCAACTTATTGAACCGCATCATCATCTATTTCTAAAAGGAGGCCAACTATACAATCAATGTTGTGATACTATCTACCTCGATCATAGATGCATGCTTTTTCATCACACTTCTAAACACATCACCTTACCACTCTGGATTATCTTTTGTGATTCAGTTGAGTGTATAACATAGGTTTCTCCAAATCCTATCAACCTTTTGTTAAATCTAGAATTTTTTTTATGTTATGGTCAAGTCCTTCAATAAAATATGATCTAATACCTAATTTTTCTATTAGTGATGCAGGTAATCTCTGAGAACAAACTTGAATCTCTCCCATGCATGATAGATATTTTTTTTTGGATTTTTCTTAAAACATAGGATCTCACTCCTCAACCATGCAGTTTTGCTAAAAAGAAAGAATCAGATGAGGAACTTCTTTGGAAAATCTTCCCAAGCTATGATTGAGTTTGAATGTTTTTCCTTTAACTATTTATTTGCTTCCCTCAATAACAAGAATGGGAAGAGAGTGAGCCTCACGCAGTCTGTAGAAATTCCAGTGGGAATAATCATGTCAATAATCTCGAATGGGAAGAGAGTGAGCCTCACGTAGTATGTAGAAATTCCAGTGGGAATAAACATGTCAATAATCTCTAAGAAGTTTTATAGATGGTCCTGTGGATTCTCATGTGACAAGCCAGAAAACTTCCTACTACTATGCAATAATTTCACCATGTTCTACTTAAGCTCAAATCGACCTCCTACGATTGGGTTGCGCATGCTAGAGGTAACATTAGTTGTGAGTGGGATTTCTACTTTACGTATTTTCCTATGGGCTAGTTGTTCATCACCCATGACTGCAGGAATGGTCTCGCCTCGTTGAACTTGTAAGATTGTATAGAGAAGGGATGCTTCTTTCTGTAATTGGTGTAAGCGTTGCTCGAGTTTGGTATTTAGTTTAGCCAATTACCTCTCCCTTGCAAGCCTTCTTATGATTCCAACCTATGACTTCAAGTTTATTAGCTAAGACCAATTTGTGAGCACTTATCAAACAAAATAGTAAGACTAAAAGTTAGAATGTTGATAACTTTTTAAGTCCCCAACAATCGCGCCAAAAACTTATTACTCCCAAGCGCACATACAAGTGTACATGGATAAATAAATAGTAAAGTTACCCTTATGAGTTTATTAATCAATCCCATAGGGACTTGTTTTTTTAGCAAACTATCCAATACAAGCGCTATTGTTGAAGCTAAACAAATGTGATTTATAACCAACAAAAGTTTCGAGTTTTGATTTTATATACTAAGAAAATGAAAATATCTATGATATGAAACTTGGATTACTAACAATATATTGAGAATTCTAGGGTTGAGACATTTACATCACATTCATGCATATCTACGATTTCTAGATGACATTGGTGATTATCGTGATTATTTATTTATGAGGTTGATAATATAACTTGGGGATGGTCACCCGCTAAGTCATATATCCAAATTAGTCTCAAAACTACTTTTTTGGGAGGGGACGTGAGTCTCTAATTTGTTATCTTTTCATTTTATTAAGTAAGTGGGGACTTTAGGTACATCTCTATCCTAATCGAAAATCATCCTTTAACAATTTGGTGTTAAATCAAATAAATATATGACCCACACTCCCTAAATTCTTTACTCCATCCCCCACTCCTATGGTTAATTCATTTAGGGACATAGATTTATCGTAAAGTTCATGACTCTTTAGAATAGTAAAACAAGAATGCAAGAATAATCAATTACTTGATAAACACATTAACCAACTAACAAATCATAATTACACAATCATATTTTAGCCTAAATCCAAGAAAGAGGGTGTTTACTCATATTCATATAAGGAATTTCCATGAATGAATTCATAACTTCAAACAACAAGAAAGAAAAGTAAATAGAGAAAGAACCCTAATTTGAGCTCCTTGATGTCTGCTTCTCCTCTCTAATTAGTGTAGCCTCTCAAGATATGTGTAAATGTGGCTAAGCCTCCTTTTATAGACCAAAATTACCTCCATATTAATGAGTGGTGAATTTATCACTTATTTGCACTTATCATTCATGCAAACTACAATAATTTGAAGATATAAATGAGACAACATTGTGATTAAATACACTAATTTCCACATTTTGTAGGCATACAACTGATGAGATAGAAGGATGTGGAATTGATCTGAAAAAGAACAAAGAGGAGAAGAAAAGTGCACAACAGAAGGACCATGTATTGAACAAGGCTCAGCTACCGCGATTGCGGTCTGAGGGCTGCGATCGTGGCCAATCAAGAACGTTAGTAACCTCGATCACATAGATCTATGAGCAGTCACAGTAGCCACGATCGCAACAAATTTGGTGCGGTCGTGGCAACGTAGGATTAGGCCCAGGTTCAGCAGCCGACCCTAAATCCCTTAAAATCCTAAAACCCTTTCCCATTTTGGGCATTCTAGAGACTAGCAATATTTTGTATTTGAAGTTAAAACCCTAAATTGGGCAAGAATTGTAATTTGATTTAGAGACCTTGAATTTAGTAATTTCATGAAGAATGGATACTTTGTACAACCCTTATGGTATATTTTTCTCTTCTTTCATCATGAGTAGCTAAAATTTATTGTCTTGGGATTATGTTGAACTAAAGTGCAATTAGTTGTGGGTTGTGAGGTATTAGTGTATATGCTATTTTGTTGATGATAAGTTCTACTATTATTTGATTGAATTGGTTGAGATTTGTAGGTGAAAGACCCAAATACTCAAAATAGGTTTGTGGGTGAAAAACCGAAACTCTTGAAAGCTCAAACATCCTTGAAAGAGGGATTTAGGTGAACTTTTGGAACCCATATCATCCTTGAAAGAGAGATGTGGGAACAAAGGAAATATTAGACAATTAATAGGTTTAGTTTGCAAATTCTCACTATCGTAGACATAATAGAGATTAAGAAGTTGACTATATCTTAGGTATTTTCCTAGAAATAGGGATACACAATTAAGGTAATAGGTAAATGTAATATCTTGAGGTTTTGTTGACAAGCTAGCCTCAAGGATCCTAGACCTAGCCTACCATATTGTTATTAACTATCATGTACACCAAATCTACACATACCCATACCTAATTTGTCCTTAGGTAGACATCATCCCAAGATTCTCTCTATATTGAAGTTAAATTACAATAGTTGTGTAGTTTGTGGAGTTGAGTTACTAGTGGCGTACACTCTCTGACAACCAAACTCCCCCTTTTAAACCATGTTTTTTTACTTTATTTTCACTTCAGGTGTTTTCTTAGTAAGGTTAAGACCCATACAACTAGAATTCTAATTTTCACTCCTTATGGATTCGACCTCAACAAAAGTTAAGATATTGATAATGACAGTCCTCTACCACTTTATATGGTATAGGTGAGTATTATCAAAATGGCGCCATTGTCGGGAAGTAAAATTTAATTTTCACTTGTGATCTTGAACAAGTGAAGTGCATCAAATAAGAGGATGGTACAGTGTTGGTTGAGGATACCCTCATTAGGGAGAGGTGGCAGTCCTATTTTCATAAACTTTTGAACAACGAGAAAGACAAAGGTTTTGTGTTGGGCGATTTGGAGATATATGAGGTGTGTTGCGATTATAGTTATTATAGGCATATTATGGTCGAGGAGGTCAAAAGATCTATTCACAGGATGCGGTAGGGTAGGGCGACGGTGCCAGACGAGATTCCAGTGGATTTTTGGAAGAGCACTAGCGGGGCAGGTTTGGAGTGGCTGTCAAGGTTGTTTAACATTATTTTTAGGGAAAAAAATATGCTTGAAGCGTGGAGGTGGAGTACGATGATTCCAGTGTATAAGAACAAGGGAGACATCAAGAGTTGCAACAACTATAGAGGTATTAAGTCGTTGAGTTATACTATGAAGGTTTAGGAAAGGGTGGTAGAGTTGAGGATGAGAAGGATCATGATGATCTCTGAGAATTAGTTCGGTTTCATGCCAGGTCGCTCGACCACCGAGGCCATTCACCTTATGAGGAGATTAGTGGAGTAGTTCTGGGAGAGGAAAGACTTGAACAAGGCATTTATTGATCTTAGAAGGCATATAATAAAGTTATCAGGGAGATTCTGTGGAGATTCTTGGAGGCTAGAAGGGTTCCTATGGTGTATAGTAGGTCAATTTAGGAAATGCATTATGGTGCGAAGACTCGTGTGAGGATGGTAGGTGGAGATTCAGAGCACTTCCCAATTTTGATAGTGTTGCACCAGGGATAGACTCTTAGCCTATTTTTATTTACCTTGGTGATGGATGTTTTGACGCAACATATTTGAGGGGAAATGTATTGGTGTATGTTATTTGCAGAAGATGTGGTACTGATTGACGAGATTAGAGATGGATTTAATGATAAGTTGGAGATTTAGGGACAAACGCTTGATTCTAAAGGATCTTGGTTAAGTAGAACCAAGATGGAGTACTTGGAACGTAAGTTCAGTGATGTGTCATAGGAGGCTGGAGTGGTTTTGAAGCTAGGCTCTCAGGCCATTCAGAAGAGGGAGAGTTTCAAGTATCTGGGGTCTATAATTCAGGGCAATGGTGAGATTGACGAGGATGTCACACATCATATTAGGGAAGGGTGGTTGAAATAGAGGCTCGCTTTGGGAGTTCTTTGTGATAAGAAGATGCCCGCGAAGCTTAAAGGTAAGTTCTACAGAGTCATAATTCGGTCGACTATGTTGTACGAACCGGAGTGTTGTCCAGTTAAGAACTCCCATATCCAAAAGTTGAAGGTGGCAGAGATGAGAATATTGCGATGAATGTGTGGATATACCAGGAAAGATAGGGTGAGGAATGAGATTATTTGGGAGAAAGTGGGAGTTGCCTCGGTGGAGGACAAGATACGAGAAGTGAGGTTACGTTGGTTTGGGCACGTGATGAGGAGGGGATTTGATGCTCCAGTGCGTAGGTATGAGAAACTGGCTATATATAGTATTAGAAGGGGTAGAGGTAGATTGAAAAAATATTAGAGAGAGGTGATTAGGAATGATATGGAGCAGTTATAACTTACAGAGGACATAACCCTTGATAAGAAAGTGTGGAGAATGCAGATTAGGGTAGAGGGTTAGGGGGTGGGAGTGTATCGGTAATAGTAGGGGAGCGTTCTTTTGTGTCTGGAGCTTCTTGTTCATGGTATTGTGGCTGTAGTATTATCATGTGGCTATTTTGCATACCATACTAGTTTATATGCACTTATCTTTTGTGTTTGTTATACTGTAAGTTTATTTTGCATACCGTAATAGTTTATTTGAACTTATTTTTTGTGTTTGGTATACTGTTATCGGTCCTAAGCCAGGGGTCTATCGGAAACAACCTTTCTACTTCCTCTGAGGTAGTGGTATGGTCTACGTATACTCTACCCTCCCTAGACCCCACTATGTGGGAATACATTGGGTATGTTGTTGTTATTATTGGTACTGATTATTACGTTGGGCATACCCGTAGTGGTGTATATTTATTTTGGTTATTGTTTTTGTTTCCTTCTAGGTGATCTCCGTAGCATAAATGGAACCATGAGTGACACTGCTAGTCAAGACAAGTCTTTCGATGGCCCTTTTGATAAAGGAGAGAAAATCAATGATGTTGGTCGATCAAGTGCTATCCGTGTCCCACCTACTCACGGGAACGGTGTCTTTCTTGTCACAAGCGTCACGTTGCATATACTACAAATAAAGAGACTTTTTGGGGGACAAGCCTATAAGGACCCCAATTTTTATTTGAATAACTTCATCGAAGTGTGTGCACCATTTTATATTGCACACATAACCCAAGAGTCCATCCGACTTTGTCTCATCCCGTTATCTCTAACGGGAGAGGCGGTATTATGGCCTCGATCTCTTCCGGATGGGTCTATCACTTCATGGGATGAACTCGCCGCGGTCTTCCTTAACCGATATTTCCCACCATAAAAAATTCTCCAATTACGTGATGATATTATGAACTTCAGGCAATTGAATGGATAACTCTTGTATGAAGTGTGGGAGAGGTTCAACAAAAAACTCATGCAATGTCCCAACCACGAGTTCTTGGAGAAGATGGTTCTCCAAATCTTCTACCAGGCTCTTGATCTGCTCAACAAAACCATGGTAGACAATGTGGTGGGGGGCTTGTTGCGCCCAAGAGCAGACACAAGTGTACTTGGTCTCACCAAGTATTATAGTGGCCTTAACTAAAGCCGAATATCAATCCCCCAGAGACTTGTGTTAAACAACTATCAAATTCTAGTTCACAATTGAGATTAAATTGATGCAATCGTAACCAAAAGAGTTTTGAAAGTTTATAAACTTAGAGTAAACTAAAACACAGCAAAAAAGTAAATACTTTGGACAATCAATGGATGAAAGCCCGGGGTTAAAGAACTACGAAAAATCATATTGCGCTATTGAACTTCATTCATTAGATTGCTTATCTTTGTTGTTGATTTGTATGATCATGATCTCCCGACCTCTAACCTTCTACCTAACTGGAAATTACTACTACACATTGAACGGGGATGTAGTAATCCATCTAGATGAATTAAAATGTCATCCTACATATGAACCAAGCAAGGCTTCTAGGTATATCCCTATCCTAGTCGCTAATTCAAATTCCTTAATGCATAAAAGAATAAGAACCTTATTCTATTCATCCCCACGTTCAATCTTCCTATTCCCCCTCTCGAGTTCACAAGGTTGAAAATATATGTATTCTAAGGGTCGAGAATCCTGAAAATAGTTAAAAAAAGGATAAACAAACACCCAAATATGATAAACAATCCAAACAAACTCAATTCAAAGAGAAAGTAAACATGTTCTTGGCCTTAACCCTGGAAAAGGGGCGTTTAGCTACTAATATACATAACCATAAACCAATTCAATGAACACTGATAAAATACATTAAAATTCTAAATTAATGAGAAATAAACCCTAATTAAAGTGTATAGCATCCCCTCTCTAAACCCAAAGACATCCAAAGGTAGATTACAAAGTGTACAAGTCATGTATTTATAGTAGAGGACTTTTGCCAGCTCAGGAATAAAGGGTGCGCCAAAACCCCTAATCTATAGGAGTGAGTGGCGCATAGTGGGGATAATTCCAGTGGAATGGATGGAACGTCACAGGATTTAGTACATGCAATCAAGTGGCGCATTGCAAGCTCAGAACGAGGGCGCAATTGAAAGTTCAATAACACTACCCCAAAACATCATAGCCTCAAGAATTGACTCACCAAGTTAGCAAACTCATGCATATTGATCAATCAACGACATCATATAATTCACCCAAAATTCATCAAAAATGTGCACTCACAACAAGAGAGTTACTCATAAACACTCACATAAATGTAATTTATCATGGAATAGGTACAAGAATCAAATTGTGCTCTCTCACACAAAGAATTTCACAATTTGCACAAAATTAACCATAGGCTTGCCCTTAGTGTAGAACTCAACTAATATCAGAATGTTGAAGCTTAGGATCAAATAGGTCTTTATGGGTTGTAATGTAAGCTAAGGGATGGGTAGGAACTATTCTGGCCAGTAATAGTGACTATCTTCCCTAAGCGCTTTAATACATCACATTATACAATTTAGACCAATCTCTAACAACCAACTTTCATCTCTACTTCCTTCACACTTCTTATATTTTACCCCATCTCATTAAGCTCAATCATATACACTATGGTGGGAGTATTTTCTATTCACAACTTACTCAATTTGAATAATTTTTTTCTCTCTTTACATTACACAACCCCCAACCACAACACATAACAATTGTACAAACCAATGGCTATCACTTTGGGGCTTCAAGTTTACCCTTCTCCTACTTTACTCTCAACTCCTTAAATCAATTAATTTTTTACACTAAAGCACTTCAGAGCTTTGGATCAAATTAATATCTATCAAAGAAGGGGATTAGGCTACAAATGAGGCTTCCAAAGAATGAGATAAAGGCTCAATGGGGCTAACTAGGATTATGCACACGGGTAGTTAGGAAAAAGATATAAACTTGGCTATCAAAGAAATGCCTATATCATCTCCTAAAACCCACACTCTTTATTTCACTTTTCACATACATCAGGCAAGTTCTAGCATCAAGTGCAATAAGGAATATACAAACAACCTCACATCACACATGGAACATGCTCAACTAATAAAGAATCATCATAGACTCTTAACTAAACAATGGAATGAATTCAACATTAAACCAACAAGTACAAGAGTCATAATCATGAACCTAGGAGTTATAAAAGTAGTAATTCACACGATCATATGATTTTTACAACCAAAACACTTGCACCATGCAATAAAATATAACACCAACAAGAATATCTTATTTATTCCTAAAACAAAAATTTTAAGATTAAGATAAAAATGGGACTTTCCCCCTACCCCATACTTAAAAATCTACTTTGTCCCCAAAGTATACCTTAAAAGTAGAGATAGAAATACTCCCTGAGGACTCTAGGCCTAGATAGTAGCATCTTTACACAACAAGGGGGTCCGAGGGACCCCACACTTAGTCTTCACCATGCTCCTTAGCTCAGATTTTTCGATACTCAGATTTCCCATCAACCTGTGAATTGACAAAAACAAAAACTAGTGAAGTAAAAACTAAAAATATTGAAAATAAAATCTACCATAACTTGGGTTGCTTCCCAAGTAGCGCCTGATTTAGTGTCGTGGTACGACCTAATTTCTGCCTCATCCATTTTCCTTCATATTTTTTTCACACTCGGATGCCATCTTCTTATTCATTTCTTACCTCTTGAGTGTGAACTCTTAAGATTAACAACTTTCTCAACTTTAGCCTTTTTAGGCTTATCAATTTGCATCATGTCGGTCTGGGGTGTTTGTGTTTTGGGCTCCATCCCAAGATTCATAGTGTTGTTTCCTCTTGATTACCCACTTGTGTATATAAGAATATCATCAAAATCAACTCACTAAGAATTCTACATCATCATATACCACGTATTAGAGCTCGCAACAATAAACAATCCATAAAGATGAACTAGAAACTCAAGCTAAGAACTAGTTTCGTTCATTTTGATCTTTACTTCGCTTTGACTCTTGACTCGATTCAATTGCCCTTTGAACATTATAAAAAAGTTGTTGTTTGGAACTCATTAAAAATATTAGAATCCATCGAGATAGACTATATCAACACCAAGCTCAATCTAGTAACACTAGTTTTCTCATTCAGATTCTAAATGATCAATTTAAGTTCAAACTTGTGTGTAAAACACCTTGAACATTGTAATCACATACTTAAACACTTAGATGCTTATTTATATCATCATTTTGTCATTAAGCGCATGAGAAGTCCTCCAAACAAGGCTAAATATGCTAGGATAACACTACTAAAGTGCATAAAATCACATCAGATCAGGGCTCTCTTGTGAAGTTAACTTATCATGCGGCTTCAAATTTTCTTGAGAAAGTTACCAAACAAAACCAGGGATGGCATACCCGGGATGCCAAAGTGCCAAACGTCTCTCCTACTTCCTTTATGGTTGACAAGGAACATAGAAAGAGGGATGAGGAAAGAGAGGAGAATATGGCAACAATAATGACATAATTGGAGATTTTGTTGAAACAAGAGATGGGTGCACCAACAAAGACGGTAAATGTAATAACATCCAAGGCCTATGATGAAGAAGAAGCCAAGAAGCTTGATGAGGAGATTCGGTATTTGGCATATTATTCGGGGGGTTCCTGCCCCGCTTATCAAAGGCAAGTTGAGAATCAAGGTTGGACGGACCGTGAACGTGACCGTGATTAGAGAAATAGAGATCGTGATTATGACTGGTATGTGCCCCTTCATAATCAAGAAAATAATAAGGATGGTAGCACCATCGACCTTAATATATAAAATCAAAGATGTCTTGGCAAGGATTTTGATGAGAGTAAAAGGAACAAACAAAATGGTCTATGAAATGAAAGAGATTTTTTACAACTTAATCAAACTCAGGTGTCCCACTCCACCTCCATTAAAGAATTTTTATACTCAAATCAAGAAAATTTCCACTGAATTGAATGCTAGGCCAAAGGGTGGTATTTCGAGTGACACTATTGAAAACCCAAAGAATGAAGCTCAAGTTTTAAAAATAGTCACTAGGACTGGGAAGTCCCTTAGTAATCACTTGAAAGAAGATTCGGGTGAAATGATGCCTAAGGTTAAGTAAAAAGAAGTTCCACCATAATCTGAAAAAGAAGAAGATGAAAAGGAACCGGTGGAAGTTGATGAAGAGGTGGTAGAAAATGAGAAACCACAAAGTGATATGATGCCTACAACACAAGTTCGTCCCCCATTTCCCTAAAGGCTTCAAAGAAAAAAGGAAGGTGATTGATAACACTCAACTTACACGTTAATTAAGTGCAAGGTGATTGATAGCACTCAAACCACGAGGAACAATGTGATTAGCGATTGAGTTAATTAGAAATAGAAGTGGTTGCCTAATTCAAACCTTTGTTAAAAAATGGTTTTGGGGGTTTTCAGTTGTGTCGAATGTGAGTGAAATTCTTGGGCTTCTAAGGGACTAATTTGAGACTAAGAACAATTAGAGTATAATCTATTAAAATGGATCTTGAAATTATGCTTTTCTAGGGGCAAGATGTACATGTAAACATGATAATTCAATGCAAATTTGAACCATTGATGATATGGTAGGCTAGGTCTAGTGTCCTTAAGGTTAGTTTATCAACAAAACCACAAAGATTTCACCCATGGCTCTTTGAGCACCTAACAAGTGTATCAATCAAAACCACCAAATACCTTAATCATGGCATCCCTATTTCTAGCATGATACCTATGGCGTAGTTAAATTCACAACCACCCTTATGTCTAAAATAGTGATAGATTAGCAAACTATACATATAATTGTATACCATTTCTTTGGTATCCATATCTCTCTTTTGAGGATGACATGGTTTCCTAAACTTCACCCAATTTTTTTTTTCAAAGATGGCCTTAAGCTTTCTAGAGTTTGAAGCTTTCACCCATCAAACCTATTTGGGTATTTGGGGCTTTCACCCATAAATCCCAATCAATTTAATCAAGCAATGATAGAATCCATCATTGACAAACTCAAATCTACACAAATATTATCACAATCCACACACAATTGCACCTTAATCAAGCATAACCCCAAGAGGTAGATCTAGCAACTCATAATGATAATAAAAATAATTAAATCAATATTTCCATCAAAGTAATCCATAAGAAAATAAAGAGAGGGAAAACCACACTTTAGAATCCAATGAATCTTCAATGGGTGAAGCCAAATCTACCCTTAGAAGCCATTCTAATGTCTTCTTAGCTTAAAATTAGTACAAGTCTTGCTCCAAGCTCCAAGAAATTACTAAAATGCTAAGCTAAAGATGGGAGATAGAGTTGTAGTATGATGGATGAAAATGAGCTACAAGACCCCTTAAATAAGCTCCACTTGCACATTTGAAAAAATTACAAAATTACCACCTAGCTCTTAATCTGCTTGAGCGAATCCAAAGCTAATGAATGGCAGATAGAGAATAGATGGAAAGTAACTCCTAAGCAGATACAAAGCGGATCCAAAGAAGATGGCTCTTTTCCTTCACATTTGGCGTCTTGTTGACTTGAATGACTTGCTCATCTTCCCTTTTTAACTTTTACCTTCATAAATGAGAATTAAGTAAGAGATTACCATCAAATCAATGGAAACAATGATAATTTAGGCCTAAAAAGTGCTAGCAAGTCATCAAATTGATGACTTATCAACCCCTAAACTTAAACTATTGCTTGTCCTCAAGCAACCACGAATAATCCAATGAGATAGGCTATTCAAATCAAATCCACCCAAATTAAAGCTATACTAAAGGAACAAGCTAACAAATCTCTGCAAAGACTTTTCAAACACTTCATGGCAACAAGTAAACCAAAAGTTTTGAATAAGCTCATATTTAAGAAGTAAGAATGTAATTTTGTATCAAATGAACCTTCCAAATCCACAAATCATATTAACAGGAGACTCAAAATCTTCAAAGATTGTCTCAATCTTCACAATGCTACTTATGTCACCCATTTACCCAAGTTGATAGTAAGACTTCACTCTCTACCCAAAAGTATCGATGCCGCTCACATAAAAGATTTATCTCCACACATACAAAGAATTTAAATTTCTAAAGGAGCTCAATGAAAGAATTCACACTTACTCTCATAAAGAAATTCAAGTATAATAAGTAGAACCATAAGCTTGCCCTTTGGATTTTTCTCCACTAATGTAGATTTACTTAGTTTGGAATCACCAAGGTCTTGCAGGTAAAGATGAAGGTTTAAGGTGCTGGAAGGAATATCTATGGATCAAGTGACTAAAATACCTCCTTCAATGTAATTTCTCAAACCTTTCTACCCTCAAAATTTTTAAACTCTTCACCTTATCCTCCTTCAAATCATCTCTCAATTTTTCAACCTTTGTGATTAGCATTTATAAAATAATTCAAAGCCACCATTTTATTTCTTCAATTCTTTGGCCTTTTCAAGAGACTTTCTAACTTTAAGCGCTTCGTATCCCCCTCATTTGTCTCATTTTTGTTCACATTCTATGGGTTAGGCTAGACAACTTTATCACCGAATATGTCTCTTATTTCTTACATGATTAGAATACCTTAAATATACCTTTCTTGGCTCATCTTAGCCAATTCCCCCCCCCCCCCAAAAAAAAACTTGGGGTTTGAACCACCCTTACATTACTTTCCTAACTACACAAATCCCCCAAATATAAGCTTTCGCCTACATTTTATTTCTTTGAATAATTCGATGTATCAAAGAAGGTTAAGTGCCAAAGTAAGGTTTTAAAAAGGGCTTAGGTATTTTAGCAAGGCTATCATTACAAAAAGAAGGAAAAATAGGTAAAAAGGCTAAAAAATGGTTAACTAGGGAAAAATGTTAAAGTGGGACTTTGGCTATGTGACGGGTCAACAATGGCCTTGGGTAATTCTCCAAACCAAGATTGTCTAGAATTTTTCTTAGAACACACTTGGGGAAAGTTCTAGAATACACATATGAAAAAGAATTATTCAAAGATCTTACCACACAAGGCATCGTACTCATAAAGTAAAGAGTTAATCTCCCCACCAATTTGAACAATTTGAGCTTAATAAGTAACTCCAAGTCAAAGACTCATCCTTGTAAAGAGAGAGCCAAAAATGGAATTTAATGGTCTCACTCAAAAGAAAGCTCACAAACATCCTTGATCTTTTTAACAAAGAAAACTATTTTTTTTGTTTTTTTTCTTAAAATCATGCTATTTCTTGCCAATGACATTTGTAAAGCATTTTTGAACTTTTGCTCCTTCCTAAATTATTAAAGAAAAACCTAGGGGAATGTAAGGCAACATTATCATTACGCTTCATGGGATTCTTTCCTCACAATTTCACATATCATCCATTTAGCTCATAAAATATTCATGGCATCAATAAGAACACAAACAACCTTATTCCCTTAAGAATTGAGTCACCAATTCTATCATAGGGCAAGGAGAGCATTCATATTTCTCGGGTTACTTAGAATTGACCCGGGGATGCTATGATAAGAACATTAATAAATCAAACCATGGATGCAACATTCATCAACAATCTCAACCAAAAACCACCGGTTATCCAAAATTTAAGACCATTTGAACTCAAAGTTATGCTCCAAAAATGAACACCAAATGAGCCAAGAAATTTCACATTAACCATTACAAACATATAAAGCATTCCTCACTTATTGGCATTTTAATAAACATGTGGCGCACAACAAAGGTAAAAGCTTGAAAAATAGAATGACAACACATGTGAACAAGCTCAATGTCTCAATTCATAACCAAGCACACCATTTATAATCATACTAGCCCAATTAAATCACCCACTACTCAATTAAGCAAATAAACTACAAGTGGGCGTTTCGTCGAACACATGGGGTGTACTAGCGTATGGAAGCAAAAATTGCAATTGGACAATGTAAAATAAGGCATATGTTCAAAAATGTTCACCCCAACAACCATATTTTATCAACTTAAGCTCAAATAAAATAAATTTAAACCAAAAAAAATCATGAAATGTAATCACTATTTGCATTGTAAAGATCATACCTTGTAAGCTTACTTAAGAGAGGATATTGATGAAAAAGGAGTCCAAGATACTTATTTGGGGTTCCATTCTTGAATTAAGAATTTTAGTGTTTGAATTAAGGCTGAATACAAGTGAAATGCTCAGCAATTTTAGCTCCAAAGGAAGCCTATTTGCGTGTGAATTCATATGCAGTGTTCAACAATTTTAGCTCAAAAACTATCCATTTGCGTGTGCCGTAGTTGGACCTGTGCTTGGACTGCTCAAGTAGCACCAACACAGGTCAAACTAGCTTGTTCCCAACTATGTTGAGCCTCCCTGCACCTAGGATATGGCTGACCTGTGCCTGGTCAGCTGAAACATGTCTAGCGCAGGTCCAGGAAGTGTCACAGTGAGCCATCTACGCCCCATATGCTGCTGGTCTGCGCCTAGACTGCTCAAACATGTCCAGAGCAGGTCCAGCCAGTATAGCTATGGCCCAGCTATGTCCAGGTTGCTCTTGGCCTTCTCTTGGACTGCTCAAGCATGTCCAACGCTGGTCCAAGCTAGTAAGACCCATTTTGGCATGAAATATCGAATTAACTTTGGCTCGGGATGTAATTTTGTGCCCCCAAACTTTACTTTATCCATTCCATCTTATTTTATCATCTGTAAACACTCAAAAACAATCTTAAAATTGAATAAAAAATGTTAGAAACTACCAAGAAAAATTCTTTGGGTTCCCTCCCAAGAAGCACCTTAGTTAAAGTCGCGGCACGACATTTTTGCCTATCAAATTTTTGTCTTCATTTGAAAGACTTGAAATGGCAGCCCAACTTTAGGTCAATACAACTTTGAGGCATTTCGGCAAAGGTGAGGACACAATGAAATATTTTCTATCTCGCTACTTTGAAGATTTAAACCTTTTACACAACTTCACATCAAACTTTCTAATAGGCTCGTTGGGTTTTGGCGAGAGCATTAAAAATTCACTTGTTACACACCGAATTTTGCATTTATTGTCCTTCAAGTGAGGGGCTTCATTTTTCCCTTTTGGAATGAAAAACTCCAAAATATAGGGATTTTTCTCCTCATCTCCAAAATTCATCATTTGCTTGGGTGGTTCAACTTTCATCATATCCGCCAAACATAATGTTAAAAAGTGGTTCGAGTGAGTTCTTCTACCTAATTTTAAAGTTGCATCCTTCTCAATGTGTTCACCCCAAATTGGGCTAGAGTCTTGAAAAGAGATTTGCTTGGTTTCTTCTTTTGACTCTAGCACCATTTCCTTAATCTTGGCATCATCCGTCATGGTGGGTTCGGTTGGTTGGGAAATCACCAAGGGTTACTCAACATAAATCTCATTTAGAAGAGTGGGAATGGTTGTGGTGTTTGAATGATTGAACTCTATATCCATCTCTTCTATCCTCTTTCCTTGTTACATGCCCCCATGTCTTGATGTATATCACAAATGTTATCTCTTATTGATTCCAAATGATCCAAGATTAGTTGAAGTATATCTTCAATGCCACTCTTAATGGTGCTTTGTTCTTCCTTTTCTTGACCATAAGACCTATCAAAATCATAAGAAGAACTAATAAATGGGTTAGCATAATGGGGGAGGGGGAATTCAAACATTGGCTCTCATGTCCATATCGACCACCACATAAAGAATAATTATGCTCCTAATAGGGTAGAGATGGTGCACATATCTCTTTCTTGGGAGCATATCTACAATCTCGCCCAGGGTGGGGTCCACCATAATATGGACATGGATCATCAAGGTATGATTTCCGACCACCAAATCCACGTTCATTCCATGATGCCATATCAACAAATAAATAAGGATGAAAATATATCTAAATCATGAAATAATAAGAAGATAACAAACAAATATTTAATAGTTTGAACCAATGCAAGTAAAATAAAATTCCAAACTAATTCAATACACCAAATTATTCCTCGACAACGACGCCATTTTTGATAACGCTCAACTTACACGTCAATTAAGTGCATGGTGATCATTGCCGATATATTTACCCAACCAGAGCCGGGGTTGAATCCATGAGAAATAATGTGATTTGCGGTTGAGTTAATTAGAAATAGAAGTGGTTGCCTGATTCAAACCTATGTTACAAAATGGTTTTGGGGGTTTTCAATCATGTCGAATGTGAATGAAATTCTTGGGCTTCTAAGGGACTAATTCGCGACTAAGAACAATTAGAGTATAATCAATTAAAATGGATCTTGGGATTATGCTTTCCTAGGGGACAGATGTGCATGGAAACATGATAATTCGATGAAAATTCTAATCATTGATGATATGGTAGGCTAGGTATAATGTCCTTGAGGTTAGTTTTTCAACAAAATCACAAATATTTCACCCATTGTCTCTTTGAGCACCTAACAAGTGTATCAATAAAAACCACCAAATACCTCAATCATGGCATCCTTATTTCTAGGATAATACCTATGGCGTATTTAACTTCACAACCACCCTTATGTATAAGATAGTGATAGATTAGCAAACTACACATATAATTGTCTACCATTTCTTTGGTCTCCACACCTCTCTTCCGAGGATGACATAGATTCCTAAACTTCACCCAATTTTTTTTTTTTGAAGATGGACTTATGCTTTCTAGAGTTTGGAGCTTTCACCCATCAAACCCATTTGGGTATTTGGGGATTTTACCCATCAATCCCAATCAATTTAATGAAGCAATGATAGAACCCATCGTTAACAAACTAAAATCTACATAAATGTTATCACAATCCACACACAATTGCACCTTAATAAAGCATAACCCCAAGAGGTAGATTTAGCAACTCATAATGATAATAAAAATAATTAAATCAATATTTCCATCAAAGTAATCCATAAAAAAATAAAGAGAGGGAAAATCACACTTTTAGAATCCAATGAATCTTCAATGGGTGAAGCCGAATCTACACTTAGAAGCCACTCTAATGCTTTCTTAGCTTAAAATTAGTACAAGTCTTGCTCCAAGCTCCAAGAAGTTACAAGAACCCTTGACTAAATATGGGAGGTAGAGTTATAGAATGATGGATGAAAATGAGCTACAAGACCCCTTAAATAAGCCTCACTTACACATTTGACAAAATTACAAAATTGCCACCTTGCTCTTGATCTGCTTGAGTGGATCCAAAGCGAATGGAGAACAGATAGAGAGCTGATGGAAAACATCTCCTAAGCAGATGCAAAGCGAATCCAAAGTAGATAGCTTTTTTCCTTCATATTTGGCCTCTTGTTGACTTGAATGACTTACTAATCTTCCCTTTTTAACTTTTACCTTCACAAATGAGCATTAAGTAAGATATTACCACTAAATCAATGGAAAACCATGATAATTTAGGCCTAAAAGGTGCTAGAAGTCATCAAATTGATGACTTATTAGTGATAAACTCAAGAAATTTATGGCCAAGTTTAGAAATTTCCCTATCAATATCCCATTGCTTGAAGGGATACAAGAGATCCTAGGATATACTAAGCTCATGAAGAAGTTGATGTCAAAAAATAATCTCATTGATAGTGACACGATCGAAGTCACCCATGGTTGTAGCGATATCATGAGTAACAAAATTGTGGAAAAGAAGGAAGACCCCAGAGCTTTGAATATCCCTTGAACCATTAGAACACATATGTTTACCAAAGATCTACACGACCTTGGTGCAAGTATAAACCTCATGCCTTTTATCATTTACAAAAAGTACAGATTGGACACCCCAACTCCAACATCTATGAGGCTTTTAATGACGGATTGGTCTATAAAGAGGCTGTAGGGATTTTGTTTGATGTTTTAGTTAAAGTGGAAAAAATTGTACTTTCGACGAACTTCGTGGTTTTAGATTGTGAAATGGACCAAGAGGTTCCCATTATTCTTGGTCAACCTTTATTAGCCACCGAAAGAGACATTGTTAACTTAGAGTTAGGTGAAATGAGGTTTAGAGTTCATGATGATGAGGTTTCTTTTAGAGTATGCAAAACAAAGAAACAACCCATGGAATTTCAAGTGATATTAGTGATTGATGTTGAAATCAAAGAAGTGAATAAGGGGGACGTTGAGGACCTAACTTGAGAAATAAAGAAGATGTTGTGCCACAATGTAAACTAAGGCGCTATGTGGGAGAGAACCCACAAATACCACGAGAGTGTCCCAAATCCTTTATTTTTATTTTTATAAAGTAGATTTTAATTTTGTCTATCGAGTAATGCATTTATGGCGCTATAGAGTATGATAGATGAGCCTGAGAAGGGAAAAGTGTGAAATTTTTGCATTCTGAACTGAACAAGGGAAAATCTACCAAATGTGAAATAAGCTGAATAGGGGAGCAGAAATGCCCAAAGTTACCACAATCGAGGGATATTAGCCATGATCATGGTCACCTGCAGGTCTGCGATCGTGGAATACTGACCGTGATCGTGGTCACATAAGTCATATAACCATCCGAACCCCATTTTCTCCCAACACTCCCTTCTCAAATTTCCTCTCTACATGGTCCTAGTGCTGGCTAAATTGTGAGCATTCTCACAACATCCTTGTATCCCTCTTACATCACTTATCCAGTAGGTGCCTCGAATTTATGCCTTGATTGTGAAAAACAGGCCATAAAATGCATGTTATAGGGAAGGCCTGAAATTATGTTTTTCATGCTTAAATGTTTCATAAATTTTATTTGTGTGGTGTTTAGCTAATAGAATATGGTGTGCACATGAGTGGGAAAGTCTTGATTGCCAATATTGTGTGTGAAATTAAGAAAAATGAAGAGTGCACACCAAGTGCCCTATAGGTTGCCCGTATGAGTATTCACTAGTGGCTTTTGTATTCTAGGGGCATAATCAAGTACCTAGTAGTTTTGTTCAATGCTTTTAGTGTAAATCCTTGTTATAGAATATGCTTTGGGCTTCAAATTTGAATTTTTAGACATTGAAAATTTTTGGATTAAAACTGGTCTCTACCGCGATCGCGGTCATCGGGATAGCAATCACAACTCTATGGCATGTGATTGCAGTAACTGAGGCTACTTTTTTTCCTGTGCCAAAAATTCGGCACTCCTAATTTTTGTCCAAACACCACCAAGTAACCATCAATGAGCTTTAGTGGACAAATAACATAGTTTGTGGAAGAATATGTCAATGATTGATGTTATTATGCTGTTTGTTATTTTTCAGGAGAATATAATGGAGAAATATGACCACATCTAATTCATGACACCAGAATGCCATACTCACTGTTATGGTAATCTTTTGAGGACAAAGTTTCTCTCGGAGAGAGAAATATGATTGGAGAATGTGCCGGAAAAGCTTTTAGTATTTAATGATAGTCTTGTGGACATATGTTGGTGGTGTTTTTCCTTGGATCCTAGAAAGGTGAATGAGCAAAGAGTTTGTGAATTCTACACCAACCTTAGCATAGTGTCTTTCTCAGATTCATCCTACATGACTATTATGATCCGAGGAAAAGTAGTGGAATTTGGGGTGGAGTGAATCAAAACTATCTATGGGATCCAAATTTTGATATGGGTGAGTTTGAAGAAAAAGGGTAAGAATTGGAAGTTGGTTGGCTGAAAGACTGTTCCCCGGGAAGGAAGTTTCATTGCGACAACAAAGAGTAACATCCAAATGAATGAATTCAATTCTGAGGAATAGATTTAGGTGAACATTATATGTAGCCAAGTCTCCCCTTGCACCCACATGACAATAGTCCCAGATTTGTGGGCTCAAATGGTTGCTTGTATTTTAGAGACATTCCTTTGGATGTTGGTCAGCTTATGGTTTCAAAAATAAAATTCTTCAAGAATTATGGAGGGACACATATCTTCTTTCCCTCTTTGATTACTGAGATTTGTAAGAGATCTAGGATTGATGAATACTCTGGAGACACTTGGGTACACCCTGGCATTTCTATCAATCCTTTAAAAATTCGAAGAGAGGGCACATTAGGGAAAAACAAAAAAAAGAAAATTGATTTGGTGAAGTCGACATATGAGGAGCCTGAGTCTTGTAAACCATCCACCATCGAGCATCGTGAGGATATTGGGGTTTATATTATGGCCATCAGGGAGCTCGTGTCAGGTCTACGCTAGGGGTCGGGAAAGCCCTCCATGACCCATCTTTCATATATGTCCCAACATGATTATAAGGAGTATTGAGAGAACCAATAAAAGTAGAGAACTGCAATTTCTAGTCTTGAGAGATACTATTCATCCTTGGTAGAGTCACAACATGATCTACGAATTTCATATGAGAAGATGGTGAAAAGGGAGAAGAAGAGAGATGAGTTCTTTAGCAAGATGTGGAAGGGGTGAAGGGACTATGGAAGGTCTAAAAACCCCATGATAGACTTCCTTCCTCTCGAGTGGAGAGTGATGATGAGGCATCAAACGAGTGTTTTGGTCCTGAGAATGCCGACGATGATATAAATTCTACTGACGAGAGAAGTTCTTAATGCAGTTTCAGGGAGCACCTTTTCCTCTTATTTTGCTTTATTGTTTATGCAATGAGGACCCTACTAGCTACTTAGTTGGGGGTTCTTGTCTCTGTATTTATTTGATTTGGTCCTGTATTATTGATATTTCTGGATGTTTTAGGTTCTTTTGGATGATGTTTATTTTTATTTTGGTTGTTAAATTTGGGCGCTCTGATGGTTCCCATATTTGCATGAATTAGTTATTTTGTTTCATTGGTTAATTTTTTCGTTATCTTTATTTTGTTTGTGATGATATCCAATGAGTATCTCCCTATGATAGATTGAGTGACGACATTCTTAAAAAGTATTATGATTGGGTTTTGAGCCGTAGATACAGGGGAAGTCTGAGCACTCGTAGCATCAATGTCATAAATCCAAGGGAAATCTGAGTACCTGTAATATTTTGGGATTTGGGATCACACTTGTACGTATGGAAAAGTCAGAGTAACCATATTATTTTCCAGTGTAAAAGTCAAAATATGAGACGAAGGCTTATGTTGGTACCATAGGTAGAAAATTGTGCATGATGCAAATGCAAAATAAACACCCCCTCCGTCCAAAGTTTTTGAAAAATCAAGGGCATGGACGTGAGAGACCTTGTACTAATACTTTTTCTCTTAATGTGACTCCAAAAATTTTGGTTTGTGAAAATTGATAGATTCTCCATTTTTGTCTCTAGTAGAAGGGGCAATAGAGCCTCCTTGGTAAATTTCAATGCCATGTGTGGTGAGCTTAGTTGTCCAAATCTCATGTGTACTTTTACTATCTAGAACTTTCCCCATTAGTTTTTCAAGGCTAATTTTGATTGTACTTGTTTGGGAAGATGATCTTAGGCCATCTTTGTAACATTGGAAGTCAACTTTAGCTTAAAAAGCCTACACTTGTATAGTTGTTATCCCTAATCACCCACTTTGAGCCTTTGGACTTTTCTTTGGAAAAAAAATTTCATGCCGTGAGCCTTTCAGTTTTTATCCTTCTTTTGAACCCTGCCTTCCTTGAACTTAAAATTGCAACTGGAGGCTAAAAGCCTAAGTTGGGGGTGGTGATGATTGAAAGAGGTAACTTTAGGCCACGAAGTTGTAAGTGAGTGCCTATGATCTTAAGTATTGAGAACAAATTAATAAGAAAAAAGAAAGGATCTAATAAAGGAAAGAGAAACACAAAGGGTGCAAGAAAAAGAAAAAGAAAAGAAAATGGGTAATCCAAGGATATAAAAGGTAGGCACATGTGTAAAGAGTAAAAACAAAAGAAGTGTCCCATGATCAAACGTTGGATGGAATAGTATGATGTATATGTCCAGGGATGGTATTTCCATGTTGTTCCTAAAAGATATCCTACCCTACCCCAAACCTACGTTATAAGCTTAAAAAGCCCTTTATGATTTCCAACCAAGTATTTTCATTGTAGTGGTGATTGAAAATAGTGGCAAGCTATGGCATGGTACTTGTTATCATCGAGAGTTCTTGAGAAAGAGAGTGTTTTACACTTAAATTCCTTGTTGTATAACCAAAGACTCGGTGTGTGAAATTTTCTTTTTTGTAAGGAGGCATGTAAACAAGTTGAGGTGGGTGATTTTGTCATCTTCCACAAAATGAGGCAAAAAGGAGTATAATGTAGTTGAGGTCAAAGGTGAGTCATTTCTATATTAGTAGTGATTTTTGCATGGTTTCTCTTTAAAGTCTCTTGCATCCCTGAAAAATCACATTTTATGTTGAGAGGTGTCGTGAAAATAGTTTTACCTTGCATAAATATGCATAATCTCATAGTAAGAAGTAGTGTTTCTTGAGGACAAACAAAGCTTTAAGTTGGGGGTGTTGATGAGTGGTTAATTTATCGCTCATTTGCACTTATCATTCAAGCACACTACTATTATTTGAAGAGATAAATGAGACAACATTGCGATTAAATGCACTAATTTTCACATTTTGTAGGAATCCAGGTGATGAGATAGAAGGATGTGGAATTAAGCTGAAAAGGAACAAACAGGAGATGAAAAGTGCTCAACTGAAGGACCATGTACAGAATGAGGCTGAGTTACTTCGATCGTGGTCTAAGGGACACGATTGCGACCAATCAAGAAGGTCATCAACCACGATCGCATACAACTACCTGTGATCGCGGTAGCCGTGATCGCAATAAATCTGGTGCGATCGCGACAACACGGGATTATGCCTAGGGGAAATTTTGTAATTTTTAGCATCCAACCCCAAATCCCTTAAAATCCTAAATCCCTTTCCTAGTTTGGGAATTCTAGAGACTAGTATGTAATTCCCCAAGTTTGGTACCCCGGATGCTACACGATGGTCATAATCCCAAAGGACTACATGCTAACCCTTGACTGATATCTGTAACTGAGCATTGAATAATACACTGTAAAAATATGAAAAATTAGTGGAAAACTTGTCATAAGGTTCAAAAATTGAAATACAATTGAAAAACTGAATACTAATACAACTGTATGAACATCTCGTCTGAAAGCCTCTAAACTGTATGAACTATGGAGTTGATGGGACAATCCCCCAACTAACTTCACCTACTAAAATACTGAATTTATTAATATAATGAAATAATAGAACATCCTCTAATGATGAGGACTCACTGCTAACTACTACTGCTGGATGAATCTGGACTGCAAGGGTAGTCTGGAGCTCGAGCTTCTGAACCTATGGTATAAAACACCATAGTGTAGAAAAGTATGCGTCAGTACGATGTAATGTACAATTATTCTAGATGATGTAAGGCTAAATACAGGGGTTCATATGCATGAACAATACTGACTAAATAATATGAGTATACTGAATGAGGATACATGCATGAATGCACAAACTATAACTGAAATCGTAGGAACACTGAATACCGAATTCTAATAATTGGATTTCTGATAACTGATTCTACTGATACTGATATCTAATTGAATGAGGTTGAGATTAGTCCTATCTAGCGGGTGATCTCTGAATATACTGATAACGAAGATGATTAACTAAATATTAGATCAGTCCTATCTAGTGGGTGATCTCTGAATCTAATGGTACTCGATACTAATTGACTGTATTTGAGTTCAGTCCTATCTAATGGGTGATCTTTGAATATGTTGGTACTGATACTGACTGACCAAATTTGAGATCAGTCCTATCTAGCGGGTGATCTCTAAATCCATTGATAGTACTAATGAGTGACTGTATCCAACAATCCTGAATCTGTGCTAATGAGTTGAGTTCTTTTACTGAGACTGATTCTGAAGCTGAGTAACCCCAATATGTAACCCTAGCTGGAAGGATGTCAGTACCGTTCCACAGGTAAAGACAACTGCTATGAGGTCAGTCCTAATCTATCGGGTGACCCCTGAGACAAGTCCTGTACTAGCGGCTGATCCCAGAGTATGTCAGTCCTATCTAATGGGTGACCTCTCATACCTGCGTTGGATATGTAGTTCTGGAACTTAAGGATTGCTTCTAGGGATCTCAGTCCTATCTAGCGGGTGATCCCCCATCCCTAGGCTTGCTCGGTGCTTAATCCTACTCCCAACTAAAAGACACTGAATTGATTTCCTAGTTCATACTAGGCTTGTCTAAACTGTTACTGATCGTACTGATTAACTAAACTGAACTGATCTCACTAAGTTCCGTTGACTGATGGAATACTACTGAATTCTATTATCTAACTGAATGCTAATGAGTTTGTGGACTGGATACTTGAATACTACTGAGGTTTGAACAAAATACTGAACTGAAATAGACTGATACTGATATTACTGAGTCTCTCTAATTTCTGTAACTGACTGAGTTCTGCTGATCATGGCACGACTGAGCTTATCTTGAGAACTGACACTGGCTCTAGACAATCAACTAAATTATCGGGTATTAAATACCCCCAGGACTCGATAACATAAATAAATAAGGCATGCCAATTCTTGAATAGCATAAAAATAGTCTATCATTCATAACAAAATCAAGGAGACATCCCTTCAAGCACTTGGAAGTCTTACCTATGTAAACGTATAGGGATACATACCAATGTCTCATAATTCATTCATTAAGGAATGCACGTAAATGGGAGTGCATGCAATATATCATATTTCATTCAGTAAGGCCTTTCAACAAACACTTGGCATGTATTAACTTATACATAATTAGGGATTTCATGCTAACATGCTATAATGACTCCATTTTCTTCACATAAGCATTTTATCAAACATATGAGGAGAATAATTTGGTTATAAAATAATCAATACATCCAATTAACATGACTACATCAATAAACTTGCAACTTAAAGGGGTTTATCATGAACATTACGCAAATCATCACATGCTAGGACTAAATCATGAAACTTGTAATCTAGAACATGAATCATAACTCAACAATAACATAAACATGAACTTCAACTCACATAAATCATGAAAAATAATAAATATTCAATCTTTATAATTTGAAAAAAGGTTCTTGAATTTCTTGGGTGAAAGGGACCTAAGAATAAACATCTAACATACCTTAGTTCTTGATTTTTGGAAGATTGGCGGTAGAATTCTCTTAAATTTGGATCATCAATTGTAAAACCCTAACTTGTTCTTGAGAGAAATTGAGAGAAACCACTATAGTTTGGGTGAAATATGGTCGAATCACGTGTTTTAGGGTTATATAAGAGTGGGAAAAAGACTGAAATAACCCTGGGGTCGTGGCTATTTTAATAACTAGAAAAGTGGGTGCTGATGCGCTGGTCGACGCGGCGCATCAATGTGATACCCGATGCATCGCATCATTATTTCATTGAGCCTCAGTACTTTTGACTCTGGCAGCCTACAACAAAGTTAGACAACGCGATAGGTGATGCGGCGTACCAAAATCGTGTTGATCTACTATTTTAAGACCCCAAATGTGGTCTAAACGAGGTCCAAAAAATCCAAAACTTGTTCGAGAACCCCTATTGACATTCTGAATCATAAATTAGCTAAAATCTCATTACCGAAGGTAAGAAAGGTCATGAAATAAATCATCAAAGTTTGAAGGCTTATGAAATGAAGAAGTTCCAACACTTAGCTAAATTTTCTAAGTGTGAAGCTTCCCTTGACATGCTTTAAAGAGTTTTAATGACTAGAAAAAATTGTTGGGTCTTACATAGTATTATTTTAAATTTGAAGTTGAAACCCTAAATTGGGCAAGAATTATAATTTGATTTAGAGACCTTGAATTTAGTAATTTCATAAAGAATGGATGCTTTGCACAACCCTTATGGTATATTTTTCTCTCCTTTCATCACGAGTAGCTATATTTCATTGTCTTGGGATTCTGTTGAACTAAGGTGCAATTAGTTATAGGTTGTGAGGTATTTGTGCATATGCTAGTTGGTTGATGATGGGTTCTACTATTGTTTGATTGAATTGGTTGAGATTTATGGGTGAAAGCCCCAAATACTCAAAATAGGTTTGTGGGTGAAAATCCCAAACTCTTTAAAGCTCAAACCATTCTTGAAAGAGGGGTTTGGGTGAGCTTTTGGAACCCACATCATCCTTGAAAGAGGGACATGAGAACCAAGGAAATAACAGACTATTAATGGGTTTAGTTTGCTAATTCTTACTATATTAGACATAAGAGTGATTATGAATTTGACTATATCTTAGGTATTTTCCTAGAAATAGGAATACCCAATTGAGGTAATAGGTGAATATAATTAACACACTTGTTAGGTATCCAAAAGGTTCAATAAGTGAAATTCTTTAGCTTTTATTGACAAGCTAGCCTCAAGGATCCTAGACCTATCCTACCATACTGTTATCAACTAGAATGTACACCAAATCTACACATACCCATACCTAATTTTCCCTTAGGTAGACATACTCCCAAGATTCTCTCTATATCGAAGTTAAATTACAATTGTTGTATAGTTTGTAGAGTTGAGTTATTATTGACACACAACTCTCCAAAAACCAAAACCCCCCATTTTAAGTCAGATTTTTTACTTTATTTTTACTTCGGGTGTTTTCTTAGTAAGGTTAAGACCCATAAGACTAGAATTTTAATTTTCACTCCTTATGGATTTGACCTCAACAAAAGTTGAGCTATTGACAACGAACGTTATCTACCATTTTATATGGTATATGTGAGTGTTATCATGTATTCATCACCACATGAAAATATACACATTGACTCCTTTTCCCTCACTTAAAATAAGTAGAAAACTAAATCCTAGTCGATTTAGGAGTGTGTGTTTGTTAATTTTGTATCATGGACTACCCCTATAGTGTTCCCTCTCCTTTTTAGCATTGGAATATGTTTATATAGACTCCAATTCATAAAATTCAATTCCCATAAGTATTATATGCAAGCAACACACGTTTTCTACTCAAACTAGGACTTTAGGACCAACCTTTTCCCCTTGAAGGAGGTCCACAGTGCGGAGCTCATTCCCTTGACTAGGTCACGTGCCACTGAGCTTATGGAATTGAAATTCTAGTATCTCAATTCTTCAAGAGGGGTGGCACATGGATGGGAACTTGGGCTTAGCTGTGTCTCACGGAAGAAGCAATAATTGGGAAAAATTTCACTCAATTTTTTTTCCTTATCGCCCGTCGAACTTACTCCTTGTTCCATCATACATTGTGGCTCATTTGAAACTTCAAAATTCACCCAATATACCTCGATTAACCTCCATCAAATGATCATTGTAATAACCCAAATTTTTAAACTCTAGATCTCTTAAAAGATAGGCCACAGAGTTAGCTTTCCAACGCTTCAAGTCTCGCCTTAATTCGACGTCAAGCCAAAAATTTATGAAAAATCTCCTTATAGGACTGAAATACACTTCCATGACTATGACTGAATTTGCAATTCATAACCACTCATGATGAGTCATCACTAGTGAGTCGTAGTTACTCTAGTAAAGGACTCTCATCTGTAGCCAGTAACTATGACTCCTCCCTATGACCCATAATCAGTGGATACGAGTCGTATAGAAGGACTTGTAGTCAAAATAATATGCTTCCCAAGACCCCTTCCAGTGGTTATGAGTTGAACATGCGACTCGTAGTGAGACATTATGTGTCATATAGTGGACTTGTAGCCCGGACAGTAACGAATCCAGAACCAAGATTTAGACTACAATCCTACCCACTGACTCGTAGTTAGTAACAAAAAATTATAAGGTGTTGAATTATAGCCAAGACAGTGAAGGCCACAAACTCAGAGTCTCAGCGTAGGACTCAGACTATGACTCATAACCAATAGTGATGAGTCATAGCGACTGGGAACCCAATTTCCTACACGTTATTCTGGGAACTTTTTAGTCTTCTTCCATATCTCTAATAGCCTAACCCATGACGTTTAGGCTCCCCAAAGAGTAGTATAAAATCCCTAAAGTACCCAATTATATGATTAATTATAATTTCACTCAAAGCAACTAAAATGGGAAGTTTTCTCATCTTCGAAGGAGCAATTAGGGTTCATCAAACAATTCCAGTTCTCAATAAGAAATTCACCAAAGAATCTACTTCAAGCATATGGGATAATCATCAATGTTCTCCTTTCACCCATTGAGTCCCAAAGTTCTGCAAATTCTCAAGTTTAATTCCCTTTTTATCTAGGGTTCCATGAGAAGTATGAATTTCATAATTTATTCAGTTCAACTCTCAAGTTCCTCCATGAAAATATACCCCCTCACGATAATAATGTTTCCATGTGTTTGATAATGCAAATATTGACATCTTGCTTAATTATTGAGATATTGGGTGTTAATCATGATTTTTTCTAAACCTTAGATTGTTTAATATTTATCAAGATTAGTTTGCATTAGATATTTCTAGTGGGTTATGAACACCAGATACCTATATATTCATATACGTTATAGATTTTAGGCTACAAGTCATTCAGAGCATACTTGTATCATTATAATTAGAATACTATCATGTTGAGCATAAGTCAATATTAGTTATGTTAAGCCCTTCATAAGTATCAATGTCAATTCAGTTAGAAGTAAGACTTAGCTGAAACACCCTGGGTTTTGGCCCTTAAAATTTTCTTAAGCTTTAAGCTCACTGCCTTGGTTATGACTTGACCTCATGAGTCGTAGGGTGTCTTGATAGGTTAGGTGACCCTAGCCATAAGGTGTCTAGTGGATGGTGTTGAAGTTTCTAATATGGGTATGACTTGAGGGTACTAGTAGTGAAGATTCATAACGAGTTATTAGGAAGAGTCATAACCAAATCATGTAAGTTTATTGCATGATTTTTCTCAGAGTACGAGTGGCTCAATACAATCCATAAGAATATATTATGAGTCATTAGGTTCAATCGTAGGGTGTACAGTGTATACCCCAATTTGGGTTATGTGTTAACTATGACTGGACCCTATGAGTCATATAGTCTTATTATAAATGGGTTGGTCGAGTCGTAAGGTCGATGATGTATGGGGTCCTAGTCATTGTCTTGGTTATGACTCATGGTGATGAGTCGTAAGGTGTGGTAACGTGTCGATGGTTGACTCGTAGTCAAAGGCATCACTTTTTCAGTTTTTAAGTTGAGGGAACTCTGGATATTTCCCACTTTAACCCCTTAGAACTGATGACTTCAAGACTTTCTTTGGACTTCATTATCACATCATTACCAATAAAATACTCCCAAGTTCTCTCTCAAACTCTCTATTCAAGTAAAGGCTAGGGTTTCAAAGAAAGTAGTCATCTAGGGTTTTAAGGGTGCTATCTCTTCCAAATTTCTTGCCATTTTAGGATTGTGGGGTAAAAGGGAATCCTCCAAGTGTATATTCGTATATGTGCATTATGGAGGATGAAAGGTACAAGGGAATCCCCGGCCACCTATGGTATCTCTGGTTCGTGTGGCTAACACACACTAAGACCTATGGTATCTCTGGTTCGTGTGGACTTAAGATGGTAGATTTACACAAACCAAGTTAGGTTTTTGTAGTTCATACTAAATCTTGTTCCCTATCCCAATATGGTATATATGTATAAATGTATTTGTACATGGTTTTGAGCATTAATTTGATTTGTCTTTGGATTAATGGTATTACTTTATCTTAATCCCTGAGTTATATGCTAGCGTTCACCCTACTAACCATCTTTGAATGGTGTATCTCAATGTGATGCAGAAACTGGCCATACCTCTACTTCTCCTGCTCAATGACTAGGTGATTTGGGGATAAGTTTTTGAGTCAGACTGAAGTGGTGAGCTTCCATACTTCGGAGGACTCCATTTCATGCTATGGATTTCTTTACGTCTATACTATTCGTTTTGGACTTGGTTTTGGCTATAGTCGGGGGCGTGTCCCAACTAGATATTCTTTGGTTTTGATTAGAGGCTTTGTTGGATTACTATGGACATGGATGGTATCGATGTACATATCATTATCAATATTGGTATTGGTTTGTTGTTAGGTTGTTGTTGGTTTGTTTTTTATAAGCTTATCATAGTGTCTTTAAATTGATATTTTATTATCTTATTATATGTTTGGAATTCATCCAACATGGGGTGTAAGGTGGTCAAGGGTTTGGGTATTGGGGGTGGTATCCAGTCCTGGTTGGACTTGAGATACCTGACACAGCCAAGCCCTAGTTTGGGTTATTTTAGTGGAACTCTGATTGCATCACATAACTGCCGAATCAAATAGGGAAAAGGGATAGTGGTGGTCTCACCAAAAGCTCTAATATGGATCTCCAACCGGATAAATCTCACAAAATCTATATAATAGCCAACCATCAAACTATCAATCAAGGTTGCTCTTTCCCATATAGGTATATTTTCTGAAGAGGTTAAACTTACTCTAAGGTGTACTATGGTACATTAAAACATCATTACAAAATGTAATGCCTTTTTATTTATATCTCCGTTGCCCTCAATCCTTGGGGCATCAATGCCCAAATCAGAAATCTAGGTGGCTATCTATCTAGCCAAATAAATTTCCTCTCCCTGGTGCTTTACATCCGTCATAGCAGACCTATCTGGCACTAGTCTCATTCAAAAGTCAAAATCTCCTATCGATGCTAGTCCCACATAATTTGACTCAAATAATACTCGGTGAATGACTACATTAAATGTATCTACGTGCACCCCTCAGACCAATGTATGGGTTAACTGTGGTTTCTCAATCTATTTACCCTCATGCAGGGTAGTCAAATAGATAGTATAAGGGTATGAATCATAAAACTCTCAAATTAGAGCCAGGTTGTATGAACCTTGGGGTCGAGTCATCCATCCTAATAGATATCTCTAAAAAGAGGCTCGCAGGTCTTGTGTTCCTACTAGCCCCAAAAAATTAATTCGAACCTATGCCATAATACTCTTCTTTGGATGGTCCTACTCCGTCATAAATCTATCTCTCTAAAAAATATGCTACAACCCCTCCACACACCATCTCAGCAAAATCTCAGTAATAGGCACAACAGAGACATTTGTGGAGTCAGATGTTGGGGCAGTAGGTGGTGGAAAAAGGGGTTGAGCATCCTGCACAGTCAGCTCAGTATCATGTACCCATGATTAAGATATCTGTTGGAGATCATAGTCTATATTGTCCTCAGACTAGGGTGCGATAAAACTAGATGCAGACTCATTATCAAATACAACCTCTGACCCCTCCTCAGACTGGGAGCCGACTGCATTGTCCATATCTCTAGAAGCTGACCCTGACTCAGATTCTTCCTCCTCATCTAAACCATTAGTTGAATCACCTTATTCCCCTCAAACTAAGAAAAGTGTTGTGGTATTTGACTCAAAATATTTATTCGAGATCCTATCCTGAAAACTGGGGCTAATAGAAATTCAGCCCCAATCTGTGGTGGTATGAGCTGAGAGCCTGACTGAACAATAGCTAGGTCTAAGAACACAATATGTCCACAACTATTATAGTTGCAGTTTATCTTTGTGAGCATCCTCGAGTCTATCATGGGGACACTAGGGTGCTATCCTGGCTCACTGGGTACTCCTCTATGGAGCCATTCAATGCGAGAGACTCTTCATAGAGTCTAGACAAAACACCATTATTTTGTGCGGCTTTAGGTGCCATCGTACCTGAAAAAATAGTTGTTAGTGTTCGAAACATAGGAATGGAACAAAAATTTTGAAAAATGGATACCTACGACCCCACTTACGAAGGCTGTAAGTAGTACTTACGGGGGTCATAGATGACCTCATACGTATTAGACATAACCTTGACATATCAGGGCTTTAATTGTAATACCCCATAAGATCTTACCTCAATTCAACTCACAATTGCATGTTAAGGGGTCCAAGACTTGGAATATTCACTAAGTGTTAAGGACTTAGCTATTTTTAAGACCTCTAGACTTCAATGATTTTATTTTTAACCTTCTCGACCTTGAGATATCGATTTTTTAGTTGATTGATGATTGCGGTTATTCAAAGTATATCTCAGGTGAGTTTCAAAATTTTTGGACAAGTTTAGGGGCGTGTTTGGAAAACCAAAATAGTAGCATCACCGGGATAAGCGGGCGCCACTCCCTCCAATATGCCAAAGTAAGGAGGGGGCCGCCCCCTCCAGTCCACCGCTCTAAGGAGGGCACGTACCAGTCTAATATTCCTCTACAGGTCCCGTGCCACCTCTCTCTATTTCGTCCAGCTTTGTTTTTGACATTTTAAGGGTATTTGGATTAATTCCCTTGACCCAATTCATCCATAACACGAATTTGGGACTCCCAAGGAGCATTATTTTCCCTTTTACTTACAAATCCTCTCAAGAAAAACCCTCTTTCTTCCCAAGAACAAACCCTAACTCTTTCATAATATATCAAGGAACTCAAGCTTCAAGTTTAAGAAATTCTCAAGGAATCTTCAAGAATTCATCTGGTGAGGTTGTGGGATGTTCATCCATGGGTCCCTTTCACCCATGGAGCCCAAAATCCTCTTTTGGTTTAATTTATGAGTTTATACCTATTCTTGATGAAATAAATCCATGAATCTCTTGTTAATTCAATTTCAAGTTATCGTTACAAGTGTTTTCAAGTAGAACGAGTCATATTATGCTTCAAGTGTCACACTTCCCATGATTGATCTATTGATTTAAGGATTAACCTCCAAGTTAGAAATGTAGGCATGTAATCATGTTTTTTTCCTCATGTTTAAGGCATTCCCATGTCCAAGTTTATGATTATTACATGTTTGATGAAATGCCCATGTTTTGGTTCTTTGAACTGTAATTTCATGCTATAGTATTTTAAGAATGATTTTGTTTTTTATATTCATTCAGTGCTGATGGGTTATGAACAACTGATACCTAGTTGTTTTACACCATTTCAGTGTCTCAGAAATGATTTCAATTGAACCATGAGTATTATCATTCAGTCAGTTGTTATTATTAAACTACAATGAGAAATGTTAGTTGTACCTAATTTAGGTCAGTTCAGTACCACTGTCAGTTCAGTTGGGAGTAGGATTTAGCACCGAGTGAACCTAGGGATGGGGGTTCACCTGCTACTTAGGCCTAGGTCCTTAGTAGTAGTCCTTATGTTCAAGAACTACGTAGCTAGCGTAGGATTATGAGATGTCACCCACCATTTTAGGACTGACACTCTTTTAGGGGTCACCTGCTAGTTTAGGACTTACTCCCTACTCATTCAAGATATCAAATTAGTGGATCCACACAGCCAGTGTTACTACCTGTAGCATGGTACTGACACCTTTCAAACTGGGGCTATAGGTTAGACCCTGATTATCCCAGATCGGGGCATGTCGATTGGATAATACCTCCCACAGTCTCAGTACAATATTCAGTATATTTAGTTTCAGGTTTGCTTGACCAAGTGTACAGAACCTTAGTTATTCAGTTATACAAATTTTAGTTATTCAGTTTACAGATTATTTCAGAAATACATTTATAATTGGTCTTGCATTCACAAACCTTATATGATCATGCGTTTATGTTTTGTTATTCTCATGTATTTCAGCCAGTCCTCATCTCATATACCAGTACATTCAAAGTACTGACTGCATACTTTTCTTTGTGCTATATTGTCTTATTACATAGGTTCGGAAGCTTAGTTTCCCGATCACTCTTAGATAGCCCAATGACATTTAGCAGTAGTAGTGGTGAGTCCTCATATATCGAGGACATGAACTATCTATTTCATTTATTTCTATATTTTCATATGCTCAGTAAGTTAGAGTTAGTTAGGGATTTGTCCCATCAACTTTTTAGTTAGTTTAAAGGCTTTCAGATACTTTGATAGACAGTCAGTCAGTCATTTTAGTATTATCAGTTATTATCAGATTTTTCAGACATATTTTAATTTATGTTTTAGTAATTAGTTTTATAGTATTTTATCAGTTTATTTTCTACATATATTATATCATTGCTATTATATTATGTGCTCTTTGTAGGTACCAACTCATAGGTTAAATTGTGGTCTCTTGTGACCGTAAGCACCGTTGTGGCGACTAGGGGGTATCCTCGGGTCGTGACAAAACTTGGTATCAGAGCCTAAGGTTTTAAAGTGTCCTAGAGAGTCTGAAAGCCACATTGAGTAAAGTATTGTGAATGGGTGGAAAACAAGCTACACTTATGGACAAGAGGCTATTAAACATTTAGTAAAGCTTCACTTCTTTCAGTGTTCATGTTGTGAGAAAGAGCACAATGCTCTATTTAAATTCTCTTTCTAACTCATCCTTCATGTCATTTATAGACAATGACTCCTAGAAGAAACAACGGAAGAAGGAATGAGGATCAGCCCGCTCCACCACCTGTTCAGGAAGATCCCCTGAATTATCATGTCTCTCATGCTGAATTCAGGGTTGCTTTTACTACCTTATCCCATTTAGTATCTACTTAGAACAACCAGCAAGCAATTTTCTAGCCAATCCAGTGGCAAATACGGCTGCAGTTAGGATTCAGGTTTTCACCGGGATGAATCCCCCTTTGTTTTAGGGATCCAAGTTTGAAGAGGATCTGTAGGATTTTTTTGATATGGTTCAGAAGGTAACAGATATTATTTGCATCACTTAGAGTGAGAGTGCAGAGTTGGATACATATCAGTTGCAGGATATTTCTTACACCTGGTTTAAGCAGTAGAAAGAGGATCGAGGTGTGGAGACAGGGCCTATTAAGTGGGAAGAGTTTTCCACATCCTTCTTAGAAAGGTTTTTCCCATTAGAATTGAGGGAATCTAAGGTTTAGGAATTCATCAATTTGAAGCAGGGTAATATAAATATGACGGGAGTACTCGCTTGAGTTCACTTAGTTGGCGAGGTATGCTCCTACCATGGTGGCAGATAATATGTCTAAAATGAGTAAGTTATGTCTGGTGTAGATGATAGTATGGCTATGGAGTGCAGGACTGCTATGTTGATTAAGGAAATAGACTTATTTAGACTTATGGTTCATGCTCAACAGATTAAGAAGGAGAATCATAAGGAGAGGGAAAAAGACAACAAGAGGGCCAGAATAAGTAGTTTCAACTTTTCTCAGTCAAGGTCAAAATCTGGTAATCATTCTTAGTTCCATCAGAAAATTTTCATCCCTAGCTCTATCTACAGCTAGTGCGCTAGTGCCTAAGTTCAAGCAGGACAGTTAGGATAGATCGCCTGGCTCTATGTCCCAGGGTAGCATGAGCAGTGGTTGTACTAATCTACTATATGATAAATATGGTAGGAATCATTAGGGTATGTGTAAGGCAAGGAGTGATGTATGTTTTGGGTGTGGCAAGCTGGGTCACAGAGTCTGAGAATGTCCAGTGATTGCTCAGAGGGGAAAGGATTCACGCCAATATGGCCAGTCAAATCTTTTATCATCTCCAGAAGGTCGCCTGACTCAAAAGGGTTCCACTTCCAGCACAACAAGTAGGTAGCTTCAAAATAGGCTGTATGCACTCCAGGCTCGGCATGATTAGAAAAGTTCTTCTAATGTTGTTATGGGTATGTTACAGGTTTTCCATCTTTATGTTTATGCTTTATTAGATCTTGGATCTTTACTTTCCTTTGTGACCCCCTACATAGTAGAAGATCGGTGTCAGTCCTAAAACTTTAGCAAAACCCTTCTCAGTGTCTACTCTAATAAGTAGCTCTATTATAGACAGCCGGGTATACAAGAAATGCCCGATCACAGTATCTCAGAAAGTTACCTCAATTAACCTTATAGAGTTAGAGATGACAGATTTTGATGTTATTTTTGAAATAAATTGGCTCTACTCATGTTATGCCTCAGTTGATTGTAGAAATACAGATGTTTAGTTTCAGTTTCTGAACAAACAAGTCATTGAATGGAGGTGTAGTACTTCAGTGTTTAGGGGTCAGATTGTTTCATATCTCCAAGCAAGAAAGATTATATCTAAAGAGTGTGTGTACCATTTTGTTTGAGTCAAAGACTCTAGTTTTAAGACTCTGAGTCTTGAGTCAGTTTTAGTAGTACAGGAATTTCTAGATGTGTTCCCTGAAGGTCTTCCTAGAGTTCTTCCCGAAAGGGAAATCTACTTCAGAATAGATTTCCTTCCAAATACCCAACTTATCCCTATTCCACCTTATAGAATAGCTCTAATTGAGCTTAAAGAGTTGAAAGAGCAGTTAAAAGATCTCTTAGATAAAGGTTTTATCAGGCCCAGTGTTTTTGTATGGGGTGCTCTTGTCTTGTTCGTGCGTAAGAAAGATTGTTATCCTAGAATGTTCATCGATTATCGTCAGCTGAACAAAGTCACAATAAAAAATAAGTATCCGCTCCCCAGAATTAATGACATGTTTAACCAACTTCAGGGTGCCAGTTATTTCTCTAAGATAGACCTCATATTCTTCTAATAACAGCTTAGAGTCAGAGAATGTGACATTATGAAGACAACTTTCAGAACTCGGTAAGGTCATTTTAAATTCTTAGTTATGTCTTTTGGTCTAATAAATGCCCCTACAACTTTCATGGACTTAATGAATAGGGTATTCAAGTAGTAATTGGATGTGTTCATCATAGTCTTCATTGATGATATGCTTGTCTATTCTCGGAGTAAGAATGATCATGCAGACCATCTGATAATTGTGTTGCAGACCCTTAGAGCTCATCTGTTGCTTGCCAAATGCAATAAGTGCAAATTTTGGCTAAGATCAGTAGCTTTCCTTGGACATATTGCTTCCGATGATGGCATTAGAGCTGACCCTCAAAAGACCAAAGCAGTAAGGAACAGGCCCAGACCCATCTCTCCATCAGATATGAGGAGTTTCTTGGATTTACCTATCTATTACAAGACTTTTGTTGAAGGGTATTCTTCTATTTCATACCCCATGTCTGGATTGATTCAAAATAAAGTCAAATTTCAGTTGTTAGATTTTTACGTGAAAAGTTTTAGGAGTTGAAGACTCGACTCACTTGAAAACTCGACTCACTTCTGCTCCAGTCTTGACTCTACTAGATGGCACAGATGGGTTTGGTAGTTTATTGTAGTGCTTCCAGAGTTGTTCTTGATTATGTATTGATGAATAAAGGTAAGGTTATATCTTATGCCTCTAGACAACTTAAACCCCATGAGAGGTATTATCCTACCCATGATCTTGAGTTGGCAGCTGTTGTTTTCGCCTTAAAAATTTGGAGGCACTATCTGTTTAGGGTTTATGTTGGTGTGTTCACTGACCTTAAAAGTTTACAGTACATGTTCATGCAGAAAAATCTGAATCTTTATTAGATAAAGTGGCTTGAGTTGTTAAAAGATTATTATATGAGTGTGTTGTATCATCCAGACAAGGCCAATATAGTGGCAAATGCCCTTAGCAGATTATCTATGGGCACTGTTGCTCTTATTGTAGAGGATAAAAATAAGTTAGTTAGTGAGGTTCATTAACTTTTTATATTAGGTGTTCAGTTGGTTGATTCAGATGAAGGTAGTGTATGGGTTCAGAATGGTTCAAAATCTTTATTGGTTGCCGAAGTAAAAGAAAAGAAAAATAGGGATCCTAGTTTGGTTAAGCTGAAAGAGGCCGTTAGAAATCAGAAGGCAGAGGTTTTATCCCAAGGGGGAGATGGTGTGCTTTATTATCAGGGTAGGTTATGTGTTCCGTGTGTTGATGATTTGACATAACGAATAATTGTAGAAGCGCATGGTACACGATACTCTATCCATCTTGGAGCCACTAAGATGTACCATGATTTGCAGGAAATCTATTGGTGGAGTGGTATGTTTAAGGATGTTGTAAAGTTTGTAGCTAAAGGCCCAAATTGTCAGTAGGTCAAGGTCGAGCAACAAAGTCCTAGTGGTGCATTACAGGAGCTCAACATCCTTACTTAGAAGTGGGGAAGTAGTAAACATGTATTTCGTGATAGGGTTGCCTCGTATGCGTCATCAGCATAATTAGATTTGGGTCATTGTGGTTAGAATGACCAAGTCAGCTCATTTCTTGCCAATTCATACTTTGTACTAAGATGAGGATTATGCCAGGATTTATATTAGGGAGTTTGTTAAGTTGCATGGGATTCTATTGTCTATCATTTTAGATAGAGGTACTCAGTTTACCTCTTACTTTTGGAAGACTTTTCAGAAAGGTCTTGATACTCAAGTTCATCTCAGTGCAACTTTTAATTCTTAGATAGATGGTCAGGCAGAGAGGACTATTTAGACCTTAGAGGACATGTTGAGGACTTGTGTTATTGACTTTAAAGGTAGTTGGGATGACCACTTACCTTTGATTAAGTTTACTTATGAAAATAGTTATCACTCTATTATTCAGATGGCTACGTTTGAGGTTCTCTATGGAAAGAGATGTAGATCTCCTATTGGGTTGCTTGAGGCTGGTAAAGCTTCTTTAATAGTGCCAAATATAGTATTTGATTTAATGAAAAAAGTTTAGTTGATATGGGAGAGGCTGAAGACAGCCGAAAGCCATCAAAAATCTTGTGTAGACATGAGAAGAAGGAATCTTGAGTTTGTGTTGGTGATTTGGTCTATTTGAAGATTTTGCCTATGAAGGGAGTGAAAATATTTCACAAGAAGAGGAAACTCAGTCCCCATTATGTTGGCCCATATAGAATCTTGAGTTATTTTGGGAAAGTAGCTTATAAGTTAGTGTTACCTGTAGATTTGCCTTCAGTACATCCAGTATTTCATGTTTCTTTGGTAAAGAAATGTATTGGTGATTCAGCTGTAGTTGTTCCTTTAAAAGATATGGATGTTAAGGATAGCCTTTCCCATGAGGAAGTTCCAGTTGATATCCTTGATCATTAGATCTGTAGACTAAGGAACAAAGAAGTTCCCTCGGTTAAAGTTCTTTGGCGGGATCAGTCTGTTGAGGGAGATACTTGGGAAGCAGACACATATATGTGAACCAAGTATCCTCATCTTTTCTCTGCAAACTCAGATTCAGATTGAGGTAACGATTCTTCCTTTTATTGACTCTGTCCTGTACTCAATTTCAGCTATGTAACCATTTTCATGTCATTACATGCATCCATCAAATTAGTTCAATTCATGTATCATGTTTTAGACTTAGTTATGTAATCATGTTTCTATTCATGCACGTTTAGTACATGATCTTAATTTTCTTAGTAGTCTCAGTCTAACCAGTCTCATTCGAGGAAGAAATTTCCAAGGGGGAGATATTGTAATAATCTATAATATCTTAGCTCAATTCATCTCACAGTTGCATGTTAAGGGGTCAAGCCTTGGAATTCTCACTAAGAGTTGAGGACTTAGCCATTTTCAAGGCCCCTAGAATTCGATGATTTTATTTTTAACCTTCCCTACCGTAGACGTTGGTTTTTGAGTTGATTCATGATTGGGGTTGTTCAAAGTATATCTCATGTGAGTTTTAGAATTTTTATATGAGCATAGGTGCGAGTTTTGAAAACCTAAACAGTAGCACCATCGGGATAAGCGGGTGCTGCCCATTCTAGTCCGCAGGGGTAAGACGGGCGCTGCCCACTCCAATCCACCGCTCTAAGAGGGGCGCCATTTGGCCTAGTTTACCACTACAGGGCCTGTGTTATCTGTATTTCATCCATTTTTTTGACATTTTAAGGGTTTTTGGGTCAATTCCCTTCACCCAATTCGTCCACAACACGAATTTTGGACTTCCAAGGAGCATTATTTGCCCTTTTACTCACAGATCCTCTCAAGAAAAACCATTTTTCTTCCCAATAACAAACCCTAACTCTTTCACAAGAAATCAAGGAACTTAATCTTCAAGTTTAAGAAATTCTCAAGGAATCTTCAAGAATTCATCTAGTGAGGTATGTGGAATGTTCATCCATAGGTCCCTTTCACCCATGGATCCCTAAAATCCTCTTTTGGTTTAATTTATGAGTTTATACCTATTGTTGATGAAATAAATCCATGAATCTCTTGTTAATTCAATTTTAAATTATGGTTACAAGTGTTTTCAAGTAGAATGAGTCGTATAATGCTTCACAAATCGCAATTCCCATGTCATGATCCATTGATTTTAGGATTAACCCTGAAGTTATGAATGTAGCCATGTAATCATGTTGTTTTCCCCATGTTTAAGGCATTACTATGTCTAAGTTTATGATTATTGCATGTATGATGAAATATCCATGTTTTGGTTCTTTGAACTGTGATTTCATGCTATAATATTTCAAGTTTGATATTGTATTTCATAATTATTCATTGCTGGTTGGTTATGAATACCCGATACCTAGTTGTTTTACATGATTTTAGTGTCTCAGAAATGATTTCAGTTGAACTACGAGTATTATCATCCAGTCAGCTGTTATGATCAGACCATGATGAGCAATGTCAGTTGTATGCTTAGTTGTATCTAATTCAGCTCAATTCAGTACCAGTGTCAGTTTAGTTGGGAGTAGGATTTAGCACCGAGAAAAACTAGGGATGGGGGCTCACCCACCATTTAGGATTGGGTCCTTAGTAGCAGTCCTTAAGTTCTAAAACTACGTAGCCAGTATAGGATTATTATATATCACCCATAAGTTTAGAAATGACACTCTCTTAGGGGTCACCGTCCAGTTTAGGACTAACTCCCTATTCCTTAGGGATATCAGATTAGTGGATCCACACAACCAGTATTAGTACCCATGTCACAGTACTAACAGCCTTCCAACTGGGGTTACAGGTTGGACCTCGATCAACTCAGATTGGGGAACATCTATTAGATGATACCTCCCACAGTCTCAGTACAATATTTATTATATTTCGTTTTAGGTTTGCTTGACCAAGTTTACTAAACCTCAGTTATTAGTTGTACATATTTCAGTTATTCAGTTTATAGATTATTTTAGAAACATATTTATAATTGGTCTTTCATTCACAAACCTTATATGATCATGCATTTATGTTAAGTTATTCCTATGCATTTCAGCCAGTCCTCATCTCATATACTAGTACATTCAAAGTACTGACCGCATACTTTTCTTTACGCTATGCTATCTAATAACATAGGTTTAGAAACTCAGTTTCTCGACCATTGTTAGATTGTCCAAGGACATTCAACAGTAGTAGTGGTGAGTTATCATCTATCGAGGTCATGATCTATCTATGTTAGTTATTTCTATATTTTTCATATGCTCAGTCAGTTGGAGTTAGTTGGAGGTCTGTCCCATCAACTATTCAGTTAGTTTAGAGGATTTCAGACACTTAGATAGTCAGTTCTTTATTTTAGTATTATCAGTTGTTATCAAATATTTTAGACATGTTTTAATTCATGTTTTAGTATCTAGTTTTATAGTATTCTATTTGTTTATTTTCTGCATACGTTATATCAGTGCTATTATATTCCATGCTCTCAGCAGGTACTAGCTCATGGGTTAGCTTATGGTCACTTGTGACCGTAAGCACCATTTTCACGACTAGGGGGTATCCTCGGGTCGTGACATTAAGTTTAACACTTACAAGGATACTTACGCCCCATAGGTACTACTTACGAGGCCCTTAAGTAGCCTCCTAAGTGACTTTCAGAGAGTTGGTCAGTTTTTTCTCTAAAAATTTATCCCACAGTGTATATTTCAATTTTTAGCCTAATTTCATACACAAAATAAGTATCAAGTAAGGTTCATGGGTATTTGTAAAAGTATTTTTTTGGGCTCTCTCCACACTATTTAACTTCTACTTCCACATATTATATAAGCACATGTATTCTAAGACATAAATCATGTAACAAGTTCAAATTTTAACCATTCTAGGCTCCCTAAATATCAAGACTCATGAGATTTGATATACTTTCAAGATTACTTTGATTACTATCTCAAGTACTTTGTTAATAACACAATGCATAACTAGTAGGATCCTAGAATTTTACTTTTAATTTCATATCTTGGAAGTAGAAGTTGATTAATCTTGATGATAGTCCTAGTTTCTTTATCTGTATGTGCAAGTGAGGGGTGAGAAGTTGGGTCTCTTTTCTTTTAAAGTGAGAAATGTATGGTGGAGAGTTTGAATTTAAGTAGGAAGTTTTAAAATGGAAGTAGTGGGGGAATAGGATTAGGTTTTAGGTTTTTAAGGATGCAGGTTTAGTTGGATTGGGTTGGGTCACTGGGACCGAACCTAGATTTAAAAAATATGACCCCTCATTTTTGGTCAACCTACGTGTCCACTTATGGCCCGTAAGTGGTATTTAAGATGATCGTAAGTGCCACTGTAAGTGACCTTGCAGTTTATTTTTCTCCGATTTTGACAACCCTCATAAGTAGGGTCGTAATTTGTACTTATGACCCTTCTAAATGGGTCCGTAAGTACAACTCCAGAGACCCAAAAATCCCCTAATTTTTTTTTGATACCTACGACACCATTTACCTATCCTAGGTGGGACCCTTGTAAGTGGGTCCATAAGTCCACTTACTTGGACTTGTCTGAATCTTTTCAATTTTGTACCAGCTTTCAGGTGTTTTCCCATGCTTTAAACCTACAAAAACAAAAACAAAGTTAACACTAAAACATTGGGTTGCCTCCCAACCAGAGATGAAGTTAATATCACGGCATGAGGTGGCTATGTTGGATACTCAGACTTTACCAATAAGCCCATGGGTTGCCTTCGATGAAGTATCTGATTTAACGTTACAACATGAGTTGGTTGCCTTGGCTACTCAAACTTCGTCAAGTCTTATATCTCAACGTATACCTTCACTTCTTCAATATCTCCCATATAGTGCTTAACACTTTGCCCATTTACCTTGAATGGGGATTCTCCATCTTACTCCAACTCAATTGCACCATGAGAGAACACTCTAACCACAGTTTATAGCCCATACCATGCAGACTTTAACTTGCCAGGAAATAAGCGAAACCTTGAATTATACAACAAGACCATATCACAAGGCCGGAACACCCTTTTCTCAATATTTTTGTCATGGTACAACTTCATCTTCTCCTTGTATAAAGCTCAACATCCATAATCTCATGGACAGAATCCATCCAACTCATTCACGTTACTCATCTTCAAATTTTCAGCATCACTACACTTAAAATTTATCTTATTCAACGCCCATAGTGCCTTGTGCTCAAGTTAAACCGATAGTTGATACGGACTGGAACCTATGGGGGTTTTAAAAGTTGTTCTGTCGGTCAAAAGTTCATCATCTAATTTACTTGACCAATTATTCTAGTTGGCATTCACATTCTTCATTAATATGGACTTGATCTCATAATTGGAGACCTCAACCTGCCCATTTTTCTGCGGATGGTAAGGTGTTGCCACTTTATGTTTCACACCGTATTTTTGAGAAAGGACTCAAATAGACGATTATAGATGTAAGACCCACCATTAATAATAATAGCACATGGAGTGACAAATCGAGAAAAGATGTTCTTCTTCAAGAATGTTGTGAAAATTCAAACCTTATTATTGGGAAGTCCAACTTCCTCCACCCATTTAGAAACATAGTCGACTGACATCGGTATACACTTCATCCCATAAGACTCACAAATGGGCCTAGGAAATCAATTCCCCACACATCAAGCAAGTCTAACTCCAAAATGGATGTCATGGGGAGTTCATATTTTCGTGAAATATTTATTTGCCGCTGGCACTGATCACAAGCCCTAGCATAATCATAGGCATCTTTGTAGATAGTTGCCCAATAGTACCCACATTGCAAAATTTTGTGGGCCTCACGGGTACCACCGTGATGACCCTCAACTATTGAAGAATGACAAGCATCAAGAATGATCATCATCTCTAATTCAAGAATACACCCCTGAATAACTCTATCCGCACACACCCAAAATAGATAAGCCTTATCCCACAAAAAACTTGCGTACCCCATGCATGGATTATTTATGTTGCTAAAACGACAATTCTTCCTAGACAAGGTCACTTACCAAATAGTTGGCAAAATCAGAAAACTAGGGGATTAAGTCTTGAGATGTTGCCAAGACCTAATCATCTGGAAAAGTATCATCAATTTCAAGATCATCCCCTAATTTCAATATTACCTCCTATTCAAGGAGGGATAGGTGGTCTGAACCTGGTTTTTAGTTTCTTTTTGGTATTTCACATCAAAGTAAAATTCCTATAGCAATAATACCCAATGAATCAACCCCAACTTAGAATCTTTATTATATATCAAATACCTCAAAGTTTCTTGAGAAGTATGAATAATAACTTAGATCCCTATAAAATAGGATCAACATTTCTCAATAGCAAAAACTATCGCGAGTAACTCCTTCTTGGTAACTATATAATTTTTTGCACGGGGTTTAATGCTTTGTTAGCATAGTAGATAGGGTGAAGGAACTTCTCATGACGTTGGACAAGGGATGCTCCTAAAGTCACACCACTAGTATCATACATCACCTTAAAAAACAAGGACCAATCTAGAGAAATAGTAATAGGAGTCGAGATCAACTGCTCCTTAAGGAACTCAAATGCCTTGAGATAAGCATCATCAAACAAAAACTTCACCTCCTTCTCTAAAAGGTTGCATAATGGATTTGTAGTCTTGTATAAATCATTGATAAACCCCCTATAGAACTAGCATGACCCAGGAAACTTCTAATACCATTAACTAAAATCGTTGGAGGTAATTTTTCAATCACCTTTATCTTTGACCTGTCAACCTCAATACCCCTCTTAAAAATCTTGTGTCTGAGAACAATCCCCTCTTTCACCATAAAGTGGAACTTTTCCTAATTTAAAACAAGGTTGACTCCACACATGTCTAAAGTGCATTAGCCAAATAGGCCAAACAATCATAAAACCAATCTCCACCAACCAAAAATTCATCCATAAGAACCTCTATTATTTTGTCCACCTTATTTGAAATTATCAATATCATACAAAGATGAACGGTGGTTGGAGCTTTGTAAAGTACGGACGACATCCTCTTGAATACAAAAGTACCATATGGGCATATAAAAGTAGTCTTCTATTGGTTTTTGGGGGAAATAGAAATCTTATTATACTGCAAATAACTATTAATAAAATAGTACCACCCTCTGCAAACAAGTTTGTCTAGCATCCGATTTGTTAACGACATAGGAAAATTCTCCTTTTGTGTCCAAGTGTTCAATTTTTGATAATCTATGCACATTCTCCATCCAATAACCTATCTCATGGGACTAACTCATTCTTCTTATTTTTGACCACAATGATCCAACCGTTCTTACAAATATATTAAATTGGGTGCACCCATTTACTAGCCGTAATAGGATAAACCACACCTATATCTAACCACTTTATAATCTCTTTATTCACCACCCCTTGCATAGGTGGATTAAAATAATTTTTTTGCTCAATGATGGGCACACAATTCAATTCAAGCTAAATTTTATGAGTATGAATCCCAGGTGAAATCCATAAAATATCTGGAATAGTCCCTCGAATGGCCCTTCTAAAAATCTACACTACTGAAATTAATGCCTCGACTTGTGTATCCACCAAATCTACAAAAATAATGATCGACAAAGTATTTTTGGACACTAAAAGTACATATCCCAAGTGAGAAATGAGGGCTTTCAATTCCAAGATCGATGGCTCCTTAATAGGTGGTGGAGCTGGAGGAGTCTCTCTATTCTTCAAGTCAAGATCTAACTTTCTTAGTGCATATTAGTAAGAACCTCTACCATAGAGTGCGCTCACCATCTCATCATATTCATCAATATCACCACTATCAAAGTTATAATCACTACCGCTAGAGCCTCAACACCAAGTTTCTCCATAATGGAGTCACTCACTGCATCATGCTCAATAGTGTCTATCACAAACACCACTCTTATGTCTTACGGCTGCCGTATTGACTGACCCATATTAAAAGTAACTTGTTCATCATTGAGCCTGAATTTTATATGTCCCATCTTCATGTCAACTAATGCCTTGCCTGTGGCTAGGATAAACCTTCCTAAGATAACTGAAACATCAAAATCCATCTCATAGTAAAGGATGATGTAATCAGCTAGAAATATGAAAAAGGATACCTTCACCAGGATATCACACAAAATAGAAACCAGTTTCTTCACGGTCTGACGACCATCAATAATCTCATCAACGTCGGCTAAGGTGACCCAAAACCCAACTACTTGTACACACCCAGTGGCATTAGATTAATACTAGCTCCCAAGTCATACAATTCTATTGAAAAATTCAAAGACCCAATAGTTCAAGGAATAATGAACGATCTAGGGTCCTTTTTCATCTCAACCAAAGATCAGAAAACAATAATACTAGAATGGTGAATATTATCAGGGGTATCAAAACTCACCGTACACTTCTAGTAACCATATATTTCCTGAACTTTTCATAGCCAGACATCTGCTCTATTGCTTCCTTAAGAGGAATATTAACAGACAAATCCTTCAACATTGACATGAACTTTTAATACTTTCCTTCCTCTGATTTATCTTCAATCTTTGAGGAAAAGGTGAGGGAGGTCATGGAATTTTCTTCACTATAGGGTTAACCTCCTTCCCCTTGGTTGATGTTAATTCAAAGTTGTCGATATTTGACCAAACTATTGCTCGACCTTCTTAATTGCAGTATAATACGATTCTACTTTCTAGATCGGTCCTAAAATATCTTCCTTAATCTACTTAAAGAAACTCTCTTGATTCTCTAAACCCTTAACCAAGTTAGTTAGTAATGCTTCTAACCCCAGCTCAGTATCACAGTTCCCCAGTGGAATGTATGCACCACCCTTCTTCTTATAGTCATCTTATTACCTCCAGAAACTATTTTTTCTTTGATCTAATCCCTATATCTGTTCCCATATAGTACGACCTTGATTTCATTTCCTTGAATTCCAAGAGTCTTGATTAGACCCCTGGCCTTTGTCTTGGAAACCTGCCATCTCTTAATCCAATTACTTTTCTTCCTAATCAATATCAGAATCATAAAACCTAGGGTATTTACCTTGTGCGCCCATAATATTGATTTTTTATGAATTCATAGTTGCAAATTCCTTGGTTAGTAACCTAATATCCATCCTCAGTTATGCAACCTCTTGAGCTACTGTGCCATCTACAATTCTCTGCTCAATGGAAGTAGCAATAGCATAGGTACCCGCACCTCTTTTTGTCTTTTGAGTATGTCATCCTCGATTAGTTTAGAGACCCAATATAAGATTTCTGTGGCTAATTCATAATAAAGGCTCATAAAAGCCCCACCTGTGATAGTATGAGCAACAACTTTAGTATTGGCATTCATGGATTTATAGAATATCTCAAGCAAATTTCTACCTAAAATTCATTAATCGACTACTATCATCAACTTCTTCTTAAACCTCAACAATGTCTCGTACAATGGTTCAAAATGCAACTGGCTGAAATTATAAATCTCATCCTTCAACTATAGCATTCTTGAAAGTGGGAAGAATACTCTAAGAACTATTTCCACAACTCATTCTAATTAGTGATGGACCTACGAGATAGTTCCCCTAACCATAATGTAACTTCACTTGTCAGGTAGAATGGGAACACCACGAGTCTCAAAGCTTCCTGTCTTAACCCAGGTAAATTATACAAAGCGTAAATCCTAACAAAATTCATGATATGAATGTTAGTGTCATCAGTAGGTAGACCAACAAACACACCTTTCAGGTTCAACAACTAGATCATAGAACTTGTAATATCAAACTTTACCCCTTGGGGAAACTCAGGAGGAATGATAGCTCCTGTTTTAACATGATTACCATACCCCATATCTTCCTTCGCATCATCATATGCTAGAAAGAATAAAAAATCTTGAGGTACTTGATCTCTCTCTCTCTCTTTTATCTTTGTCGAGTTCTGCTTAATGTTGTTTTTCCTATCTCACTCTTTCCTCATGAGATGCACGATGGGTATCAACATACCAGATTGTATTCTCTATTACCAGTAACTGTGTAGTGGTTTATGCATCTATATCTTGAACATATTACAATGGTAAAGGAAATAAAATTGGGTCATGAGGACCTCTATGCTCATACTCTTCTATCTTACGATTCTGTCGTTAGGTCCACTCCAGCTCAATATTAAGTGACAACCTTAACAACTTCAATAAATCAATTCATAACCTTATCCCCCAACAAAGGTGCCAAAATTTGATGTCGCCTAAATTATACCTCTAAGTAATATAACACAGTCTTGTCAAATATATAAACCAATAAAGGATGGGGTAGAAACCACAGGGAACTGTCCAAATATCTATCACAAATTTGTTGAAGAAGCTAAAAAATAATGAAAAGTAACAATAGTAACAATGAGGGGATTTTTTGAGAACAATATTAATAGTAACAAATCTTGGTTTCTTTGGTTGAAATCAATATGAGAAGAATACTAGCATTGTGTTACCCCTGACATCCCAACTCAATCGACTTATTGTGCTCCACTGAACTATCCCAATACATTGCATGCAGAATTTAATAAGACATGTATCACTATTCATCTTGTGATTGCCCTTGGTGAATTTCACTTATTAGCTTTTGAGTCTCAAATTGTCGCCTTACTAATCCTTATCCTGAATCCAACATTAACTATTACCTTTTGAATTTTAATTTAATTAGATGAGGATTGGTAGCCTTAAATTACTATTGTATTCATCTTTTCCTAATCTCTACCTCATTTTTTAAAGTAAGTATCGAGTATAAGAAGGTTCTTAACTTCTGCAGTCGTTAAGAAAACAATCAAACTGACAAAGATCAAAATACATGCAAGAATAATTATCAAGAATGACTTTCCACTTCCTCTACTTCGTTACTTCATTGGGGTACGCACAACCCTTGTTAGGTAGTTTAGCCTCTCATGTTTGCAAGAACATCCATTATATGTAAAAAATAAAGTAGATAAATTATCTTACAATAATATAAGAGTAAAACCCAAAATTTCAAATTGAAAATCAACTGTAAAACTAAGAACAAAGGATACCAAGATCAAAGTCAAATCTCAGGATCAATATAGTATTGAGAATATAAAGCGTGCGTAAACTAATACAAAAAACATAAAATGGGTACTTATAGAAGACATCCGAACCTTAAAAATCATAACCAAAGTAAAAAAGGAAAACTAAGTTTGAAATAACTTACAGACCCACTTACAGGTCATAAGTACCACTTACGGACACCTAATGGGTCATAAACCTCAGCAGGACAAAACAACTCTCAGATCATCTACCTACGGTGGCACTTATGTGGGACCCTTCATAACTCTCAGAAATATACTTTAGACTTAAGCTTTTCAAAACATTATTTTTTGTCACTTATGTGACCACTTATAGTGGCCATGTGACACTTACGACCTGTAATTGGTTGCTTTTGCACACTTCAAATATTTTCTTCTTTGAGCTTCAAAACCTAGTTTCCTGCAAAACAAACACAAAAATACATCATATATAAGAAATAAACCTCAGTACTTGCATATTTTTCGATTTAGTTACTTGCACATTTTCCCGTTTTAAGTAATGAAAGTGTCATGAAATCATGACACATAAAAAAATAAGGGATTAGGTGTTGTGACTATGATATTCTCATCCAGAAAAAGTATCATCAATCTAAAGCTCATTGTAACACCCCAAGATTTTGTCCTTTGAAAATTTCTCAAATCTTGTGTTCATTGCCTAGGTAATGACTCACGTAACAAATCATGACTACTAATTATGAGCCGTAGGGATCAAGTTGTAGGCAAACCAGAGAGGAATGCCCATGTTTCTATTGATGTCATGGCTATTCCCTTACGAGTCATAAGGTAAGGTCATGAGTTGTAGGGTGTGACTCATTACCAAACCAGTGAATGGGGTCCAAGAGTCTGCCTAAACTATAAGTCTAGGCAATGACTCGTACTTAGACGTCACAAGTCGTGACATAACCCATAACGACCGGTATAATTTTTCCAATAGGTTCTTATTAAGGGAAAACCATTATTTTTTCCCATCCAACTTTTATTCCACAACTTAAAACTCTCTTGTATCCCTATTATCCTAAAATTATCATAAAATAAACATTATTCTCCTCTTAAAATTCTCTAAGAAAGAATAATTAGGTTTTTTAAGGGATTGAGCATTCAAGCTTCCAATTTGTGGTTCCTCTTCAATTTTCTTGATATCTCAGGCATGTGTCTCTTCCCTAAAACTTGTTTTGATAAAAACATATGTTTGAGGTTATTATCCATGTGATTTAATTGTTGATTTGGAAATTGGGTTGAGGGTTTTTGGGTACTAATGATTGAATTACTTTTCCCATAGATTTTGTGAATCTTTTATGTTTTGAATTGATGGATTTTGAACCAATTGGGTGTATGGGTTTGGTAAGTGGGAATAAGAGGTCTTGGATTCACCTAAATTGATTTGATAAACTTACAGGGGTCATGAATTCCCCCAACTTCATGGATTTTGCTCACCTGATGAAATTGGATTTAAAACATGGATATTTGCAGATTGAGACCAAATTTGAACTATTACATTGCATAAAAGGCTAATGAAATACAAATAGCTTTGAAAGGCCTTTATGGCTATGAACTGATTTTATATTAAACCTTTGGGGTCATGGATTCCCCTATGTTAATGGATAACTGGACCATGCGGGTTTTGGATTCCACTAAGTTGGTGAATAATTAGACCATAGGAGTCGTGATTCTCCAAAGTTGATGGTCATTAGAAATGGGATAATGATATTATCTTACGAGAATAATTGGTATGATGATAAAAATGATAGTTACCTTAATGGATGGTCCTCGATTTAATGAAAGAGAATGTGTAAATGTTTTAATTGATCTTAAAGGGAGTTGTGTAGCTGGCCGTAAAGGTGGAGGTCCCGAGGGACCGATACTAGAAAGCAACATTTGCCAGTGTTGGGGTTGGACTTAATGGTCATGTTTTTGTGTCAAACTTTATATCTATCTATCTTGGATTAGCGAAGTATTGTGGATTCCTCGTCCTTCCTTGATACCTCCGGTTCGTGTGGCTAATATGCTCTGGGGCCCTTTTGATGGGGAAGCCGGAACCATATAGTCCATGGGTGCCTTTTATGATAGTTGAAGCTAAGTAGTCGAGGTTAATTTTAACTCTCATTCTAAACCTTGTTCCCTATTGATGTGCCTTGGGAAAATGGCACATTCGATGCTTAAAATAAGGAATTTATTTTTGGACTTAGGTTATTTTGGTGGATATAATGTGTTTGTTGCATGAGCACAGGGAAATTAGGTAGACAATAGGTAAGCTGACAATTTGAAGAAGACTCTCTGAAATATGTTAAAGTACTAGTCAAACTATGAGTTATTAAATCACCTTACGACTCGTAACTTAGCTTGTTAGGATACCAAAAGAAAAAGTGAAGGTGAGACACTAAGTAAAGAGTGACTACGACTCATAAAAAGTGGATATGAGTCATTGATATTAATCATCAGGAGAACAATGTACATAACTGAAGTCCTGAGCTGAAGTCATAGAAGATTATGAGTTGTAAGGTTTGACTACGACTCATAGTTAGCACTCGTAATGAGACTAGTGTACAAACTCCTAAAGTTAAAGGGTCAAGTGCTAACGAGTAAAGACCATGAGGCGTATGAACTGATTACAACTCATGGTGAGGAATCGTAATGACAACAGAAGATTGAAGCCTGGAAGATAAAATTACACTAGAGTATTGAGGACTAGCAAACATACTACTTGTAAAGAGACCTTATGAGTCGTAGTGATTGTTGACTTACTTTTCCTATTCTATTTTTATTTGAATTTCTTTATTATTGTGAGATAATATAAATACCTTTGCGTTATACCTTTATTAGGTTATGTACTTTTACGAACTTTAGACTGTTTTTGATACTTTAAGCATACATTAATTATTGAGATTTTGGGTACATATTCAATTAGAGACTTTGGATTTTTACTATTTCATTATTGTGTAATTAATTATATGTGTTCTTTATTTGTTAGAATGGGTTGTTTCATGAACATGAGAGGCTAATTTCCTTGACTAGGGTAGTGGGAACCCTGGTGGATTAGCTATGTAAGGGAAGTAGGATTTTTATCTATTCTACTGTAGTTGCGTGTATTACGATCTTATTCATATTTAATAAACCCAAGATACTATAAAAGCTTGGGGATCGCCTGTATTTGAGATTGTCCTACAAAAAATTTTAAGATTAGGAATAAGAGGTTACAACAGTGATTTAAGGCTATTAACCCTCATCTAATTAACTCGATACTCAAAAGGTAAGAGTTATACCGAGGTTATACACAATGGTCATCAAGGAAAAACCTTGAGACTCACAAGGTAAAAGGTGAAATCTATCAATGCATTCACAAGATGATTGATAGTACATAACTTGTTAACTTTTTATGCAAAAATAAAAGGTTAGGTGGATTGAACATAAGAATCTTACGTAGTTGTGAAACCAGAGTGAAGAAATTCCTAGTGTTCGTCTTCTATTGTTTACAAACTTAAGCATTCAAGTTAGTTTACTTATTACTGTTGACTAAAATTCCCTCCATTTTGTTTTTCATACTACTCATGGATATCGTCAAGTTTGAGATACTTTTTAGCGTATTCCATATGGGTTCGACCCTAACCTGATTTGGGTTACTATATTTTACATCGACCAAAACATACTTCTTTGGAGGTTAGTTTTGTGCGACATTAAATTTTTGCACCATTGCTTGGGAAGAAGGTGTGAATTGTTGACTGTAGTTGGTAAAGTTTACGGGTTTTATTTTCTATTCTTGATTTAGAATACACCAGTGTATCCCAAACACTAGGAGTGGAGGCAATCCCTTACTCCCTATTTATCCTGAATCAGAAAGAATTTTTCAAACATCATGAAGGATGTTAGATCAAGTTCATGATGGTGTTCCAGCATTATTTTGAGATCCTTAGAATGTACCTCCTCCTCCACCTGCTGATCCATATAATGTTTCCAATAGATAGATAGATCAATTTTAGAAGAGGTAGTTAAAAAGAGAAGAATGGTTAAAGAAGTAAGGTTTTCTCAGTAGGCACAACTAGCTCGGCCAATACTAATAGCCGATCAACATATAGTAGTCGACGATGGTCAAGAGAGAGCTAGGGATGGCAGAGCTCAAGTTATACCTACATATTAGTTTCTACCCCTGTATGATTGGATGAAGACATGGGATATATAGATCCTTCTGAAACTCGAGCCATTATTCCACCTACTTTACCCTCAAATGTAAAGTTCAATATTACCAGTGCAATGATCCAGCTGCTAAATTTAAAGGTTGTATTCTAGGGGACAACAAAAGATGATGAAAACATATACCTAGATAATTTCATTGGGATATACACTTTATATACTATCCTTGGGTTGGATAATAAAGCATTGAGTTTATGATTATTCCCTTTTCACTGACAGGTGAAGCATCATTGCAGCTGGGAGAACTCCCTAGAGGCTCAATCACAACTTGGCATGAGCTGCATAGATAATTTTTGAATCAATTTTTCCTTCTTCCCAGATGTTGCAGTTAAAAGATGAAATTTATAATTTTTGATAGTTACCTGTAGAGTCTATGTATGAAGCGTGGTTCTGATTAAAAAAGAAGTTGAGCATAGTACCCCATCATAGAATTTTAGGATCCAACCTGTTGGAGATATTCTATTGATCTTTGAATATCAGATCTAGGGAAATGGAAGACACAATATAGTGAGGTGCACTCATGCATCTCCATTGGGAGATGTCCTAAGAAATGTTAGATGAGATTTCTATCACTAACCAAGGATGGCATACTCGGGAGGCTGATAGAGGGGCTAGTACGTATGCTATTGGAGTTGCAAGTGACTATAGAGCTAGTGATGATAAAGTAGAACAAGAAATTACAAGTCTTAGAACTGAAATTAGGCTGCTTTCTAAATAATTTATAGCAATGGCGGCTGAAAAGGTGAACACAGTGAGGACACAGAGATCTACTTCTAGAGTTTATGAGTCTGATGCATATGGGGAAATAAAGTATTTAGATCATAAAGTGGTGGGTTTTAAAGAAAAAGGGGAAGAGAACCGTGGTTGGAAAAATTTTGGTGATAGGTGCTGAGATAAAAGAAGAGAATGAGATAGTGATTAGGCACAAGGATCACTACAAAGAGAAGAGTGAAAAATGTGTCCCTCCAGATAGTCCAGATACATAGTCTTCGAAGCAATATAGTTGAATGTAGTAAAAGGCCAAGAAATTTAGGAGACCTATCCTAAGGATATTAATGCAGATCTATCAGGGTTGAATCAGAAGGTTGAGTTACATGGTACCCCAATCAAATAATTGAAGCAACAGTTTGGCCAAATATCAGCCACGTTAAATCAAAGAAAGCCTGGCCCTCTTCTTCGTAATACAGTGCAGAACTTGAAGAATGATAATCATTGCCATGCCATTAATACTTGGAGTGGTAAATCCACTATAGATCTGCTTGTGTCCATTGTGAATGCACCAAAGAAGGATGTTAATCCTGTTGTTGTAGAAGAAGATAAATTGTTAGAGGTTGAGGATATTAGTATGTGAGACAAAGGTAAGGGTAAGGTTGAGGAACATGTTCTGAAAACCATTCCTAGAACTCGACCACCTTATCCTCAGAGATTGAAAAAGAACCAGGACAAGAACAAATATCAGAAGTTTCTATCTATGTTGAAAGAGCTATTTTTATGAATTCCATTAGTTGAGGCATTGGAGAAAATGCCAGGCTATGCAAAATTCATGAAATAACTAGTCACTAGAAAGAGTACTGTGAGTTATGACCCTACTGGCAACGTTCATCACTGTAATTCTTTTGCCTCTAGATCCTTATTAGAGAAGAAAGAATACCCTGGAGCCTTCACCATTCCATGCACCATTGGGTATTTAACTTCACTCAGGCTTTATATGATCTATGAACAAGTATTGATCTTATGCCGCTGGTAGTGTTTAAATAGTTGAGGTTAGGAGAAAAATATTTAGTGTTAGGAGCACCATGACCAACATTGATAAGATTATTTATGGCCAACTAAACCATGAGAAAGCTAGTTGGTATTCTTTGTGATGTGTTGGTAAATGTGGAATCTTTCATCTTCCCAGCCGATTTCATAATACTTGATTGTGAGGTGGAATTCCAAGTCCCTATTATCTTGGACAGATCCTTCCTAACTATGGGTAGGTCATTGGTTGATAGAGAGTTAGGACAATTGAGGTTCAGACTCAATGATGAACAATTAATCTTCAATGTATGCTAACCAATGTGGCTACCGGATGATATAAGAGTTGTGTTTGTGATAGACACCATTGATAATACAGTTGATGTAGTGACTGTTCCAATTGAAGAGGGCCTGGGTATTGAACCACTAGCAATAATAATTATGAATTTAGACAGTATGGAATTGAAGAGTACGATAAGATGGTTGGTGTTATGTATGGGAGAGGATCATATATATACGATCCTAAGAAGATTGATCTAGATTTAAAGAATAGAAGCACTCCTATAGGATGCAACTCATTCATTGATTGAACAACCACTAGTATTGAAGTTTATGGCTCTCCCATCCCATTTGCTCTATGCGTTATTTAGGCCCAACAACATATTGCCCGTGATCATTGATGTGGATTTGATGGACAATGAAGTAGAGGCATTATTATCTATATTGCATAAGTTCAAATAAGCTATAGGTTAAACTATTGTAGATATTATGAGTATTCCACTTGGAATTTGCACTCACAAGATCCAACTTGAATCGGACTATATACCGACTATTCAGAATCTACGATGATTGAATCCTCCTTTGTAGGAGGTAGAAAAGAAAGAGATCATTAAGTGTTTTAACAATGGTGTTGTTTATCCCATTGCTGATAGCAAGTGGGCTAGTCCTATTTAATGCGTCTCGAAGAAAGGTGGCATTACCATAGTGCTAAATAAGAAGAATGGGCTACTGCCAATGAGACTATTCACAGGCTGGAGTGTATGTATGTACTACATAAATTTGAATGCATGGACCCAAAAGGACTATTTCCCAATGCCTTTCATGTACCAGATGATGGATAGACTTGTGGGAAGGGGCTGGTATTGTTTTCTTGATTTCTATTCAGGGTACAATCAGGTCATGATTTCTCCCGAAGATCAGGATAAGACAACTTTTACCTGCCTATATGGGACATTTGAATTCAAGAGAATTCCATTTGGGTTGTGCAACACTCCAACAATATTTTAGAGATGCATAATGTCCATCTTCTCTGATATGGTAAAAGACACCATTAAAGTATTTATGGATGAATTTTCTATAGTTGGTGATTCTTTTGATGAATGCTTGATTTACTTGGCCAATGCTCTACGTCGATGTAAGGATATCAACTTGGTATTTTACTGGGAGAAGTGCCACTTCATAGTGAAAGAAGGAATTATTCTTAGGCACAAAATCTTAAAAATAGGCATAAAGGTTGGCAACGCAAAAATTAAAGTGATCAAGAAGATGCACCACCAATTTCAGTTAAGGGAATTCAAAGATCTTTGGGTCATGCAGGTTTTAATAGGTGATTCATCAAGGATTTCTCAAAGATTGCGAATACCTTATGCAAACTTCATGAGAAAGAGCTGAAGTTTGATTTTGATGAGGCATGTCTAAAATCTTTTGAGTACTTAAAGGAGTGTTTAGTGTCTGTTCCTATCATTGTATCCCCTGATTGGTCCTTTCCATTTAATATCATGTGTGATTCAAGAAGAGTGGATTTAGGTTCTATCCTATGCCAAAGGCGTGAGAAGATTCTGCACCCTATCTATGTCAACAAGGCTTAACCCTGCTCAGACGAATTATACTGTGACTAAACAAGAGCTATTAGCAGTGGTTTTTGCCTTTGAGAAATTTTGGTCTTATCTGATTGGCACTATGTTTGTTTTGCATACAGATTATGCAACCTTGATATATTTCATGGATAAGGAAGATGCAAAGTCTAGATTTATCTATTGGGTTCTCTTGCTGAAAGGGTTCGATTTAATGGTAAAAGATCAAAAGGGTACAAAGAATCAAGTTGCTTATCATTTGTCTAGACTTGAGGATGAAATAATCTAGAAAGTAGGGAATGGGATTGAAATCTATGATACATTTCCATGATGAGTATATTTTTGCAGTATCACAAGACCTAATTCCATGGTTTGCTGACTTTTCAATTTATCCAGCAAGTGATCTAGTCCTAGAAGACCTGTCCTTCTAGTATATAAAGAGATTTATGCATGAGGTAAGGAAGTTTTTTAGGGATTAACCTTATTCTGAATCTGTACAGATAGGGTTATTCGTATATGTATCCATGAAGTGGAGATGATGAGCTTCCTTGAGGCTTGTCATTCTTCACCAGTTGGAGGTCACTATGGAGGAACCCGCATAACCCATAAGATTTTACAATTTGGGTACTACTGGTGTAAGACCCCGTAAAGTCCTAGCCCATTTCAGTCCTTTATAATATGCCAAAAGAGGTCCCAGACATAGAAAACTTCTGCAAAGTGTTAAGACTTAGAAGTATTTTTAGCCTTCGTAATTGGATGATCTTATTTTTGAATCCTTACGACTTTAAAAAGTCAATTTTTTAAGTTGATTCATGATCAAGGATGTCAATAGGTCATCTTAGGTGAGTTTTGAATTTTTTAGACATTGTTAGAGTCACGCTTTAATGACAAAGATAACAAGACAATTCTATCATGATGCGTCGCGTTAGCTATCGTATCGACAACATCAATGCAGTGCGTCGACAATTGTGTCGACACCATCTATGTGGTGTGTCGGTCATCGCATCACTGGGCACAGATTGTGTATTAAGTTATGAGTTTGTGGGGGTAATTAAGTCATTTTCCTCCCAATTATACCCCCATAAAACGAAATTCATCCCCTCAATAGGCAAAATACATTCACTCATTCACAGAATCCTCTCAATAAATAAACCCTACTTCATCAAGCTCAAGATCAAGTTCCAAGAAATCCCCAACAATCTTTATGAATTCTGTCACTCAGATATGTTAGGTGTTCATCCTTGGATTTCCTTCCACCCTTGGAGTTCAAGAACACTTTTTAAAACTAGAATTATGATTCCCATGTTATGAATTGAATTATGCTCATTTTTGTATTGTTGTATGGGTTTCATGTTAAGATCTTTTATGAGTTCCATGAAATTAAGTTAGCATGTGTGTTATATTATGAATCTCTAATATCAAAACCTTTGAATTTTCAAGTTGCATATTGTAGTTATGATACCTTATGTAGTTAGTTCTCATGAATAACAATCATGCTCTGAAAGTTTTGATAAAATGTCCATATGAGTAAATTATGCATGGTAACCTATTGATGTGTCGTTAAAGTTGTGATATGAGTTTACCAATTATGCTATTGAGTCCTGGGGGTATTTATTACCCGAATTCTAGCTATTTATTTAGTTACAGTAGTTATAGAATCATCCTAGCAAGGGTCAAGAACAATAGTGCTCAGTCAGTTAATAGAACTCAGTCCAATTCAGTCAGTCAACATGACCAGGGTAAGTTTAGTCAAACTTAGTACAATCTAGTGATCAGTGACTTTCAGTTGGGAGTAGGATTCAGCAATAAGTGAACTTAGGGATGGGGGTATTCTTTCTAGTTAGGGTTTGACCCTTTGTAGAAATCCCTGAGTTACAGAACTGCGTAGCCAGTGTAGGGTAAGTCATCATCCTACCAAACTAGGGTTGATGCAATCTTATATATATATATATATATATTATGAGTCTTCCTACTATATTATGTTTGATACAATATTGTTAGTATCCCGTGGCAAGGTGCTAACACCCTTCCAAATGGGGTCACAAGTTGGACCCCAAATCAGTCTATATCAGGGTATGTTGGTTAGATGAACACTCCTACAGTTACAGTTTCAGTCTCAGTATTAAGTAAAAAACTTAGTCAATTCTATAAAGCCATGGCTATTAGTTATCAGTTACTCAGCTATCAGAATTCGGTACTCAGTTTCAGTATAATCGCAGATACACGATATATACCTATATGTGCAGTATCGCATGTTCAGTAGTTACAGTTTTACATATGCTCTTATCTAGTTACTTCATGATGTTCATTCAGTTAGTTATCATCTTATGCATATGAACCCATGTATATCCGTCTTACCTCACTTAGCATACCAGTACATTCCACGTACTAATGCATACTCTATCAATTACGCTATGATTTCTTATATCATAGGTTTGGATACTCAGGTTCCTGACCATACTTAGCACCTCAGGCTATCAGTAGTAGTTATAGTGAAAAGTCCTCATATTTCAAGGATAGAGTTTATCTATTTCGGTATTCTAGCAGTTCAGTAGTTATTTCAGTTGGAGTTAGTTGGGGGTTTGTCCAATCAACTCTATATTCAGATAGTTAGAGGCTTTCAGACTAGCATAGTCAGTTATTCAGTTTTCATATGTTATTATTAGTTATTCTCAGTCATTATTTTAGTATTTTGAGAACCTTATGGCATTTTTAGATATCTTCCACATATATATTCTAGTTTTATATTCAGTGCTCACAGCAGGTACTAGTAATGGGTTAGCTTGTGGTCCTTCGAGGTCGTAAGCATCATGTAATACTCAGGGTGTAATCTCAGGGCATTACAAACTTGGTATCAGAGCCTAAGGTTCTAAAGAGTCCTAGGGAGTCTGAAAGTTGCTTCAAGTAGATTTTTGAGCATGGGTGTGTAGCATGTCATACTTATGTACAAGAGGATATGAGGTGTTTTTAGGAAAAAGTTCCCTTCTTTCAGTGTTCATAATATGCGAGTGAGCATGAGCTCAAGTTATACTCTCTGTCTAATCCAACTTTTCCTTCTGTTTATAGAACATGCCTCCTAGAAAGACCAATAAAAGAAGAATTGGGAACCAACCAGCACCTCTGCCTATTTACGAAGATCCCCTGAATGAGTACGTTTCACACACAGAATTCATAGCAAGTTTTACCACTCTAGCCCATTTTGTGGTAGCTCAGAATGTTTGACCTATTGCTATTCAGGCCAACCTAGTGAACAATACTACTGCAGCTAAAATTTAAGTCTTCACCCGAATGAACCCTCCTTCTTTTTTAGGGTCTAGATTTGAAGAAGATCCATTGGAATTCCTTGACATGGCGAAGAAGGTAACATACATTATGGGGTAACCACTAGTGAGAGTGCTGAGTTAGCTGCCTATTAGTTGCAGGATGTGGCTCATATATGGTTTAAGAAGTGGAAGGTATATAGGGGCACTGCCCTTTTATATAGGTTCTTCTTATTAGAGTTAAGAGAGGCTAAGGTGTTAGAATTTATCAATCTAAAGTAGGGCAACATGAGTTTGAAATAGTATTCCCTCAAGGTTACTCAATTGGCCAGGTATGCTCCTCATGTGGTAGCTGATAGCAACCCTAAGATGATCAAGTTCATGTCTGGTATGTCTGACAGTGTGGTCAAGGAGTGTAGGACCATAATGCTGATTAAGGAGATAGACTTATCAAGGTTGATGGTTCATACTCAACAGATTGAGAAATAGAAGACTAAAGAGAAAGAGAGGGAGAACAAGAGGACTAAAATAGGTAGCTTTAGTTTTGCTCAGCCTAAGTCAGAGGGTGGTAATCTTCCACACTTACACCTAAAATATTCAGTCCCAACTCAATCCTTAGCCAGTGCTTCGGTGCCTAAATTCAGAAATGGTGATAAGGATAGGGTGCCAGGCTCTAAATTTCAGGGTAGTGTTAGCAGTGTTCGAAAAAATCCTCTCTGCTAGAAATATGGAAAAAATCATCAGGGTATCTGTAGAGCTGGTAGCGATGTATGTTTCGGGTGTGGCAAACCTGGTTATAGAATCAGAGAGTGTCCTTAGGTGGGTTCATAGAGTCAATATACTCGTCCCCAAGCTCTGTCTGATCACTCATCTCAGCAGGGTATAGATTCCAGTGCCACTAGTGGGCAATGCCCAAATAGGCTCTATGCACTCCAGTCCCGACAGGATCAGGAAAGTTCTCCTGATATGGTCACTGGTACATTACAAGTTTACCATTTACGTGTTTATGCTTTGCTAGATCCAAGAGATTTTTTGTCCTTTGTAACTCTTTATATAGCTTTCAACTTCAGAGTCAGTCCTAAAATCTTAGAACCCTTCTCAGTCTCTACCCCAGTGGGTAAATCTATCATAGCCCAGTGGGTATATAGGAACTGTTCGGTTATGCTATCTCAGAAAGTTACTTCAGCAGACTTAGTAGAGTTAGAGATAATAGATTTTGACGTCATTCTCAACATGGATTGGCTCCATTCATGCTATGCTTTAGTTTATTGTAGGATCAGAATTGTCTATTTTTAGTTCCTGAATGAACTAGTCCTTGAATGAAGGGGTAGTAGCACAACACTTAAGGGTTAACTTATTTTATACCTTAGAGCGAGAAAAATGATATCGAAGGGGTGTGTCTATCATTTGTTGCAAGTCAAAGACTCTAGTTCCAATACTTCTAACCTTGAGTCAGCTCTAGTCGCAAGTGAATTCCCAGATGTGTTTTTTGAATATTTCCCCAGAGTTTCTCCCGAAAGGGAAATTGACTTTGGAATAGACCTTCTTTCTGATACTCAGTCCATTACTATTCCACCATACAGAATGGTGTCAGCTGAACTTATAGTGTTAAAAGAACAATTGAAAGATCTCTTAGACAAAGAATTTATCAGGCCCATCTCCTTGGGTCACACTAGTCCTATTCGTGTGAAAGAAAGATGGTTTTCTTAGAATGCGTATAGACTACCGTCAGCTGAACAAAGTCACAATCAAGAATAAGTACCCACTTCCTAGAATCGATGACTTGTTTGAAAAACTTACGGGTTCTAGTTAATTTTCTAAGATATAACATAGATCAAGCTATCATCAGCTTAGAGTAAGAGAATGTGACATTCCGAAAATAGCTTTTAAAATACGGTATAGTCCTTTCAAATTCCTAGTCATGTCATTTGGTCATACCAATGCCCCAACAACTTTCATGGACTTGATGAATCGTGTGTTCAAGCAGTCCTTGGACATGTTCTTAATAGTCTTCATCGATGACATTCTTGTCTACTCCTACAATGAACATGATCATACAGACCATCTCAAAATAGTGTTACAGACTCTCAGAGCCCATCAGTTGTTTGCCAAATTCAGTAAGTGCGAGTTTTGCCTAATGTTAGTAGCATTCCTTGGTCATATAGTTTTCGGTGATGATATTAGAGTTGATCCTTAAAAATCAAAGCATGTAGAAACTGACCTAGACCCATCTCTCCATTAGATATCAGGAGTTTTTTGAGGTTAGCTGGCTATTACCGTTGGTTTATTGAAGGGGTTTTGTCTATTGCATCCTCCATGTCCAGATTGGCTTAGTAGAAAGTCAAGTTCCAGTGGTCAGATTCTTGTGAGAAGATTTTTCTTGAGTCGAAGACTCGACTCACTACAACCCCAGTTTGGGCTTTGCCCAATGGTTCAGATGGATTTGTTTTATATTTTAATGCTTCCAGAGTTGTCTTGGAGTGTGTTTTGATGTAGAAGGGTAAGGTTGTGGCCTACGCCTCTAGACTACTTAAACCTTATTAAAAGAATTATCCCACCCATGATCTTGAACTAGCAGCTATTATGTTTGCCTAAAAGATTTGGAGGCACTCTTTGTATGGGGTGCATGTGGATGTATTCACAGACCACAAACGCCTGTAGTATGTGTTTTCGCAGAAAGACTTGAACTTGCATTAGGGAAGGCGGTTGGAATTGTTAAAAAATTATGACATGAGTATTCTGTATCATCTGGGCAAAAAAATGTAGTGGATATTCCCTCAGTAGGTTTTCCATGGGTAGTGTTGCTCATGTTGAGGATGGTAAGAAGAAGTTAGTTTAGGAAGTCTATCATCTTGCCAGGCTAGGTGCCTGTTTGGTTGATTCGATTGAGGGTAGTGTTTGGGTGAATAATAGTTTAGAATCTTCTTTAGTTTTTGAGGTAAAATAAAAGTAGGAGAGGGATCCTAGTTTAGTTAAGCTGAAAGACTCAGTTAGAGACCAAAAAGTAGAGGTTTTCTCCCAAGGGGGAGATGGTGTATTGCATTGCTAGAGTAGGCTTTGTGTGCTATGTGTGGATGGAGTAAGAAAATAAATTCTTGCAGAAGCGTATGGTGGACATTACTCCATTCATCCAGGGGCTATAAGATGTACCGCGACTTATGGGAAGTCTATTAGTGGAGTGGGATGAATAGAGACATTGAAGAGTTTATGGCTAAGTGCTCTACTTGTCAGCAGATTAAGATTGAACATCAGAAGCCTAGTGGGTTTATGCAGGAGTTCAGTATTCCCACTTGGAAGTAGGAGGAAGTGAACGTGGATTTCATGATGGGTTTACCTCGTACTCGTCTTCAACATTATTCGATTTGGGTCATTATAGATAGGATGACCAAATTCACTCATTTCTTGCCAGTACATACCTCTTACTCAGCCAAGGATTATGCGAAGCTCTATGTTTAAGAGTTGGTCAAATTGTACAGAGTTCCGTTATCCATCATCTCAGATAGGGGTACTTAGTTTACCTCTCACTTTTGGAAAGCTTTCCAAAAGGGTTTTGGTACCTAAGTCCACCTCTGTACATCTTTTCACCCTCAAAAAGATGGTCAGGCAAAAAGGACTATTCATACTTTAGAAGATATGTTGAGAGCATGTGTTGTTGACTTTAAGGGTAGTTAGGATGACCACTTACCTTTGATTGAGTTCGCATATAATAACAACTATCATTCCAGTATTCAGATGGCTCTATTTGAGGCTCTTTATGGGAGAAGATATAGATATCTCATTGGTTGGTTTGAGGTAGGTAAGGTTGCAGTAGTAGGGCCTGACTTGGTGTTTGGTGCTTTAGAGAAATTGCAGTTGATCAGGGAGAGGCTTAAGGAAGCCCAGAGCCGATACAAATCTTATGCAGATATGAGATAGAAAGACCTTGAATTTGAGATTGGTGATTATGTGTATTTGAAAATATCTCCCATGAAGGGGGTGAAGAGGTTTTGAAAGAAGGGGAAGCTTAGTCCTCGATATGTTGGTCCTTATAGGATTTTGAGACATTTTGGAAAGGTATCTATGAACTTGAGTTACCTGCAAACTTAGCATCAGTGCACCAAGTGTTTCATATCTCCTTGATAAAAAAGTGCATAGGTAACTCAGCTGTTGTAATCCCCGTAGAGAGTGTAGATGTTCAGAACAGTCTCTCTTATGAGGAAGTCCTAGTAGAAATCCTTGATCATCAGACTCACAGACTAAGGAACAAATAAGTTCCCTTTGTCAATGTTCTTTGGCGGAATTAGTCCGTTGAGGGAGCCACTTAAAAAGAAAAAGTAGACATACAAACAAAGTACCCTCATCTCTTCTCCGCAAACTCAGACTCAGCCTAAGGTAACAACCTTCCATAGATTTACTCTATTCCATGCTCAATTACAACTGCATAATATTCTCATATCATTCATGCATTCATGAAATAGTTTAGTTATGTGACATGTCTCTAGAATTCTGTCATGCTTCAGTTATGCATGTCAGTGTAAGTACATCTCCTCGGTTTCTCTCAGTTTAGTCAATCTTATTTGAGGATAATGTTCCTAAGGGGGAGATATTGTAAGACTCCATAAAGTCCTAACCCATTTCAGTACTTTATAGCATGCTAAAAGTGGTCCCAGAATTAGAAAATTTCAGCCAAGTGTTAAGACTTAGAAGCATTTTTATCCTTCATAATTGGATGTTCTTATTTTCGAATCCTTATGACCTTAGAATGTCTATTTTTTAAGTTCATTCATGATCAGGTATGCCAATAGGTCATCTTGGGTGAGTATTGGATTTTTCAAAAATTGTTAGTCACGTTTGGATGACCAACACAGCAAGCCAACACGATCATGATGTATCGCATTGTCCATTGCGTCAACAACATCAACGTGGCAGTCAACAATCATGTCGACACCATCGCCGCAGCGCATCGATCATCACATCACTGGGCATAGATTACGTATTTATGGATTTGTGGGGGTAATTAAGTCATTTTCCTCCCACATTAAACCCCCATAACACGAAATTCAGCCACTCATTAGGGAAAATACATTCACTCTTTCACAAAATCCTCTCAAGTAATAAACTCTACTTCATCAAGATCAAGATCAAGTTCCAAGAAATCCCCAACAATCTTCACGAATTCTATCACTCAGGTATGTTAGGTATTCACCCTTGGGTTTTCTTCCACCCTTGGAGTTCAAGAACCCTTTTCAAAAGTTAAATTATGATTCACATGTTATGAACTGAATTATGCTCATATTTGTGTTGTTGTATGGGTTTCAAGTTAAGATCTTTTATGAGTTCCATGAAATTAAGTTATCATGTGTGTTAGATTATGAATCTCTAATGTCAAACCCTTGAATTTACAAGTTACATATTGTATTTATGATACCCTATATGGTTAGCTCTCATGAATAACAATCATGCTCTCCAAGTGTTTGATAAAATGCCCATATGAGTAAATTATACATGGTAACCTATTGTTGTGTTGCTAAAGTTGTGTTATGAGTTTTCAATTATGCTATTGAGTCCTAGGGGTATTTATTACCCAAAAATAGTTGTTTACTTAGTTGCAGTAGTTATACAATTATCCCAATAAAGGTCAAGAATAGTAGTGCTTAGTCAGTTAACAGAATTCAGTGAACTCAATCCAGTTCAGTGACTCAACACGATCCAATTTATTTTATTCAAGCTTAGTACAATCTAGTGATCAGTATCTTTTAGTTGGGAGTACGATTCATCACCGAGCGATCCAAGGGATGGGGCCATTCCTGCCAGTTCGGGTTTGACCCTTAGTAGTAATTCCTGAGTTATAGAACTACGTAGCTAGTGTATGGTAAGTCGTCCTCCTTCCAGACTAAGGTTGACACAATTATATATATATATATATATATATAGATATATATATATATATATATATTTCATGAGCCTTCCTGCCAGATTAGGGTTGACACAACATTATTAGTATCCCATGGCAAGGTGCTAACACACTTCCAACTGGGGTCACAGGTTGGACCCCAAATCAGTCTATATCGGGGTATATCGATTAGATTAACACTCCCATAGTTACAGTTTTAGTCTCAGTATTCAATAAAGAACTCAGCCGGTTCAACAGAACTATGGTTATCTGTTATCAGTTACTCAACCCTCAGAATTCAGTACTTAGTTTTAGTATAATCTTAGATACACTATTTATACCTATATGTGTAGGATTGCATACTTAGTATGTTCAGTAGCTACAGTTTTACATGTACTCTCATCCAGTTACTTCATGATGTTTATTCAGTCAGTTATCATCTCATGCATATGTACCTATTTATATTATCCTTACCTCACTTAGCATACCAATGCATTCCACATACTGACATATACTTTCTCTTTTGTGCGATGATATCTCATATTATAGGTTTGGACGCTCAGGTTCCTGACCGTACTTAGTAGCTTAGGCTATCAGCAACAGTTATAGTGGTGAGTCCTCATATTTTGGGATAAAGTTTATCTATTTCAGTAGTCTAGTAGTTCAGTAGTTATTTCAGTTAGAGTTAGTTGGGGGTTTGTCCTATCAACTCCATATTCAGATAGTTAGAGGCTTTCAGACTAGCATAGTCAGTTATTTGGTTTTTCGATGTTATTATCAGTTATACTCAGTTATTATTTTAGTATTTTGAGAACCTTATGGCATTTTCAGATTTCTTCCACTTATATATATTCCAGTATTATATTCATTGCTCATAACAGGTACCTGTCATGGGTTAGCTTGTTGTCCTTCAGGGTCATAATCACCGTGTGATGCCCAAGGTGTACTCTCGAGTCAATACAACTGGCCTATGATATACAGGGATGCTCAGGACTTTGCTTTATCTAGTGACCAACGCCAGCGTCAAGGCAACATCTCTAGGCACCATGAACATCCTATGACCCCTATTTTAGAATTAAAGTTATTTGATGAATGGGGTGTAGACATCATGTGACCATTTGTGAGCTCCTTTGGTATGAGATATATTCTTGTGGTGGTAGACTATGTATGTAATAGGTGGAAGCAGTTGTTCTCCCAAATAATGAAGGAAGAAGTATCACTGTCTACTAGAAGAAATACATCTTTTCTCGATTTGGCACACCACATATAATCATTAGTGATGGTGGGTCATACTTCTACAATCACCCATTCAAAAATTTTCTTAAGAAGTATGGTGTTAAGCATAAGGTGGAAACACCTTATCACCCTCAGACTAGAGAACACTATTAATGCTAATAGGATCGGTTGGTTGAGGAAGCTCGATGATGTATTATGGGCCTATAGAACAACTTTTAAGACTCCCATAAGTACTTCTACGTATCACTTGCTGTATGGTAAGACATGTCACTTACCTATTGAACTTAAGAAAAAAGCAATGGTGGCATTGAAGAGGTTGAACCTTGAATGGAATGATGAAGAAAAGGCATAACTGAGTAAGGTAAATGAGTTGGATGAATTCTGACTTCGTTCTTATGAGAGTTTCGCACTATACAAGGAGAAAATGATGTTGCATCATGATCGAAAGATCGATAAATGAGTGTTTGAGCCAGGTGATCAGGTATTGTTGTATAATTCGAGACTTTGCTTGTTTCCAGGCAAGTTAAAATCTAGTTGGTATGAACCATTTACTAAGGTTAGAGTATTTCCATATGATGCTGATCTGAGGTGATTTTATACACTTTTGTATCATTATTCTAGAGTATTTAGCCATATTTTGAAAGAAATTTGAGTGCTTAATGTGTTCATATTGATATAAATAAGTATTCAAGTACCCAAGTGCGTGATTACAATGTCCAAAGTATTTTTCAAACAAGTTTGTGCTTAATTGAGTAATTTAGAGTTCAACTCGGAAAACTAGTTTTACTAGCTTGAGCTAGGTGTGTGTCTAGTTGATCTCGGTGAATTCTAATGTATTTAATTTGTTTGAAATATTTTAATGGTGTAATTATAAGTGGAATAACTTATTTGTAATGTGCAAAGATTAATTTAATCAAGTCTAGAGTTGGAATAATAAGTGAAAGATCATTGAGAATTTGCCTTATCTTAGCTTTTGTTTTGACTTGTTGTTGACAATATTGTGTTGTTTTGATTTTTAATATGTGGTGTGTGATATTGTAGGAGGCTTTGTGAGGTGAATACAGTGATATATTGAGGATTTAAAGGCCTAAATTCATTGGAAATACACTACAAAAGACATGAGCAAAGGATAGGACACTCAACTCTTAACCAAAATTTTGAAAGCGAATTCCAGTGAGTCAATGCGAAGTCAACGCGTCGCGTCAATGGGCACACAGTTTACTCTTAGAATTTTTTTTATGTTAATTCCAGTACAGCGACGCGAAGAAACCCCGGAAAAGGATTTTTTAGCCACTAATATTCATAATTACAATCCAAATAATTAAATACATAATATAAAATATTAAAGATTAAAAATAAAATTAAAACCTAATAAATCATATAGTTGCCTTCGTATAAAAATCTCTTGAAGTCGTCCAGCTAATTATCTTCGTATTGAATGTCGTGTCCAGGTAATTATAATTTGTCCAATTATATCTTTTCATTTTTCTAGTTGACCAATATATATATATATATATATATATATGTACAGCTGTCCACCCAAAATAAATGTTCCCACATGCCTAAGAACCCGTGCCATGCAATTGTAGTCAAACTAGACAAAATTATATACTGTGTTGGCGCAAATTTGAAATTGTTGTGTTTGAACCAGTGACGCAACACGTCGTACTATTATTTTGGATTAAATTCATTAATTTTGCTTATCATATTTGGTTATTTATTTATTCTTTTTTTAATTATTTTATGGATTGATCACCCATAAAATATATATATTGTTAATCTTTTGATCTCGAAAGAGGGAATAGGGAGATAGAACATAGGAATAAACAAAGTTTGGATTTTTATTCTTTTATAAAATAAAGAATTAAACTTAGCGTCTTGGACAAGGATCTACTTAGATGCCTTACTTGATTCATACGTAGGATGATAGCTCAACAATGTAGTTGTAATATCCATATTAGGTAAAAGATTTTAGGTTGGGATACCATGATCATGCAATTAACCCTACGAATCAACAACCAAGATAAGCAAATTAGCGTATGAGATTCAATAACATAGTATGATTGTTTGGAGTGCTTTAACCCTAGGCTTTACTCCTTTGATTGTTTCAAGAATTTATTTTTTCGCATAATTTATTTTATTTTTAATTTACAGAATAATTCAAAATTTTCTTTTTGGTTACTTTTGCACTAAATTAATTTAGACGGTGACCTAAAATTAAATCATTACCAAATCAAGTCTCTGTGGGATCGATATTTGTTTTTTTTTAAGGCCACTACATTACTTGGTAGACCATGTACACTTGTATGTGCGCTGTCATGTTTTTGATGCTGCTGTCGGGGACTTGTTCTTTTGAAATTGTTTAATTTAGTTTTACTTTTAGATTTATTTGGTGTTTTACTCTTGGTTTTTATTTTGTTTTTGCAGGAAAAAGGTTTTCAAAGTAGAAAGCTGGCAAGGGATCACGACTTGGTTGAACCAAGCTCCGAACTTGAGCAACTTTACCATCAACACAGGAGAGAAGTAATCCTTCTCCCTAAAATTCCGTAATTCCAAGAAGACTAAGAGAATCCTGCTCCTATGTCTGAACAACAAGCAACTGGTAGGAAGGTTAGGGAAGTGGCAGTCCCACTTCCAATGAACTTGACTTCCCCAATTCAAAGACCGACAGTTGGGGGAATTTTGAGTTGAAATACAATATGGTGCAGCTTCTTATTAGCAGTGGACAGTTTGTAGGGCTTTCATATGAGGAACCACAAGTCCACTTGCAGACCTTCATTGAGATTACAGATACATTCACTCCATTCGGGGTGACTCCAAATTATGTGTGACTAACACTTTTCCCCTATTCACTTATTGGGGAAGCTAAAAGGTGGTTGAATGCAGAGCCAACCAGTTTAACCACAACATGGGACGTCATATCCAGAAGATTCCTCATCAGATTCTTTCCATCAGGCAAGACTTTGAGACTTAGCAGTGAGATAGTGAGCTTCAAATAAAAGCCTGATGAAAATCTCTATCATGCTTGGGAATGCTTCAAGGCCCTTCTTCAGGATTGTACACACCACCAATAGTCGAATGAGGTACTTGCTCATACTTTTGTAGAAGCTCTTGATCATAATACGAAGATTTTGCTAGATTCAACCGCAGGTGGTCAAGCGTTAGAGCTAATTTATGATGAGCTATACACATTGCTGAACAATATAGCATAAGGAAATCTAGAGTGGCATTCATATTTTAGAAGTGCCATGAAAATAAATGCGAGTGTGTTGGAGGTTGATCAATTCACAACTCAGGTTTTTGCATTGTAGAATTTGATCAACACAACATTCAACAGCATGAAGTTGGGAGCAACACAACCTGCAACCACAGTCAATGTCATCCAACAAGCTACAGGTTGGTATGAAGTATGCAGAAACAGTGGTCATACAGCTACCATGTGTACTTTAAATCCAAAATCAGTCATGTATGTAGGTAATGCTCAAAGGACAAATTACGGTAATGACTACAACATAAAGTGGAAAAATCAGCCACATAATCAGTCTTGAAATGCCCCACAGCCACAGGACCAGTTGAATCAGTCTACAACCAACACGGAAGCTATGTTGAAACAAATCTTAGCGAAACTACAGAATCAAAAAGTGGCTCAGAGGAGTTCAGAATTGTAGGTTGGGTAGATACAACAAGAATTAAATTCCCATCCTCAAGGTGGTCTACCCGTTGATACAAAAAATCCAAAGCAAGTCATGGAAATCACTTTAAGAAGTAGTAAGGAGCTTGAAGGAGAACCTCCAAAGGCAACTAAGGAGGTAGATACTGATGTGGTCACCCAATAGGTAAATGACAGAGTTGCTGAAAATTCAAGGAAGTCTGTGTACTTGAATAAAAAAGTTGTTGACCCAGAAGTGAGAAATTGGCTTCCACTACCCTTTTCTCAAAGGCAAATAAAAGCGAAGGAGGATTCCTAGTTCAAAAAGTTCATTGATACATTCAAAGAGATTCATATTAACTTACCTTTGCTAGATATTTTGTAGAGTATGGCTAAGTATGAAAAGTACTTAAGGGATGTGGTGGAAAAGAAGGTGAAACTGCAAGATGTGGGAGCTATTACACTCACTGAAGAGTGTAGTGCGATAATGACATAGAAAATCCCCAAGAAATTGAAAGATCAAGGGAAGTTTGCTATCCCTATTCAAATTAGGGGAAAATAAGTCCATGCATTGAGTGACTTAGGGACAAGCATAAATTTAATGCCCCTATCAGTATTTAGAAAATTAGGGTTGGGAGAGCCTAACATGACATGAGTGGCGATGCAGCTAGCATACATATCTATAGTATATCCGAATGGAATCATTGAGGATATCCTCATTAAGCTTGGTAAATTTGTTATTCCTGCTGACTTTTTTGTTCTTAATTTTGTGGCAGACGAACATGTACCAATTATTTTGGGGCATCCATTCTTAGCAATTAGAGGGGCTTTGATTGATATTAGAGAAGGCACACTCAAGATAAGGGTAGATAATGAAGAGGTGGTATTTGATATTTATAAGGCCCCCATTGAAAATCCCTTACATAAAGATTTATGTATGAGCAATGCGATTGAAAGGGATGAGTGTAGGGTGCCTAAGCCACTAAAGATCTCTTTCGACTACCTGATTGAGCGGCCTAAGATAAAACCATAATTTTCCAACATGTTTAAAGATAAAAGACGTCAGAGAAGAAAGAAAAAATGGATCTCAAAAGGGAGTAAAAGGGTGAAAGAATATGGTTAAGTTGATTTCGGTCATGCCGCGATACTAAATTAGGAGATACTTGAGAGGCAACACAAGGTTAATTAGGTATGTTTTCTTTTTAGTTTTTAGTTTTTATTTCACATAGTTTTTGTTTTTGGTTGAGACACAGGTTAATGGGAAGTCTGAGTACCATAAACCTGAGCTTGGAGCATGGCAAAGAATGAGTGTGGGGTTCCCATAGATCTCCTTTATGTGTAAAGATGCTACTAGCTAGTCCTAGAGGCCTCAGGGAGTATTTCTATCTCTTACCTTTAAATACACTTTGGGGATAAAGTAGATTTTTAAGTGTGGGGAAATTCATAATTTTTGGCTCAATTTAAAATTATTTACATTAGAAATAAGTGAGATATTTTTGTTGGTGCTATTTTTTATTACATGATGCAAGTGGGTTGGTTTGTAAAAGCATGTTGAATTGTGTGAATTGCTATTATTGAGACTCCTGGGCTCATGTTTTTGACTCTTGTTCTTGTTGGATTAAATTTGAATTTGTGTTATTGTTTGTTTGGGAGTCTATGATGATCCTATTGAGTTGAACATGTGCCATGTGTTATGTGAGGTATTTTGTATATTCCTTGCTGCATGTGATGTCTAGAACTTTCTCTTTGTGTGTGAAGCAAAATAAATAATTTGGATTTAGGAGATGATTTAGGCATTTCTTTGATAGCCTTGATATATACCTTCTTTTTGAACTACCTTTGCGCATTATCCTAGTTAACCCCCATTGAGCCTTTAGATTTTTCTTTGGTAGCCTCATAAGTATCTTAATTCCCTTCTTTTATAGACTATAATTTGATCCCAAAAGCTCCTAAGTTCTTTAATTGAAATTTTTTTTATTGAATTAGTAAGGAGTTTGAGAAATTGAAGAAGAAAAAGGAGAAATTGATGCCCCCAGGTAATAGTTATTGGTGTATAATTGAGTGTGCTGGATGGTTGTGATAAAATTCATGTTAGAAATATTTCCATGATTGTGAAAAAAGAGAAAAAAATTGATTCTTTTGGTAGTAAACTATGCGTCCACCAAGTGTTTGTGAAAATGCTTAAAAGAGATAAGGCAAAAACAAAAGTTATGGATAAACGAATAAGTGTAATTTGGTTGTTGGAGAGTGTTTTTAATTGTTTAATGTAGTGTATTAAAGTGCTTAAAGAGGTTAGTCACTATTCCCAAATAGTTCCTACCTGTCCCTTAGCCTACATTACAACTCAGAAAAGTCCTAATTGATCCTAAGCTTTACATTCAACTATTAGTGGAGCTTTATACTAAGGGCAAACCTATGGTTCATTGTGTGTAACTTTTTAATTCTTTGTGAGAGTGAGCGTAATTTGATTCTTGATTCCATTATGTTATAAATTGCATTATTGTGAGTGATTATGGGTAACTCTCTTGTTGTGAGGGCACATGTTTGATGAATGTGGGTGATTTGTATGATGTTCTTGATTGAGAAATATACTTGAGTTTTCCACTTAGGTGATCCAATTCTTAAGGTTAGGATGTTTTGAAGTAGTGTTCTTGAGCTATCAATTGTGTAAATAACGTGCTTTGCGTAGAAACTTGCATTCCATGTAATCGTTGTAGTACTAGGTTGAGTGTCTTGCATTTAGTAGAAGTGTAGAATCACCTCAGATTTTGATGCTTAGAGTGAAAAGTTGTTCGAGGACGAACAAGAGTTTAAGTGTGGGTTGATGATCTGAGGTAATTTTATACACTTCGGTATCATTATTCTAGCTTATTTCGCCTTGTTTTGAGAGAAATTTGAGTTCTTAATGAATTCATATTGATATAAATAAGCATTTAAGTGACCAAGTACGTGATTACAATGTCCAAAGTATTTTTCAAATAAGTTTGTGCTTAATTGAGAAATTTTGAGTTTAACCCGAAAAACTAGTTTTACTAGCTTGAGCTAGGTGTGTGTCTAGTTGATCTCGGTGAATTCTAATGTTTTTAGTTTGTTCCTAATATTTTAAAGGTGTAATTATGAGTGGAATAACTTGTTTATAATGTGTAAATCTTAATTTAATCAAGTCTAGAGTTGGAATAATAAGTGATAGATCATTGAGAATTTGCCTTATCTTAGCTCTTGTTTTGACTTGTTGTTGAGAATATTGTGTTGTTTTGATTTTTAATATGTGGTGTGTGATATTATAGGAGTATTTGTGAGGTAAATACGGTGATATATTGAGGATTTAAAGGCCGAAAATTCATTAAAAAATACACTACAAAAGGCATGGGCAAAGGATAGGACGCGCAACACTTAACCAAAATTTTGAAAGCGAATTCCAGTGAGTCAACATGTCGCGTCGATGAGCACATATTTACACTTAGAAAGTTTTTTAGTGTTAATTCCAGCACAACGACGCGAAGATGATGCGTTGCGTCGATGGTTCAAACACAACAATTTTAAATTTGGACCGACACAATATTGCATGGCACGGGTTCTTAGGCATGTGGGAACATTTATTTTGGGTGGACCGCTGTACACATATATATATATGGGTCAACTAGAAAAAGGAAAAGAAATTCTTGGACAGATTATATATAAACAAAGTTTGGATTTTTACTCTTTTATAAAATAAAGAATTAAACTTAGCATCTAGGACAAGGATATACTTAGATGCCTTACTTGATTCATATGTAGGATGATATCTCAACGATGTAGTTGTAATATTCATATTAGGTAAAATAATTTAGGTTGGGAAACCATGATCATAAAATTAACCCTACGAATCAGCAACCAAGATAAGCAAATTAGCGTATGAGATTCAATAACATAGTATGATTTTTCGGAGTGCTTTAACCCTGGGCTTTACTCCATTGATTGTTCCAAGAAATTATTTTTCCGCATTATTTATTTTTTCTTTTTAATTTAAAAAATAATTCAAAATTTTCTTTTTGGTTACTTTTGCACTAAATTAATCTAGACAGTGAACTAAAATTAAATCATTACCGAATCAAGTCTCTGTGGGATCGATATTCAATTTTTTTTGAAGGCCACTATATTACTTGGTAGAACACGTACACTTATGTGTGTTCTTGGGCGCTGTCAAGTTTTTGGTACCGTTGCTGGATACTTGTTATTTGGCAATTGTTTACTTTAGTTTTACTTTTAGATTTATTTGGTGTTTTTACGCTTGATCTTGGCTTTGTTTTTGTAAGAAACGGTTTTCAAAGTAGAAATCTGGCAAGGGATCACGACTTGGTTGAACCAAGCTCTGAACCTGAGCAACTTTACCATTAACGTCGGAGAGAAGCAATCTTTCTCCCTAAAATTCCGCAATTCCAAGAAGATTAAGAGAATCCTGCTTCTATGGCTGAACAACAAACAACTGGTAGGAAGGTTCGGGAAGTGGCAGTCCCACTTCCAACGAATTTGACTTCCCCAATTCAAAGATCGGCAACTGGGGGAAATTTTGAGTTGAAATACAATATGGTGAAACTTTTTATTAGCAGTGGACAGTTTGCAGGTCTTTCACATGAGGATCCACAAGTCCACTTGCAGACCTTCATTGAGCTTACAGATACATTCACTCCAATCGGGGTGACTCCAGATTATGTGAGGCTGACACTCTTCCCTTATTCACTTATTGGGGAAGCTAAAAGGATGTTGAATGAAGAGTCGGCCAGTTCAATCACAACATGGGATGACTTAGCCAGAAGGTTCCTCATCAGATTCTTTCCATCAGGCAAGACTGCGAGACTTTGCAGTGAGATAGTGAGCTTTAAACAGAAGCCAGATGAAAATCTTTATCATGCTTGGGAACGCTTCAAGGCCCTTCTTCAGTATTGTACACACTACCGATAGTTGAATGAGGTATTTCCATATGGTGCTGATCTGAGGTGATTTTATATACTTTGGTATCATTTTTCTAGCTTATTTCGCCTTGTTTTGAGAGAAATTTGAGTACTTAACGTGTTCATATTGATATAAATAAGCATTTAAGTACCCAAGTGCATTATTACAATGTCCAAAGTATTTTTCAAACAAGTTTGTGCTGAATTGAGTAATTTAGAGTTCAACCCGAAAAATTAGTTTTACTAGCTAGAGCTAGGTGTGTGTCTAGTTGATCTCGGTGAATTCTAATGTGTTTAGTTTATTCCAAATATTTTAATGGTGTAATTATGAGTGGAATAATTTATTTGTAATGATCAAAGATTAATTTAATCAAATCTAGAGTTGGAATAATAAGTGAAAGATCATTGAGAATTTTCCTTATCTTAGCTCTTGTTTTGACTTATTGTTGAGAATATTGCGTTGTTTTGATTTTTAATATGTGGTGTGTGATATGGTAGGAAGATTTTTGAGGTGAATACGGTGATATATTGAGGATTTAAAGACCGAAAATTCATTGGAAATACACTACAAAAGGCATGGGCAAAGGATAGAACGCTCAACACAACTAAAATTTTGAAAGATAATTCCAGTGAGTCAACACGTCGCATCGATGGGCACACAGTTTACACTTAGAAAAAATTTTCAGTGTTAATTCCATTACAGAGACGTGAAGATGATGCGTTGCGTCGCTAGTTCAAACACAACAATATCAAATTTGCGCCGACACCATATATAACTTTTTCTAGTTTGACTACAATTGCATAGCACGGGTTCTTAGGCATGTGGGAACATTTATTTTGGGTGGACAGTTGTACATATTTATATATTGGTCAACTAAAAAAAGGAAAATAAATTCTTGGATAAATTATAAATACCTGGACACGACATTCAATACAAAGACAATTAACTGGACGACTTTGGGAGATTTTTATAAGGAGGCAGCTACATGATTTATTAGGTTTTGATTTTATTTTTATTCTTTAATGTTTCATATCATGTATTCAATTATTTGGATCGTGATTATGAATATTAGTGTCTAAAAACCTCTTTTCCGGGATTAAATCCAAGAACATGATTACTATTGTTTTGGATTAAATTCTTTAATTTTGCTTATCATATTTGGTCGTTTGTTTATTCTTGTTTTAATTATTTTATGAATTAATCACCCATAAAATACATATATTATCAATCTTTTGATCTCGGTAGAGGAAATAGGGAGATAGAACATGGGAATACACAAAGTTTGGATTTTTATTCTTTTATAAAATAAAGAATTAAACTTAGCGTCTAGGACAGGGATGTACTTAGATGCCTTACTTGATTCATACGTCGGATGATAACTTTAATTAACATAATTGGATCATTACATCCCCGCTCAATGATGTAGCTGTAATATCCATATTAGGTAAAAGATTTTAGGTTGGGAAACCATGATCATGCAATTAACTCTGCCAATCAACACCAAGATAAGCAAATTAGCGGATGAGATTCAATAACATAGTATCATTGTTCGGAGTTTTTTAACCCTGGGATTTACTCCATTGATTGTTTCAAGAATTAATTTTTTTGCATTATTTATTTTATTTATAATTTACAAAGTAATTCAAAATTTTTATTTTGGTTACTTTTGCACTAAATTAATCTAGATGGTGAACTTTAAATCGTTTCCGAATCAAGTCTCTGTGGGATCCATATTCGGTTTTTTTAAGGCCACTATATTACTTGGTAGACCACGTACACTTGCGTGTGCGCTCGGGCGCTGTTAGGTACTTTAGAATTAAAATGTGATGAAGAAGCCCCATTCAAAGTGAATAGGCAAAGGTTAAAGCACTATATGGGTAACATGAAAGAAGTTAAGGAAATTAAAGAATTGATCCTTGGTGAGTTTGAGTAACCAAGGCAACTGAGTCATGCTGCGATGTTAGATTAGGCGCTATATGGGAGGCAAGCCAGGGGTATGCCTGGTGAAGTTTGAGTATCCAACCTAGCCACGTCGTGATGCGACGTTAAATCAAGTGCTTTGTAGGAGTCAACCCATGATTTGTACTTATTAAATTATAGGGTAACACGTATGTGAAGTGTGCAGGAATGGATAATTGCAATAGTCAATCAAAAAAATGCTGAAATTAGGGTATACAGGGATCTTTATGAGTCGTAACCAAACATTATGACTCATAAGCAAGAGTTGTAAGGACTAGGAACTCAGATCACATCCAGGTAATGGTCTCTGGAGTCATTACGACTCTTAGAAAGGGTCGTAGTCTGTGACTATGAATCATCACATTGAGTCATAATGAATGAAGACCCAGGTAAGGTTCCTGTCTTTACGGAGGGAGTCTCAAGACTTGTAAGCAATGGTTACGTATCAGAATGAAGACTCGTGACCAAGACTGATAGTTCAGGCATCGCGGGTCGACCCAGACTCAAATCATAATTTAAAATAAAAGGGCACCCGAATTGCAATGTTTTGAACTCCCTCTATTGTATTTATTTTGTAAAGCTAAAAAAAACTTCACATTTACTCCGAAAACACAAAATTGATCATGTCCAATCTTCCCAAAGTACAAAATTCACAAATATTAGGGCTTAGCATTGTTGAAGTTTAGAAATTCATGTTTTAAGCAAGCAGGTGATTTATGCTTTGATGCTATATATATTAAACTTGTTCATTGAGTATATGTGTGTACTTATGTTTTTTAATGGAATTTTTTTTTTCCGTATAAGTGTGCTAAAGCCCTATTCGTACCAATGTTGGTAAAAAGTTGATAATGGGAAGGGAAATTTGGACTTGTTCTCTGAAATTTAGTTAGGAGTGAATGTATAGAGTGATAAAATGAATTCAAAAGGCATAATGTTGTATTGGGATTGATAATTTGAACTTACTAGCTTAATCATCCATGTTACATTTGATATGGGGGACCTAACGACTCATAAAGACACTTAACGAGTCATTACAAGAATCGTAACTACTGATAACATGGAGAATTAGAAGAGTGGGGGTTCTAGTGACATTATGATTCACCAATACCTTACGAGTATTGGTGACGAGTCATAAACTCACATTACGACTCGTTAAGAGGACTCGTAACCTATCCCACAAACAATGATTTATTCACTGTCTACCTTATGACTCACCTAAATGAGTCATACTAGTGGTCACGAATTGTGCCCCTAAGTCGTAATAAGTCCAGTAAAGGCATAATGTCATCAAATTTTCTTGTTTTTCTTTCCTATTCATAGAATTCACTAATTGGTCGTTAGCGATACTTCCCTCACTACTTTCTCAAAAATCAACTCTTTTACTTCCATTATTGCTGGTTCGCTTGCATCTTGACTTTTACAGCAATATCAAACAAAAAACAATCAAAAACGACAAAAATTGCTTAAGACTTTGCAATTATTCTTAGTTAAAAGCCTCAAATGTGTTAGCATCTGCTCACACATTAACACCCTAAACTTAAAACAATTGCTTGTCCTCAAGCAACTAAAATACAACCAAGAGGATACAGAGTACTTTTGGAAGTCAACCATCCATATTATCTCAAAACATCTTCACTATCTCCAAGGTCAATTAATTTAAAAACAACAATTGTGCATATTATTGAAGAACAACAGTGCGACACACAAGAATCAAGATATGACATCAATTCAGCAACAACAACCATGCATGTAATAAGATTACACTATCCAAACAAGTTAGCAACTAGCAACATAACCAGTGTGCCCTCACTACAAAGAAGTCCCACTCCACTTATATTAGACATCACATATGTAACCATTGGGACAATCAAAAGACACTCACTCTCAGAATGAAGTTCCAATCAATGTATGCCAAATACAATAGGCTTGCCCTTATTTTTATTACCAAGATTTTCAGACAGGTCAACTAGGATCACTATAGGTCTTCTCTTTGGTTTGTAATGTAGGCTAGGGGCAGGTATGATACTCGATGATATTTAAAGTGACTAAGCCTTCTTGACACTACACTAGCTTTTGGGGTCTCACTTATTAACCTTTTTCTATTCTTTTCTTTTCTTGATCACACATATTCAGGATGAGTGCGGTCTTTTCTACAATCACTTATTTTTTCCACAACTTCTCTTTTCTTGTTCTTTTCCACTACACCCAACTTTTTATTCTTTTCTTTTGTTCTACCTTTCTTCATACTCATTTTACATCGTGCACCCCTATGATAGCCACCCTCAACTTAGGCTATTTTCCTAAGTCAAGGTGCACATTGTCCAAGGAGGACCAGGGCCAAAACAGGTTCATTATGATATAAATAAGATGGTGATAGGTATCATAAAAAAAGAAATAGGCTATTCAGGCTCAAAATAGGGATCAAGGGATATTATGCATACATGGAAGGTCATTTAGGCTAAAAGTGGCTAGTATCAAAATGGCCTATGATCCTTTCCTAACCCCTATCCTTCAATATAGGTAAGACTAACCGAGCAAGTTCTGGATTCAACATACAAAGGGAACTAAGTAAGATCTCACACGCACATGGTACATAAGTATATCACAAGTTACTACTTATCTAGTTCATGCAATTGTTTAGCAATGATTATCAAGTCACTAGAACTGATACCATAACAAGATGCACAGTGGTCATAATTAGATGCAAATCATACAGTTAAACAATCAGACCTATAGACACGTGATTTTTGATCCTCCCTAAATTTTAACTTGTTTATCGATATTAAATATTTATATTTATATTTAATCATATATTATTTTGACTATTATTTTTATTTTTAATATTTTTTTTTCTTCTTTTTCTTCTAATTTGTAAAATAATACAAAATTTTAAAAAATAATAATTTTTCTTTTATAAATTTTTAATAAATAAATTAATAGTTTTAATATTATTTTATTTATATTTGACTATTTATAAATTGTTATTATGTTTTGTTAAATATAAAATTAATTAATTATTATATTTGTTATTATTGTTATTTTATTTATTTATTATTATTATTACTATTATTTTCTATATTTTTTATATATAAATAAAAGGGAGGAGCTTTAGTTTTTAAATTTTAAAATCCCCTTCCCCCTATCAGATAATAACTATTCCCCCCAAAAAAGATAACTACTCCCTCCCAAATACCTGTATTTAAAGGATTCTACAGACATGAACACGGTATCAGAAACACATCCATCAAGATCAGATAAAAAAAACAGAGAAAGAAAAACATCAATCAAGTAATCAAAAAAAAAAAAGTTGAAGTTTAAATTTCGTCTAAAGTTTCGAGTGACAACTTTGCTGCTTCATTACTCATTTTAATAACAGGTTTTTTTTATTCAATCCTGTATCATTTATATTATAAAATTTATTTTAGAATGTATGAGTGCAAATATTTAAGATGTGTTCTGTGTGAAATAAATGTGATAATGTAGTTTTATGTATGACTTTTCATCAGAGAATTATTAAGTAACTTTTTTTTTTCTTTCAAAATATGATTACTCACTCCAACACTATTCACATAATACAGACTCAATTAAGAGAAAAAATATATATCGTATAACACACTTTACACATACGCAGAGACAAAAAAAAAGTGAGAAAATAAAAAGAAGAAGATGTGAAATCGATTAAAAAAAAATAAGTTAAAAAAAAAAGGTTATTATTTTGATTTTCCGGAAAAATTTCGCCGGAAAAATAACATAACTACTGCTGCTGCCATTAATGGCAAAACCGCCGCCAGAACCAACACGGCCAGATCTGGCCAGATTTTCTTCGATCTCCGACGAAAAACTGATGGACAACCATGTGCCGCTCCCTTTTTCTCTCTGTTTTCCGTTACCAAAAACGCTGCACCTTGCCGAATTTAATCATCGGCAGGCGTACTTCTACTAATCCCCGTCACACGCCATATCCTATCCCCAAAACTGGCGAAAATCACTTTACTTCTTGTAGTTTTGTTGCTTTCTTTTTAATACATATCTCTCTGTACATACAAATATATAATAGTAATTCATGTAATTGCTTTAATATGTTATTTTATTTTATAATCCTTATTTAATTATTTTGTTTGTTTGCTGTTATATATATATATACATACTTTAAATAATTACTTTATTTATTATGAAAGTTGTGATAATTTAATCGAATATGGTTTAATTGGTTTAGAATAAAAATAAATAATATTAAAATTATTACTAGTTTACAAGCGGCGAATCAATGTTTTTAACGGTAAATAAATTTTAGACGCATTTTAAAATATTCGTCTCAATTAAGAATGCGGCATACGCATCTTTCCGAGATATTTAAAATTTAAAGATATAAAAAATACACCTTGGCAAATACTTTTTTTTTCTCTAAAATTAATTTGACAAATATTTTTAAACTTTCACCGATTTATTTAATATAAAATAATAGACGACTTTTAGTATATTTAAAATGAGTGATCTTAGGCCTTAACACAATTTATTAAAATAATTTAAGTCAGAATAAGTCAATAAAAGCGACCGTGCTAGAACCACGGGACTCGAGGGGTGCCTCACACCTTCCCTTCGGTTAACAGAATTCCTTACCCGGTCTTCTGTTTTCGCAGACCAAAATAAAAGAGTCATTTTCTTTTGACTAGGGATTCAAAAAGGTGACTTGGAACACCATAAGTCAATTCCAAGTGGCGACTCTGAAAGTAATTAAAATAATCCCTATTCAATATTGTCACTTTAATTGAAAAAACCCTTCGACTTCGATCCCTTCTGACGAAAAAAGGGGTGTGACATCTCTGGCGACTCTGCTGGGGAATGATAAGAATTCAAGCTTTTTATACTGACTTATACTTGCTTTAATTATTGTTGATATTGTGTTTATTGTCCTTATGTACTACTTGTCGCTTATTTACCGCTTTGATATTATTTGATTTGTATTATATATTTTCTTCTCTTGCGTACCCCCTCTGATTCTCTGATATAGGATAGAGGGAATGCAGCATATGCATCCCACCTTCTTTTTGAGATAGCCGGAGTGTCAAGGCACCCGGTAAAGGATATAGTCACACATGTTAGGCGGGGTTTGGATCGACAACGAAGGCGGTGTTGCCCTGCTACCGACCAAGTTGTCCCTCCTCGGCTCGAGTGTCTGCTCGGGTAAGCCAGTCTAGACACCTATCCCTATTAGGTTTAAACTTAGAAAAACTGAAAACTCAGAATCTGATTATCCCTATTAGGTACCGCTTTATTTGCATCATATGCATTTGACTTAGCGGGACTCAGCACAGGGGCCGGGTCTGTCTAGGACAGGTGACCTAATTTATAAAGACCAACATGTGCATCCTACGTGCTCTTTGACATTTGCTATGAAGACTATTTATTTGTTGACCGGCTTTAGGCAATTTTAAAATACGAGAGATTAATTTATTCTCAAATTTAGTTAATCATTTTTTAAAGAAAAATTTTATTTTTAAAATAAAGAAAATTTTTAAATATACAGCAACATAGTTTTTACAATCTTTATGAACTACGAGGGTCTGATTCTCACATCTTAGTGATATACGTAGGAAGTCCTTCCCAGGATACGACCTTATCTTTTAAAAAAAAAAAATTTGTTCATGGATTTATTGGAAAATATTTTGAAAATATGATTATTTTCATAATTATTTTTCTAATTTTCAAGTCCATTTTTTATATATATTTTAACAGCCCTGAATCTTTAGGGATCATGAGGCTAAGATAAAAATAAAATAAATAAAATAATAATAATAACAATAAAATAAAAATATATTTCAACAGCCCGGAATCTTTAGGGATCATGAGGCTAAGTATTTACAAAAAATATATATCAATTTTAACAAGTCCTGAACCTTTAGGGTCGTGAGACTGAAAATTTTATATAACTTCATACATAAAATGGTCATTCTATTTTTCTTTATTTCTGAGTCCTTTTATTTCATTTTTGTACTTTGAGAATATTGTCTTCAAACATATAGATAAAATTGTCTAGAAGTCTGTTATAGCAAAGTTTTTGATAGAGTCAATTTAAAAAAAAAAAAAATTTAAATTCCTCCCGAACTACGCAAGATCTGATTCATGTCCTGACATGATACGTAGGCAACCCTCCAAAGGGTTCGATCATAACTTTTGAAAATATGCCTAGAAAAGCCGGGATGAAACACAAAGCTTCCATGATAGGTTGGGAAATGCATATAGAAACATGACATGTAACGTGGCATTATAATGTGTTAAATATATAACACTCACCCGTTTGCTACTTGATCACAGAAAGATAAAATAATTGGTGGTTGGTTTGTGATTTAAACTGGCATCACATCCGTATAACACCAGATACAAGGGTAAAAGAAGAATGACCCGCAGAGGAGATATAGGGTCTGATAGTGAAGAAGAGCAGAATCAGTTGATTTCGCAGGAAGTAACATAAATGGAAGAAATAAAGGCATTAAAACAACAGATGGCGGAGATGTACCAAGCTTGGTTGAATGGACAAGCCCCGCCTTCTTCAATCCCTGGAATTTCAACTTCAAATGATCCAAATTCTGACCCAGCTCAAACTAGTGATCCATTTTACCCACCAGGATTTGGCCCATTTGCTAATATGTCTGGAGTTGCTGGTACTTCTACCGTGCGCCCACCAAATCCATCTGTCGCAAATAACCCATTTTTTACCTCTGTAGTGCCAGCTACTGCGGGTATTCAACCGACAATACCAAAGAATATGGGAAAACCAAATCATGATATGTTATATCCTCCTGAAATGACTTTCAAATCACAAAATCCACATTATCATGTTCATCAACGCGATACTCCTATCGTGATTGAGAAGATTGCTAAAAATGAGGAACAGGAGGAGATGGCTAGAAAAGTTAGAAGCCTGGAACAAAGTATGAGAAATATGCAAGGAGTAGGTGGACCAAAAAGTGTTTCATACAAGGATTTATGTATGTTTCCTGATGTCAATTTGCCGATAGGGTTCAAAATGCCAAAATTTGACAAATATGAAGGACACGGCGATCCTGTAGCTCATTTGAAAAAGTTTTGCAATCAATTAAGGGGTGCAGGAGGAAAAGAATAATTATTGATGGCGTACTTTGGAGAAAGCCTTACAGGGATAGCTTCTGAATGGTTCATTGACCAAGACATTTCCCGTTGGCACATGTGGGACGACATGGCTCGAGATTTCGTTCAACAATTTCAGTATAACATTGAGATAGTTCCAGATCGCACTACGCTTGCCAACATGAGAAAAAAGATGACTGAAAGTTTTCGAGAATATGCAGTCAGATAGAGAGAGCAGGCTTCAAGAGTTAGACCATCGATAAAAGAATCTGAAATGATTGATATTTTTCTGCAAGCACAAGAACCTGATTATTTCCATCATTTGCTCTCTACTATCGGAAGCACATTTGCAGAAGTTATCAAAGTTGGAGAGATGGTAGAAAACAGAATCAAATCAGGAAAGATCATCAGCCAGGCCGCTTTGAAAGCAACAACACAGGCAATTCAAAGTGGTACAGGAAGTTTTGGGGGAAAGAAAAGAAAAGAGGATGTAGCAACTGTCATGGCAGGTCCACGACAAAATTGGAGAGGTGCGCGCCAACCATACACACAAAATCCATTATATTTTATTCCATCCCCCCAATATCCTATTTACAATACACAACCATATGCTCGAGGTCCTTCTTACCCGCAGTGGCGTTCACCAACAATCCAAAATCATCCAATGGCCCCGCAAGTTCAAAGAGGCCCTCCGAGGTCTAATTTTCGGCCTAGAGCAGAATTCAAAATGGATAATATGGTAAAAGATAATTTCACTCCTATTGGAATATCTTACACCAGTTTATTTCATAGACTGAGAAAAATGAATGTTCTAAATCCAATTGAGAGAAGGATCCCGAATCCTCCTCCGAAGAATTTGGACTACTCTAGAAGATGTGAATACTGTTTTGATGCCCCAGGGCACGACAAAGAGAAATGTTGGTATCTGAAAAGAGTCATTCAAGAGTTGATTAATACCCAACAGATTATGGTGGAAAGTCCAGGCGCTCTAAATGTCAATCAAAATCCGCTGCCAGATCATAATGAAACAAATATGCTCGATGTGATACTCAGTGGTGAAGATGCTACGATTCCCTTTAAGACGATCATTAAAATTAAAACTTATTCGGAAAAATCAGCAAATGCTATAGATTTAACGAAAGAAAAGCCTGCAGAAGCGGAGGTAGTGATAGAAAAACCCAGATCATCGAATAATCCCTTGGTGATGGGGAAAGAGATTTTAGAAAATATTGGGTCAAGTCAAATAAAGCCGAAACTCATTATTCCCGGAAGATCCAATAAGCCTCTTTTAATCATAAAAGGAGCTCCTGTAGCTCCTATTGTTATTAAACCAGTGTCACAGCTTCCTATGGTTGATACCAAGACATTCCCTTGGAATTATAATCGCGTTGTGGTGATGCACAAGGGGAAAGAAATGATTGAAGATGTAGATGAAGTAGGGGGATTAACTCGATCTGGAAGATGTTATGCTCCAATAGAGTTAAGAAAGAATAAACAAGGTGGTGAAGAACGAATGACAGTCAAGAAGCCTGTCACTGATGAAGAAGCTGAATAATTCTTAAACAAAATGAAATTGCCAGAATATTCTGTTATAGAACAGTTGAAGAAGACACCAGCACAAATTTCTTTGTTGTCTTTATTGATACATTCAGAGGAACACCGCAAGGCTGTAATGAAGATTCTTAATGAAACATGTGTTCCTAGTGAGATTAGAGTAAATCAGCTGGAAAAAGTTGTTGGAAAGATCCTTGAAGCAAATAAAATTACTTTTTCAGACGATGAATTGCCTATAGAAGGTACGGAGCATAACAAAAGTCTGTACATTTATGTGAAATGCGAACATTCCATCATCACTCGAGTGTTAATTGATGGAGGATCAGGCGCTAACATTTGTCCTATGTCAAATTTACAAAAGTTGAATGTTAATGTGGAAAGAATCTGACCTAACAATGTGTGCGTCAAAGGTTTTGACGGATCAAAAACTGATGCCATTGGTGAAATAGAACTCATATTGACAATTGGGCCTATGGATTTTTCTATGGATTTTCAAGTACTGAACATTGATGCTTCATACAATATGTTATTGGGAAGGCCATGGATTCATAGAGCTAAAGCAGTCGCATCAACGTTGCATCAAATGGTCAAATTCGAATGTGACAGGCAAGAGATAGTGGTTCATGGTGAAGGAGACTTATCAATGTATAAAGACTACTCTGTTTCTTCCATCGAAGCAGATACTGCCAATGTGTTAATTCATCAAGCTTCTGAGGTAGTGGCTGTTGAGTATATCCTCGAGGGGAATCTCATCGCAAGACCACAATTGTCCTCTGCATCTGTTATGGTAGTGAATGAAATGTTGAAGCATGGATTCGAACCAGGAAAAGGTCTAGGGATGTTTTTACAAGGCATAGTTCATCCAGTAAACCTCTATGAGAACTTTGGTACTTTTGGTCTGGGATACGAGCCTACTGCTAAAGATATAAAGAAGGCTAAAAAGCATAAGAAAGAGTCGTGGTCACTTGCCAAGCCTATACCGCCACTTTATGAGTCTTTCATCAAATTCAGTGTTGTTGGATCCTCCAAGTTACCTGTTGCAAAATCAATGAATGATGATGATACAGAGTTGATTGACCTTTTTCAGAATATGTTCATTGAAGCTGATATGGTTGAAATTGGGGAAGGTACCAGTAATGAAGATGTGCAGTTTGTCGGCCCTGATGTCCAGCTTAACAATTGGGAGGCCACTCCTCTCCCTATTATAAAAGAGTCATGGTAGTTTGTTTGTTTTCTTACAGTCTTAGTAGTTTGTTTGTTTTTATTCCTATAATTTAAATCATTCTAGGATTATAATTCAGAACTTTAAATTTGGTATTTTAGGTTAAAACTCTTTCTATCTATGTTTCTAATAAAGCGCAGTTTCCCTTCGTTTTATTTTAAGTCTGATTTTTATTTATTTATTTTCTATCATACAGTTCTTTCTATGCCGATTCTAATGATATGACATGCATGGAGAATTGTTCACCAGAGTTAAAAAATCAATCTAATTTTGAAATAATGAATAAGGAGGTTGAATACGATGAAGAGGAAACATTTGAGGATATAAGCAAAGACTTCAAACATTTTGAGAATAAGACAAATCCCAATTTGGAAGAAACTGAGGCGATCAATTTAGGAGATCTTGGAAATATTAGGGAGACTAAGATAAGTGTACATGTTCAACCACAACAAAAGAAAGCTATAATTGAAGCTTTGCATGAGTATAAAGACATCTTTGCGTGGTCTTATGATGATATGCCCGGTTTAAGCACTGATTTGGTAGTTCACAAGTTGCCAATTGATCCTGCTTTTCCTCTTGTCAAGCAAAAGTTAAGAAAACTCAAAACTGACATGAGTGTAAGAATTAAAAAGGAAATTACTAAACAACTTGAGGCTAAAGTCATTCAAGTGGCCCAGTATCCTACTTGGTTGGCAAATATTGTCCCTGTTCCAAAGAAAGACGGCAAAGTTCGGATGTGTGTTGATTATCGTGATTTAAATAAAGCAAGTCCGAAAGATAATTTTCCACTTCCCAATATTCATATTTTATTGGACAATTGTGCCAAACATGATCTTGCTTCTTTTGTGGATTGTTATGCGGGGTATCACCAGATCATTATGGATCCAGAAGATGCGGAAAAGACATCATTTATTACTCCATGGTGGACATATTGTTATAGAGTTATGCCTTTTGGATTAAAGAATGTTGGGGCAACATACATGAGGGCAATGAACACAATGTTTCATGACATGATGCACAAAGAAATTAAAGTTTATGTGGATGACGTGATCATTCAGTCGAGAGAGCAATCTGATCATATCAAAGATTTGAGAAAATTCTTTGAAAGGCTTCGGAGGTATGATCTCAAACTTAATCCACCAAAATGTGTATTTGGAGTTCCGTCAGGAAAACTTTTGGGTTTTTGATGATAGGCGAATTTGCACGCCTATAGCACTATATTTTGCCCATATTTTAGCCTAGTTTTGAGAACAAATTATGAATTTCATGCACTTTTAGTCTTTTTTCCTGTAAGTGAGCTAACGAACATGATTAGCAAAGTTTCAGGTATAAATGATGCAGAATTCAGCATTTCATGGATAACTTGACGCCAAAGAAAGCTTCACGAAAGGAGAAAAGCCAATCTTGGACGCCAAGGACTAAAGATGGCGCATGGAAATTCTGTCCCGGGCTAAAACAACATTTCTGAAGACTTTGGGGACTAGCAGTAATTTATTAGGATTAGGATAGTGATACATTAACCTAGTACAATTGGGTTAAGTATTTCATTAGCTTATTAGGATTAGGATAATGATACATTAACCTAGTACAATTGGGTTAAGTATTTCATTAGCTTAGTAGGATTTGGTTAAGCATTTCATCAGCTTAGTAGGAATAGGATATGGGTGTTATAAATACCCTATTCTACTAGAGATTTTGATACATTCACCATTCCACAAACACACTCTTACATTCTCCATTCATACAATTAATTCTACTTTTTATTCTTCTTCTATTCATCTAATCAATTCTTAATTTCCGCAACAAGAGAAACGTTACTTTGCAAGGAATTCACGCCTAACGCCTACCACACTTTGCTACACGAAATATTTATTGTGGTATAATAACAATGTCTATTGTGATTTCCTTCGCACTCATGGGTAACTAAACTTCTCTGTTGGGGTTATGGAAGCCATATGAGATACTATCTATTGTTATGAGTTTGTGAATTCGTGACACGTATATTGCTTATATCATTATTCTCTTCATCTTAATCTAAATTCTTTGTGGTTGCAAACGCAAGAATACGCCAGTATAACATTTAACTTGTTCGAAAGAAAGGTTATCTGTCTGGAAAAGAGATAATGTCAAGGTAGTATGGTCCCATCCCCTATTAAAAAGTTAGTGTCGTAACTGGATTAACCTCTTGGAGAATTCGTACCGTTAGACACGCTTTAAGCTCGAAAGAGTTAAAGTGAAATAATCCTCGAATAGGTCGAAAGACGCCTGGATTTACCATCAAATACAATTCTCTATAAGCACATGTATGTCTGAATTCAACACACTCATAGTCAATAGAGACGTATAACTCAGAAGGTGGACATAACCCCAACTCCTCAATTCTCATTGTTTCACAACCTACTAAACATTCTTTCTTTTTTTACTTTGCTATTGCCGTTTTTAGCTACTATTTGGTTACATTACTTGCACAACAAGAATCCCCCCTTCTTACGAGACTTGCACTAAAAGTCTAGTAATCGTTGCTTACTTGTTGACCAAGCTATTCCCTATAGGATCGATACCCAACCCAGGTTGGGTTCTATATTTGCTAACGACCGCTTTACACTCCTACGAGAGCTGTAGATTGAGCGTTATCAAAAATTGGCACCATTGCCGGGGAATAGAAGTGCCAATTAAGTTCGTAATAATTACTAGACCCTTTGGTCAAAGATTCTCGTACTTTTACTTTTAGTTTTTGTTTTTGTTTACTGCAGGTTTTTATTCAGTGCATGCCCCAGACCCGAAGTTCTGGTCAACCGTTATTACCTATCAATCCTGAACCACAACGTATTCGCAGAATGGAGGCACAACACGCAATTGAAAGGATGGCTGCTCAACAGGAACAGGAGAGACTAGCTACGCTAGCCACCGCTCAAGTGCATCAACAGAATATTGAAAACCCTGGGCGAGCAACAAATCCTGACGATGAAGATCTAGGTGATGACGAACTTCTACACCCTAGGTATGCCGCTGAGATCGCAACACCTGCCAACAGAAGAGATCGTCAAGCTAGGTTTAGGCCTGAACGCCAAGCTATGCAACCAGCTTTCGACGATGATGATGATCTTGATGGAGCCAGAGCCACAGAAGCCATTATTCCTCCACCATTGGCACCCGGAGCCAAGTTCAACATCACGAGCACCATGATTCAGTTATTGCAACTCAAGGGATTATTTGGTGGACTAGCAAGCGATGATCCGAATATGCATCTCATCAACTTTATTTATACATGCAAGTCGTTTGACAATCCTGGAGTTGGTCAGAATGCAATTCGATTACGTCTATTTCCATTATCTCTGTCTGGGGAGGCAACTCTATGGTTGAATGGGCTGACTCCTGATTCTATTACAAATTGGAGGCAATTGAGAGATGCTTTCCTAGAAAGATTCTTTCCGCCATCCAAAAGAGCACAATTGAGAGATGAAATCAGCAACTTTCGTCAGCTTCCCACTGAAGCTCTTCATGAAACATGGGAGAGGTTCAAGACAAAGCTAGCGAGGTGCCCAAACCATCATATGACTAATGTTCACCTAATGGAGATATTATATAGAGCCCTGAATTCAATAACTAAACCAGTGGTGGATAATGCGGCTGGAGGATCCTTTATGGATCTCACCTTTGGTCAAGCAAGCAATATGCTAGATCATATGACGAAACAAAGTAGAGCTTGGCATACCAGGGATTCTGAGGTAGCAAGCCCCACTTTATCTATAGGCATGACTGCAGACCAAAGGAGAAGAGAAGAAGAACGTGATCAAGATATGGCGCACATGAAAACACAAGTGGATCTTCTTACAAAGCATTTATTATCAGGGAAGACCGAAAAAGTGAAAGCTATTGCGTCAAAAGGAAGAGACGAATCTGATTCGGAAGAGTAAGCCAACTACTTAAACAATCAGGGGGTTTATGAGGTAATACCCAAGGAAACCAAGGTCGGAACTATTATGATAAATATGGAAACAAGGACCAAGGTAGTTGGAAGAACAAGAATGACAAAAGTGGTTTGTATGTTCCCCCTGGAAGACGTGACGCCACCACATCTAGTTCTGGAAGTATGGAAGACATGATGGCTAAACTACTGAAAGGAGTGGAAGCAACGAGCGCAGGAGTAACGGAGGTAATAAATGATTTTTCCTGTATGAAGCAATTAGTTGATTCACATTCCACTTCAATCAAGCAAATAGAGCAGCAATTGAGCCAACTTTCAGCAACACTCAATCAAAGAAAGGCTGGTACTTTACCTAGCGATACTGTGCAAAACCCAAGGAATGATGGGTCATGCATGGCCATCACTACCCGAAGTGGTAAGGTGCTGGAAACTTTAGAAAAAGGCAAGCAAGTGGTTGACGAAGAAGCAAAAATTGATGATAAGGCGAAAGGGGAAGATGCCGCAGCAGCCGATCCTAACGTCCTTAACGTCACTCCTCACGACGTGCAACCTAGAAAAGCTGAAAAACGGAAGCAAGAGGAGAAAAAAGCCGTGGAGAGAACAATTCCATACCCACCACCACCTTTTCCCCAAAGATTGAAGAAGGTGGCGGATGATACAAAGTTCAGCAAATTCATGACTATGTTAAAGCAGCTTACCATTAATGTTCCATTAGTGGAAGCACTTGAACAAATTCCTGGGTATACGAAATTTATGAAGGATCTTTTGACAAAGAAGCGGGCAGTAAGCTATGAGCCGGCAGATAATATTCATCATTGTAGTGCAATTGCCACAAGGTCCTTAGTACAGAAGAAGGTAGACCCTGGTGCTTTCACTATTCCTTGCACGGTTGGATCTATGAATTTTGCTAAGGCATTGTGCGATTTGGGAGCTAGCATCAATTTGATGCCACTATCCGTCTACAGAAAGTTGGGGTTGGGCGACCCTACACCAACTAATATACGGCTCGTGATGGCAGATAGGTCGGTAAAACGACCTGTGGGTATCTTGAATGATGTGTTGGTGAAGGTGTCTACCTTTATTTTTCCTGCAGATTTTGTTATTTTGGATTGCGAGGTGGATTTTGAAGTTCCCATAATCTTGGGACGTCCTTTCCTTGCAACAGGAAGTGTGCTTATTGACATGAGAGCTAATGAGCTTTTATTTCGGTTGAATGACGAAGTGGTCCGCTTTGATATATGCAAAGCAATAAAGCAGCCCAGCGATATGAATGTGTTCTCTGTAGCTGATGTTCATCATGAGGATAAGAAAGCATTATCTGTAGAGAAACAGCTTACTGTTGAGCCATTGTCTGCTGTTCCACTGAATGTTGAGCATGAGGACGATAAAGATTATGAAGAACTTATGGGTGCTCTAACAGAAATAGAGTCCTATTCCCATACTCCTAAGCAACCGGACCTTGATCTTAAGAATCAAACGTCACCAACAGCGAAGACTTCCCTTGAAGAGCCACCAATGCTAGAATCGAAAGAGCTCCCCAATTATCTAAGGTATGCGTTCTTGGGAAGTAGAGATACACTTCCGGTGAGTGTTGCAGATGATTCAAGTGAACAACACATAGAGGCTCTCATCTCTGCTCTGAAGAGGTACAAGAGAGCCATTGGGTGGTTCATTGATGATATCATTGGGATCCTTCTTGGGTTATGTGCACACAAGATTCATCTCGAAGGAGATTGCATGCCCACAAGTAAGCCTCATTGTCGTCTGAATCCATTCAAAAAATGATCCACCATCTATCTCGACGAAGTCTAAGTACTCAAGGTAACTATGTCATGCCGCGATAATAAATCAAGCGCTAGATGGGAGGCAACCCATCGTTTATCGTTTTTCTTTTATTCTATTACGTATTTGATTTTGATAAATAAAAAAATCCAAAAATAAGAGTCGTTCCACGACCAAAACTAAGGCGCTTGGTGGGAGGCAACCCATCGTACTAATCGTTTTTATTGGTTTTGAGCAAATGTAGGTGCAAGAGGTATTCAACGAGGAGATCGGTTTCAAATTTTGATTTGGACATATTGCATGGTAAAGGTGGTAAGTTAGGAATGAAGATGCATAAGGCTATGGATTGATCATTCCTCATGACAAAATAGGCATCGAGCAAGGCTAGGCCTAGGTAAAACTAGGCCACGAACAAGGAAAAGCCTATACTATATCCCAAGGTCTCGGAATCTAGTGTGCTATAGCATAGGCGCCGCCCATGCTCAAGTATGCCATAGCATAGGCGCCGCCTATGCTAAAGAATTTGGTCTCTGAATCTCATATGACATACTAAAGGCGCCGCCTATGGTCACTAAAGGCATTGCACTAGGCGCCGCCTATGCTCACCATAGGCTTTGCATTAGGCGCCGCCTATGGTCACCATAGGCAAAGCTAAAGGCGCCACCTATGGTCACTTTTTGTCTCCAAAAACGATTTTAAATGGGTCAAAACCCGACCCATTCTTTTCCTATATAAAGGAGACTTAGTCTTGAAACACAAACACATTGAAAACTTGACCTAGGCGCCGCACATACTCTCCAAATCATCTCAAAACTTTTACTCTCCCACTTCACAAGAACATCTCCAAAGGCTTCAATCACGTAAGTAATCTTGTGTTCTTCATCTATTTTTCGTACTACGTTACTATGTCTATTATGAATTGCTAAATCTTGAAGAAGTATTGGAGATGTGAATGTGTTTGAATTGTTGATACACAACCAAGTGAGTGAACATATACATTAGGATGATCTTAACTTGTTTCCGACTTCAATTCGATTTTGATGCATTGTCATACTACTTGCGGAATTTCTATAGTCATGAACATTGCATACTCTTGTCACTTGAATACTTACATGTTGGGATGTCTCGCTCATCGGAATAAGACTTATAGTTGCCTACCGACATAGGAGATTGTGATTATTGATAGAAACTATACCATGATGTAATCCCTATGTAGAAGTCTTGATATACCTAACATGAAAGTATTGCAAAGATTGCAAGAAGTGTAACATATCTGAATTTCTTGTTGGAATATAGCCCCTAAAACGTATGTCGATGAAGTCTGAGTAATCGACCACTTTCACTTCACTAGTCTGTACCAACAAACTAAGTGTGGGGTGGTGCCACTACTGCTTGTTTATAGATTGTATCCATCGAGATGATGCTAACATGAACATTGTTTTAAGTCTCAGGTACAATGGCACCCAAAGCAAGACAAGGCAAAGATAAGGCTACCACTTCACAAAAAGGCAAGAAAAGAGGCCGAAAAGAGCAAGGAGAACCCTCCTCACTGCAAATACCTCGACTCACTCTTGGAATTAAGTGGGATACTTATGAGGAACTTCTGAGGATGAAGACTCTGATGATGATTCCGACGAAAGGGGTATGACCCCAGACATAGAGGATGAGTCCGACTAACCAAGTTCTTCTTATTTATTTTCCACTGAGGAAAGTGTGTCCCATCTAAGTGTGGGGTACTGGTATTTGCATGCTATACTTCTCTATCCACATAGCTTCGCATGAAATTATTCTAATAGGCAGCATGAGATTATGACAAGAGTTTGTGCTAAAATCATGACTATTGAGACATTTAGGCTCTAATTGTGACTCACTATGTGATATTGTTTGGTTTAATTCCTTCATCTGTTGGGTCAAGAGTCTATACTACTCCCAATAAAGTTGACCATGTGCCTTGTGTGTGTGAGCTAATAGTATATTCTGTGCTTATGGCTGATGCTAGAACTTGCCTGGTATGTATGTAAAGCGAAAATAAGGAGTGTAAGTCTAGGAGATGATTTAGGCATTTCTTTGGAAACCTATATTTGTTTACCTTCATTTTTACCTACCCATGGACATCATCCTAGTTAAACCCTTTTGAGCCTTTAGCCTATTTTCTTTGACAAACCTCGTATGTAAGCCTAATCCATTTTTTCAAGACCATAATTTGATCCAAATTCCTAAGTGCTTTAAAGTGAAAAAGTCATGTGACAAAATAAGAGGAAATTGGGTGAGTATGATGCTTTAGAATGCATTGGTGCTTGAATGAGTTATGAAAAAGAAAGTGCTATCATAAGAGGTATGTTATGAAAAGAAAAAAAAAGAAAAAAACTGAAAAGTTAGTCATGTTTAAAATCGAAAAACAAAAGAGGAGAAAAAAGGTGGTAGAATAAATGAAAGAAAGGTTGTTAGAAAGAAAAGTGTTAATGACACAATGTGATGTATTAAAGCGCTTAGGAACATAGTCACTATTTCTGGCCAAAATAATCCTACCTGTCCCTTAGCCTACATTACAACCATCAAAAGACCTAGTTGATCCTAAGCTTGGCATTCTGACATTTAGTGGAGCATTACACTAAGGGAAAGCCTATGGTCATCAGTTGCTTCATATGAATTCTTTGTGAGAGCGAGAGCAAGGATATTTTGATACCCATGTTTGAAAAATAGGCTATACTTGTGAGTGATTATGGGTAATATATTGTGAGACACACATGGTTGATGAGTTTTGGGTAGTCGTGTATGATTCTTTGTGCGTTAACCTTTGAATATGAGTTGACCACCATCATGAGTCTATGCTAGAGGTTAAACTGTTTCTACTAATGATCGAAAAACTACTCTTTGTTGATAATTGTTGTGCTTGTCTTGACGAATATTTTGTGTTGTTGCTGTGAAACCCTAAGTTGATGTTTAGAGGGACATGATATTTTATTCAAGGAAGAACAAAGCTTCAAGTGTGGGGTGTTGATGATAGGCGAATTTACACGCCTATAGCACTATATTTTGCCCATATTTTAGCCTAGTTTTGAGAACAAATTATATATTTCATGCACTTTTAGTCCTTTTTCCTGTAAGTGAGCTAACGAACATAATTAGCAAAGTTTCAGGTATAAATGATGCAGAATTCAGCATTTCATGGATAACTTGACGCCAAAGAAAGCTTCACGAAAGGAGAAAAGCCAATCTTGGACGCCAAGGACTAAAGATGGCGCATGGAAATTCTGTCTTGGGCTAAAACAACATTTCTGAAGACTTTGGGGACTAGCAGTAATTTATTAGGATTAGGATAATGATACATTAACCTAGTACAATTGGGTTAAGTATTTCATTAGCTTATTAGGATTAGGATAATGATACATTAACCTAGTACAATTGGGTTGAGTATTTCATTAGCTTAGTAGGATTTGGTTAAGCATTTCATTAGCTTAGTAGGAATAGAATATGGGTGTTATAAATACCCTATTCTACTAGAGATTTTGATACATTCACCATTCCACAAACACACTCTTACATTCTCCATTCATACAATTAATTCTACTTTTTATTCTTCTTCTATTCATCTAATCAATTCTTAATTTCCGCAACAAGAGAAACGTTACTTTGCAAGGAATTCACGCCTAACGCCTACCACACTTTGCTACACGAAATATTTATTGTGGTATAATAACAATGTCTATTGTGATTTCCTTCGCACTCATGGGTAACTAAACTTCTCTGTTGGGGTTATGGAAGCCATATGAGATACTATCTATTGCTATGAGTTTGTGAATTCGTGATACGTATATTGCTTATATCATTATTCTCTTCATCTTAATCTAAATTCTTTGTGGTTGCAAACGCAAGAATATGCCAGTATAACATTTAACTTGTTCGAAAGAAAGGTTATCTGTCTGGAAAAGAGATAATGTCAAGGTAGTAGGGTCCCATCCCCTATTAAAAAGTTAGTGCCGTAACTGGATTAACCTCTTGGAGAATTCGTACCGTTAGACACGCTTTAAGCTCGAAAGAGTTAAAGTGAAATAATCCCCGAATAGGTCGAAAGACGCCTGGATTTACCATCGAATACAATTCTCTATAAGCACATGCATGTCTGAATTCGACACACTCATAGTCAATAGAGATGTATAACTCAGAAGGTGGACATAACCCCAACTCCTCAATTCTCATTGTTTCACAACCTACTAAACATTCTTTATCTTTTTACTTTGCTATTGCCGTTTTTATCTACTATTTGGTTACATTACTTGCACAATAAGAATCCCCCTTCTTATGAGACTTGCACTAAAAGTCTAGTAATCGTTGCTTACTTGTTGACCAAGCTATTCCCTGTGGGATCGATACCCAACCCAGGTTGGGTTCTATATTTTCTAACGACCGCTTTACACTCCTACGAGAGCTGTAGATTGAGCGTTATCAGTTTTATAGTCAGTCGACGTGGTATTGAGTTAGATCCTTCAAAAATAAAAGCTATCCAAGATTTACCTCCACCGAAAAATAAAATGGAGGTGATGAGTTTACTTGGAAGGTTGAATTATATCAGTAGATTCATTGCTCAACTTACGACAACTTGCGAGCCAATATTCAAGTTGTTGAAGAAGAATGTTAAAGTTGAATGGACTGAAGAATGTCAAGAGGCATTTGACAGAATTAAGAAACACTTGTCGAATCCGCCTATTTTGGTTCCTCCAGAGTCAGGCCGACCCTTGATATTGTACATGTCTGCTTTAGATAATCCTTTTGGCTGTGTATTGGGTCAACATGATGTCACAGGAAGAAAAGAATAAGCCATCTACTACCTCAGCAAAAAGTTTACCACTTATGAGGCTAAGTACACTCTTCTTGAGAAAACGTGCTGCGCGTTAACTTGGGTAGCTCAAAAGCTGAAACATTACTTGTCATCTTATACTACTTACCTCATCTCTCATATGGATCCTTTAAAGTACATCTTTTAGAATCCTATGCCCACAGGCAGACTCGCGAAATGGCAGATGTTGCTCACAGAGTTTGATATTGTTTATGTGACACGAACTGCAATGAAAGCTCAAGCCTTGGCGGATCATTTGGCTGAAAATCCTATTGATAAGGAGTACGAACCATTGAAGACTTATTTTCCAGATGAAGAGGTATTGTATGTTGATGAGTTTATTTCAGAAGATTCCCATTCAGGCTGGAAGTTGTTCTTTGATGGAGCTTCTAATATAAAAGGAGTGGGGATAGGAGCGGTTCTTATTTCTGAATCAGGACAATATTATCCCATAACATCCCAACTTCGATTCTACTGTACCAATAATATGGCAGAATACGAAGCTTGAATTCTAGGATTGAGATTAGCCATTGACATGGGGGTCCAAGAATTGTTGGTATTAGGAGATTTAGATTTATTAGTCCACCAAATCCAAGGAGATTGGGAGACTCGTGATTCGAAACTCCTACCATATAGAAGTTGTTTGCAAGATCTTTGTCAACGATTTATATTAGTGAAGTTCAAACACATTCCCAGAGCTCATAATGAGATTGCTGATGCTTTGGCGACCTTATCTTCGATGCTTCAACATCCCGATAAAACTTATATTGACCCTTTGCATATACAGATTCATGATCAACATGCATATTGTAATGTGGTTGAAGAAGAATTTGATGGGGAGCCTTGGTTCTATGATATCAAAGAATATATTCAGACTGGGAAGTATCCTGTACATGCTGATGGTAATCAAAAGAGAACCATTCGACGTTTGTCTAGTGGATTTTTCTTAAGTGGAGGAATCTTGTATAAGAGGACTCCTGATTTGGGACTTTTGAGGTGTGTAGATGCTAAAGAAGCTTCAAAAATCATGACTGAAGTACATTCTGGGATTTGTGGACCACACGTGAGTGGGTATGTTTTGGCAAAGAAAATACTCTGAGCAGGTCATTATTGGCTCACCATGGAGCGAGATTCCATCAATTTCGTTCGTAAATGTCATGAATGCCAGGTACATAGAGACTTGATACATTCCCCTCCATCTGAGTTGCATACAATGACAGCTCTATGGCCTTTTATGGCTTGGGGAATGGACGTAATTGGACCAATTGAACCAAAGGCCTCGAATGGACATAGGTTCATCATGGTAGCCATTGATTATTTCACGAAATGGGTAGAAGCAGCGACTTTCAAGTCAGTGACCAAGAAGGTTGTTGTTGATTTATTCACTCCAACATCATTTGTCGTTTCGGCATTCCAAAGATAATTGTCACGGATAATGCTGCGAATCTTAATAGCCATCTGATGCAAGAAGTGTGCCAGCAATTTAAGATTATGCATCAAAATTCAACTCCTTATCGTCCAAAGGCGAATGGAGCTGTAGAAGCTGCCAATAAGAATTTAAAGAAAATACTCCGTAAGATGGTGCAGAGTTCCCGAAAATGGCATGAAAAGTTACCTTTTGCTTTGTTGGGTTATCAAACTACAGTTCGGACTTCAATTGGTGCAACTCCTTACTTGTTAGTGTATGGAACTGAAGCAGTTATACCTACAGAGATTGAGATTTCATCTCTTTGAGTAGTTGTGGAAGCTGAAATTGATGAAGACCAATGGGTCAAGACTCGTTTGGAGAAATTAAGCTTGATTGATGAAAAAATATTGGCGTCAGTATGTCACGGACAACTATATCAGAAGAGAATGGCATGAGCATATAATAAAAAGGTGCGTCACAGACATTTTGAAGTTGGTCAGTTAGTACTAAGACGCATCCTTCCTCATCAGATTAAAGCCAAAGGCAAATTTTCTCCTAATTGGCATGGGCCATTCATGATAAAGAAAGTGTTACCTAATGGCGCGTTATATCTGACTGATGTAGAAGGAAAAATGGAAGGAATGCCAATCAATGCAGATGCAGTTAAAAGATATTATGTATGATATTCATGTACAATTATGTTATGTATGTTTTATACTTATATTTTAAAATATTGAAATGATGAAGGCATTTTGTTCTACTATCTGAATAATATATAAACATTTGCTTACCCCTTTTGAGCTTTTATTTTTCTTCGAACCCCTCTTTTGGAATAATAATAAAAAAAAAATAAAAAAAATTTGATGTTTCATGAACTACGTTTGACCTGATTCTTGCTATGATAAGATATGTAGGTAATCCTACTCCGGGGTTCGGTCTAACCAGAAGAAAATTCAAATTATCCAGAATGAAATGAAACTGGGGCAAAAAAAAAAATCGATTCCAAAAGTTGTATGTTTCACCCAATGTTATATAAATTTTTTTTGAGCCTCATGCCTACATTTCTTTCTAACCCTATCCAAAAGCCAAATTACAACCAAAGAAAGACCTTCAGATTAATCTTTGAGAATGTCAAGGCTAAACATATTATGAGTGTATGATATTTCATATTTTGGGTGTTTATTAAAAAAAAGTGATGAAAAAATAAAAATGAGAGAGTCTTATTGGTGAAAACCCTTTCGGACATCATAAGACGACTGTGAGCTAAGACGAAAATGAAAAGGAGATAGGCTCGTTGGCAAAAACCCATTGAGGTGCCAGTAGCTTAAGAAAGGTTGTTATCAAGAAGGAACAAATTCAAGATTGGCTTAATTTCAAGCTCAATATGTGGACAAAAGTTGTAATGATTGGTGTGGGTAAATCTGGTTGTTTTATTCAAAATGCATGTCATAATCACCAGAATCGATTTCCATATTCAGATAAGTTTTCTCTTTGTTTTGAAAAAGAGATATCTATTGTCTTTTTATTTTATTTTATTTTTATTTTTGATTTTTTTTGTCTTTGTCATCAAATAAAATTTTTTTGTTGTCTTTTGAGTCAAATTCACATCAGGTCGAGTCAGAAAAGACTCCAAACTCGCTACCAACTCCTTTAAGGGTACAAAGCAAGACAAAGAATCGATGTACAGAGACAACATTTCAAAGTAAAAGTAAGGTACTCAAGATGATTGTGATTTGACAATTTTAAACTCGTGAAAATCTAAGGGATGTAATGGAAGCTAAACTCAGAAGCATCATACAACATAAATATGATTTGAGTTGAGGATCTCAGTAGTCAGAATTCAGAGTTAGAGGTATAACAATTCAATGAATATTATCATGGATTAGAAAAGAGTTGAGCCTGACAAGTGCGAGAGTGGCCACTTCAAAAGCAAAATTCCACAAACCAACCACCACATGTTCTAAAACTCACAATTTTTCTTTGTTTGGAACAGAGATGAAATAATTATTTTCAGATAAAGGATGCAATTTCACACTTCTCTCAATGCAAGAAGCATGGTTACAACATCCGATACTGGATCTCGGTCATGATAAATTTTATTCTTTGCGAGGACGGGAACCATCACGAAGAATGGGAATTTATTTTTATGTTCAGGACCCTCCTGAAGAATGGGACAGGACCCTCTTGAAGAATGAGAATTTATTTTTATATTTAGGACCCTCCTGAAGAATGAGAATTTATTTTTATGCTCAGGACCCTCCTGAAGAATGGAAATTTATTTTATATCCAGGACCCTCCTGAAGAATGGGATGTTATTTTTCTGTTTCACTATTTGCTTTGAGTCCAGGAGTCCGCCTGAAGAACAGGGTGAAGAAATTAGAAGTCCAGGAGCCCGCCTGAAGAACAGGTTGAAGAAAAAGAAAGTTCAGGAGCCCGCCTGAAGAACAGGGTGAAGAAATTATAAATCCAGGAGCCCACCTGAAGAACAGGGTGAAGAAATCGAAAGTCAGGAGCCCGCCTAAAGAATAGGGTGAATTTTCAAGTTCAAGTCATGAAGGTTTGAATCAAGATTCTAGAGATTGCAATTTTTACTTGTATTTTTCATTTTTGATATTTATTAGTCAGTTGAATGTAAAAGCAAAAGTCGTCAATCGGAAACTCGATGGAATCTCACTCGACTTTATCTTTTTCTCTCACCAAATTACCTTTTGAACTACTCATGACCTGATTCCCTTATAACCCGGGACAGGTAGGATGTCCAAAAACAGGACTCGGTCATATTTTTCTTTTTCTTTTTATTTTTACCTTTCAAATAATTGGAGGGTCAAAAATCATATCTTGTCTACTTCTTTGTATGAAAACTCTTTGAGATTTCACACAAAGAGGGGCAAAAATGTAGACACGTGATTTTTGATCCTCCCTAAATTTTAACTTGTTTATCGATACTAAATATTTATATTTATATTTAATCATATATTATTTTGACTATTATTTTTATTTTTAATATTTTTCTTCTTCTTCTTTTTCTTCTAATTTGTAAAATAATACAAAATAGTAAAAAATAATAATTTTTCTTTTGTAAATTTTTAATAAATTAATTAATAGTTTTAATATTATTTTATTTATATTTGACTATTTATAAATTGTTATTATGTTTTGTTAAATATAAAATTAATTAATTATTATATTTGTTATTATTATTATTTTATTTATTTATTTTTATTTTATTTTATTTATTTATTATTATTATTACTATTATTTTCTATATTTTATATATATAAATAAAAGGGAGGAGCTTTAGTTTTTAAATTTTAAAATCCCCTTCCCCCTATCAGATAATAACTATTCCCCCCAAAAAAGATAACTACTCCCTCCCAAATACCTGTATTTAAAGGATTCTACAGACATGAACACGGTATCAGAAACACATCCATCAAGATCAGATAAAAAAAAACAGAGAAAGAAAAACATCAATCAAGTAATCAGAAAAAAAAAGTTGCAGTTTAAATTTCGTCTAAAGTTTCGAGTGACAACTTTGCTCCTTCATTACTCATTTTAATAACAGGTTTTTTTTTATTCAATCCTGTATCATTTATATTATAAAATTTATTTTAGAATGTATGAGTGCAAATATTTAAGATGTGTTCTGTGTGAAATAGATGTGATAATGTAGTTTTATGTATGACTTTTCATCAGAGAATTATTAAGTAACTTTTTTTTTCTTTCAAAATATGATTACTCACTCCAACACTATTCACATAATACAGACTCAATTAAGAGAAAAAATATATATCGTATAACACACTTTACACATACGCAGAGACTGAAAAAAAGTGAGAAAATAAAAAGAAGATGTGAAATCGATAAAAAAAATAAGTTAAAAAAAAAGGTTATTATTTTGATTTTCCGGAAAAATTTCGCCGGAAAAATAACATAACTACTGCTGCTGCCATTAATGGCAAAATCGCCGCCAGAACCAACACGGCCAGATCTGGCCGGATTTTCTTCGATCTCCGAAGAAAAATTGATGGACAACCATGTGCTGCTCCCTTTTTCTCTCCGTTTTCCGTTACCAAAAATGCTGCACCTTGCCGAATTTAATCATCGGCAGGCGTACTTCTACTAATCCCCGTCACGCGCCATATCCTATCCCCAAAACTGGCGAAAATCACTTTACTGCTTGTAGTTTTGTTGCTTTCTTTTTAATACATATCTCTCTGTACATACAAATATATAATAGTAATTCATGTAATTGCTTTAATATGTTATTTTATTTTATAATCCTTATTTAATTATTTTGTTTGTTTGCTGTTATATATATATATATTCATACTTTAAATAATTACTTTAATTATTATGAAAGTAGTGATAATTTAATCAAATATGGTTTAATTGGTTTAGAATAAAAATAAATAATAGTAAAATTATTACTAGTTTACAAGCGGCGAATCAATGTTTTTAACGGTAAATAAATTTTAGACGTGTTGTAAAATATTCGCCTCAATTAAGAATGCGGCATACGCATCTTTCCGAGATATTTAAAATTTAAAGATATAAAAAATACACCTTGGAAAATACTTTTTTTTTTTCTAAAATTAATTTGACAAATATTTTTAAACTTTCACCGATTTATTTAATATGAAATCATAGACGAGTTTTAGTATATTTAAAATGAGCGATCTTAGGCCTTAACACAATTTATCAAAATAATTTAAGTCAGAATAAGTCAATAAAAGCGACCGTGCTAGAACCACGGGACTCGAGAGGTGCCTCACACCTTCCCTTCGGTTAACAAAATTCCTTACCCGGTCTTCTGTTTTCGCAGACCAAAATAAAAGAGTCATTTCCTTTTGACTAGGGATTCAAAAAGGTGACTTGGAACACCATAAGTCAATTCCAAGTGGCGACTCTGAAAGTAATTAAAATAATCCCTATTCAATATTGTCACTTTAATTGAAAAAACCCTTCGACTTCGATCCCTTCGGACGAAAAAAGGGGTGTGACAAGACCATTTGAGAGGTGTTCAAAAAATAACAAAACCACGTTAACTACCTCAAGTACTTGTATTTTTCCAAGTGAACTACAAAATATTACAAAAATAACTCTCCCTACACCCTCAACTTAAAATAAAATAAAAACTGAACTAAGGGTTAGGGTATACCTGGAGTAGATCAAGCATGGGAATCATGGGTCGCCTCCCTTGTAGCACCTGATTTAACGTCGCGACATGACTTAGGTATCTCGATTACTTCAAACTTCATCGAGATAGATAGTAGCAATACTTTTCATCGAGTCTTTTGGACCGATATAAAGTTTGACTCATTGCCCATTAACCTTGAAGATGCTAATGTCTTCATTTTCAAGTTCTAATACTCCAGATGAGTAGACTTGACTAACTCTAAATGAACCTGACCACTTGGATTTAAGATTACCTAGGAACAGTTTGAGTCTGGAATTGAACAGAAACACCAAGTCACCTTTCTGGAAATCTCATTTCTCGATCCTCCAATTATGATACTTCTTCATCTTTTCTTTGTATTGGTCTGCTATTTCATATGCCCTGAGATGGAATTCATCCATCTCATTCAGTTGTCCCAGTCTTAGCTCTGCTGCTTTCTTCCAATTCAAATTTAACCTTTTGAGTGCCCATAAATCCTTGTGCTCCATCTCTATTGGTAAGTGGCATGCTTTGCCATAGAGTAACTGGAATGGTGACATGCCAAAAGGTGTCTTTAAAGCGGTTCGATATGACCACAAGGCATCATCGAGCTTTCGAGACCAGTCTTGCTGACTAGCGTTCACCGTTTTGGCTAAGATGGATTTAATCTCTCAATTTGGTACCTCCACTTGTATACTAGTTTGTGGGTGATATGGAGTGGCTACTCTATGCAGTTTTACCCCATATTTCGCTAAGGCAGATCGAAACACTTTGTTGTAAAAATGAGATCCTCCATCGCTTATAATAGTACATTGTACTCTAAAGTGAGAGAAGATGTTCTTCTTGAGAAAAGAAACAACTCTCTTTCCTTCATTATCAGACAAGGAAACAACTTCGACCTATTTCGAGACATAGTAAACAACAACTAAAATATACTTTATCCCATACGAGCTTACAAAAGGACCCATGAAATCAATACCCCAGACGTCAAATAATTTCACTTCAAGCATCTTAGTCAAAGGCATCTCATGTCTTTTGGAGATCGACCCCTGCCTCTGACATTGGTAGAATTTTAGCACAAACTCATGAGCATCCTTGAACAATGATTTCCAATAGTAGCCACACTGCAATACCTTCCTAGCCATTCGGTCACCTGCATGGTGACCTCCAACTGGGGAAGCATGACGTGCTTCCAATATACATAATACATCCACTTCTGGCACACGTCTCCTTATAATATTTTCAGTACATCAGCAAAAAAGATACGGCTCATCCTAGAAGTAATGTGTCACATTATGAAGGAATTTCTTTCTTTGATGGAAAGAAAGGTTTTATGAAATGACCTCACTCATAACATAATTTTCAAAATCAGCGTACCAAGGTATTTTCTCCATAGTAGCATCCAAGATCTCCTCATCAGGAAATGCATCATTTATCTCCATTTCATCTCTAGTTTCCTGCTCACCTTCCATTCTAGACAGATGATCCAAAACTTGGTTTTTGAAACCCTTTCTATCTTTGAATTCAAAGTCAAATTCTTATAGCAGAAACACCCTTCTAATCATCCTTGGTTTTGCATCCTTCTTAGCTATCAAATGCCTCAAGGCTGCATGGTCAGTGTGGACAACCACCTTGGTCCCAAACAGGTAAGCCCTGAATTTCTCAAAAGCATACACTACAGCCAGAAGTTCCTGTTCAGTGATGGTGTAGTTATTTTGCGCTCCATTCAGTGCTTTACTGGCATAATATATTGGATGAAACAGTTTGCCCTTCTTTTGTCCCAATACAGCTCCAAGGGCAACATCACTTGCATCAGACATGATCTCAAATGGTTTTGACCAGTCATGTGCAACAATAATAAGGGCCTCGACCAACTTCTTTTTAAGGCATTCAAATTCCTTCAAGCAATCATCATTGAAGGAGAACTTCACTTCTTTCTCCAAAAGTTTGCAAAGTGGATTGCAACCTACGAGAAGTCTCTTATAAACCTCCGATAAAAGACAACATGTCCAAGAAAACTCCGCACTCCCTTCACTGAAATAAGAGGTGGTGGTTTCTCGATAACTTCAACCTTGGATCGATCAACCTCTATTCCTTTGCTGAAATTTTGTGCTCAAGAACGATGCCCTCCTTTACCATAAAGTGGAATTTCTCCCAATTATGCTTCAAATTAAATTCAACACATCATTGCAAGGACATACTTAGGTTTGAAAAACATAACTCAAATGAATCTCCCAGCATAGAGAAATCATCCATGAACACCTCTAAGGTGTCCTCCACCATATCTGAGAAAATAGACATTATGCACCGTTGAAAAGTAGCGAGTTCATTGCATAGCCCAAACAACATCCTCTTAAATGTAAAGGTGACATATCGGAAAGTGAATGTTTTCTTCTTCTAATCTTCAGGAGTAATACAGATCTGGTTATATCCAGAATAACCATCCAAGAAGCAATACCTCCCTCTTTTAGCCATTCGATCAAGCATTTGGTCCATAAAGGGCATCGGGAAGTGGTCTTTCAAAGTCCATAAGTTTAGTTTGCGGTAGTCCATAAAAAAATTCCACCCAGTCATAGGCCTGAGTGGAATCAACTCATTCCATTCATTTGCAACAACAGTTATGCCCCCTTTTTTGGGCACAGATTGAACTGGGCTCACCTATTTAGTGTCAGAAATTGGGTAAACTACTCCTGTATCCAACGACTTAATAATTTACTTATTAACCACCTCTGGAATTGGTGGGTCAAGATGGTGCTGGTGCTCGATGGTTGGAGTACAATCTTTCTCAAGTTGTATTTTATGCATGCAGATGCCAAGGGAAATGCAAATAATATCTGCGATAGTCCATCTTATTGCTCTTTTTTACCTCTGAAGTACTGAAATAAGTGATTCTACCTGCTTCTGACCCAAATCATCTGCAATAATAATGGGGAGTGTGTTTCCATTGCCCAAAAACACGTACCTTAAATGCCCTGGCAGTTTCTTCAATTCCAACACCGGTGGCTCTATAATGGATGGATTAGCCGATGGTATTGTTCCATTAGCAAGATCAATATCTATATTATTAGGATCATAAGAGTATGAAACCATTCCTAACAAAGTACAAACAGTCTCTTCATACTCCTCAATATCTTCATGATCAAAATTCAGCAGAACTATGGCTAAAGGCTCGACAATAAGTTTCTCCTCTATTGACACCTCCTGCTCATCCTTATAATATACATCAACAATTGACAACATACTTTTTTGTTTATGCTACTTCATTGATTGGCACACATCAAATTACACCACCTCATCATTCATCCTAAATAAGAGCTCATTAGCTCGCAAAGCAATCAACATACTTTCGGTTGTAAGAAAAGGCCGACCTAAGATTATGGGCACCTCAAAGTCCACCTCGCAATACGAAATGATGAAATCCACAGGAAATATGAAGCTAGATACCTTCACCAACACATCATACAAAATACCAACAGGTCATTTTACGGACCTATCCACCATCACGAGTCACATGTTGGTGGGTGTGGGATTTTCTAAACCTATCTTTTTATATACAACCAACAATATTAGATTAATGCTCTCTCCCAGATCACATATGGCCTTAGCGAATTCTAGAGACCAATCGTACAAGGAATAACGAATGCTCCTGGGTCTGCCTTCTTCTGTACCAAGGACCTCATAAAAATAGCGCTACAATGATGGAGATTATCCTCTTATTCGTAGATCACTGTTGTTTTCTTCGTCACAAGGTCCTTCATGAATTTAGCATACCCTGTCATTTGCTCGAGTGCCTCCACCAAAGGCACATTTATTGTTAACTGCTTCAACATTGCCATGAATTTACTGAATTTTGTGTCATCAACCTTCTTCTTTAATCTTTGAAGAAAGGGAGGTGGTGGTCTTGGGAGAGTTTTTACCACTACTTTTTTTTCCTTCTCTTTTCCTTGTTCCGGAGCATCATCAGAACCATCCAGCTTTCGAGACTCCACTGGACATTCTTCTTTGGGTACATCATCTACTTCAGTAACATATTCAATCAAACTTTTGTCCACAGAAGGGCCAGGTAATATTTTACCACTCCTAGTGGTAATTTCCATACATGAGCCATCACTTCACGAATTCTGAACTGTATCACTTGGTAAGGTTCCACTCTTCCTATGGTTCAGCACTGCGGAGAGTTATCTCATTTGTTATTCCACCTATTTGATCAAAGTTGAGTGAAAATTTACCAACTGACTCATAAAGGATAAATTGGTCTTCATGGTAGTCACCCCTGAGTTGGTAGCCTCCACTCCCTTTAATAATTTAGCCATCATGTCCCCCAAGGACATCTTTTCAAAACTTATTGTAGCAGCCTCATGATTTCCAAGAGGGACATATAACTGTTCCTATCATTATTAGTCCTGTAATTACCTTGCTTCTGGTTTTTATATCCAACCTTGTCATAATAAGTCCGACCTTGATTTCCTTGGCTATTGCCTTGTATAGTCCTATGATTATTTACATAGTTCGCCTCTTCTTCTGAGTTAGACTCTACTTTGCTCTGCGATCCCACAACCTTCACTTTCTCAATTTTACCTGATAGTAAATGCTTGGTTAGCAAGTCCATCTGTATTTTGAGGTGAGCCATGTCTTGATCACGCTCCTCGTCTCTTCTGCATTGTTCCGTAGTCATACCAATAGAAATAGTGGGGATTGCTACCACAGAGTCCCTGGTATGCCATGCCCACCTCTGTTTGGTCATTTTCTCAAGCATTTCTAAAGCCTCTGGGAATGTAAGATCAACAAACGAACCAACAACAGTATTATCTATAATCATTTTTGTCACAGATTTAAGATCCCTGTACAAAGTCTCCAAAAAGTGTATGTCCATCATGTTGTGGTTTGGACACTGCGTCAGCTTCTTTTTGAATCTCTCCCAGGTTTCATGTAAGGCTTTAGTTGGGAGCTGTGTAAAGTTGTTGATCTCATCCCTCAACTGTACCCTCCTGGAAGGTGGAAAAAACTTTTCTAGGAAAGCTTCTTTCAACTGTCTCTAGTTGGTTATAGAATCGGGTGTCAGCTCATTAAGCCACAGTATTTTCTCCCCAAATAGAGACAATGGAAACAATCTAAAATGGATAGCATTCTGACCCACTCCTAGGTTATCAAAAGATTTACAAATAGTGAGAAAGTTCACTAGATGCAAGTTCGGATCATCCCCAGGAAGGCCCCCAAACAACCCCTTCAGATTAAGAAGTTGAATCATAGTACTCGTAATGTTGAATTTTTCCCGAGGTGCTAATCGTGGAGGAATAATTACACCAGTTGCACCTGCTCCATCCATTCCATCATCATCATCATTGAGGTCATACTGGACCGATTGGTGATCTTGCCTTCCTCCAAACGGACGGTTCCTGTTAGCATTACCCTGTACTGGTGCAGCTATTTGCTTTGCATGCCTTGGGTTACCAGGGTTTAGCAACTCCTCATCTCCCAATTCATTATCCTCAGGATTTGGATGACGTACTTGTTGACCATCATTCTGCACATTCACCTGAGCTCTAACTAAGGCTGCTAACCTGTCAGCCTCCTGCTAATCTGCCATTCTGCCGATTAGTTGTGGTTTTGGATAAAATGGTTATAATGGTTCTACAGAACATCTAGTTCTTGGCATGCACCACAGTCCTATAGCAAACAAAAACAACAAATAAACGTAAAACTAGGAAACTTGACTAACAGTCAATTAGCGCACACAACTTCAATTTACAACCGTATTCACTGGCAATGGCGCCATTTTTGATAATGCTCAAACTATACCTCTCTAATGAGAATATAAACGATCGTTGTCAATATATAACCCAACTAGGTTGGGGTTGAATCCCACAGGGAATATGGTATGAATTTGAGTTATCTGCGGGTTAATCAACTGATAATTATTAGTTTCCTATGAATGGTTTTTTTTAGAAAGGTAACAAATAATTACTTCTCAATTCAGTGGTTGAAATCAATATCATAAGAAAAGCCAGAGTTATGTTCACTATGGGTGTTGGGATTTGACAGACGCTAGTAACGGTTCAAGGTTCTTGGGGTAGGTAGAAACAACAGACTATCCTTGTCGAAGTTATGTCTAAATGTTTCTCAACCTATTTAGACATTTAACCACCTAATTCTCTCAATTTTAGGGAATTTATATTTCATAATTGAATGTTATCTCAAGTTAATTAATCTTGTTACAACATTAATTATTAAATAAAAGTTTGATGCTTCCAACTCCCTGCTGATAATTCAGTTCTTACTAGGGTTGATTTCTTATCTCAAGCAAATCACTAGTAAGCAAGGCCTATTATTGGTAACCAATAGTCAGAGTATAAAATAATGGAATTAACAAGAAGTTTCTACCACCATTAGAATCTTGAAAACTTAGTTACGTTACAAACCCAAACCCACAAATCCCACAACTCGTGTTATGGGAATTTAGCTACTCATAATAAAATAATTAATACAACAAGTTGAATTCATAGTTTGATATATAAACTTACAGCAAGATGAATAGCAAAAAGTGTTTCTCAAATTTGATTCACAGTAGAAAATCCCAAAATAATTATAATAATCTCTCCAAAAAGAATTGTAAAGTTCAAGTCAGAAAACTAGATAGAAGAGATTCTCAAAACGTCAATTCCCCCACAATTAGAAAACCCAAACATATGCTTTAAATACTTTAGCCTAATTATGGAAACAAAATCATAGATCACAGTATTTTCTCAGACAGGTGAAGACGTGTGTGACAGTTTATCAGGAGTCTAACGACTTATCAGGAATGTTGTCAGCTCCTCTTCACTTTTGACAATCTCTGCCTTAGGTTGAGAATGAGACGTGATGTCTTATCATACATGTGAAGACTTATCAAAATTTTCGTCACTTCTTTACTTCAAATCCCATTCCCTACCTAAGCCTAATGACGAGCCTGACGGCTTATCAAACTTCTGACGGCCTATCACAGATGTCATCACAAATTCCAGCTGAAGCTCATTCTCTGTCTAAGGTTGACAGTAATTCTGATAGCTTATCACAAGGATAATGACTTATCAGAAAGGTCGTCAGCTGTACTTCCCTCTCTACTTGCTCAGAAATCAACTCTTTTACTTCAATTAATGCTGGTTCTTTTGCATCTTGACTTTTACTGCAATATCAAATAAAAAATAATCAAAAACGACAAAAGTTGTTTAAGAATTTACAATTATTCGTAGTTAAAAGCCTCAAATGTGCTAGCATCTTCTCACACATCAATAGACCGACCAGTAATGAATCGATGAAGCAAGCTTCAAACTAGGATCCCAACTCGTAGTCAGTCCCAATGAATTATAAGGTGTTGAATCGTAGCTAAGACAGTGAAGGACTCAAACTCAGAGTCTCAGCCTATGACTCAGACTGAAACTCCTAACCAGTTGTGACGAGTGTTAGGATGAGTCATAATGATTGGGAACCCAATTTCGTGCACATTATTCCAGGGACTTTTTAGTGTTTTCCACTTCTCTAAAATCCTAACCCATGTCGTTTAGGATCTCCAAAGAGTAGTATAAAAGCCCCAAAGTCCCTAATCACATGATTAATTATACTTCACTCAAACAAAACAAAAGGGGGAGGTTTTCTCTTCTTCTAAGGAGCAATTAGGGTTCATCAAGCAAGTTGATTTAAGGTGGATTTATGCACCTCAGTGTTGTTATTCGAGCTTATTTAGCCTTGTTTTGAGGACAACTTGTGTGCTTATTGTGTAAATGATTTTATAATTGAGCATATAAGTTCTTAAGTATTTTATTACAATGTTTAAGGTGTTTTCCAAAAAAGTTTGTACTTAAATTCATCACTTATATTTCAAATGAGAAAACTATAGTTACTAGATTGAGCTAGGAGTTTGACTAGTGATCTTGATGGATTATAGTGAGTGTAATGAGTTTTTAAGGTTATTATTGTGTAATTATGTGTGGAACAACTTGTTTATAGTGTTAAAGGTTCAATTTAATTAAGCCAAGAGTCAAACAATAAGTCAAAGATCAAAATGGGCAAAACTAGTACTTAGCTTAAGTTTCTAGTTTTCCATCTTGGATGTTGTATTGTTTTGAGCACTAATACGTGGTGTTTGATGATATAGGATATTTTGTGAGTTTATTATGATGATATATGTATGATTAAAAAGCTGTTAATCAAGTGGAAATAACACCACATGGCTTGGGATGATGGAAAAATGCTTAAGACAAGTTTAGGCATCAAAAGGAAATTACAATGAGGGTATAGAATAGCCTCGTGGCGCACACCCTATTCCTAGGGAGTGAGGATTGTGGATCACTCCTTATTACAAGGTATTTAGTCTCATAGATCATACCCTTTTCCCAGTGAGTTAATCTCGTGGCGCACACCTTGTTCTTGACAAGGTCAAAATCCTCCTCCTATAAATAAGACACTTAAACACATTGCAAAACACCTTGGACGACTTTAGAACTGGAGAGTTGATGGAAAACACTTCAAATTGGGTTTTTATATCTTTAATTTACTTTGTTTATGGATTTTAATATGTATCCATCCATGGTGATTACGGTTATGTCCATTAGTGCCTAACAACCCCTTTTTTGGGGTAAAGTCCAAGAACATGATTACTATTGCTTTGAATTAATTTGGTTTTGATTGTTTATCATATTTGATTGTTTATTTATCCTTTTTATAAATAGTTTAAAGAGTATCTAACCTTATAATACATCTATTGTCATCTTGTAAGCCCGAGAGAATGAACAATATGATAGAACGTGGCGGTAAACAGAGTAACCTTATTTTCTTAATCTTTTATAAAATAAGGAATTTGAATTAGAGTCTAGGATAGATATATACCTCAAAGCCTTATTTGGTTCACTATGGGATGAAATATAAATGCGTTTAGTTTAGTTCTCACATCCCCAGTCAACGATGTAGTTGTGGGGCTAAGTTAGATAGGTGACTAGAGTCTCGAGAAACCATGATCGTAAAATCAACCCCATGAATCAATAACTAAGATAAGTAACTTAACCAATGAAGTTTAATAGAATAGTATGATTGTTCATAGTGATTTAACCCTAGGTTTCATTCTCATTGATTGTCCAATCCATTTAATATTCTGCATTGTTTACTTTACTTTAGTTTTCAAATTCCAAACATGCTTGATTTCCTTTGCACTGCTTTAATCTCAATAGTGAATTCAAATTTGATAGTTGTTTAACACTAGTCCCTGTGGGATTGATATTTGTCTTTTAAAGGGCCACTTTACTACTTAGTGGGACCATGTACACTTGCGTATATGCTTGGAAGTAACAAGTATTTGGCGCCATTGACGTTGAATTGTAAATTGGAAACTATTTTAGATTTAGTTTTACTTTTTAGATTTCTTTGGTGATTTAAACTTGGTATTGGTATTGAATTTGTAGGAAACAGGTTTACAGACTAGTAAGCTGGAAAGGGATAGGGATTTGGTTGAACCAGGCCCCAAACTCAAGCAATGCTTTCACCAATTAAGGAGAGAAACAGTCCTTCTCCACCGTATCCTACAAATTCAAGAGGAACATTGCAATCTTGCTCTCATGGCTGAAGATCTACCAGCCAACAGGACAACTCTCGAAGTTGCAATTCCCACTTCTGACGAGTTTTACCTCCCTTTTCAAAAACCAACTGCTAGATGTAACTTTGAGCTGAATCATAATATGGTGCAGCTTGTGATCAGCAGTGGATAGTTTAAAGGGATTTCGCATGAAGATCCACAAGTCCACCTACAGAACATCTTGGAGATCGTGACATATTCATTCCTACAGGTGTGTCCACTAACTATGTTTGGCTGAAACTTTTACCCTTTTCACTATTAGGGGAAGCAAAAATATAGTTAAACACTGAGCTGGAAAGTTCAATCACAATCTAGGATGACTTATCCTGAAAATTCCTCATCCAATTCATTCCATCTGAAAAGACTGTGAGACAGTGCAGTGAGATTGTGAGCTTCAAATAGAAGAAAGATGAGAACTTATATCATGTGTGGGACAGGTTCAAAGCTCTTCTTCAGGATTTTCCACATCTTCAGCAGTCCAATGAGGCACTAGGTCACACTTCTTTTGAGGCACTTGATCACAACATAAAAAGTTTGCTAGATTCATCTACAGTTGGTCAAGCGATGGAATTGACGTATGCGAAGCTATACACCTTATTGAACCAAATTGCACAAGGAAATCCTGAGTGGCTTGCTGATTCAAGAAGTGCTCCAAAGAAAGTTATAGGTGTGTTGGAGGTAGACCAATTTACTACTAGATAAATTCAGAATACTGCACTACAAAATCGGTAACTACTCAACTCAGTAATATAAAATTGGGGGTTATACAACCTGCAACAATAGCTAATATATTTAATTAGAAAAATACTTGATGTGAGGTTTATGGTAGCTGTGGTAAATATGTAGCTATGTGTGGTGAAAATCCTGAGTAAGTGATGTTTGTGGGCAATGCTCAAAGGTAACTTATGGGAATGCCTACAATAAAAAATAGCAGACTCAGACACCGATTCCAGAATAAAACAACCAACAACAATAGTTTTAGTAGTAGCAGGTTCAAGAAAATCAGACCACGAATCAAACTAGCAATATGGAAGAGATACTGAAACAAATTATAGTTGCTCAAGCACAGTTGGCAGCAGACATAAAGATACAACAGATGGCTACAAAGAACTTGGAAATGCAGGTCGGGCAAATGCAGCTGGCATAAAATGACAGGCCTCAAGACAGTTTTCCAAGTGATACTAAATCTTCTAAACTAGTATTGACAATCTCTTTGAGGAGTGGTAAGGAGCTTAATAAAGAACCTTCAAACACAACTACAGAGGTAGATGATCAGATAGTTCCTAAACAAGTAGATGACAAAGTTGCTAAGAATTTGAGGAAGTTTGAGTACTCAAAAACAAAAGTGGCAGAACAGGTGAAGCAGAGACTACCACCACCTTTTCCATAAAGGCTTAGAAAATAAAAAAAAGAAGTGTTCTTCAAGAATTTCTTTGACACGTTTAGAGAGCTTCACATTAATCTTTCTCTTTTAGATGTTTTGTAGGGAATGCCCAAGTATGCTAAGTACTTGAAGGATGTGGTCACTAACAAAGTTAAGTTGCAGGATGTTGAGATAGTAGCACTCCCTGAAGATTGTAGTTCTGTCGTAATACAAATGATGCCCAAAATCTCAAATACCCTGGGAGTTTCACTCTCTCCATTTAAATTAGAAATAGTGAGGTGGTATACACACTTATTGATTTGGGGAAAAACATCAATTTGATTCCCCTTTCCTTGTTCAACACTTTAGGGTTGGGGAAACTGAGATCGAGCTCTGAGAAACTCTAATTGGCAGATCGAACCCTAGCCCATTATGAAAGAATCATAAAGTATGTTCTCATTAAGGTTGGTAAGTTTATTAGTCCTACTAATTTTATTGTTTTAGATTTTCAAGAAGATGAAAGTCTGCCAGTCATCTTGGGATGTCCATTCTTGGCAACAAGAGGAACATTGATAGATGTGAGAGAGGGCACACTCATAATGAGGCTGGATGATAAAGAGGCAGTTTTCAAAGTGTATAAACAACTCAATACAATATCCCAGTACAAAGATTTATGCATGATTATAGTGATTGAAAGGGATAAGTATGGGATGGTGGAGTTTCATCCACCAAAGAACTCTTTATACTTCCTTATTGAGCTACCCAAGCCACAACCATCCCAATCCAAAATGATGCAGATTGATGAGCTTGACAGGGCTATTATTGTAAAAGTTGTTGACCTTGAGAGTTCACACTCAAGAGGTAAGAAATGAATAAGAAGATGGCCTCCATGTAGGAGGAAAATGATAAAAGAAAATGGATGAATCAAAGAGTGGGTCATGCCAACACACTAAATCAGGTGCTGCTTGGGATACAACCCAAGTTAAGGTAGGTTTTATGTTCAGTATTTAGTTTTTACTTCACTAGTTTTTATTTTGTTGAGTCACAGGTTGATGGGAACTCTAAGTATCAGAAAACCTGAGCTAAGAAGCATGGTGAAGACTAAGTGTGGGGTCCCCAGACCTTCATAATGTTTAAAGATGTAAAAATCTAGGCCTAGAGGCCTCAGGAGTATTTCTTGCTCTACTTTTAAAGTATACTCTGGGGACAAAGTAGATTTTTAAGTGTGGGGTAGGGAAATTCCTATTTTTAGAAGTAGTTTTAATTTTTTTTTGTTCGAAATAAGTGGGATGTTCTTGTTGGAGCTATATTTGACTGCATGATGGTAGTTTTTCACTATAAGAGCATATTGATTGTATGAACTACTACTTTTGAGACTCTTGGGCTCATGATTATGACTCTTGTACTTGTTGGCTTACTTTTGAATTCATATGATTGTTTGGTTAAGAGTCTATAATGATTGTACTTGAGTTCAACATGCTCCATGTGCGTGTGAGGTTGTAGTATATTCTTTGTTGAATTTGATGCTAGAACTTACTTGGTGTATGAGCAAAGAGAAATAAAGAGTGTATGTTTAAGAGATGATATAGGCATTTCTTTGATAGCAATTTTTCATACCTTTATTTGACCTACCATTATGCATAATCCTAGTTAACCCCATTGAGACTTTACCTTATTTTCTTTGGTAGCTTCATATATAGCCTGTATTGTCTTCTTTGATATACCTTAATTTTACCAAAGATCCTAAGTGTTTTAGTATAAAATTAATTGAGTTAAGAAGTTTGAAATCAAGTAGGAGAAAGGTTAAAGTGTATCCCAAAGTAATAGTTATTGGTGTGTATAATTGATGTGTTATGGTTGGGAGTTAGAGATATTTATGCTAAAGAAATTTCCATTTTTAGTCCATTTGTGTTACAATGAACCTGTTTTGGCCCTGGTCTTCTTTGGACATTATGTACCTCAACTAAGACAAATACCTTAAGTTGAGGGTGGCTATCATAGGGGTGCATAACGTAAAGTGGGTATGAAGAGGGAAAAATTGAATCATGAATGAACATAAAATACTCCCACCGTAGTGTATGTGAATAATATTAATGAGATATGGAAAAAAAGATAGGGGTAGATAAAAGTGGTGGAGATTTGTTGTTAAATGGGATTTGAATGAGAAAGTGTAATGTATTAAAGTTCTTAGGGAATATAGTTACTATTACAGGCCAGAATAGTTCCTACCCATCCCTTAGCCTACATTATAGCCCTTAAAGTCCTACTTGATCCTAAGCTTCATCATTCTGATATTAGTGGATTACTACACTAAGGGAAAACTTATTGTTCATCCTGTGTAACTTGTGAATTCTTCGTGAGAGTGAGAGTAATTTGATTCTTGTACCCATTCTGCTATAAATTGCATTTATGTGAGTAATTATAGGTAACTCTCATGTTGTGAGGGAACATGTTTGATAATAGTTGGGTGAGTTTTATGATGTATTTGATTGAATGATACGAATGAGTTTGCCAAATAAGTGAGTCAATTCTTGAGGCTAGGATGTTTTGGATTAGTATTCTTGAACTGTCAATTGTGTTTGTAACATACTTAGTGTAAACTTGCATTCTGTGTAGTCATTGTAGTTCTAGCTTGAGTGTCTTGATTGTAGTATAAGTTTATAGTCTCCTCAGCTTATGATGCTTAGAGTACAAAATTTGTTTGAGGATGAACAAGGCTTTAAGTGGGGTGTTTGTGATTTGAGGTGGATTTATGCACCTCAGTGTTGTTATCCGAGCTTATTTAGCCTTGTTTGGAGGACAACTCGTGTTCTTTATGTGTTAATGCTGATATAATTGAGTATTTAAATGTTTAGTTATTTGATTACAATATTTAAGGTGTTTTCCAAACAAGTTTGTACTTAAATTGGTCACTTAGAGTTCAAATGAGAAAACTAGATTTACAAGCTTTAGCTAGGTGTTTGACTAGTGATCTTGATGGATTCTAGTAAGTGTAATGAGTTCCTTAGGTTTTATTGTGTAATTATGTGTGGAACAAATTTTTTATAGTGTTCAAGGTTCAATTGAATAAAGCCAAGAGTCAAAGAATAAGTTAAAGATCAAAATGGGCAAAACTAGTTCTTATCTTAAGTTTCTAGTTCATCGTCTTGGATGTTGTGTTGTTTTGATCTCTAATCCATAGTATTTGATTCTATATGATTCTTGGTGAGTTTATTATGATGATATATAGATGATGAACAAGATGGAAATCAAGTGGAAATAATACCACAAGGCTTGGGATGGAAGCGCAAATGCTTAATACAAGTTTAGGTGTCAAAAGGAAATTCCAGTGAGGGTATGGGAATAGCCTTGAACCACACACCCTATTCCCAGGGAGTGAGTCTCATTGCACACACCTTGTTCCCAACATGTCCAAAATCCTTCTTCTATAAATATGACATAAAACATTGTAAAACACTGTAGACAACTTTAGAACTTGGAGAGGGGCTGGAAAACATATCAAATAGGGTTTTTCTCTCTTTACATGAGTTTTTTTTATGGGTTTTAATATGTATTCATCCATATCGATTACGGTTATGTCCATTACTGGCTAAAAGCACCCTTTCCAGGGTTAAGGCCAAGAACGTGATTACTATTTCTTTGAATTGATTTGGTTTTGATTGTTTATCATATTAGGTTGTTTATTTATACTTGTTATAACTATTTTAAGGAGTAGGTAACCTTAAAATACATCTATTATCATCTTGTGAGCCTGAGAGAAAGAACAAGAGGATAGAACATGGGGATAAATAGAATAAAGTTCTTATTCTTTTATAAAATAAGGAATTTAAATTAGCATATAGGATAGAGATATACCTAGAAGCCTTATTTGGTTTTCTACGAGATGAAATTTAAATGTGTTTAGCTTAGTTCTCACATCCCCGCCCAATGATGTAGTTGTGGTGCCAAGTTAGATAGGTGATTAGAGGCTCGAGAGACCATGATCATAAAATCAAACCCGTGAATCAACAACTAAGATAAGTAACTTAACCAATGAAGTTCAATAGCATAGTATGATTTTTCATAGTTTTTTAACCTCGGGTTTCACTATCATTGATTGTCCAAGCCATTTATTTTTCTGCATTGTTTACTTTACTTTAGTTTTCAAATTCCAAACTCATTTGATTTCTTTTGCACCTCTTTAATCTCAATAGTGAATTAGGATTGGATAGTTGCATAACACTAGTCCCTGTGGGATCGATACTTGGATTTTAAAGGGACACTTTACAACTTGGTGAGACCACGTACACTTGTGTGTGTGCTTGGGAGCAACACAATTCCAATTCTCAAGAAAAAATTCAACAAAGATTCTACTTCAGGCATGTGGGATATTCATCAATGAGATCGATTCACCCATTGAGTCCCAAAGTTATCAAAATTCTCAAGTTTGATTCTTCTTTTGTCTAGGGTTCTATGAGAAGTATGAATTTCATAATTCATTTAGTTCAACTCTCAAGTTCCTCTATGAAAATATACTCCCTCATGATAATTGTGTTTCCATATATTTGATAATGCAAATGTCTACAGTATGCTTAATTATTGAGATATTAGGTATGAATTATTATTTTTCCTATACCATGGATTGTTTAATATTTATCCTGATCAGTCTGTATTAGATAGTTTTGGTGGGTTATGAACACTCGATACCTAGATATTCATATACATCACAGGTGTTAGGTTGCAAGTCAATCAGAACATATTTGTATCATTATATTCAGAATACCATCATGTTGAGCATAAGTCAGTATTATTTATTTTAACCTCTTCAGTAGTATCAGTGTCTATTTAGTTGGGAGTAAGACTTAGCACCAAGAAAAACTAGGGATGAAGACTCACCTAGCAGTAGAGGAATGAGACCTTTAGTAGAAGTCCCTAAGTTTTAGAACTACATAGCCAGTGTAGGTTATGAGAGGTCACTCGCTAATTGAGGACTGACACTCTCTTAGGGATCACCCGCTAGTAAAAGCCTGATACCTTAGTCTTTCGGGACATCATATTAGTGGATTCACACAACCATTGTTGGTACCCGTGGAAATATACTGACACCCTTCTAACTGGGGTTATAAGTTAGACCCCGATTAGCTCATATTGGGGCATGTCAGTTAAATATTATCTCCCACAGTTTTAGTTCAGGGATCAGGCTATATCAACTCAGGTTTGCATGACCAAGTGTTCGTATATCAGTTATGCAATTTTTCAGGGAATTTTAGTCCATATTTATACTTGGTCTTGCATTCGATATTCATGCCCATGCATTCATGCTCAGTATATACATATATTAGTCAATTTTCATCACATAAACCAGTATATTTAATGTACTGACCACATACTCTCTTTTGCGCTATGTTGTCTTTTAACATAGGTTTGGACGCTTAGTTCCCAGATTGCACGTAGTCCATTCCTATGCTATTCAGCTGCAGTATTAGTAATTCCTCATTAGTTGAGGACTAGTTCTATTATTATTTCTTTAATCCCAGTATTTTATTTCATACTATTTTAGTTAGTTAAAGTTAGTTGGAAACCTATCCCAAAAACTCATCATGTTTAGATATTTTTAGACAAGTTATGCAGTCAGACAACTAGGGTTGGTTTTAGTTTTATTAGATGTATTCATTATTACTTTAAGTATTATTTATTATTTAGACATTTTAGTTTAGCTTTCGCATATTACTTTGTTATTTTCTTTACTACTTATAATAGGTACTACTCCATAGATTAGCTTGGGGTCACTTGTGACTCTAAGCATCGTGTTATAAGTAGGGGGTATCCCTAGGTCATGGCAATCATAATGAAGATTAGAGAATACAATAGTTTAAGTTCATCAAATTCACTCGAGTATAGGTACAACTCAAGCTTGTTTTGACTAGTTAACTTTTCTAGCCTTGCCTTAGTTGTTTTTACTCTTTAGTTGATTAAAATGAAATTTAAACTACCTAAACATAAGGATTAGCACATTCTTTTCTACATGTTTTTTATATGGTGGGAATGGGTGTTTGTCTTATTTAGATTATATTTGTGATACTAGTGTTGATTCATCTCCTTCTCTGTATTTTATCCGAGTTGCTATAAAGTTTTAGGACTTGTTTCATAGAGATCAACCTTGTATGCCTCTAGATCATGATATTGACTTTGATAAAAATATTGAGCCAGGCTCCAAATTCATTTTCATTCCTCCTTATAGGATGGACCAAGTCAAGTTAAAGGAATTGAAGGAACAAATATAGGATTTTTTGAGTAAGAATTTCATTAGACCTAGTGTGTCTCCTTGAGGAGCTCCTGTGTTGTTTGCAAATAAGAAGGATAGTTTTATTCACATATGTATTGACTATCGATAATTGAACAAGATGTCCATCAAGAATAAGTATTCTCTTTCTCACATTGATGATTTATTTGACTAGCTTTAAGGTGCTTTGATATTTTCCTAGAGTGACTTGAGATTCAAAAGCCACCAATTGAGAATTAGATCTTTGGACATTCCAAAGACAACTTTTCAAGCTTGGTATGGTCATTATAGTTTTTAGTCATTTTTTTGGTTTCACAATCTCCAATAACATTCACGGGGTTGATGAATTAAGCATTTTTACTGTACCTTAACTCATTTGTAATTGTATTTATAGATTATATCTTAGTTTATTCCAAGAATGAGGCCAGTTATGTAAGACACTTGAGGATTGTGCATCATAGGTTGTGAAATGAGAAGTTATATGATAAGTTTTACAAGTGCAAGTTTTGGTTAGATTCTATCTCCTTATTGGGTCATGTGGTGACTAAGGATAGTATTATGGTCGATCCAGCCAAGATATTAGTGATTCATGGATGGGCTAGACCTACTTTCCTACTGAGATTTAAAGTTTCATTAGTTAAGCAGACTATTATTGACATTTTGTAGAGGGTTTCTCTTCTATAACTACTTTTTTTACCTGTTGGACTCAAAAAAGATTATATTTCATTGACCGAATTCTTGTGAGGCAAGCTTGTAAAAGCTCAAAGAGTTGTTGACTTTAGCTTCTATTTTGACCTTGATCAAAGGAGGTGCAGGCTTTACTATGTTTTATGATGCTTTTGATTTTCGGTTGATGGTTGAGGTTAAAGTTATTGGCTATGCTCCTTAGTAGTTAAAGTCTAATGAGAAGAATTACCTTTCTACGACGTAGAGCTATCCGCACTAGTCTTTATGTTAAAAATATGGCGGTATTATCTCTACGGAGTCCATTGTGAGATTTTCTCCAATCGTCATAGTCTGCACTATTTCTTTACCTAATGGGATTTTAATATAAGACAACTTTATTGGTCTAATTTTCTTATGGATTATGATCTCACTATTCTTTATCATTTGGGCAAGGCTAGTATGGTTGTGTGTGCCTTGAGATGAAAGGTGACAAGTATGGGGAGTTTGGCTTATCTCTTGATGAAGGAGTAGCCTTTAGCCTTATATGTTCAGTCTTTTTCTAACTAATTGATTAGGCTTAATATTTCTTCACCTGGAAGTGTTTTTGTATTTTGAAGGTTAGGTCTTCTTTTATGGAGTAAATCCAAGTTCATCATTTTAATGATAATAAATTAAGAGTGATTCGTGATAAGGTTTTGAGTTGTGAAGTTAAGGTGGCATATCTTAATTCTTGTGGAGTTTTAAGGATTTATGGCTGAGTTTGTCTGCCAAGGGTTGGTGGATGGGTTAGACTTATCTTGGAGGAGGCTCATTGTTCTAGATATTCCATTTACCCAGAAGCATCTAAGATGTATAATGATATGAAGCAACATTATTGGTGGGGAGGTATGAAGAAGGATATTGTGTAGTTGGTTGCTAGTGTTTAAACTGTCACAAAGTGAATTATAAGCATCGGCGACCGAAAGGTACTATATAAAGGATGCATATTCTTTAGTGGAAGTGGTAGTGGATCACTATAGATTTCAATCTGGCCTGCCCTCGACCTTGGGGAAGCTCGATTCAGTTTAGCTGATTGTGGATCGATTGACCAAATCAACCTATTTCATATTGGTTAAAGTGAGCTATAATACTGAGAAGTTAGACAGGATCTGCAGCAGAGAGATTGTCTGATTGCATGATGGCCCCGTGTCATTTATTTCTGATAGAGGTAATCAATTACCTTGGGATTTTAGAGAAGTATTAAGAGTGAGTTGGGTACTTATCTTTATTTGAGTATAATATTATATCCTTAGACCGAAAGACAGTTCAAGAGGACTATTTAGGTATTAAAGGATATGCTTTAAGCATATTTTATGGAATTTGGAGGTCATTGGGACTTGTACTTGCTCCTAGAAGGGTTTGCCTACAATAATAGTTTCATTCCAACATTTATATGAAATTTTTAAGGCTTTATATGGGAAGGGGATAGATCTCCCATGGGATGGTTTGACTCATTTAAGATGAAACCTTGGGATACTTTTTTAAGGGTTCGATGGACCATATGTGACTGATTCAGCAGAGGCTATTTTCATTCATGAATAGGCAGAAGCATTATACAGATCGTCGACCTTGCGATGTATCATTAATGATTAGAGATTGAGTTCTATTGAAGGTTTTATCCATGAAGGTTGTGTTGACATTAAGGAAGAAAGGGAAGCCTTTTCTGAGATTTATTCGTAGTTTTGAGATCCCTGAGAAGTTTGGTAATGTGGTGCATAGGATAGCTTTGCCTCCACATCTATCAGTTGTCCATCCTATTTTTCATGTATTTATGTTAAAAAGATGTTACCCTAATAATTCTCACATGATTCTATGGGATTCTGTTGTACTAGACCATGATTTATCCTTTGAATAGAAGTGATAATACCCAAGCTACACCTTCAATCTGAAGATTATGTGATCACTGTCAAATATAGTAACCCAAGAAAGGTTGGGGTCGAATCCCAAGAAAATTCGTAGAATTATGGCTCTTAACTGCTGTGATCACGGAGAACTAGAAAAGTAAATGAGGGGATTATAGTGACAATTTTGAACAAGTAACAAATATCAACTTTAGTTGTAATTCAATCATAAACAAATACAAGGATTATGTTCCCCCTATCCTCTAACTCGGTAAGCTTCTCGTGATCAATCCTACTGTATAACTACTGTGCATGTAGAATTTGTTAAGATAGGTATCACCAACCACCTCTCGGAACCACTTGGTGAATCTCACGATCACGACTCGAGACTACTTCCTAGTCGTAACATGGTGCTTAAGGCCACAATTGACCTCAAGCTAACCTATGAAATGGCACAAACTATAAATACTGAAAGGAAACTAGTAAAATAAAGTGTGGAAGTCATCTAATAAAATATTTTTTAGTCAAATCAATAAATAAAGGGTATGAAACACATCACTGAAAACATAACTAACTGTCTGACTGTCTAAAAAACTCTAAACATGATGAGTTGTTGGGACAGTTCCCCAACTAACTCTGACTACAAAAATAACATGAACTAAAATACTGGAAAGTATGAAAAATAATATAATCATTCTTCAATTGATGAGGAGTTACCAATGTTCCAGCTGAGTTATAAAGGAATGGACTACATGCGATCTGGGAATTGAGCATACAAACCTATGTTATTAAATAATATAGCGCAAAAGAGAGTTTGTCGTCAGTACTTTGAATGTACTGGCATGCAGGAAAGAAATTAAATGGTATACATATAGGTACTGAGAATGAATACATGAACATGCAAAACGAATGCAAGACAAAGCATCAACATGTACTGAAATGATCTGAATAGCTGAACTGAAACTGTTGGAGCTAACGTTTAACCTGCATTCCCTAATCTGAGCTAATCAGGGTCCAACCTATAACCTAGTTGGAAGGGTGTTAGTACCTTTACAAGGGTATCAACACTGGCTGTATGGATCGACTAATCTGATGTCCTAGAGAACTAGGGTGTTATACTAAAATGGCAGGTGCCCTTAAGAGAGTATCAACCCTATACCGGTAGGAAGACTGCTCATAGCCTATGCTAGCTACATAGTTTTGGAACTTAGGGACTTCTACTAAAGGTGTCACCCTAAGATGATAGGCAAGTTTTCATCCCTAGGTTTGCTCAGTGTTGAGTTCTTCTCCCAACTTAATTGGCACTACTGCTGATAACATGATTAACATAATTCAATATTGACAATTTCTCCACATAATATTATTATGAATTTCATAGTACAAGCATGGTATAATTAACTTGAAATCTTAAAAGTTGTAGCATGCATGATTATCTAGGTATTGGGTATTCATAACCCACCAACACTGAAAAATATAATTGAATAAGATAATATCAAGACAATGACATGATAGGAAATTTCATGACTTAAACTTAAGAATTCAACAATTTCATCAATGTAACGAGTTATCATAATAGAGTACTGAAAAGTGCTTGAACTTATGAGGAAACACTTGTTCATGGTTTAATTTAAGAATTAAATTGAAAAATTATAGAATTCATACTTTCTGTGGAGCCCTAAAATAAAAAGGGAAATTTGACTTGAGAGTAGGGGAAACTTTGGGACTTAATGGGTGAAAGGGGTCAATTGATGAATATCCCAGATACTCGAATATAGAAGCCTGAAGAAATCTTCTTGAGAATTGTACTTGCTTGATGAACACTAATTGCTTCCTTGGAAAAGAGAATTACTTTTCTTTTGTGTAGGAGAAGTGATTTTGATGTTCTGAGGGATTAAGGTGATGTTTACCCTTAATAACTAACATTTTGGGAGCTTAAACGACTTGGGTTGGGGTTAAGAAATAGTGAAAATTACCAAAAAACCCTTATTAAAATGTGCAGAGATACTGTGTCCCCAGTCATTACGACTCACCCTATGACTCATGACATCTAGTTATGAGTCATAGTCTGAAGCTTGAGGTATGAGCCATTCACTGGTCAGATTATGATTCCATATTATGACTCGTAAGGTCTAACTACGAGTTGTATGCTGGAATCATAACCATAGATACTTATCCTTGGATTTTACACTAGTTAGGTCACAATTCCACCTAATAGACCATAAGGCCTGACTACATGTCATAATATGGACTCGTAATCAACGGATTGGGTTCCTTTGTGGACAATGAAATGACTACGAGTGCCTCCTTACGACTCGTAGTCACTGGTTATGACTCATAAGGTCTCTATTCATTGTCACTAGAATAATTTATTTATTACTCACTGTTGTGACTACAACTGATTGTAACAACTCGTAATGTTTGGTTATAGGTCGTTATGTAAGTCGTAATCACTAGCAAGTCACAAGTACTTAAGGAAAACGTGCATAACTTTTTGCCTCAGCTTCGGATCAAGACGAGGCTTGAAGCATTGGAAAGCTAATTGAGAGGCCTATCTTGTAAGGGGTCTAGAGCTTGGAAATTCGAGGTATTTCACTATATCCACCTTAGGATCATTTGTCCTCAAATGAAACTAGACGAGCTGGAATACTTGGAAGACTAAGATCATGCATTAAATTCTTATAGGATGAAACATGACTTAATATCTGAATCTGAAACATGATATATGGACTGAACTGAATTCATGAATGCATTCTATAAAATAGGGATGGTTGGATAGCTGAGATCGAAAATAAGAGATTTAATTTAAACAAACTATTATATTAAGCTAAATCTGAATTCGTAGGGAAGAGATAGGGATACTTGGTTCACATATTGGCTTCTGCTTCCCAAGTAGCTCCATCAACGGACTGATTTCCCCATAAAACCCTTACTAAGGAGACTTCTTTATTCCATGGCCTATGAATTTGATGATCAAGGATTTCAACTAATACTTCTTCATAGGAGAGGCTATCCTCTATGCCCATACTCTGTAAAGTAACTACTAAAGCTGGATCACCAATGTATTTCCTTAACAAAATGACATAGAACACCGGATACACTAATGTTAAATTTGTAGGAAACTCTAACTCATAGGCTACCTTCCCAAAATGGCTCAAAATACTATATGGGAAAACATAGAGGGGACTAAGTTTCCCTTTCTTACCAAATCTCTTCACCCCTTTTATGGGAAAAATTTTCAGATACACAAAATCACAAACATCAAATTCAAGCTCTCTTCTCCTCACATATGCATAGGGTTTCTGATGACTTTGGGATGTCTTCAGCCTTTCTCACATCAACTAAACTTTCTCTATTGCCTCAAATACTAAATCTAGCCCTATAAAATAGGCCTCACCAACTTGAAACCAACCAATTAGAGATATACAACTTCTACCATAGAGAACCTCAAACGAAACCATCTGAATACTAGAGTGGTATCTATTATTGTAAGGAAACTCAATCAAAGGGAATTGATTATCCCAACTACCCATAAAATTGATAACACAAGATCTCAACATATCTTCAAAGGTCTAAATGGTCTTCTCTGCCTGATCAGTTGTCTGCAGGTGAAAAGTTGTACTAAGATAAACATCGGTACTAAGTCCCTTCTAAAAAGCCTTCCAAAAAATGAGACATAAACTGGATACCTCTATTTGATATGATGGTCAACAAAACCCCATGAAACTTTAACAACTACCTAATATAGATTCTATCATAATCCTCGATTAAATATGAAGTATGAGCTGGCAAGAAATTAGTTGACTTGGTCATTCTGTCCACAATGACCCAAGTCGAATCTTGCTAACACTGCGTACAGGGTAAACACATAACAAAATACATATTCACCAATTCCTACTTCCAGGTGGGGATGCTGAACTCCTGAAGAGTACCACTAGGTTATTGGTGATCAACCTTAACTTGCTGACAATTAGAGTACTTAGCCATGAATTTGACAATATCCTTCTTCATATCATTCCACCAAAGACTTCCCGCAAATTGTGGTACATCTTAGTGTCTCCTAAGTGAATTGAATATCGGGAACCATGAGCCTCGGCTAGAATCCATTGTCTCAAATCATCCATATTTGGAATACATAGCCTTCCTTGACAACAAAAAACACCATCTCACCCTTGGGAAAAAACCTCAACTTTCTGATCTCAAAATATCTCTTTTAACTTAACTAGAATAGTTTCTCTGTATTGTTTTTACTTTATCTCGGAAACTAAAAAGAATTCCTAACCATTCTGAACTCATACACTTCATTTGGCAGAATCAACCAGCCGAACACCCAGTCTAGTAAGCTATTGAACTTCACAAACTAGGTCTTTCTTATCATCCTCCATATGAGCAACACTCCCCATAGACAATCTACTAAGGACAGGGCCACAACATTAGCCTTACTTGGGTGATACAACATACTCATATCATATCCTTTAAAAAATTCAAGCCACCTTCTCTAATGAAGATTTAGGTATTTTTGACTAAAAAAGTACTGTAAACTCTTATGGTCAGTAAACACACCAACATGAACTCCACAAAGGTAATGCCTCTTAATCTTTAAGGAAAAAAAAAACACTGCCAACTCAAGGTCATGAGTTGAGTAGTTCTTCTCGTGAGGCTTAGGCTGTTTAGAGGCATAAACTATAAACTTTCCCTTCTAAATAAAAACACACCCAAGAAAACCTTTGGAAGAATCACAATAAACTATGTACCCATTTGAACCCTCTAGTAGAGTCAAACCTGGAGCAGAAATGAGTCGAGTCTTCAACTCCTAAACATTCTTCTCATAGGAATCTGACCACTAAAACTTGACTTTCTTCTAAGTATTTCTTGACATGGGAGAATAAATAGTAGAAAATCCTTCAACAAACCGTCTGTAGTTGCTGACCAAACCCCAGGAACTCCTGATATATTATAGAGAGATGGGTCTAGGCCAGTTTTTTACTACTTCGGACTTTTACAAATCAACTCAAATACCATTATCGGAAAGTATGTGACCAAGGAAAGCTATTGATTTTAATAGAATTCGCACTTGCTAAACTTAGGGAATATTTGGTGATTCTTAAGGGTCTACAAAACAATCCTCAAATGGACTACATGTTCACCTTTACTACAATAATAGAAGAAGATGCCATCTATGAACACTATGACAAACGTGTCTAAGTACTGCTTGAATACTCTCTTCATCAAGTCCATAAAAGCTATAGGATCATTCGTTAATCCAAAAGAAATAACTATAAATTCAAAGTGATCATATCAAGTTCTGAAGGCTGTCTTCGGAGTGTCACATTCTCTGCCTCTAAGCTGATGATAGCCGAATCACAGGTCTATCTTAGAGAAACAATTTTCACCCTAAATTTGGTCAAACAAGTCATCAATCCTAGGGAGGGGATACTTATTCTTGATTCTAACTTTGTTCAACCGATGGTAGTAGAGGCACATTCTGAGAGAATTGTATTTATGGCACACGAAGAGGACTGGAGCACACCATGGGGAAATACTAGGACTAATGAAACCCTTATCTAGAAGATATTTCAACTACTAGTTTAATTTCTTAAGCTGAGTTGGATCCATTTTGTAAGGTGGATTTAAAATAGACTGGGTATCTGTTAGAAGATCTATTCTGATGTCGATTTCCCTTCTGGGAGAAACTCCAGGAAGATCTTTTGGAAATACGTCTGGAAACTCATTTACTACTGGAACTAATTCAAGACTTGAGGTTTTGGAACTTGAGTTTTTGAATCAGACAAGATGATAAATGCAACCCTCAGAGATTACATACCTTGCCTTGAGGTAATGCTGCTAAAAAACTAACCTTCAAAGAAGTATGCTATGAATGATTTAAAATATAGTAACCAAACCAGGTTGGGGTCAAACCCACAGGGAATACGTGAAACAGTCTCTCAAACTTGAAAAAATTCATGAGCAATACAGAAAAGTAAATGGGGAGATTTTAAAATCAATAGTAACATGTAGCCAAACTTGAGTGCTTGAAGTTGTAACAATAGAAGATGAACACTAGGATGGTGTTACCCCTGACTTCTCAGCTCCGTAAGTTTCTCTTATTCAATTCACCTAAAACACTGTTCTGCATGCAAAGTTTACGAGCTATGTATTATCAACCGTATTGTGAACACGTTGATAAATGTCGACCTTCACCTTGTGAATATAACGACCTTGTCTATAAACTCAGTAAAACTCTAACCTTTAGAGTCTCGAGTTTCTTAGACGAGGGTTGATAGCCTTGAATTACAGTAATAATCTCATTTTTTCAATCTCAAACTCCCTTTTGAGGGCGTTATCAAATACATGTAATTCCTAAGCTACTACAGTAGCTTAGGATATGATTAATATGAAGAAAATTACAATACAAGAAAATACAATAGAATAAGTGAATCTCCCACTTCCCTTACGTAGTTAATCTACCTAGGTTGCCATAACCCTAGTGAAGGAAATTAGCCGCTCATGCTTATGCAACAATCCATGAAAATAATCCAGACGATAGGTTCTTAATTTCACAATAATCAATACAAAACCAAAAACTCAAGAACAATTGTATCAATAATCAAAGTATGTGAAAGTATAAAGGAAATTGTAAAAAGTGTGTAACCTAATAAACAAATAGCCCTAGGGTATTTATAGTATATCAAATTAACAAAGTAATCCTAATTAAAGAAAAATAGAAAAAATAAGTCGGCAGTGGTTACGCCTCTAGAAATGAGTCATTAGGTCTCCTTATGACTCTCTACCTGCTGGCGTAGCTCTTTTTTATATTTAGTGGTTACAATCTGTGTTGTCATATTACAAGTAATATGCTATTAATCGTAGTCACTCCAATAGATTTTCATCGCTAGGTCATTTGAGTATTTGTATTTATGATTCCTCACCATGAGTTGTACTTATGCATTTTGACTCATGGTCTTCACTCACAACCACTAGAACATCAATCTTCAAGGCTATAGACACTGGTCACAGTATGACTTCTTACTACACGCGTAGTCTGACCTTACGACTTATAGCCTTCCATTACTTAGTTCCTCAACTTTGATTTAGCCATTATTTTCCATACGAATTGGGCTACGAGTCATAAGGTGTCTTGACGACACGTAGCTTGACCAGTACTTCATTTTTTCAAAGAATTTTTTTCTATTTTTTAGTCCAAGCCACTTCTTACCTAATTTTCTTACAAAACACATAAAACACACATCATACCCAAAAAATAACCTAAGTCAATGCATAATTTCACGATTTTAAGCATCGAATGTGCCTTGTTTCCATGGAACATCAACACCTTCAACTTAGAACGTTTGCATGTACTTAGGCCAAAAACAAAATAAACACAAACACAATTCTTAAATAGAAAGATCCTACGATATCTTTTGCAATCAGTTGTCAACTTTAGTTTATGACACATTACCCTCTCCTATTTTTAGACTTTTAAAACCAAACTGTGTACACAGATAGAGTACATCAACATGACACACATGAATCAAGTGATGACATTACCTTTGCAACAAACAACTAGGCATATACACTAGTTACATTACCCGAACAGATAAATAATATAACAACATTACCCATGTACCCTCTGGATCAGAGAAGTCCTTTCACTCATATGGATTTATTATGATAATACACAGATGTTCAAGAGATACTCTCGCTCACAAAGAAGTCCCATAGTGTGCACACATATGCTTGCCTTTATTTTGCCTAAGCTGAGTTGCATAGTATCCTAGGAGGACCAGGGCCAAAATAGGTTCATTACAATTAAAGTAGGAAGGTGAGTCAATATAAATAAAATTTGGTCTATTAAGCCTCAAATTAAGATCAAGGGATTCTTATTAACATTTGGTTGGCTATTTTAGGCTAAAGTGGACTGATTACAAAGAAAATGGCCTATGGTCTTTTCCTAACTGATGATCCTACAACCTAGTCAAGACTAACTAGGAAAGTTCTTGGTTCCACACATACTAAGGACTGGGTAACACCTCACACATGCATTATACAGGGTCACATTGCTAGTTATTTCCTATCCAGTTCATACAATTCTTTTCCACAGTTATTAAGTTCCTAATGTAGTGCCATTACGAGATTCATTGATGTCATACTTGCACACATATCACACAGTTGTCAAAAAATTTAGAATGGGTATTATTTTCTTAAACACAAACACATTAGTCAAAACATACACAAAACACAAACAAAACGCAAACACAAAACATAAAACATGCTGGTTCTGCATTCAGACCACAACCGATGTGAAAGAACCACGATGAAACCAATCTATGGTGGCTATGCGATATGCCCTCATACCCAACTAAGAAACTATGCACTGTCCCCAGTGTATGCATAACATAAAATGAGGGGAAAAAATATACCTGGGAACCTTAGGCGCCAAATCAAGCCTAATTAGCACATGGTGCCTTAGAACGTGTCTCATCCTTAACAATATTTACCCCAACAGATGTCGGGACACTCTCAACAATAGTGGCCCCAGTAGTGGCTGGTGTACTCAGGCAGTGGGGTTGTACTACTACTTATCCCAGCAACGTTAGTGGGTGTCAAAATACCATCCCCACCACTATATCTTGGACCCTCTTATTGTGGTCTCTCTCACTCTGAAGACTCTCTCTTATTGCAATATTAACTTCTTTATCCTTAATTCTTCCCTTCATCTTTTTGTTCTTCTTTATCTTTCTACCTCTGTGCTATCTTCAACATTACCTGCAGGGGTCAAATCATTAACAACCCAAATATTATTGATCACATCCTCTCTGTGGGTCTCCTAAACAATTGGTATTGAGAGGATGGGCCTATCATGCAAGTCATCAACTGAATTTCACAGTGCAGCTAGCTTGGCCTATACACTTACAAGGTCTAAGGACTGGATACCCTCAAGTTGCCAAGTAATCCTCCACTCAAACCCATCAAACCTTGAATGCATTGTCCTTATTTCATCACTAAGCATCTTTTTAACCCATAGTTTTACTCCTCTATCCATATGTCGAACCTTCGTTTCCTATATGCTAAACCTCATTATAACTTCAGATAAGAACAAATGTAATACTAATACATAGTCGACTGGATCCGACCTAGATATCGATGGTTATGGTGACATAGTAGGTGGTGGAGTGGAATTACTGGAGGTGCCTGGTGTCACCCATTTTTATGAACCCTGCAGTGTCATCTCCATCATCTCTATATACTTCACTGATTATCAATGCGACCAACTTTACCATCTTTGAGATAAGGTTGGTTACATAGCTACTTAAACCGTAATCTGTTGTGGTCCTCAACTTAAAAAATTGATCACTAGGACCTTTGGCATTCCTGCCTACAAGAAAATCTAGGTCAATAGGCAAGGGAAATCCATTATTGTATTTGTTCTAGTTGCCCTATCACTAATCTCTCAGGCTATCCACTTACCTACATAGATCTCGTAGTCTGACATTATACCTTCTATCAGTGCTTTTTTATCCAGACACACAATATTTTCTGATAAATAGGGACTCAATTTGTGTCTAAATAGGGTCCACCAAGCTTTTTTTTGGAAGTTTAGGCTGCATTTCTTGATTGATGTGGATATTTCGTCCCCACCAACTACCCATAGGGCCTTTTCCCAATCCATCCCAGCCATTTACCAGATCTGAATAATCTAGTCTCATGAACCTATTTGTTTAACCTTTATTTTCTTCATATCGTCTACTCAGAAATCTATATCTATAGTGTTGGGTGGTAGTACAAACTCTGGTCCATAAAGGATTCAGGATATGGTCTGAGTAGAGATGTTCACCCCAACACCTCAAATTTCTAAATATGATACTGGGTCTGTACCCCTTCATAAATTTCCAATGTTTTTTTACTTTTCAACTCCATATGATACACAATATAAAATTCACGTACCAATGCTTTTTTGTACTGGCCTAATATTTTAGTCATCCACTCAAACTTATATTGCTTGACCCAAGAATCAAATCCAGGTATCCTAGACATGCCTATAGTGGTCAGCTGTCTCTCCAGGTAAATACTTCTCAAGGGATTTCCGTTCTAAGGGTTCACATCGAGGTGATTTTTATATAATGCTTGCATTTTATGGTACCCCCACCATTCAATAATAGGCACTAGAGAAGCCTCGATGGAAAGTAGAGTGGGTGGTACTTGTGGTGGTGGTACTTCTCTAACCGGACTTCATTAATTAGTCCTAAGAATAGGAAAGAAAAACAAGAGAATAATTTGTTAGTATAGTAGGATCTGGGCAGCCTACGACTCAAGCAACAAGTCATTACCACTGGTTATGAGTCATAGTGAAACTCGTAAGGTGAAAGGTTTCCTATTCAGTATTTACTAGTCAGGCAATGAGGAATATTCTTTTAAGGCTTACCCATTCTATACGGGAACTATTTAACTGGTTAGGCGGTCCGGCGCATTATTCACTGTGCTTTATTTAAAGCAGTGTGCATCATCCGAGGTAATAAAAAAGAACCATAGTCATAATATTATTAGAACCTACACTCATCTAGAAAATCATGTTACCAGTGGTTACGAGTGACGTAACGACACGTTAGGTTACCTTATGAGTCGTTAAGAGACTGTAGCCACTGCAACATGAATTATTAGAGTAGTTGGTTCAAATTTTTAGTCTGACACAATAATATACAAATTTAACAGCATCAAGCATCCCTTACTCATCCATTTCGGCAAAAACAGTCCACATTAGGACATTTACTCAAATTATCACTTTAATTATACAAATTTGTCAAAAGTAGGGCTCATCTACTGATATCCATATAACTTATGAACAAGAAATTCAAGAAACCATTTCACATCTAAACATTACTATAGAAATTTAGAATTAAGACAGAGAATACTTACTTTATTACAAGTCTTGAGTTCTTACGTCAAAAATTTTTGAGCCCTACCCTTGTGAGATTGTTTGATTCTTTGGGAGATTTTGGCGTAATTGATATTTGTGATGATTTTGGAGTGTGTTTGAGTAGAGTTGGTAGCTTAGAATAATATAGAGAGTTGCTATATTGAATGATTTGAATACCAATCATTTGACCCCTTTGTTGTATTTAATTTTAATCATTAGTATTGGTCCAGGTCGACCAGCTGGGTCTGTGATATCGAGCTTTGTTATGCGTTGTCGTAACAACTAGTGACTATGAATCTTAGACTCCCTTTATTTAGAATTGGAACCTTATCTCGATTTCCAGTGATTATGACTCATGGTGACAAGTCATAGTCACAGACTACAATTCATTTTGAGAGTCGTAATCACTCTAGAGACCAAATATCTGAGGGTGGTCTGAGTTATAGGTCCCTACAACTCAGATGATGAGTTGTAAAGTGTGACTACGACTCATAAGGTGTTCCATATGGCCTGGCACTAGAAATATTTTTCTGGTTTGTTCCTGCAATCTCTAGCCCAACATATTTGATGCATAAGTTACCCTTTAATCAAATAAGTACAAAACATGGGTTGCCTCCCATGCAACACTTCATTTAACATTACGGCACAATATGACTATGTTGGATACTTAGATTTCACTAACTACCCCCATGGGTTTCCTCCTATGCAATGCATGATTTAACATCGTGGAACTTCTAAGTTGCCTTTGTTACTCAGACTTCACCGAGGCTCAAATCATCAATAACCTTTACTTTCTCAAAGTTATCCATATAGGGCTTGACCCTTTGCCCATTCACATTGAACGGGGCTTCACCAACATGCTTTAATTTTTATAGCACCGTATGGGAATACCCTCACCACAATAAATGACCCATACCACTTAGACTTCAACTTGCTAGGAAACAAACAAAGTCTCAAATTATATAGCAACATCTAGTTACCCAACTCAAATACTCTTTACTTGATTTTTCGATCATGTTGTACCTTTATGTTCTCCTTATGTAGTGCACAACTCTCATAAGTATGGAGTCAAAATTCATTAAATAATTTACTTTACTCATCCTCATCTTTACTGCATCATGCCACTCAAAATTCAATTTCTTCAATACCCATATTACCTTGTGATCAAGTTCAACAAGAAGGTGGCATACCTTGCCAAACATAAATTGATATGGAGAGGCACCTATGAGGGTTTTATAATCTTTTTGGTAGTCCTATAATTCATTGTCCAACCTCTTGAACAATCAGTTTTGTTTGCATTCACAGTCTTTGGCAAAATGGACTTAATCTTTGTATTGGATACCTCAACCTGTTCGCTTATTTGAGGGTGATAAGGTGTTGCCACCTTATACTTTACTCCATATTTCTCAAGACTAATATTGAATAAATAATTACAGAAATACAACCTAATGTCAATAATTATTGCACGTTGAGTGCAATAACAAGAAAAAATATGTTGCTTCAGAAAAGCGGTGACACTTCTACCTTTATTATTGGGGAGAGCTATTGCTTCCACCTATTTGGATGCAGTCAACTGGAACCAGAATGTATTTCATACCATAGAAGCTCACAAATTGACCCATAAAGTCCACACCCCACACATCAAATAGATCCAACTCTAGAATAGGGGTTATGGGGAGTTTATAGCGCCTTGAAATGATGTCTTAATGCTGGCATTGGTCACAGGCTATTGCAAAATCATGTGCATCCTTGTATATTGTCGACCAGTAGTACCCACATTACAAGATTTTATGGGTCGTATGGGTTCCTTCATGGTGACCCCCAACAGGTAAAGTATGATAAGCCTCATAAAGACTCATCATCTCCATCTCTAGGATGCATCTAAAAATTATACATACACATAAATCTTGAATAGATAAGGCTCATCCCAAAAGAATTTCCTTACCTCATGCATAAATATCTTTTGCTGCTGAAAGGCCATGTCTTCTGGGACAAGATCACTTGATAAGTAGTTGGCAAAATCAGCAAACTAGGGAATTAGGTCTTCCGATGCTACCAAAATCTTCTTTTTCGAAAAAGTATCATCGATTTCAAGCCCATCCCCTATTTTTTGCATTACTTCGTTCTCAAGTCTGGATGAGTAATCTACAACTTAATTTTCTGTAACTTTTTGGTCCTTCACCTCAATCAAAATCTTGTTGCAAGATAACCTAACAAATCAATCTTATCTTTGCATATTTCTTCTCCATTAGGTATCTCAGCACTGCATGGTCTGTATGCATAATAAACTTAGTCTCGATTAGATAGGACCAGAACTTCTCAAAGTCAAAAACCACTGCTAGTAACTCTTGCTTTATTATAGTATGATTCTTTTGATCAGGGTTTATTGCCTTGCTTACATGGTACATAGGGTGATGTACTTTCTCTCGCTATTGGCTTAGGACAACACCTAAGGCCCCACCTCTTACATCATATATGATCTCAAATGATAGAGACCAGTCAGGGAAACTATAATAGGGGCTGACACCAACAACTCCTTTAAGCACTCAAAAATCTTCTGACACGCCTCATCAAAATCAAACTTCACCTCTTTCTCAAGAAGCTTGCAAAGGGATTTGAAATATTTGAGAAATCCTTGACGAATCGCATATAAAAGACAACATGGCCTAAAGAACACTAAAAACCCTTCACCGAGACTGGTGGTATCAGCTTCTCAATTACTTTATTTTTTCCTTGTCCACCTCTATTCCCCATTTTGAGATCTTGTTCCCAAGTATAATTGCTTCTTTCACCATGAAATGGTAGTTACCCCAGTTTAGCACCAAACTGCATTCCTAATATCAACTTATATATTTAGCCAAGTGAACCAAACAGTCATCAAAAGAATCACCAACAAAATAAAAATCATCCATAAACACCTCAATGGTGTCTTCCACCATATCAGAGAATATCAACATCAACAATCTCTGGAATGTGGCGGGAGCATTGCACAGCCTAAATTGCATCCTCTTAAATGCAAAAGTCCCATCCTCTTGGAACAATCAATAAGAGAAAACCCAGGGTTTAAACACTCCGAATACTCATACTATAATATTGAACTTCATTCGTTAGCTTGCTCATCTTGGTTGTTGATTCGTTGGGTTAATTGCATGATTATGGTCTCTCAACCTCTAATCGTTTACCTAATATAGACTTTACAACTACATCATTGAGTGGGGATGTAATAATCCAATTAAACGTTTGTAAGCTATCATCCTACATTTGAATCAAGTAAGGCATCTAAGTACATCCCTGTACTAGATGCTAATTCAAATTATTTATTTAATAAAAGAATTAAAATCAAACTTTGTTTATTCCCTCATTCTATCTCCCAATTCCTTCTCCCGAGATTAAAAGGTTGATAATATATGTATTTTACGGGTGATCAATCCATAAAATAATAAAAACAATAATAAATAAACAACCAATAACGATAAGAAAATCAAACAAAATCAATTCAAAAGAATCGTACTCATGTTTTTTGCTTTGACCCCACAAAAAGGGTTTTTAGCCACTCATAGCCATAATCAACATCCAATTAATTGTATGAATGATTAAAACCATAAAGAAAGAAGAATTAAAGATATAAAAACCTAAACAGAAGTTGTGGTATCCTCTAATGTTATTCCAAGTGATCTAGGGGTTCCAAGAGGTTCAAAACGTGTTTTTAAAACGTTATATTTATGGTATACAAGTCATAACCCCACTTGGATTAGGGTTCCACGTCGTTCTTCTTTATAAAGGCAAAATTATCCCAATTTTTGTCCTCAACGCGTCGCACCATAGTGTCAAACACCATACTCCTCGCGTATCTGTACCATCGTGGAATGTTACTATTTTGTGACAATTGTGATTTGGCATATGACTGCGACATGGTGATATCGCGGTGAGCTACTGGTTTTTGAAAAATGCAATTTCATCTTTCACCGTGATGCAACGAGCTGTAGACTTCAAAAAACTAGCAACTGTAACTTTATCGCAACGTGGTAATATCGCGCCCACATTCTAGAATATGACAATTGGGAACTGGCTACTCACTGCGATGCGGTGATATTGCGGTACCTCACTGGATTTTGACAAATGCCAATTTATCCCTCTCCGCAATACGGTGTCTGTAAAAATCAGTAGTTCTGACTTCCAGCTTGCCTTTCTGAGCTATGTTCCAATTCCTTTGTTTTCTCTCTTTTCCCTTGCATATCATTAATGTGTCCAATCACGTCTAATTCATCACAATTTAGTCCTGCAAACACTAATCATGTCCATTAGAAAAAGAAAGCACTTAAAGCTCAATTGCACTCAAAATAGCACGTTATAGCTCTCAGAAAAAGTCCAAATTTGGGTGAATATTGGTGATTAAACATATAAATATGCCCAAGAATACAACCCCACACTTATAAGCTTGTTCGTCCTTGAACAACTCTTAACTATAAACACCATGAGCTGGAAAAACTCCACACTATTACAATAAGAAAGACACTCAAGCTAGTACTACAATGACTACACGGAATTCAAATTTCTACACTAAGCATGTTACGTACAGAATTGATAGCTCAAGAATTCTACTTCAAAATATCCCAGCCTCAAGAATGGACTCCATAAGTAGCAAACTCATGCTAATTTCTTAATCAAAGACATCACAAGAATCGTCCATATTTATCAAACATGTGCCCCTCACCACAAGAGAGTTACCCATAATCACTCACAATTAAACAATTTATAACACAATGGGTACAAGATCAAATTACGCTCACTCTCACAAGGAATTCCAAAGTTACACATAATGAGACATAGGCTTACCCTTATTGTAGTGCTCCACTAATATCAGAGTGTTAACTTTAGGATCAAATAGGTCTTTTCCGAGTTGTAATGTAGACTAAGGGACGGGTAGGAACTATTTAGGAATAGTGACAAACCTTTCTAAGAGCTTTAATACACTACATTATACATTTAAAACCAATCTCCAACAACCAAATTACATCATTTTTTTCTACCCCATTCTTTTATTTTGCCTCATCTCTTTTTAAGCATTTTCATAAACACATGGTGGGAGTATTGTTTATTCCTTCAAGATTCAATTTCTTTCTTTTTTACAATCATGGGAATATTTCTAACACTATTGATATCACTCCCAACCACCACAAATCAAATATAAGCACCAATAACTATTACCTTAGGGCATTAATTTCACCCTTTTCTTCTTCAATTTCTCGAACTCCTCACTAAATCAATTTTTTCATTAAAGCACTTAGGATCTCTTTGGGTCAAATTATGGTCTATAAAATAAGGGATTAGGCTACTTATGAAGCTAATAAAGAAAAGGCTAAAGGTTTAATGGGGTTAACTAGGATAAAGCATAAGGGGTAGGAAAAATAGAAGGCATAAAACAAGGCTATCAAAGAAATGCCTAAATCATCTCCTAAACCCACTCTTTATTTCGATTTACCCACACACCGGGCAAGTTATAGATATCACATGAAATAAGGAATATACAAAAATCTGACACGCACATGGCACATGCTCAACTCAATAGGATCATCATAGACTCCCAACCAAACAATAGCATGAATTCAAATTTAATCCAATAAGTACAAGAGTCACAAAAATGAGCCTAAGAACCTCAAAAGATGTAATTCACTCATTCAAAATGATTTTACCAAACAAAACACTTGCACCATGCAATAAAAAATAGCACCAACAAGAATATCTTACATAATTTTTTTTAAATTGAGCCAAAATTTAGGAATTTCCCCACACACCCACACTTATAACCTAGTTCGTCCTCGAACAACTCTTAACTATAAACACCATGAGCTATAAAAACTCCACACTTTTAGTATATGCAATACACTCAAGATAGTACTACAATAACTACACGGAATGCAAATTTCTACTCTAAGCATGTTATGTACACAATTGATAGCTTAAGAATTCTACTTCAAACCATCCTAGACTCAAGAATGGACTCTATAAGTGGCAAACTCATGCCAATTGCATAATCAAACACATCACAAGAATCATACATATTCATCAAACATGTGCCCCTCACCACAAGAGAGTTACCCATAATCACTCACAATTAAGTAATTTATAACACAATAGGTACAAAAATCAAATTATGCTCACTCTCACAAGGAATTCACAAGTTATAAATAATGAACAATAGGTTTTCCCTTAGTGTAGTGCTCCACTAATATCAGAGCATTAAATTTAGGATTAAATAGGTCTTTTTCGGGTTGTAATGTAGGCTAAGGAACGAGTAGGAGCTATTTGCAAATAGTGACTAACCTTTCTAAGCGTTTTAATACACTAAATTTTACATTTAAAACCAATCTCCAACAACCAAATTACACAATTTTTGTTTACCTCATTTTTTTATTTTGCCCCATCTTTTTTAAGGATTTTCAAGAACACATGGTGGGCGTATTGCTTATTCCTTCAAGATTCAATTTTTTTTTCTACAAACATGGAAATATTTCTAACACCATTTATATCACTTCCAACCATCACACATCAAATATAAGCACCAATAACTATTACCTTAGGGCATTAATTTTACATTTTCCTTCTTCAATTTCTCAAACTCCTTACTAAATTAATTTTTTCATTAAAGCACTTGGAAGCTCTTTGGATCAAACTATGGTCTATAAAAGAAGGGATTAGGCTACTTATGAGGCTACCAAAGAAAAAACTAAATTCTCAATGGGGTTAACTAGGATAACGCACAAAGGGTAGGAAAAATAGAAGGTATAAAACAAAGCTATCAAAGAAATGCCTAAATCATCTCCTAAATCCACACTCTTTATTTTGATTTACACACACACCGAGAAAGTTCTAGACATCACATGCAACAAGGAATATACAAAAATTTCACACGCACATGGCACATGCTCAACCCAATAGGATCATCATAGACCCCCAACCAAATAATAGCATGAATTCATATTTAAGCCAACAAGTACAAGAGTCACAAAATAAGCCTAAGAGTCTCAAAAGTAGTAATTCACTCATTCAACATGCTTTTACCAAACAAAAAACTTGCACCACACAATTAAAAATTGCACCAACAAGAATATCTTACACATTTTTTTTAAAATTGAGCCAAAATTTAGGAATTTCCCCGCCCCACACTTAAAAACCTACTTTGTCACCAAAGTGAATTTAAAAGTAAGAGAAAGAAATGCTCTCTGAGGCCTCTAGGCTTAGCTAGTAGCATCTTTACACATAGATGAGATCTATGGGACCCCACACTCTATTTTTGGTATGCTTCTTAGCTCAGATTTTTGGTACTTAGACTTTCTATTAACCTACGACTCAAGCAAAATAAAAAACTACATGAAATAAAGACTAAAAACTGAAAATAAAAAATACCTACTTAACTTGGGTTGCCTCCTAAGAAGCGCCTGATTTAGTGTCGCGGAATAACCTAGCTTAATCTTAATGACTTAGTCATTCTTTTTCCTTATCTTTGTCAAAATTGGTCTCCATCTTCTTATTCTTTTCACCCCTCTTGTATGCAAATTTTCAAGAGCAACAAATTCCTCAACTTTAGTCTTTTCAAGCTCATCAATTAGAATCAAATTAGGCTTAGGCGGTAGAGGCTTAGGCTGCTCAATCAGGTAGACCAAAGAGGTCTTTGGTTGACTAATCACCCCATACTCATCCCCTTCAATCACATTGATCATATACAAATATTTATATTGGGATGTTAGTGAGGGTGCTTTGTATACCTCAAATACCACCTCTTCATTCTTTACCCTTATTTTGAGTATGCCTTTTCTAAAAATAGATGCCTCAAGATGATTGGTACCTGTTCATCTGCCTCAAAATTAAGAACAATAAAGTCAACAAAAATAACAAATTTACCAACCTTTATGAGGACATCCTTAATTATTCCTTCCGAAAATAACATGGATCCGTCTGCTAGCTGCAAAACCACAGTGGTTGATCTAGGCTTTCCCAAGCCCAATGTGTCAAACAGAGATAGGGGCATCAAATTTATGCTTGTCCCTAATTCACTCAGTGCATGGACCATTTTACTCCTAATTTGGATAGGTAGAGTAAACTTCCCTAGATCTTCAAATTTCTTGGGGATTTTCTGTGTCATTATAGTACTACACTCTTCTGTGAGTATTATCGCTCCCACATCCTGCAATTTTATCTTATTATCAACCACATCCCTCAATTACTTAGCGTACTTGGTCATACCCTGTAAAATATATAGCAAACGTAAGTTAATGTGAAGTTCTTTGAATATATCAAAGAACTTCTTGAACATTGCATCCTCCTTTGCTTTAATTTGCCTTTGAGAGAAAGGTAGTGGTTGTGTCTTCTTCACTTCTGGTTTAGCAACTTTTTCTTTTAAGTACTCAGATTGCTTGATTTTTCAGCAACTTCTTTATTTACCGGTTGGGTCACCACAACAACATCTACCTCCTTAGTTTTCTTTAGAGGTTCTTCTTGAAGCTCTTTACCACTCCTCAAGGTGATTTCCATGACTTGCTTTAGATTTTCTATATCTGATGGCAAACCACCTTATGGCCTAGTATTTAATGCTTATTGTATAAGCCCCATTTGAATCTCAAAACTTCTCTGAGAAGTTTGTAAATTTTTTATGTCCGTAGTCAACTATGCTTGATTAGCTACAAGCTGCTTCAATATCTCCTCTATAATACTAGTTGACTAATTAGTTTGGGCCTGTGGCTATGTAATTTATTGTTGTTGTGTGTTCCAAGGTTGAGTCTGCCACTGTATAATGACCATTATTTCCGCATACCTCACACCAACCACTCGTTTGCTGAACTGCATTGACTGCTGCGGTAGGTTGTGGAACCCCCAATTTTAGATAGCTGAACTAAGTGTTTATCATATTTTGTAATCCTGCAACCTGAGCTGATAAAGTAGTGTATTGGTCCACCTCCAGCAAACCTGCAACTTTCTTTGTAGCACTCCTAGAATCACCATGCCACTCAGGATTTCCTTGTGTTATGTTGTTCAACAATATGTATAGCTAATTATAAGTCAATTCCAGCGCCTGATAACCTGCAGCTGAATCTAACAAAATCTTCGTATTGTGATCAAGAGCTTCTACAAAAGTATGAGCAAGTACCCCATTAGACTATTGGTGATATGGACAGTCCCTAAGAAGAGACTTAACTTATTCCCATTCATGATAAAGGTTCTCCTCTAGCCTTTGTGAACGGCTCACTATCTCACTGCAAAGTTTTACAGTCTTACCGGACGGGAAGAATTTGACGAGGAATATTTTAGATAGGCCATCCCATGATGTGATTGAATTTGTTGTCTCAGAATACAACTACTTTTTAGATTCCCCAATTAGTGAAAAATGGAAGAGTTTCATCCCACATAGTCAGCATTCACATCTGCCAGAATGAATGTATCAGTGAGCTCAATGAAATTCTACAAGTGAACCTGTGGATCTTCATGTGCCAGTCCGGTGAATTGTCCATTTCTTATGAATGACCGTACCGTATTATTATTTAGTTTGAACCTCTCTCTAGCAGCTGGTTTTGGAAAAGGTGAAGTCAGATTTGTCTGGAGTTGGATTGCAACTTTTGAACTGTCCTACGGGCTGCTTGTTCCTTAGCCATTAGAGCAGGATCAACTTGATCTTTTGCGATTTGAGGAATTCTGGGGAGAAGGATTGCTTTTCTCCTGCCTTAATAAAAGTCTTGCTCAGGTTTGGGGCTTGGTTCTACCAACTCCCAATACCTTACCAGCTTACTAACCATAAAACCTGTTTCCTGCAAATACAAAAACAAGACCAAGTGTAAAAACACCAAAGAATCTAAAAGTAAAACTAAAATAAATAGTTGCCAAATTTCAAGTCCCCAGCAACGATGAAAAAAACATGACAGTGCCCAAGCGCACACACAAGTGGACGTGGTCATATCAAGTAGTAAAGGGACCTAATGAAAGCCAAGTATCGATCCCGCAGAGACTTGATCTAATAACTATTCTATTCTAATTCATAATTTAGATTCAATTGATGCAAGCGTAACCAAAAAGAGAGTTTTAAAATTGTAATCTTTGAATTAAAGTAAATAAGGCGTAAATAAAAGTCTTAGAACAATCAATAAGACAAAACCCAGGGTTACAGCACTCCAAACACTCATACTACGTTGTTGAACTTCATTCATTCACTTGTTTATCTTGGTTGTTGATTCATAGGGTTAATTGCATGATTATGGTCTCTCAACCTCTAATCGTTTACCTAATATGAACATTACAATTACATCATTCAGCGGGGATGTAACAATCCAATTAAGTATTTGAAAGTTATCATCTTACATTTGAATCAAGTAAGGCATCTAAGTACATCCCGGTCCTAGATGCTAATTCAAATTATTTATTTAATAAAAGAATAAAAATCATACTTTGTTTATTCCCACATTCTATCTCCTTATTCCCTCTCCCGAGATCAAAAGGTTGATAATATATGTATTTTATGGGTGATCAATACATAAAATAATTAAAACAAAAATAAACAAACAACCAATAATGATAAGAAAATCAAATGAAATCAATTCAAAACAATCATACTCATGTTCTTGGCTTTAACCCCTGAAAGAGGGTTTTTAGCCACTCATATCCATAATCACCATCCACTTAATTGCATGAATGATTAAAACCACAAAGATAGCTAAATTAAAGAAATACAAAACCTAAAAAGAAGTTGTGGTAGCCTCCAATGTTGTTCCAAGCGATCCAGGGGTTTCAAGATGTTCAAAACATGTTTTTAAGATGTTATATTTATAGTATACCACTCATAACCACAACTGGATTAGGTTTCAACGTCGTTCTTGTTAAGCAAGGCAAAATTATCTCAATTTTGTCCTCAACGTGTTGCTCTATAGTGTCAAATGTCATACTCCTTGCGAATCTCTACAATCTTGGAAGGTTACTATTTCGTGAAAATTATGATTTGTCTGATCACCACGATGTGGTGATATCGTGGTGAGCTACTAGTTTTTGAAAAATGCAATTTCATCTTTCACCACAATGCACCAAGCTGTAGACTTTTAAGAACTAGCAACTGGAACTTTACCGCAATGCGGAAATATCGCGCCCATATTCTAGAATTAGACAATTAGGAACTAGCTACTCACTACGATGCGTTGATATCGTGGTACCTCTCAAGATTTTGACAAACACCAATTTGTCCCTTTTTGCGATGCAGTGACTACAAAAATTGAAAGTTCTGACTTCTAGCTTGCCTTTCTGAGCTATGTTCCAATGCCTTTGTTTGCTCCCTTTACCCTTGCATATCATTAATGTGTCCAATTATGTCTAATTTATCAAAATTTAGTCCTGCAAACACTAATCATGTCCATTAGTTAAAGAACAAATTTAAAGCTCAATTACACTCAAAATAGCACATTATAGCACTCAGAACAAGTTCAAATCTGGGTGAATATTGGTGATTGAACATATAAATATGCCCAAGATCAACTGGTATGCAAAATAGGCACTGAGCATGAAGACACGAACATGTAAAATGAATGCAAGACCAAGCATAAAGATGTATTGAAATAATCTGAATAGCAAAAAAATTGATATATAGACACTTGGTCATGCCAACCTGAACTATCATGATCTGAATGCTAAACTAAAAATGTGGGAGCTAATGTTTAACCAAACTGGCCAAACTGAGCTAATTTGGGTCCAACCTATAACCCTACTAGGAAGGGCATCAGTACCTTACCAAGAGTCCAACACTGGTTGTATGGATCCACTAATCTAAATATCCTGAAGGACTAGAGTGTCACCCTAAACGGGTAGGTCCCTCTAAGAGAGAATCAAACCTATACTGGTAAGAAGACCTCTCATAACCTCTAGCTACGTAGTTTTGGAACTTAGGGACTACCACTAAAGTCATTGCCTTAAGCTGGCATGTAAGCCTTCATCCCTAAGTTCGCTCGGTGCTAAGTTCTACTCCCATAACTGAACTTGATACTGATAACATGATTAACATAATTCAATATAGACAATTTCCCAACATGATAATGTTATGAATTTGTCAACACAAACATGTTATAATTAACTCAAAATCTTAAAAGGTGTATTATGCATGATTATCTAGGTATCGGGTATCTATAACCCAAGAGCACTAAAAATATAATTAAATACGATAATATCGAGATAATGACATGATAGTACATTTCTTAAATTAAACTCAAGAACTCAATAATTTCATCAATGTAAGGAGTTATCATAATTGAAGTACTGAAGAGTGCTTGAACTTATGAGGATATACTTAATCATGGTTTAATTCAAGAAATAAATCAAAGAATTATGGAATTCATACTTTTCGTGGAGCCCTAAAACAAAAAGGTAAATTCAACTTGAGACGTTGGGAAACTTTGGGACTCAATGGGTGAAAGGATCCCATTGATGAATATCCCACATACCTAAATGTAAAAGCCAGAAGAAATTTTCTTGAGAATTGGACTTGCTTGATAAACCCTAGTTTCTTCTTGGGATAAGAGAATTGCTTTTAATTGTATAGGAGAAGTGATTTTGATGTTATGAGGGGTTAGGGTGATGTTTACCCTTGATAACTGATGTTTTAGGAGAACAAAGGACGTGGGTTTGGGTTAAGAAAGGGTGAAAATTACGAAAAATCTCCTATAAAAGGTGTAGAGATTCTGGGTCCCCAATCATTATGGATCGCCCTACGACTTGTGACGTCTGGTTATGAGTCATTGTCTGAAGCATGAGTCTTGGGTTATTAATTGGTCAGGCAACGAGTAAAAATTATGAATTCTAAGGTGTGACTACGAGTCGTATGCTGTACTCGTAACCACTGTGATTGCAACTTCGATTATACACAGGTTAGGTTACGAGTCCATGTAATGCCTTGTAAGGTTTGACTATGAGTCTTAGGCTAGACTTGTGATGAAAGGATTGGGTTCCTTGTTGGACACTACTATTACTATGAGTATCACCTTACGACTGGTAGTCACTTATTATGACTGGAAAGGTCAACTCCTTGTCACTAGAATAATTACTTTATTACTCACTGTTGTGACTACGACTGCTCGTAACGACTCATAAGATCTGGTTATGGGTCGTTATGTCAGTCGTAACCACTGGTAATTCATGAATACTTATGGAAAACTTGCATAACTTCTTACAACGGTTTCGGATCATAATGAGGCTAGAAACGTTGTAAAGATAATTGAGTGGCCCATCTCTTAAGGGGTCTAGAGCTTGGAAATTTGGGGTATTACACTTACTCATCTCCTCTCGGTCTCAGAGTGTTGCCTTACTAACCCTTACCTTGGATCCTAATTTCAACTATCTCTCGATCTCAAGTTGATTAGAGTGAAGTTAACCATCTTACGAAGATAATACAACTAAGCTTATTTCAGAAGTTAACCCCAAATCACCGTTGAATCACTATTGTGATTTCCTTTTCACAATCTCTATCTCTCTCTTGAGTTCAGTCAATACATGCTGGGTCATAATACCGTTAATATATCAATAAACTCAAAGGAAACACCAATACGTGCATCAACAATAATCTTGAAGGATTGAACATTTACCATACTTTGTTATATAGCTAGGGTTCCCACAACACTAGCTAAGGGAGATAAGCCACTCATGGTTGTGCAATAATTGAAGGAATTCATATTTGAAAACATTCAATAATCAAACAATAATCAACAAGTAAAAACCCAGAGATTCAACTAAATCAATAACCAAAATCAATATAATGTAATTCCAAGACAAAATTTGGATCTCAGAATCAAAATATATGTTTGTGAGTATATGGAGTGTATATACTCAATAGAAAACATCAATAGTGTATTTACAGAATACATGAAAATCCTAAAAAATAAAATCCTGAATAAAAAGGAAAAACAAAGTCGGTGGCTACTTGCAAATGTCACATACGGACCGTATGTTGCACATACAGACCGTATGTGGTCCTACGTATGTGACCACCCTTCCGGCATAGATTTTGCAACTCCCTAGACTTTGCACTTTTATATAGACAATGGTCACATACGGACCCTATGTAACCCATACGGACCATATGTGGCCATTTGTATGTTTTAGGCCTAAAGTACTGAACTTGTAACTCTTTGGACTCTTCCTCCCTGGACATATATTGGCCACATACGAACCCTATGTGGCGCATATAGACCATGTGTGGCGTTTGTAAGTTGGAGGGATTGGTTTTTCCTATAGCTTTGCCTCTGGACTTTTAGTTCTTCAACATACTCTGCTCACATATTCAAAGTAAGTAGAATATACGCCCAAAAATGCCTATGTATGTACCCAAAAACTTCAAATTTCTTCTTTTTTTTCAGATTTGCATCCAAAACCTAGTTTCCCGTAAAACATACCCAAAACACATCATATCTAACAAAACAACCTGAGAAACATGCATATTTTCATCATTTTAAGCATCGAAAGTGCTATATTTCTATAGCACATCAACACCCTCAACTTAGAACGTGTATTTCCTCAGGATACACAATAAAACAAAGAAAAATAAGATGCTTAACTTGGAGAAGCTAAGCTATCCAAGGCAGTCAATCAACACTTTAAGATCAAAACACATTATCATCTCCTAGTTTAACCATTCTAAACCAACCTTGAATAAACATGAAGCACAACATTGTGACACTAGGGGATCAAGATATGACATTACATTAGCAATAGACAACCATGCATATATACAACTTACACTACCCAAACTAGTAAGTATCTAGTAATATGACTCATGTGCCCTCACAACAAATAAGTTCTTCTTACTCATATGAAATAATGCATGTTAATGCAGGGGAAGAAGATACAATCACATTATAAGAGAAGTTCCAATTAATGTGTATTAAATACCATAGGCTTGCCCTTATTTTCTCTACCTTAGTTTTCGTACATTCAAGTTAGGATCACTATAGAACTTTGTTTGGCTTGTAATGTAGGCTTGGGGGGCTGGTATGGTATATATGGATACATCAAGTGACTAAGCCTCCTTGGCACTACACTAACTATGGGGTCTACACTTTAACCTATTTCCTTTTTATTCCACTCATATTTCTCCCTTTTTATCCTTTATTGCATATGTAGGTTGGGTGTGGTCTTTATTCTTTGTTTTTCACATTTTCATAATATTTTTTTCCTTTTTCTTTATCTACCACGCGCAACCCTACTATTTTTCCTCTTATTTTACCCTTCTACATGCCCACTTTACATAACACACCTTTATCATAGCCACCCTCAACTTAGGCGATTTACCTAAGTTGAGGTGCAAAAATGTCCAAGGACAAACAAGGCCAAAACAGGGTTTATTGCAACACAAATTGAAAGGTGAAAGGGGTCACAAGAAAAATAGGCTATATAGGCTAAAAATTAGGGATCAAGAGATATAATTCAACACGGAAGGTCATTTAGGATAAAAGTGGACTAACATCAAAAGCAACCTATGATACTTTCCTAACCAACTATCCTACAATCTAGGCAAGACTAACTGGGCAAGTCCTGGATTTAACACACAAAGGGAACTAAGTAATATATCACACACACATGGCACAGAGTCAATATTACAAGCTACTACCTATCCATTTCATGCAATTATTAGCAAATTATTATTATGTCCCTAATCCTATTGCCATACCAAGATCCACAATGGTCACTCATACTAACATTCACCCAATTCTAAAACACAAATTTTTTGGAGGGGGTATTATTTTTCTCAAAATCAATCAATCAAAAACACGACAACTTCCCTAAATATGTAAATAACTCTTAATTACACAAACGAAGAACACAAGACAAAACAAAACACAATACAACATTGATTTTAACCTAGACATTTCGGTTCTACAACCATATTGAGGCCAACAAGAAAAGAAGCACAACAACATAAACCTGCGGCGACTGGGGTATACCCTACCCCAACTAAAAAAATGTGTATTGTCCCCAATGCACTAAAATAATATAAATCAAAGGGAATGGGGACATAATTGGGACAAACTAGGTATCTGTGCCCCTTGGGTTGCCTCCCAAGAAGTATTTGATTTAACGTCACGACATGACTCAACTACTTCATCTACTAAGACTTCTCCAAGGCTCATATCATCAATTACCTTTACCTCTTCATGATTTCCCAAATAGTTTTTCACACACTGCTCATTAACTTTGAATGGAATATCACCATTTCTTTTTAGTTCTACAGCACCATAAGGGAATCCCCTAACCATAGTAAATGCCCCGGAATATCTAGACCTCAACTTGCCAAGAAACAAGTGAAGTCTTGAATTATACAACAATAACAAATCACCTAGTTTAACACATTTTTCTCAATCTTTATGTCATGATACAACTTTATTCTTTCTTTGTTTATGGTGGATCTCCTATAAGAACGGAGCCAAAATTCATTCAACTCATTTACCTTACCACATCTAAAATTTGCTACATCACGCCACTCAAATGTAGCCTTTTCAACGCCTATAGTGCCTTATGCTCAAGTTCAACCAGCAAGTGGCATGCCTTATCGTTTATACACTAATATAAAGAGGCACCTATGGGGGTCTTATAAGTTGTCTGGTAGGCCCACAATGGATCATCTAACTTTGTTGAATAATCAATCTTGTTGGAATTTACAATTTTTTCCAATATAGACTTGGTCTCTCTATTAGAGACCTCAACCAACCCACTTGTCGGAGGATGGTAAGGTGTTGCCACCTTGTGGATTACACCATATTTATCAAGAAAGGCTTTAAACAACTCGTTGCAAATATGAGACCCACCATCACTAATAATTGCATGTGGAGTGCCAAATTGAGAAAAGATATTTTTCTTCAAAAAGGTGGTGACACTTCTACCTTCGATGTCTAGAAGTGCAACTGCCTTCTCCCATTTAAACACATAATCAACCACAACCAGAATATACCTCATACCATAGGAGCTTACGAACGGACCCACGAAATCAATTCCTCATACATCAAATAACTTCAACTCTAGAATAGGTGTCATGGGGAGTTCATGGCATCATAAAATATTGCCTTGATGCTGACATTGGTCACAGGGTTGCGTAAAATCATAAGCATCCTTGTAAATTTTTTTCCAGTAAAACCCATGCTGCAGAATTTTGTAGGATGTACAAGTACCACTATGATGACCCTTAATTAGTGAGGAGTGACAAGCTTCCAGAATGCTCATTATCTCTATCTCTGGGATACATCTCCAAATTACCCCATCCGCACAAACCATAAATAGATATGGCTTATCCCAAAAGAACTTTCTTACCTCATGCATAAATGTCCTTCGCTGCTGGAAGGACAGACTTTCTCAAACAAGATCACTTGCCACATAGTTGGCAAAATCAGCAAAATATGGGATTAAATCTTGAGATGCTGCCAAGACCCGCTCATACAGAAATTATCATCTTTATAAGGATTATCCCCTAATTTTTGCATTACCTCATCCTCAAGTCTAGAAAAGTGACCAACAACCTAGTTTTCAGTGCCTTTTCGGTCCTTCACTTCAAAATCAAACTCTTACAACAAGAGAACTGACACGACCCAACTAGAACTTTTTCATAATGGGCATCTCAAGCCCAACAAGGACCGGATATTGCATCGTTACCCAATCCAACCCAAAAACATATACCCTGAGTCGGATAAATTTCAAACATATAATAAAATAGAGCAATTAATCAACACAAAGACTTTGGGATAGGTCCAAGACCATGTCCAACCCAAACAAGTCTAACCGTCCAATGCTCAACCAACAACTACAACAAAACCAAAATAATTATCAGGTCCATATCCAAACCATAGATAAATAGAACAATCATAAATAAAATACAGTCATACGGTATTAACCCTAATACCAATACCAATGCCATGGTTGACACCACTATTGACACCGCCCATACCAATCCATAGTTGTCTCACAAAGCCTCTATCCAAAATCCAAACAATATCCGATCGGGACATGCTCCCGACCATAGCAAAAATCAATGTCCAAGACTAAACAAATGAAAATATATGAAACTAAAAGCAAGATATGGAGCCTTTCGAAGTATGGAAGCTCACCACTTCTAGTCAACACAAGCTACTCTTGAGTCCAATCACTGAGTAAGAGGTGTAGCATGACGAACACCTGCATCGCGTGAGGATACAATGTCGAAGATGATTTGCGGTTGGAGCACTAGCATATAACACAAAGATAAGGATAAAATAATGCCAATAGTTTAAATTCAATCCACCAATACATATAAATAATGAAATACATAAATATATATATAATATGCCGAGGTAGGGAACAAGATTAGCAAGAACTTTGGAAACATTATCCTATACCAAGCTCTCCCCTAGATGGAAGGGTCCTAGTGCCTGTAGCCACACGAACCGAAGAATATCCATAACCGTATATGCCTATATAGGGGAATCAAACCTCCCGACATAGTCAAGGTGACTTAAGTACCAATACATGAAGTAAGGGGGACTCGAACCTCCCTTTTATATGTTCATTCGGGGGACTCGAACCACTAGGTCATAAGAAACTTGCACCGGTTAGCACGGTTTCATGTGTTAGTCCTTCAGACTTAACTTTCTTGTCCCGGATACACATCCCACTTTAAAGCCCAATTTAAAACCATCATTTCAAATACACAAGCATTAAGTCAATTACTTACCAAAGGCACTTCGTTGGTATCATCATACCAACACTACTTGCAAGTATACCATATGCCATTACCATTATCAATCAACCAATCATTCTTTTGACTTTGGGACTCAAACCCATTGTCTATAAATACACTTATTCAATTCAATGTTTAAGGACTCGAACCTATTGTCTAACAAACACATAAATCAAGTTAGTGTTTAGGGACTCAAACCCATTAACCCAATTAAACTACTAAGGTTACTATTTAAATTATTACATTGCCAACAAGGCCTTCACAAAACTATTTACCAACCATTCATATTCTTTCGGCCAATGTCGTAGGTCATAACACCATTTAACAAGTGACTAGTGTATTCACTTAGGCATTTTCACAAATACTTTGAGGGCATATCATTACCATAACCAAAACCAAAGTAAAAACCATCAAGTTTTAGGTTACCCATGACCCATTTGTTAAACCATAATTACCAAGCACTCACATGTGCACACCATCACCAAAAACATGTATAAACACAAGTTAAATCACGTGTAAACAATACTCAACCATATGCAACAAAACACTCAATTTTGGTTTTTAAAACGACCCTTTAAGAATCAAAATCACACTTTAAAACACATGATATTTATGAACTAAAAATTAGGGAAGAGTCACATGCTTTATTCAAGAAGATTCGCGAAAGAAACTTGAATCTTGAGCCTCTAGATAAATACCTTTGAAGAACCCTAGCTCCAATTTTCTTGAGAGAGTTTAGAGAGGATTTTGTTGTGTTTTGATCTTTAAAAGTTTGTTATAAGAGACCACAATATGTTTTAAGGCATTGGAACTTAAGGGTTTTGGGGTGGGAAATGTCAAAAATGTCCTCAGCTTAAAAGCTGAAAACATGTGTGCAGGGGGGTATGACCACCCTACCCAAACCGTACCCTATCATATGAGTGGTACCCACTACTCGTACCTTAGACATCAACTTGGACGCCAACACTGTCAAAAAAATAAGTTCTTAGACCAACTCGATCCAATCATACAACTGGTACCCCCTAACCCGTACCCTAAGCAGCATCCGCAAGACTAAACTTAGGGCATCATATGACTTAATAATATACCATTCATGCCCTAACATACGACTAGTATGATGCCTAATCTTACCTTGGATAGTAAGTGACATAGGACACACTGTAAATTACTGATAGGGGACTCCAAACCATACAACATTATACGAATCGTAGCATAAGTCGTATGATGTCCAGAATGCTTAACTTAGGATATTTTCTATGGGTCCAAAGACAAGGTTTTTCAATTCTCCCTTACTAGGATTATTCATACTAGAATGACAGGTAAGGAAACCACAAGCACGAGTTAACACATTATTACACATCACACTAACCTTTAACCAACATAGAAAATAAAGATGCAAGGAAATAAATCTTTCCTTTAACTAAGTTAGAAAATAAAGATATGATGATGGACACATGCCTTCCGCATGAATTTATGGAATAAGAAACAAATACGGATACTTGGACTTTATGTACTCTTCTGCTTCCCAAGTAGATTTTTCAACCTTATGATTATTCCAAAGGACCTTTATCGAAGCCACATTCTTTGTCTGCAATCAACGAACATGACAATCCAAGATCTTTACCGAAACTACCTCATAAGATAAGAAATCCAAGATACTCGATTATTTCAATGGAACAACCGATGAAGGATCACATACACACTTTGTCAACATAGAAACATGGAAAACAGGATGAATGGAGCTCAAACTAGTAGTCAACTCTAACTCATAAGCAACATTGCCAACCCTCTTCAAGACCAATTATGGGGCAATATACCGAGGACTTAACTTTCCTTCTTACCAAACCACTTTACTCCCTTCATGGGAGATACCTTTAAGAACACTCAATCTCCAACATTGAACTCCAACTCCCTACGCCTCACATCTGCGTAGGACTTTTGGTGACTTTGAGCGACTTTCAATATATCAAGAATCACCTTCACCTTCTCCAAGGCTTGGTGAACCAAATCTGGACCAAACAAGTTACCCTCATAAACTTCATACCAACCAATACGAGAATGACATCTCCTACTATACAATGTCTCAAAAGGAGCCATACCAATGCTAGAATGGTAGCTATTATTATAAGCAAACTCAATCAAAGAAAAATGGTCAAACCAATAACTAACATAGTCAATCACATGAGCACAAAACATATATCCAATGTCAGAATGGTCCTCTCCGCCTGCCCTTCTGACTGCAGGTGGAAAGTATTACTAAGGCACACCTTAGTTCCTAAACTTTTCTGAAATAACTTCCAAAAGTGAGATGAGAATGGAGTACCATGATCTAAAATGATAGAAATAGAAGCACCATGCCACTTTACTATCTCCATAAGATACAACTTAGCATAATCCTCCGTCGAATAACTAGTCCTCACCTGTAAAAAGTAAGCAGACTTGGTCATCCTATCCACGTGCTCAACTTTCACCTATTGACACACCATACCCTTAGCCACATATTTAGCCACATCTAGCTTCATTTTATTATACTAATAGAACTCCTTAAGATCATGATACATCTTTGTCGAACCGACATGAATAGTATAACAAGATCTATGAGCTTCATCCAAAATTCTTTCCCTCAAACCATCGATGTCAGGTACATAAAATCTGCCTTGATACCTTAAGATACCGTCTCCACCAATCACAAAGCCAACAAGCTTATGTTGACCTATATTTTCTCTAATATTCATCAAGTATGCGTCGAACAATTTCTTTTTTTTATCTGAATAACCAGAGACGACTGCAATACCTGATGCACAAACACACCACCATCCTCAGAGTCCATGAGACAAATTCCATGATTAGCCAAACGTTGAATATACTTCACCAATCCTGCTTATCCTCACCCACATGAGCTAGACTACACATGAATAACCTGTTAAGAGCATCAATAACTATGCTAGCTTTACCTTGATGATAGTGAAGACTCATATTGTAGTCCTTCAGCAACTCAAGCCACTTTCTTTGCCTAATATTTAACTCTTTCTAAGTAAACACATACTGTAAGTTCTTATGATGAGAAAAGATATCAACATGAACACTATAGAGATAATGACACCAAATCTTCAGCGCAAATACCACAGCTAACAACTTCAAGTCATGAGTAGGGTATTTCTTCTCATGAACTTTCAACTACCAAGAAGCATAGGCCACCACCCTACCATACTGCATCAAAACACAACCAAGCCCAACACGTGAAGCATCATAATACATTATGAAGCCATCATTAACCTCCGATAGGGTCAAAACCATAGCTGAAGTCAAATTATCCTTTACTTCTAAAAACTACCCTTGCACACATCCAAACATAAGAACTTGACCTTCTTCCAGGTTAATCTAGTCAATGGGGCAGCTACAGTAAAAAAATGTTCCACAAATCTCCTATAGTAGCTGGCTAAACACAAGAATCTCTTAATATCGGTTAGAGTCGCAGGTCTAGGCCATTTCTTAACTGCCAAAACCATTTGTAGATCCACCATGATTACCTCACTAGATATAACATAACTAAGGAAGGTCAAAACCTTCATCCAAAACTCACGCTTTGAGAACTTGGCATACAAATATTGATCTTTCAAGGTCTGTAATATGGCATGGAGGTTATTGACATGATCCACCTCACTCTTAGAATAGACCAAGATTTCATCAATGAAGATAATGATGAAAAAATCAAGAAATTGATGAAAGAGCCTATTTATCAAATCCATAAATATTGTCGGAGCATTGGTCGATCTAACAGACATAACTAGAAACTCATAGTGACCATACCGGGTCCTGAAGGCGGTTTTAAGAATATGCATTTCCCTAATCTTAAGATGATGATAACCCAACCTAAGATCAGTCTTAGATAACCACTTCACACCTTGAAGCTGATCAAATAAGTCGTCGATCCTAGGAAGAGGATACTTATTCTTTATGGTCACCTTATTCAATTTACAATAATCAATGCATATTCAAAGAGAACCATCCTTCTTATTCACGAACAATACTGGAGCACCCCATGAAGACACACTAGGATGGATAAAACCTTTATCTAAAAGACCCTTCAGTTGCTTCTTAACCTCCTCCAACTCAGTTGGAGCTATTCTATAAGGAGGGATATGAATAGAACGAGAGTTTGAAATAAGATCAACCCCAAAATCAATTTCATTATCGAGAAGAATACTAGGAAGATCATCAGGGAAAACCTCGAGAAACTTATTAACTACAGGAACAGATTCTAGAGAAGGACCTTCTGAGTTAGAATTTTTAACCCAGATAAAATGATAAAAACACCCTTGGGAAATCAACTTTCAGTCTATAAGATATGAGATGAACCTTTCCTTAGGCACTAAAGAACCCCCTTCCCATAGAATGACCAACTTATTAGGAAATTTAAACATGACCTTGTGGGTCTGAAAATCTAAGAACGCACAACACTAATGCAACCAATACATCCCCAATATGATTTCAAAGTCAACCTTATTTAACTCTATCAAATCTAAAAGAGTTTCTCTACCACTAACAGATACCATACACTCCCTATAGACACTCCTAGCAATCATAGATTCACTAACTAAGGTAGATATAGAAAAAGGATCAAAAATAAAATCAGGACCATACACAACCACAAATGGGGTCACATAAGAAAAAATGGACCCTAGATCAAGTAAACAATGCACTGGAAGAAAAGTTTTAATATACCAGTAACACCATCAGGAGATGCCTTAGAATCCTAGTAGGATGCAAGAGCATATAAATAATTTTGGCCAGTGTCGATGCCAGAAGAAGAAACAGATGTAGAAGTAGACCTCTTTAGTGCAGGAGAAGATGAAGAGGCAACCAGAACTTTGTTATCCCTAGAAGCCATTTTAGCACGATATTCACACTGCATGTGACCAGTCTAACCATAATAAAAACATATGTCATTTCCTTCCTAATAGAACCCATGGTGAGACCATCCACAAAATCTATAAGAAAGGTGGGATGGAGCTGACTAAGCCCCACTAGCCTGAGATTAGGCACCCTGTGCGTGAGACACTCCATCATTCTAAGACAGATGATCACCTGATAACTTTATTTTTGGAGAACTAGTTGTGTAGAAAGAACCAGAACACCCCCACTTATTCATTGGCCACATACCACTATCTCTACCAGTTTGCTCAGAGGGCTTAAATTTCTTCCCCTTCTTCTCACTAAACCCAGCCTGCTTCTTTTTTCTTCCTCAACTTATTGTATGTACACAACTAACCTATAGATATCCATGTCCTTGATCATCAAAACAACTTTACTCTTAAGGATTAACTCATTAGACAATGCCAAAGGTAACTTATGCATTCTAGCCTTCATGCTAGAAACCAACTCCGGAGCATACCTAGACAACTGATGAAATTTCAAGGCAAACTCCTTGACAAACATCCTACCTTGCCTCAAATTCACAAACTCTTCTGCTTTTTCCTCTCTCAAATCCTGAGGAAAGAAGTGGTCCAAGAAGGCACTACAAAAGTCATCCCATAATGTAGAGTCAATACCATATCCCCTATATTGTTCTGATTCCTCATACCATTAGTATCCTACATCCTTCAGCTTATATGTGGAGAACTCCATGCCCTCCATATTAGTAGCATGCATAATATGAAAAATCTTGTCCATCTCATTAATAAAATCTTGAGGATCCTCCTCAACATTTTAACCAGTAAACATAGAAGGATGCAACCTCATGAACTAGCCAACCCATGTGGCCTCAAGATATGGAGTAACATGAAAGTGATGCTTTTACTATGAAGTACCAACTAAGTTAACAGAGAAATGGAGCGAAGGAACTCAGCATTAGTAGCATCCTCTTGAGGTGACTGAGTATGAGTATCACCCTTGGGAGTAGGATCAGTTGGGATAGGTGGAACCCTACGAGGACAGTCAGATATGGGGACCCTTGACTGAGTCTGAACTCCAAAAGTAGAGCGCATCCCATCAATATTATCCCCAGTTTGGATGAAGAAGTTTGAATAAACATCAGATCTTCTTGGAGGCATGATATGAAAGATAAGCAAACAGAAATCAAAAGAATACAAGACCTTAGACTTTATAGCTTGAATTAAGATAACAAGAAAATAAAATATTCCTAAATATCTTGTAGCCTCTCTTTTATAAGTGTGGCATTCTACACACCCTTAAAAGAGACTCTAATCAACATGGCTTTGTGGCCTCCCAACTGACCATGAACCTAGGCTCTGATACCAACTTCAAATGACCTAAACATGGCCTTGTCGTAATAAGCATATCAACCCCAACAAGGATTTAAGATTGCCCCGCTACCCAATCCAAACAACCAATATATACCTTAAGTTGAATGAATTCCGAACATATAACAATATAGAGCAATCAATCAACACAAAGACTTTAGGATAGGTATAAGAACATGACGAACCAAAACAAGTCTAACCATCCAATGCTCAACATACAACCACAATAAAACAAAAATAATAACCAAGTTCATATTCATACCATAACAAAATGGAATAATCATAATTCAAATATAATCATACGGTATAAGCCCCAATACAAATACCAATGCCAAGGATGAAACCACTGCCGACACCACCCATACCAGCCTATAGTAGTCTCGCAAAGCCTCTATGTGTAATCCCAACAACATTCGATTGGGATATGCCCCCGACCATATCCAAAACCAATGTCCAAGACTAAACTAATTAGAACATTAGAAACTGAAAGCAAGAAATAGAGTTTTCCAAAGTATGAAAGGTCACCACTTCTAGTCAACACAAGCTATTCTCGAGTCCAATCACTGGGTAGGAGGTGTAGTATGACCAACACCTGCATTGCATGGAGATACATCATCAAAGATGGTTAGCAGTTGGAACTCTAGAATGTAACTAAAGGATTAGGATAAAATAATGACAATAGTTCAAATCCAATCCACAATGCATATAACTAATGCAACAGACACATACACATAAATATATACATCATGCCAGGGTAGGGAATAAGATTGGCATGATCTTTGGAAACATTAGCCTGGGTTGTGTAGCATGACCATCATAGAACAAAGTACCCATGAGTTATATTGGACCAACGCGCCCCTAGTTAAAAGGGCCTTAATGCATGTAGTCATATGAATCAGAGATTATCCATAATCGTATATGCCTATATAAGGGACCAAACCTTTCGACCTAATCAAGGTGACTTAAGCACCAATACATTAAGTAAGAGGGACTTGAACCTCTATTTTATATGTTCATTCGGGGGACTCAGACCACCTGGTCATAAGACACATGCACCTGCTAGTGCAATTTCCAGTTTTAGTCCTTCAAACATCTCTTTTATTGCCCGGCTACACATCCCTTTTTAAAGACCAATTTAAAACAATCATTTCACATACACAACTATTAAGTCAATTACTTACCAAAGGTACTTCATTGGTATCTTCATACCAACACTACTTGCAAGTATACCATATGCCATTACAATTATCAATCAACAAACAATTCTTTTGACATTGGGACTCAAACCCATTGTATACAAAGACACTTATTCAATTAAAAATTTAGGGACTCAAACCATAGTCTAACAAAGATATAAATCAAGTTAGAGTTTAGGGAATCAAACCCATTTACCCAATTAAACCACCAAGGTTACCATTTAAATTATTACATGTCCAACAAGGCATTCACAAAACTATTTACCAACCATTCATATTCATTCAGCCACCTTAGTTCAAAATACCTTTTTATATGTGACTCATTTATTCTCTTAGGATTTTTCACAAACACTTTGAGGGAATATCATTACCATAACAAAAACCAAAGTAAAAACCATCATGTTTTGGGTTAACCATGATGTATTTATTAAACCATAATTACTAAGCATCCATATGTGAAAACCATTACCAAAAATATGTATAAGCACAAGTTAATATAAGAGTAAACAATACTCAAACATATCCAACAAAACCCTTAATTTTGGTTTTCAAAACCACTATTTAAGAATAAAAATCAAACTTTAGAACACATGATAATTATGAACTAACAGTGAGGGAAGAGTTTAGAGGGAAGATTCAGATGTTTTATTCAAGAAGATTAACGAAAGAAACTTGACTCTTGAGACTCTAGATGAACACCTTTGAAGAACCCTAGTTCTAATTTTCTTGAGAGGGTTTAGAGAGAATTTTGATGTGTTTTTATCTTTTAAAGTATGTTATGAGAGGCCATAATAAGTTTTAATACACGGGAACTTAAGTATTTTGGTGTGGTAAATGTCCAAAATATCCTCAGCTTAAAAGCTAAAAATATATACATAGGGAGGTATGACCACCCTACCAAACTGTACCCTATCATACGAGTGGTACCCACCACTCATAACCTAGAAATCAACTTGGACCTAAACACTGTCCAATAAATAAGTTCTTATACCAACTCATATCCAATTATATGATTGGTACCCCCTAACCCATACACTAGGCAGGATCTTTTAGATAAAACTTAGGGAACTATACGACTTAGTAATAAAACATTCATGCCCTAAAATATGACTAGTAAGATGCCTAATCGTACCATATATAGTAGGTGACATAGGACACACTGTGAAACGTACAATTAGGGGACCCTAAAATATACCACATCATATGACTAGTATGCATAAGTCGTATGACGTCCAGAATGCTCAACTTAGGAAATTTTCTAAGGGTCCAAAGCCAAGGTGTTTTAAGAACCCAACGAATCTATCTCGGTTTGGCATCCTTTCTTGACATCAAGTACCTTAGTGTTACTTGGTCTATGTGAACTATGATCCTGATGCCAATCAAACAGGACCTAATTTTTTTAAAGGCAAAAACCACCACAAGTAACTCTTGCTCTATAACTATATAATTTTTCTATTAAGCGTTTAAACACTTACTAGTATAGTAGATAGGATGAAGGTTCTTCTCTCTCTTTTTACCTAGTAAAGCACCCAAGGACACTCTACTTGCATCACACATGATCTCAAATGGTGCAGACCAGTCAGGGGCACAATGATAAGAGTCGAAATCAACCACTCCTTAAGGAAATTGAAGGCCTTGAGACATGAATCAATGAACACAAATTTCATTTCTTTCTCTAAAAGCTTGCACAGAGGATTTGTAATTTTAGAGAAGTCCTTGATGAACCTTTATTAAAATCCTTCATGGCCCAAAAATCTCTGTATGCCTCTAATTAAGACTGGAGGTGGAAATTTTTCAATTACCTCAATCTTAGCTTTGTCCACCTTAATGCCATGTTTGGAGATCTTGTGCTCAAGAATGATACCTTCTTTCACCATGAAGTGGCATTTTTTCTAATTTAGAATCAAGTTGAACTCTTCATATCTCTATAGTGCACCAGCAAAGTAGGACATATAGTCATCGAATTAGTCCCCAACCACTGAAATGTCATCCATGAATACTTCAATTATGTACTCCACCATGTTAGAGAATATTGACATCAAACATCTTTGAAAAGTGGCAGGAGCATTCCACAATCTGAATGACATTCTTTTTAACACAAAGGTCCCATAGGTGCAAGTGAACATCATTTGTTCTTACTGCTCGAGAGTAATAGTGATTTGATTGTAGCCTAAGTACCTATAAAAAACAATACCAACCCTGCCTGCTAGTCTATGCAGCATCTGATCTATAAAAAATATATGGAAATGGTCCTTTTATGTCCAAGTGTTCAGCTTCCTGTAATCCATTCAAACTCTCCAACTGGTCACTGGTTTTATGGGCACAAGTCCATTCTTTTCATTAGGGACAACTATGATTCCCCTCTTCTTTGGTATGCATGAACCAGACTCTTCCACCTTTTGTCTACCTTGGGGAAAACTACTCCAACATCTAACCAATTAATTATTTTTTTCTTTATAACCTCCTACATAGGAGGATTTAATTATCTCTAATGCTCGATACTAGGAATGTATTCTGTATCAAGCTATATCTTTAGTGTACATATACCTGGTGGAGTCCCCACAATGTATGAATTGTCCACAGGATAGCTCTCTTGAATTTTTGTAACATAGATATCAAAGCCTCAACATGTGTTCCTACCAAATTTGTTGCAATAATCATTGGTAAGGTATTGTTGGTCCCCAAGAATGCTGACTGTAAATAAGATGAGAGGTCTTTTAATTCCAATATCGGTGGCTCCTTAATGAATGGCTTTGCAAGTGGTGTGGCTCTATTTTTTAAATAAAGAACCAACTTCTTAGGGTCATACATATACAAATCTCTACCATGCAATACACCAACCTTCTCATCATATTCTCCTATCGCATTACTCATAAAATTCATAATCACTGTGGCTAATGCTTCAACCCATTATCTTTCTTCGATAAACAAATCTTCTGTAACCACATCATCCTCCACAATATCTATAACTAATAATACTAGCATAATCTCTGGCTACTGCACGGTTATACATATATTTCAAACTACTTGCTCATTAGTTAGTTTGAAGGTGATCTCCTCTAAGCCCATATCAGTCAATACCCGACCAGTGGATAGGAAGGGTCTACCCAATATAATTAAAGCTTAGATATCCACCTCATAGTCAAGAATTATGAAATCTGTTAGGTATGTAAAGGATGTCACCCTTGCATCCACATCACATAAAACACCTACTAGTTCCTTCACGAATGAATTGGCCATAAGTAGCCTCTTGGATATGGATTTAAGTGCCTCTATCCCCAACACCTTGTATACCACCAGTGGAATTAAATTTATGTCAGCTCCCAGATCACACAAAGCCTGTTTGAATTAAAATGGCCCTATAGAGCATGGAATAGTGACTACCCCGAGGTCCTTTCTCTTTTCTACTAATGGTGCAGAAGGTATCATACTACACTATTGCCACTGGTTATTAGACACATCTACAACCTAGTCATCACAATCATCACTCTCATAATCATCGTCACTATAGGTCAGCTTCTCAAACTCTGCCTTATAAGGCTCATAAGTAACAATAATATTATTCTTTGTCTTCTTCGTATTCGGCACAAAGTGATCATCAGTTAGGGAACTACTCTTTGTGTTGATAGCCAGATAAAGAACAATATTTAGAGGATTATATACCATGTCAAGGGAGAGGGGATAGTCTTCTTTTAGTTTAAAGTGGCAAAAATATGCCCAAACTGATTCTCTAACTTCTTAAAGAAGTTGTATATGACTTAACCCTCTGGGTCAACCCTAAAATATTAGCCTTAATCTCTTTAAGGAAAATTTCTTGACTCTCCTGAACCTTCACCAGCTTGGAAAACATTACTTCCATTCTTGTTTCCATATCTTAGCTACCAGGTGGAATGTATCTATCTTAATAGTAGTTTCAAACTTTGTACTTAGCTCTTGGGCTCAGAAACCCGCCAACTGATGATTTAGATACTTTGTCTCCTCCTCTAACCCAGACTCATAAACTTTGGTGTCTGAACCTTGTGCTCCTACTGTGTTAACTTTCCCAGAACTTGTTGTCGTAAACTACTTTTCCAGCAACCCAAGATCAATCCTCAACAATGCAATCTTTTGCACTATAGAGTCATCATCTACTCACTAGTCGCTGAAGGCACCAATAGTATAAGTTCTAGAGCCCCTCTCAGCCTCTCAAGTTTTCCACCCTTAGTAATTGAGAGAAATTTTATTTAGAATATCTAAGGCTACCATCCAATATAGTCTTACAAAAGCTCAACCAGAGATGGTGTCTGCCATGGCTCTAGAATTAATGGTCAGGCCTTGTAGAATATCTCTAATAAGCTCATCCTTGAAATTCTATGGTTGGAAACCATACTTAGATTCTTCATTATCTTGAACCAAGCCTTGTCTAAGAAGATCTGTCGCTATATGGAATGAGTTGCGTAGGAACTTCTTGAATCAATTCTTTCTTTCATCCATGATGTTTTAGCTTAAGGATGAGATTTACAATTTCAGGCATCACTCAATTCAAGCTTCAAAGTCTTCTACATCTGCTGCAACCACTGGAACTCCACCTATCTTGTCTGAAGCATTTAGAATTGTATTAACATAACTTCCCAAGAGCCATGGACCTGAAATCCCATCAGCAATGGAGAAAATATTGTCCCATAATTCTAAACTTTCATATTTATCACATTTAGCATGTACAAGTGTCAGCATAGAGCCTGTTTCCATAGTTTTATCCTGAATCAGCAAAGAGAGTTGTTGCTCAGTATCACTTTCAATTGTGACATTAAAACCATTATTAAAAATGCACCATATTTTTCCATTACAATTATGGACCATGTGTGGCATCTGTAGTCTTCTTCTGTACTTATTTATGTATCTGACATGCTGAAATAGTTTCAATATTTCTACAAAAGAAAACTTATGTGCCCTATTTAGCATTTAAACTCTCTGGAAAGCCTTTTGAGACTTCACAGATCTAACGTTCCACACTAAAGCTTTCGTCCTTGTTTATTAGAAGAGTTGGTGCTTCCTCTTTTAGACTGAGATCTACTTGACAAGGTCTTTTCAGTGATGGGCTGCTTTTTATTTTTCCTTGCTTGTTTAACCAGTTTATTAAACCTTGGAAAGACATCTGTATCTCTTAGAATTTGGCCATCCATATTATCATTAATACTCCCCTCCTTACCCCCCTTCCAATAGACTTGCACCTCCCTCCATTTCATCAAATTGATGAGTAAGTATATCATAAAGTACTGAGTTAGGTTGTGCTGAGTCTCCACACTACACTGTTTCCACTTGATATTCAATAGCTAATGGAATATCCACTATAGCTAAGCTATTATTCATTGAGTCATCTTAATTAACTTCTTTCTTCATTAACACTTCAGAATCATTACCCTTTTAACTTTTGTAAGTTACTTTAGCATTGTTAACATTGTTTCTGGGACTATCTCTGCTAACCGGACTTTTCTTCTTGTGTTGATTCTCCTTCTCCTTCCCCACTTCCACCTTCTTTTCAACAAATGATGAGATTTTATTATTACGTGTAGTAGATAACATATTCTTATCTTACTTACATGTCTCTTGTATTGCAGATTCCTTATGGCTCCTGATATCTTGAAAAGCTACTTTAGCTATCTGATGGAAGGACTTGGTTACCCAGTCCTTTGTTGACATCCACTTATTTCCTTCCACAGTATTAGTGACATCATTTTTCTTATCTTCTAATGTAATAACTTTCTTATTATTCTGAATGTTCTCCTGTTTTCCCCAATCAATGAATTAAGCTGATTAGAAGTAGTGATCTTTACAGTTGTGATAGCCTTCTCTCCTTGATAGCCTTTCTCAAGTATGATTATTCACGAATAATAGTTTTTTTACTCAAAGACTTCAAAATACGTCCATAACATATGAACAAATTACTTAAATATAAGAAGATTGTGTTTGTAGTAGAAAAGACATATATCATATAACAAAATACTTAAAGCTCATCAAAACTAAAACTATCATTTTCAAATATATAAAAGTTGTTATGTTATACACCTACAGGACATGTGCATAGAAATTTATTTTGGACATACTGATAAATTTGAGCTCTCGTAACAAAATTAATCTCCCTTGTACTTTTTGCATGGACCATAGAACATATTTTGTAGAGATGACAATTTTGTTGAATTGTATTGTTTGAGTTAAAAGTAAATGGTTCATGTATAGAAGATTTTGGTGAATGAATAAGGAAAATAAACTTAAATATTGACCCACTCAATTTTGAGAATTTAGGGTTCTTTCACTGTTATTACAGGATTTTTCAGGTCATGATGACACCTACTATTACCCACTAGTAGGTAAACCAACCCGTTGTTCAAAACAACTAGTAATAGACTATCAAAAAGAATAAAGAAAACAAAAAAGAATAAAGAAAACAATAGAAAAAATCTAATAAAGAGTAACATATTGATGAAATCCCAGGACTCGATTTCCTCAGTACAAGAGCTTCTAATACAATCAGAGTACAAAGTGAAATATAGAATAAATGTACGTGTACAAACAAATTTCGAATACAAAGTAGAGATAAGTCAAATCAATATGAGGGAGAGAAGAAACACCCAAAATGTCAGGAGCTCACCAAAAATATCTGATCAAAAGATGTTCTGTACAATGCACAAGTCAATGGCAAGAACTCGTACTATGATCTGCAGGTTGTAGAAGTATAGTATAAGTACCAAATGCACAGTACTCAGTAGGCATCGACCGATGGAGCTTCAAAGTTAATGCAAGGACTCGACAAACAACAATCATAGTTATACCTATACAACCCCCCATAAGGTCGATAAATATAAACACCAAACAATCATATTGGTGATAGACAATATATATGAATGAATGAATGTAGCACAAACTGATAATACCATGCCAAATCCAAGTGACATAATGTACTAAGTGTATAAATCTCCTCTACCTCAATTGCTCGCACAGGTAGGACCTATGGTAGTCATTCTTCTTTAGAACTGTAGTTCACGGACAAAGGATCCCGTAGGGGACTTAAGATATCCATATACACTTTGATCCTAAAACAGGACTTCCAATAACTATCACAATTGATCTACTCCATCCAGTACTTGAGAGATACAAAAATATAATAAGTTTTCAAACTCAAATTGAGACTAAAAGAGTGTAAGTCTATAAATTTATTGCCCTATATCAAGTTCGGGATTAAAACAATATTATATCATAGACAAGGTTGAATTCTACATCGACCAATATAAATAGTAGTGATAAAAGAGTGGATTAATAAGGGATAAGAATCAACCTCGATATAATTTCCAAAATAGCATACTTAGTTCCAAAAGCTCATAATGCATAAAATAAGGTGGTACAATTCTTAATGTAAAAGAATCCATTTTAAAAATGAAAAGTAGGAATAATTCCCCTTTTAGAAAATAGTAGTAAAATCAAGGTTTATTTGGAATCATATCACTAAGGGAGCATAAATGTGCCTAAAAGTATGCATGCCATTACCAGTATCCAAACAGTGCAACCATAAGTGCCTACACATCTATAAACTAGAATCTCATCCTTTTAAGGATAGAATACACATGTGAAGTTCAAATGGAATCGTAACAACAACCTCAGGATCAACTATATATGATTAACATAATAAAGCCTCATAACTTGGAAAACTAAGAAGATCAAGGGTATAAAACTGATACAAAGTTCTAACAGGGGAATGCCACATAAATCACTAAGTCCTATCATAAGTCCTATAGTAAAGGCTCCGTAATGCCAATCTATGCCTAAACAAGTCCATAAACAAGGATAATATGATTCTAAGAGCATACCAACATTCTAGGCTAAGGTTTGGGTCACATTTCTATTTCAAATTCTCTGGATAGGTTAAGTCATGATATAATAGTCATAATCCAATCTTATATGCTCTACTTAGCATGCGATCTATACGTAACACGATTTCATTGAGAAAATTAGACCAAAGCCTACCTCGATGCCCAACCAAAATCTCAAATCACCCATGAATATTTTTTTATTGCCCCACAATCCCTAAAATGATGTTCCATTATCAAAATAATAATCTAAATGTTAATAGGAATAAAAGGATATCCATATTGCAATATAAAACTCTTGGACCAAAATTAGGTCTAAAATTAGCCCCAAGGGACCGCTAACGAAATCCCAAAATTGAATCCACCACGAGGTCTCTCAAAAAACAAGGATTGTGTGCTCAAAAGTTGAGCATAAATAAGGTGTAAATCAGGGCTCAAATCAGACCTAAAATATAAGTGAAAAAGAGGGGAAAAAAGAATTAAATAAAGGATTTAGGCTGAAATCTTACAAAGAAACTAGTAGGAAGTGATCATCTCAATATGCTCTACACATCCACACCTCCAACATATGATTTCCCAGTCTTCTACATGCCCTAGGGTTTAATAATAACAGATTGGTACTTAGAATAATGAGAGAAAATTGGGAAAAACAATAATATATTGTCCCAGGGGTTATTTATTGCGACTGTGCGGACGTCTAGCCATGATCGCGATACACAAAAGAGTTGTTCAGTGCAAAAATAAGGGATGTGTCACAAATGCGACGGCTTAGAAAGATGAGCTATCATGAACTCGACATCAAGTGTCTAGAAAGCAAAGAAGGAGAGGAATTAGGTTGGTTTGACCCTTCATTATGAACGTTAATGGAAAGTCATAAGATCACGACGGCCAAGAGTTTTACCCTTTGTAAATGCGGCTTGAACCTCGCAAACACGAAGAACAAAGTAGCCTTGTACCAAATGCTGGTAAATAAACAATTTTTCTATGTCCATATAGACTTCAACCGGATGCTCTAGAATCATTCGAAACCCCATGCACACAAACAAACAATTCTACCATACCAAATTTGACATCTCAGACTTGACAGAACCAGCAAAACTTTCATCAGAGATGTTTTTATTAATTGTGTGTCCCACACCTAGTTTAGTCTTAACCAAATTTTGCTCAGTATCCCAAATTGAGTCTAAAAGCCTGGGACATGAACCAAAGGTCCCCCAACCTAAAATAAACATTCTGGAGCGGATGACATAGTTAGAATTCTCATATGAGTATGTTTACAAGGAGTTTTTGTACGAGACCAAATCCTTAACAACTAAAGCTCAAAAATAGGGAAATTAGCCTAAAATAAAAATGAGTTGTCTGATTACCAAACTGATAGTTTCAGAAAGTCATAAATAACTTGTAGCCACTGTAGAAAGGATTGAAATCCCCAAAATGCTAAAAAATAAAGGAAATAAACTAGAGGGACATTACAATATCCACTACTAAAAGAACTTTTATCCAGAAAGCTAATTGATTGAAGGAGCTCAAAAGCATAAAAGGACGAGGTACTGGGGCATGCACTAAACATGACTCCTTAGGTAACCTTTAAGAAGAAACAACGCATTCAAGGGATTTGATTTCACCCAAATTATACCTCCTAAAAAGTATGATGCGGTCGCTTGTCAAATATAGAACCCAAAAAAGATTAGGGTCGAACCCACAGGGAATAGGACGAATATCTATCAAGAACTTGATGATGTATTCAGAAAGTATAGAAATTAAATTGAGGGTTTTGTAAGGACAATAGTAGTAATAAATCTTGGACTATTTAGGTTGTTATCAATATGAGACGATCACTAGGATTGTGATCCCTTGACTTCCTAACTCATCAGACTTATCATGCTCGTCAAACTATCTCAGTGCCTTACATGTATAATCTAATAAGTTATGTATCGCCAACTATCTCTCAACCCTTTTTGGTGAATTTCACTCATCTCCTCTCAGTTTTAGAGATTTGACCCTTGTCATGGATTCCAAATTAGCTATCTCCACTTAGTCTCAAGTTAATTAGATGAATATTGGCAGCTTTAAAGTACTATTGTGTCTTAATTTCCTAATCTTAACCTCTCTACTAAGTTAGTTTAAAATACAAGAAGGTTCTTAATATTTGCAGTCATTAAGAAAACACTAAATATGAAGAAAACCAAAATACATGCAAGAACACCAATCAAGAAAGACTTTGCACTTTCTCTTCTTCATTATTCCATCAAAGTTCCTACAACTCTAGTTATGAGGTTTAGCTACTCATTATTGAAAGAACACACATATAATTCATAATTAAAAGCATAGGAATGATCTCACACAGAATTAAGAATGGAAGCTAAAATCTTAAATTCATATCAAACCCCAATGTCAAGAACATGAATTCTAATATCAAAAGTGTTTCTTTGAACGCAATATAATGTTGCATGTAAAGTGCATTAACTAATAATAAAAAGTCAATGGGTATTTATAGATACATTAGAAAATTAAAAAATCCTATCCAAAACAAAGTAGGAAAATTAGGTCGCACCTACCTACGACCCCACTTATGGGCCGTAGGTAGTACCTACGGTCCCTAGGTGGGTTTGTAGGTGTGAGATAATCTTTCAAAATCCAAATCAACACTCTACGAGAGGTACCTACGAGTCCGTAGGTACCACCTACGAGTCCGTAGGTACCACCTACGAGTCCGTAGGTACCACCTACGTCCCATAGATGGCTTACGTAGAAATCAGAGTCTTTTCCATCTTTTAAAACTTTGTTCTGCAACCTACAAACCTAACCTATGGGCCCGTGGGTACTACCTACGACCCGTAGGTGGGTCCTGTAGGTAGCATTTCAGCTACACTTTATCTCTTTTTCTCCTACTCTGTTGCAAACCCTATTTTCCTACAAAACCAACATAAAAATAATTCACATCTAACAGAAAGACCTAAGTACTTTCATAATTTACTTGTATTAAGCTTTGAAAGTTCCATGAAACCATGGAACATTTACACCCTCAAATTAGAACATTTACATGTCCTCAGGCAACTAACACATAACATAAAACACTATGCTTAACTAAAAAAAAACTAAGGCACCTACAACAATCAACTCAATTTTAGCTCAAAACTTTTACCCACTTTTATTTCTAATTCTTCAAAACCACTGTATGGATCCATTTAGTACGACAATATGAAACAATGGAATCAAGTGATGGAATTACATTTGCAATAAACAACCAACCATATATGTAATTTACACTACCCAAACAAATAAGTTGTTAAAAACACAACCCATGTACCCTAACAACAAATAAGTCCCAACTCTCACTGTAGAGTACTGCATGTCAATGAAAGAGACTCTATCAAGAAACTACCACTCACAAAAGAAGTTCCAATCAATGTGCATAAAATTCCATAGGCTTGGTCTTATTTTCTATGCCTTAGTTTTTTGGACGGTTCGATTAGGATTACTATAGGACTTTCTCAGGCTTGTAATGTATGCTTGGGACAGGTATGGTACTTTTGAAATATAGAGAAACACCCTCCTTGACACTATGCTTACCTTTTAGGCTCCACTTCTCAACCATTCTTCTTTTATTTCTTCCTTCTTTTCTCCTTTATTGATAATTCAGATTGGGTGTGATTTTCTTCTTTCTTTTGATTTATTCAATTCTCTTTTTCTTTTTTCTTTTTTTCTTTTCTTTTTTTTACACTTTTCAACCACACTCAACCCTACTTGTTTTTTTTTATTCCAAACCCTTCTGCATACCTAATTTTAACTATGCACTCTACTGATAGCCACCCTCAACTTAGCCAATTTTCCTGAGTTGAGGTGCACAATGTTAAAGGAGGGACCAAGGCAAAAATGGTTCATTATAATTAAACGGGAATGTGAAAGGTGTAAGATAATAAAATAGGCCATGTATTCTCAAACTAGGGATCGAGGGATACTTATTCATATTTGGAAAGTCATTTAGGCTAAGAGTGGAATTATACAAAAACGACCTATAATTATGTTCTAACCAACTATCCTAATACTTAGGAAGGACTAAATAGGCAAGTTCTGGATTAAATATATGAAGAGAACTAGGTAAGTTCCTCAAACACACATGGTATAGGGTTATGTCACCAACTACTACCTATCTAGTTCATGCAATGCTAAGATTTCTATTATATTATACCTTATAATAATGCCATAACATGATTCACAAATTGGTCACACATATATTTACATCACATATTTCACAAAAAATTTGGAGGGGTAACATTTTTTTTTTCTTAAACACTTAAAAACACAAAACAGATCATATCAATTGGACTTAGGTTCCTTATTTTTCTACTATTTAAACATAGACAACTTATAACATATAAAACAAAACAAACACTACCTAAACATGTTGGTTCTAACTATGATAAAGTATTTGATAGAAAAAGAAATACGACAACAAAAACCCTCGACTGTGGAGCACCCCCAACCTAAAACTAAACAAAAACTGAGTGTAAGGACATACTTGGGATGCTCTAGGCGTACAAAGCTAGATCACCACCATTTGGGGAATAACATTGCTCATCAGATGGAGGAGCTAGTGGTGAGTGACTAGAAGAGACACCCATGGCCATCTTGAAATGCCTCCGCTCATTCATAGAAAGTTGAACAACCAACTCTGTAGTGGCTTTTTTTAAGGCCTATTTATAATCTATCTTGGGATCTTGTAAATCTACCTCTTATCCTCTCTTGGACCCAATAATTGATGCCTCATCATCCTGTGTGAACAAATAAAAAACCATGGGTGCTGGCCTTGTCATTATCTACATGAAATTCAGAATAACCAGAGGGATGATTGGAATATGGTTCTCAACTAAGGATATCTTTTGTGATCATAATGTGGCCACATAACTAGGCATGATAAATGAAGAACCTAAACCTTGCAAAGTCACTCCCTCATTCGAGTCTAAAAGCTATTTAAAAGGGCATGCAACTATCTCATGTACCCCTTTATGGTTGTCATTATCCTGGCCCAACTCCATTCTCAGAAGCCTTTAATAGGGTCTGGACCCATGATCGGATATAATTAAATAGTGTGGTCAGCTGGGTCTGTGTCTGCATTAGATGATCAACCATATCTTGCTAGAACTCTTTAGGCATACTCACAAAACTAGAAACTATCAAAAGAGGGGACAAAATAGAAGCCACAACCGGTGCTAAAGTAAAAGTCAAGGCTGGTGTGAATGTTCCTGTGGCCCTCTCATCTCCCACAATAGTAGTGCACTCAAATCTCTGATTTCCCATCTTAATATCAACACTTACACTCAACCACTCAATAGGCTCGATTTAAATAAAAGGCCACTCAAAGTGGGCCGTACTTGCAGAAGTGAAATGTTGTGGTCACTTTAGTGCTATTGGTTTTATTGTATCCCTAAACATGCCAACAACTTCTATACGAGTCATATCCACCCTACGATTAATATTTGGAATAGGTGGCACTACAGCTGCATTACACAAGTACTGTACGAAACATGGGAAGAAAAGGGTGGTGAAATCTCTAAATGCTCTATCGTGGATCTCTATCTTGATCCACCTATCAAAGTTAATATCATAACAAGATATCAAGCTTGAAATAAAGATGGCTCTATCCCAGGTGAGTATGGTGTCTGCAGATTTCAAACTCAAGTGATGCCTTACTACTATCCACCAAAACTTTGCTGTAAAGTGAAGCGATGCCTTTTTAATCTCGCCTTTCACCTCAACCCAACGGACATCAGTACTTAACTCTACTATCTACTCGACTACCCATCTAGCAGAGTTTACTCTCTATTCCTTATTCTTATTCTCTCTTATTGTATTCCTACTCAACACTAATCTTATATAATAGTCAAACTTAGTCGTGGTGGTTGGCCCTACAAAATTTGGCCAAACAACACTAGCATGATGATCTTCTTAGAAATATCAACCCTAAACCCTCTGACTAATGCATGGGGAAACTAGGGATGGCCATATCCTCTACCCTCATCTGGGGTAACCAATTAAATTGATGATGCATAGGCGACATAGAACTCCCAAACAATCACTGGGTTGTATTATCTTAAAGTCTTGGTCATCCACCCAAGTTTGTATCTCTCAAATAGAGCCCATAGGACTGGAGCTCCTGCCAAACTTGCCAACCCAAACCTGGGCTACCCTTCTCAGTAATAAATTTATCTTTATCATAAATATAATGTATTCCCTCCATACCCTTTCTTAAATAAACCTGAGCTTTGGGAACTGTGGAGACATATGTGGAGTCTGACTTCTAAGCAGCAGGTGTTGAAGCTGTAACCTGAGTACTCTGAGCACTAGCCTAAGTACCCTAAAAGAAAGATGAAATAATCTCCTATGTAACCGGAGCTACAACATAACCCTCATCAGACTGGGGTATACCTAAACCAAAAGTAAATTCACTCTCAATTAACCCAAATACAGAATCGAATCCAACCCTTTATTAGACTGGGAGATGGTTGTATCCTTCTCCTTACCAGAACTTGTAACTAACTCAAGTTCCTCATTATAAGAAGAGATTAACTCATCCTCACCCTTATCAGACTGGAGAGAGTATGGTGATGAGGTAGCGGCTGACTTCATACAGGGCTTAGTCCGGATAAAGAATGCTGGTGAAGTCTTGGGACCTGCCTGTAGTGCCTTTGGTGGTGTGGGCTGAGAGACTGACTCAATAGAAGCTGATACGATTCGAGTTCCTTGCTAAATAACAACTGCGGTTGTAGAATTCCTCTGTGCTCATCCTCGATTCTGGAGTAGGACCAAAGGAGTACTGTTTGGGCTCACTGGATACTCCTCAATAGATCCTCTCCATTTAGGAGATTCATCTATGGATTTAGATTGGACTCCCTTCATTTGAGTATCCTTTGGTGCCATAGTACTTATAAAAGGAGTTGTCTATGATTGAAACACAAATTTGGAACAAGAATTTAGTAGAAATTGGACTACCTAAGGCCGTGGCTACCTACGACCCCTACCTACAAGCTGTTGGTAGTACCTATAAGGGTGTAGGTAGCCATCATAGGAACTAGAACAAAGCCCTAAACCTTAAGGGCTTCAAGTTTGATACCTACGAGGCCATCTACTATCTTGTAGGTACCACTTATGAGCTCGCAAGTAGTTTTCATGGGTACCCACTGAGAGTAAGTCAGATCTACACCAAAATTTCCATCCAACACAGTTATAATTTCAATTTATAGACAAATTTTGAACACTACAACATGCAACAACTCAATTTACACCAGGAATTTTAAGATTTCTTCTTATTATTCAACTTCTACTTCTAATTTTAATCATGATCATAGGTTTCCCAAACAAAAATCATGCAATAAATTAAATTTTACCACGTTTAGGCTCTACAAATTTCATGAACCATAAGAACAAGTTCAATAATAAAGAATAAGTTTTTAAAGAAGTTGGAGCCAAGAATTCTTACCTTGATTGAAGAGTTTAGAAGTTGAAGATGAACAATTTGAATTTAGCCCTAACTCTGACAATTTGTGTGTATGTGTGGGTTTTGACTTTTATAGTTGTGAAAGGAAGTTGGAGAGTTTGAAATCAAGTTGTAGTTTTGGATTTGATAGGTTGGGGGTATTAAAGGGTTGGTTATAAAGGTTTAAATGTGTGACAACCCAAGACTACCCCTGGTTGTAACATGATGCTTACAATCACAAGTGATCCCAAGCTAACCCATGTACCGACATGATATCGAGAAACTGATTTAAAATGTATATAAATGCTAAATATCTGAACAGAAGCATAATCAATATGAAATAAGATGTTTTAATACATAACTGATCAAAGTTTACAACACTAAAATCTAATAAGGAGAGAAACTGAAATTGCAAATACTGACTCTGGCTAACCATCTATGAAGCCTCTGCTATACTGAATATAGGTAGTCGTGATGTGACCCCCAACTATCACTAAATAATACATAAGAATAATGGAAATAAAATACAGGAACTACAACTGACTTGAGTCCCCAAAATAAGAGAACTCATTACCCGCTGGTTGAATACTGAGAACATTCTCACCCTGATGTGTGGGATACATCTGATACCTACATTATAAAGGAATGTAGCCATAAATGCATATGTAGTCAGCACTTTGAAAAGTACTAAGTACGTGAGACATGCACTAATCGTGAAAATACCTAAAACATGCTTTAAAGCTGAGGATATAAGCTATTTACTGAAATATACATTTAAACCATGGCTATCATAAAAGCTGCAAGACATAGTATAATTTCTAAATCATGAGTTGTAAACATTTATATAAGCTGGGAAGCTGTAGAAACATGAATACGACATGTAAATCTAATGTTAAAGCTAAATAGGTTGCAAAACTATATTGAGGACCATGTATAAATACTAAGCATAAAAGCATGAATATGTAAAACAAATGCAAGACAAAGTAAAGAATGTACTCTGTAAAACTTAATAACGAAATAACTCATAAACTGAACACTTGGTTATGCAAACCTGATTTTATGTGGTTTGAATACTGAACTGAAACTGTGGGAGCTAACATTTACCCAACATACCCCAATTTGAGCAAATCAAGGTCCAACCTGTAACCCCAGTTTAAAGGGTGTCAATACCTTTCCACGATTACTGATACTGGTTATGTGGATCCACTAAACTGGTGTATCGAAGGACTAGGATGTCACCCTTGACTAGCAGGTTTACCTAAAAGAGTATCAACCTTCTACAGGAAAGAAGACCTTTCATAACTACGCTATCTACGTAGTTCTGGAACTCAGGGATTGCTATTAAATGTCTCACCCTCGATTGGAAAGAAAGCCTCCACCCCTAAATTCTCTCGGTGCTAAGTTCTACTCCTAACTGAACTGAGACAAAAGCATAAACTAGTACATGAATTGATAACTGATTTGCTCAAATAGGTTATGCTAAAAATCACAGTGCATTTATAATTTGAATATCATGATATAAATATGGTCTGAATGACTTGTAAATTGAAAATATGAAAACATGTATGACTATCTAGGTATCGGGTGTTCATAACCCGCTAGCATTGAAAATACATTTAATACAAAAATATCAAAACTATGACATGATAGGGAATTTCTATGACTTGAACTCAAGAATTCTACAGTTTCATCGATATAGAGGGACATCATGATTGGGGTACTGAAGAATGCTTAAACTTATGAGAAAACACATATTCATGGTGGAACATGAGAATTAAACTAAAAAATTATGAAATTTAAACTTTCCACGGAACCCTAAAATAAAAGGAGAATTAAACTTGAGGCTTGATAAATTTTAAAAACATGGGTATATCGTTCATAACTTGGTCATATACTTTTAATTCGGAATAATAATACGTAAATCATTCATGGACATGAGAATAGCATGAATGGTTTATTATGGGCCTAAGAAGTCATGAATAATCATTAAAACATTCTTATGAGTGAAGATCATATCATGGAGAATTAAATTTAAGCTTAGAATAACGATTGGATAAAACCCTAGATTATAAAATTCATAAATTCATGGATAAAATTGTAATTGTGGCATGAGTATAAAAGGAGATCCTCATTGAATACTCATATACCTGAATTTCTTGACTTCTTGAAGGGAAGGATGAATTTGGATCCTTGGAAGTTCAATTCTTGAAGAAGAACCCTTATTTGGTGTTCTTAAGGATTTGAGAGAAGAGGGATTTTGTAATTGGTGTATTTTGGGGTTATGTAATGATAAAATTCTTGTATATATCAGTCATAGGATAGTTTAGGGTGTAAATGACTTTTTTACCCTTGAAAAACTAAAGAGAAACGTGTGTTTAAACGTTCCAGAACAAGGTTCATGTCATGCTGCAAAATGCGGAGCCTAAGGTATGTGTCACGCTGAAAAACAGGGAGCCTAAGGTCTGTGTCACACTGCAAACGTGGAGCCTAAAGTCCGTGCTACGCTGAATCGCGGACCCTCACTGGTTCCTCACAAAAATGCTAATAACTTTTCGCTCAGGTATCGGATTAAGGCAAAATTGGATGTGTTGGAAAGTGGACTCAATTATCTATAATTTGGTGGGTATTAAGATACAAAATTTCATCTAATTCATAAGTTATACACATTCAAAGTTTACCCTAGAATAATTGAATACTAAAATTTGGTCGAATCAGAAGCTCTTAGCTTAACTTTGCTCTAAGTATTTCCTATGAACATTTTTCATCTCAAAATAACTCTTCACATTAGGATAGTGATCATGACACTTATATTTACATATGAATCATTTTATTAAATCTTATACATATAGGAACAACCTTTCAAAATCTAGCCCAAAAATGCAGGGGCTGCATTATCTCTCCATTGGAATCATTCGTCCTCACATGAAGGATAAAAACCTTTTGAAGCTTTAGAATTATGGAAAAAAGTATGTAAATTCACATTAGGAATTCTCCCTAAAAAAATGCTTAGAGTAATCAAAAGATAAGGGATTCATGGCATCACCAAGTACATTATGTAAGCACAAATTATAAGATAACGAGACTAAGGTTGTACAAGGGGTATTACAATGTCTGAGCTGGAATACTTGGAATACAGAGATCATGCTTTGAACAATTATGAATTAAATCATGACTAAATATCTGAATCATATACATGATTCATGGAATGAACTAAATTTGTAATTTGCATGGATGCTAATAAATTACCTCATGAAATAGCCCTTCTCATGAAACTTTGGATAGTAAGACAAGATGGAAAGATAAAAAACTAAAGGAGCTTACCTCTCTAATTGCTAACCTGAATTGCTGGCTTTATGAACTGACTCATACTTAAAGTTTATACTCAACTAGAGTATTTCTTCAACATCGTTTCCAAGAAGTTCTAGTAACACTAGGGAGCAAAGAATTTTGGGCATGATCTTAATGAGATATATGAATAAGGAATCGCAACATGGCTATAACTCTATAACATGGAATACTGTCCTATAAAACATAAGCTATGATAGAATTACTATGCCTTAGGCAATGCAACTTCTAAATTTCAAGCTTAGCCACACTTTTCAATTACTCCCTCAACTATGTTTTCCCCTTTAATTTCATGCTTGTTTGATTCAACTTATAATTCTCACATGAGCATTGATAACTCCATCTACTAAAGTATGAGATGAACTAAATCCTCTCACCATGTTAAAGTCTAATAAATATGACATGGTTACCAGGTACCACTCATAAACCATAATACTAGTCTAAACCACAAATTTAATATCCTATGTGTTTTCACAGCTTTCATCTCAAGAATAATACTCCTTATCACTTCAACAACTAACTTTAATCTCTTACTAGGAATTCACCAATGCACAATGCATTAATACACTTATATACCAACATAACATCCAAGCCTATCATTATAACAACATATGAACTTCTAGGAAACCAACCCACCTAGGAATTTTTCCATATTCTCTAATACCTTTATCAGTAACAACTTTCATGCACTATGGCCAAGAAGACAAACCTATAATTCTCAATTAACTATGACATATATCAAAAGCTTTACCTTAATCTTCCTTCACACTTATATCCTTAGATAAATAAAGAATATAACAATCTTTCCCGAATAAGGAACATTTACTCTCTCCTATCTAAACCATTGTTCATCAATTTTCATCACCACTATTTTTACATAAGGAAAGGTCACTGAAAGGTTAGAACATGAGGTCTTGAAGCATGATAGAATACTATACATAACTTATGATATATAATCGAGGCCTGAGGAATAGAGTATAAAAAGAATGAATTCATTAAAGAGATCTAAACTAAGTACATACATGCCATAATATAAATTCCACTGGTAATTAAGGGTGCACCATGAGTTATGGAAACTAAGCATACTATAAAGCATGTGTACATGAGTCATGGGTTACATGACATGAGTTTGGAGTTTATAGATTCATGGAATATGATATTTACTTCTAAGTGAATTGGAATTCCTTATACTAGGAACTGGGAGCATACATGATTCTCTATAAAGTGCATGAATATGAGCTATGATCATAGGGATGATTTGTAAGGCATGAGTTGATGTCATGATGACTGAAGTACAAAATTTTGTGCCGAAATAAGAATGGTTCAGACATCTTTCTCCCCTTGTGATGTTCTACAACACACTGACATCACTACTAGAATTTGAGAGCCTTACTTGATTTATTGTTCTGTCATCACCTCTTAGATTAAGTCTACCATTCTAAGTATGTGAACCCCTTTAATAACCTCTAAAATGAACTACAACCACTCTACTCTAGATTTTTTGATATATAATAATACAAATAAATAATAAACTCACCCTGAAGGTTTATATCTTAATGTGTAAAACCCACTTCTAGTTCTTCCTTTAGAGATAGAACTCTTAACTTTCTATAGCCCAAACAGTCACCATATAATAACTTAAAACAAATAATAACTTAAAATCTTCAGGATTATCACCATGTCCTAATTCACACCTTATAAAATTTTAACTCTTCTTTCTATTAGCTCAATCACCCAAGAGTCAAACTTAGATTCTCTTAAAATGGATATTCCCAAACTTTTAATGAACTATATGTAACACCCCGATTTTCTGAACCGGAATGCTACATGGTGCTCATGACCCCGAAGGAACACAAGCTAACCCATGAATGATATCTGTATTTGTATACTGCATAATATATCATAAAATACGGAAACATGAACATGAAAGCCATAAGGTTTGAACTGAATAAACGTCTGATAACAAAATATCTGAAAAAGGTATAACAATACCAAAATAAGTCATAAATACTGAAAATAATGAGATCTGAATATCTAATCTGACATCTAGTCTGAAAGCCTCTAACTAAACGAAATAAGGAGTTGAAGACACATGTCTCCAACTAACTACATCTAGCAACTAAATAGTAAATATAGCAATAATCATATCGTCCTTGAATGAGAAGGACTCACTGCAAACTCCGAACACTGGAATACTACTGCTGATCTAGAGCTCGTGCCTCTGAACCTATGGTGTAACATAAGAGAAAGTACCATAGCGCAAATGCGTCAGTACGTCTGAATGTACTGAGTATAAGAGTGAGGTAGGATAAATGCAAAAGGGTTATATGCATGAACAATGCTGACTAATATGAACGTGAGAATACATACATACATACATAATTGTAACTGAACTCGTGAAGATACTGACTACTGAGTCTGAATACTAACAACATGAGTGTACTGATACTGAGATACTGAATAGATGAACGACTATTTTTAACAGTTCAAATTATGAAGAACTGGTCTGATTGACTATGTCTAACAGTCCTGAAACTAAGTACTGATAGTATAAGTTCTGAGAACTGGTAATAATGATAACATGCGTGACAGTATCTGACAATCCTGAATCTAATGGAACTATCTGATTCCTGCACTGTATCTGAGTTGACTGTATCTGACAGTCCTGATATACTAAGATCTAAAGAACTATCTGAGTTCTTTACTGAGAATGAGTGACTGTAGCTGACAATACTTAAATCTGTAACAGAAACTGTGGGAAGTATTCATCTAACCGACATGCCCCAAGCTAAGCTGACTGGGGTCCAATCTCTGCCCTGACAGAAAGAGTGTCAATACCATGCCACTAGTAAGGACAACATATGAGCAACCCTCATATAGAAGGTAACTCTAGCGAGAATGTTGGGAACCCTCATATAACCGGTTAATCCACCTCATCTACCCTCATATAACAAGATGAAATGTCTCAACCTATGCTGGCTACATAGTTCTGGAATGCAAGGATGACTGCTAAGAATCACACCCTCATATACAGGTGAGTTCCCATCCTTGGGTTAACTCGGTGCTAACTCCTACTCCCATCTGAAGAGACTGAACTGAATAACTGGGCTAAACTAAATAACTTAACTTAACTGATTTGCTAAACTGATACTGATTAACTGAACTGAAAAATAGTGGTATTTTTTAGCGGAGTTAAAACTGAGTTTACTGGATTCTGATGACGGATGGAATATAATGAGTTTTGAGGACTGATTAAGAATACTGAAGGTATTTTACTATGATTACTGAGGTTACTGAGCATTGAGATTACTGAGAATACTGAACTACTGAGATTACTGAGTTTTCCTGAGTCACATGACTGACTGAATTCTACTAAATCATGGCTTGATTTTGTATATCGTGAAACATGACATGGCTCTAGGCACATAGCTATAGTTTTCGGGTATGAATACCCCCATGACTCGATGGAAGGAAACTGACACAACATGACTGACTTGATCATAAGATCAGAGTCCACAATTCACATTATCATAAATAGGGGATATTATACATCATGTAGTTCCTCAACATATTAAGCATGGTGGGGAGTGCATAGCTATATTTCGTGTGCATATTGTATATCTCAATTATCATACATGCTTCATACCACAACAATAGCAACACATGTAAAGCATGGAATTCATATTAAAGTATATAGCTAACATGGACTTGTCATTTAGACATCATGGAACCATATAAACATGAATTTCTAGCATTCTAAGCATTTTATCGAACACCTTGCATGCATTCTTTAAGGCATAGGTGTGTTTCATAACTTGTACCATTTTACACCATCTAAGGTTCATAGTTTTCAACTAACAAGCATATATCTTCCATGAAAACACCTCTAGATATCATCTTGAAACTTAAACAACAATCATCAACATGTACATGCTCATATCACCACAAAAAGTTCACAAAATAGTATTTAAAACATGGTTCTTGAGCTCTTTGAATGGATTGGATCCATAGATGGACACTACGCATACCTTAAATCTTGATCTTGAAAGATATCTAATGTTTCTGAAGGTTCTTGAAGAAATCCTTAGGCTTGCCCTTGATTTTTCTTGACTAGGGTTTAACCCCTTTGGGAAAGAATGTTCTTGTTCCTGAGGAGATGATCTTGAGAAAAAACCCTAATCTTGTGGTTGAAAGCATAAGAGAGAGTTTTTGAGATGTTTAACTGAAGAAAAATGGGAAAAATTATGCCTCTTTAGGGTTATAAGTCGTGGGAAGTGAACAAAAAAGACCAAAATACCCTTATGAAATAAATTCCCAGTTGCTAAAAATAATAGCTAACGACATTTGTGAAAAGGCATCAAAAATATGGTAAGCCATCAAAAATATTGTCACACAGAAGCTAGATTCTGCATAAGGCTGACGACATTTGTGACATGACGTCAAAAATGTGGTATGCCGTAAAAAATATCGTCACACAGAAGATGAATTCTGCCTAAGGCTGATGACATTTGTGACATGGCGTCAAAAATGTGGTAAGATACCACGAATGTTGTAACTTAGGAGCTGGTTTCTGCCTACGGCTGACGACCTTCGTGATAGGGTGTCACAAATGTGGTAAGCTACCACGAATGTCGTCACACTGTTCCAGCCTGACGTGCTGGAGTAAAATAGGAATAACTCTTTTCTCCAATATAGGATTTAGGTTAAATTGGTATCGTTGGAAAGATAATTCAATTATCTATCTGTTGATAGGTCATGAGCTCAAAAATTCCAAGTATAATGAGAGATATGCTCATTTGAAGTTGACTATACCAATATCCTTCTCAAGAATTCAATCGGTAAGGAATGTTTTGATTCATATGATAGCTAGGTGTTATTTGAAGCCTTAATATACATCTAACTTACTCATAAGACTATAAAATAACCATGATGTACTATGCATATTGGTTTGGATTTTTTGGGGTATTACACTATACTAACTTCATTCTTGAACACTCCCTTAATATATTCTATCCTTAACTTTCTTTAGCTTCAGCAATCATCATTATATACTTACACCCTTCTCGAAATCATACTTTCCTCACTAAACACATAATTTACCTCTTTTCCTTTATAGCCTACTAATATCATATCTCTAAACTTATATTTTTCCTAAACCTTAAGAATTACCACTAAACCAAAATACCCGACATCAACAACCTATAGCCCATAGCTTAACTAGTAAGAACATCATGTACAACATTACTAGCCTCATTCTCACTTAGAAACTCAAGGGTACTATCTAAAAACACACACTTAAAAAAAAAGAAATAATACAATCGCATATCACCTTGGGTACACCTCTAGATCATACCCACATCATCATACTTAATTTCAAATCAATAAACTTAAATTCTTGCATACACTGTTTAAAGCCTACTGGTTCACCTTTCATACAACTAGCACCATGGATACATAATCTACTAAATCTAGATAAACACTATTCCAACTTTACTATTGCTAAACTTCTAGGTTCATGCTTTTAACTCTAGATCATATGATTCTTATAATGGATTTGAGGGCACATCTGAATTTGGCTAAATGCACAATTATCATAAATAAGAATCAAGACTTTCAAAGTTTGAAATTTTAAGGGAACTTATGGGATCCTTTTAAGCCTGCATGTAATCTCATAACTGCTTTCGGAGATTGTCTGAGAAAACACTATCAGTAGGAATTTAAGCTTGGTTATTTCCGTTACCCCAAGAATAAGAATGAAGCAAGTCGACAATCTGTATAAGTTTTTTAGAGAACATCTCTACAGCATTATCTGATATATAAAAGAAGGAAAACATTTCTTAAATGCCCTGTAGCCTCTAGAAGAAAGTACAGACGTCTCCGTACTATTCTATAATACTCTACTAGACAAGGATTCATAGACACCCTAGGACACTAGAACTCTATGCTCTGATACCAAGTTTTTCATGACCCGGAGACTACCCCCTGGTCGTAACACAATCGTAATAAGAACAAGCGATATCAAGCTAACCCATGTATCGGCATAATACTTGAGAAATTGATTTAAAATATATATAAAATGCTAAATAACTAAATGGAAGCATAATCAACATGAGATAATTTGTTTCAATACATAACAGATTAAAGTTTACAACACTGAAATTTGAGAAAGAGAGAAACTTAAATTACAAATACTAAATTTGACTGACCATCTATGAAGCTACTACTATGCTGACTATAGGTAGTCGGGACGTGAGTCCTAACTATCCCTAATCAAAGAATAATAATAATGGAAATAAAATATTGGAACTACAATTAACTTGAGACCTTGAAATAAGAGAACTCATCACCTGTTGGATGAATATTGAGAAGCGTCTGACCCTGGTGTGTGGGATACATCTAGTACCTATATTATAAAGGAATGTAGAAACAAACGCATATGTGGTCAGTAACTTGGAATGTACTGAGTATGTGAGACATGCATTACTCATTAAAATGCTTGAAACATGCTTTAAAGTTGAGGTCATAAGCTATTTGCTGAAATATGCATTTAAATCACAGATATACATAAAAGATGTAAGACATAGTAAAATTTCCTAATCAAGAGCTGAAAATATTTCTATAAATGGGGAAGCGGTAGAAACATGAATACTATATGTAAATATCAAGTTAAAGCTAAATAGGTTGAAAACCGTATTGAGGATCATGTATAAATACTGACCATAAAAGCATGAACATGTAAAACAAATGCAAGACCAAGTAAAGCATGTACTGAAATAATCTCTAAATTGAATAACTAAATAATAGATAAACTAAACACTTGGTCATGTAAACCTGAGTTGATGTGGTTTTACTACTGAACTAAGAATGTGGGAGCTAACATTTAACCGATATGCCCCAATCTGAACTAATCGGGATCCAACCTGTAACCCAGTTGGAAGGGTGTTAATACCTTTCCACAAATACTGACACTGGTTCCGTGGATCCACTAAACCAGTGTCCCAAAGGACTAGGGTGTCACCCTTGACTTGAAGGTTCCCCTAAAAGAGAATAAATTCTCTGCTGGCAGAAATAACTATCATACCTACGCTGGCTACATAGTTCTGAAACACAAGGATTGCTACTATAGGTCTCAACCTCGACTGGAAGGAAAAACTTCATCCAAAAATTTGCTTGATGATATGTTCTCTCATAAGCCAATAAACACGGAAGCATAAACTAGTACATGCTCTAATAAATGATTTTCTCAAATAGGGTATGCTGAAAATAACAGTGCATTTATAATCTAATTTTCATCATACAAACATGGTCTGAATGATTTGTAACTTGAAAATTTGAAAAAATGCACGACTATCTAAGTATTGTTTATTCAAAACCCGCCAGCACTGAAAATACATTAAATACAAAATATCAAAACTATAACAAGATAAGGAATTTCCATGACTTGAACTCAAGAATTCTATAATTTCATCAATATTGAGGGATATCATGATTGAGGTACTGAAGAATGCTTAAACTTATGAGGGAACACATGTTCATGGTGGAACATGAGAATTAAACTGAAACATTGTGAAATGTATACTTTCCATGGAATCCTAAAACAAAAGGGGAATTAAACTTCAGGATTGAGAAGTCTTAAAAACATGGGTATATCATCATAACTTAATCTTATGCCTTAAATTTGGAATAATAATACGTAAATCATGCATGGACATGAAAATAGCATTAATATTATATTATGATTATAAGAAGTCCTCAATAATCATTTAAACATGCTTATGAGTGAAAATCATATGACGAGGAATTTGATTTAAGCTTAGAATAACAATTACAAAACCCTAGATTATGAAATTCATAAATTCATGAATAAAACTGTAATTTGGGCACGAGGACGAAAGGATATCCTCATTGAATACCCACATACTCAAATTTCTTTACTTCTTGAAAGGAAGCACTAATTCGGATCCTTGGAAGTTGAATTCTCGAAGAAAAACACTTATTTGGTGTTCTTGAGGATTTGGGAGAAGAAGGATTCAATAATTGGTGTATTTTGGGGTTATGTAATAATTAAAATTATGTTTATATCAGTCATAGGAAAGTTTAGGAGGATTTAGGGTGTAAATGACTTGATTACCCCATGAAAAAACTAAAGAGGAATGCGTGTTTGAACGTTCCAAAATAGGGTCCTTGTCATGCTTCAAAACTCAGAGCCTAAGGTCCATGTCACGCTACAAAATGCAGAGCCTATGGTCTGTGTTACCCTGTAAAATGTGTAGCCTAATTTCCATGCCATGATGAAATTGCAACCCCCACTGGTTCCTCAAAAAAATGTTAATAACTTTTTGCTCAGGTATCGAATTTAGGAGAAATCGTATGCGTTGTAAAGATGACTAAAATTATCTATAAATTAGTTTTTCTTAAGCTGCAAAATTACATATATTCTAGAAGTTATACACGTTACCTTAGAAGTATCGAATACCAAATTTGGTCGAATCAAATTCTCTTAGCTCAACTTTGCTCTAAGTATTTCCTATGAACATTTTCACCTCAAAAGAACTCTCACTATAGGCTAATGATCATGGAACTCATATTTACATAGTAATCATTGGATTAGAGCTTATATACGTAGAAAAAACAGTTTGAATTCTATCCCAAAAATACGGGGTGTTACAAAAAGGATTGGTATTCCGGATCAGGTCGGGTCAATATGGCCCAACCTAAAAAAAATTAAGAATATTTTGCCCTGGCAGATCCTACTTACGGGACATAGGTAGTACCTGCACCTCCCGTAAGTTGTGGTCATAGGTTGGGCCTACATCCCTTAGTTATTTTATTCTTACCCCAACCTACAGGGTCGTTACTTATAAGATTGTAGGTAGGGTCCTCAAGTACAACTTCAAAGAACAAACATTTCTTTCAATTCTAACAAATCAACTTACATGTCGTGGGTTGGGGATAAGGCCCTATAAGTAAGGTCATAAGTCCACTTACTTTGAATTTTCTAAAATTTTGTAATTTTTAAAATTTTCTAAGTTTTCTCCATGAAGTTAACCTACAAAATACAAATAAAGTGAACACAAACACCTTGGATTGCCTCCTAAGAAGTGCTTGATTTTTTGTCGCGACACGACTTGGCTATGTTGGGTACTCAGACTTTACCAGCAAGCCCATGGGTTACCTCCCATACAGTGCTTTCTTTAACATTGTGGCATGGCTCGATTGCCTTGGATAATTAGATTTCACCAAGGTTAACATCCTCATACACTTTCAGTTCCTCCATGCTTCCCATGTAATTCTTCACGTGATGCTTGTTCACTTTGAATAAGGCATCACAATCATGTTTTAGCTCAGTTGCACCATGTGGAAATACTCTATCCACGGTGAATAGTCTATACCACCTAGACTTCAACTTTCCTTATACAACAAACCTATATCACCTGGATGGAACACCTTTTTCTCAATCTTTTTGTCATGGTACAACTGCATGTTCTCCTTATATAAGGCAGAACTCTCATACACAGAGACAAAATTAATCTAACCTTTCATATTACCCATTCTCAAGTTTGAAGCATTACTACACTCAAAATTTAGCTTCTTCAATGGACATAGTTCCTTATGTTCAAGTTCAACCGACAAGTGCCATGCCTTGCGATACACAAGTTATTATGGAGAGGAACCTATGGAAGTTTCATAAGTTTTTCGGTTAATCTAAATTATATCATCTAATTTCCATGACCAATTAGTTGGTTGGCATTCACAGTCTTAGAAAAAATGGACTTAATCTTACGATCGGAGACCTCAACCTGCCCACTTCTTTGGGAATGGTAATGTAACGCTGCGAAATCGGGTCCCGAGACGTCACACGGTGCTTAGGGTCACAAGTGACCCCAAGCTAATCCTTCTACTGGCATAACTCATAAGCAACTGAATAAAAATACAAATTCATACAAATCAGTAGAAATTAACTCTTTTCTGAATCTGATTGATACAAAAATGGAATTTTACAGGATTACAATTCTTCCTTTACAACCAAAATTGAAAAAAAATACATCAACTTCTATTGACTGTCTATGAAGCCTCTACTAGTACTGACTGTAGGTAGACGGGTCATGACTCCCGACTACCCCAACTCAATACGACTGAATAAAGAAAATACAACACTATAAACTCTGCATAACTAACCCAAGCCCTTGAATCAAAATGACTCATCACCTGCTGACTGGATACCACGAACTGACTCGATCCGAAGGTGCAACTATACCTTGTACCTACATTCTGAGAAAATGTAGCCCACATACGAATATGTGGGTCAGTACCATGGAAAAATACCGAGCATATGGGGGTGCAATGCATATATAAAAAAATATCTTACTATCATCACAATTTATAAAATTATGCATGCTGATATAGATGACTCACTTAACTCGAATTAAATCATCAAAATCATGGATGAATAATACATGTAAAGTAAAACAAGTGAGTCATTACAAAACATTCTTAATTCACTTTCATCTCAATTTCAAATCATTAAAACAATAAAATCTCATGTCAATCCTCATTAGAATATATTCCTTAAATCTTTTAAGAATAATGACTTTCTCAAACTCAGCCTTTTTAAGCAAATATGTTTTCATCTAAGATAGAAAAGTACACACGCACACATTGGGAGATCCTATAAACGACATAAACCATGTGAGCTACATGGAGTTCAATGTACAACCCACGTTGGGGAGAGTCGTCCTATCCTTTCCATCGGAGTAGGACTATCGATATCAAATCCACACAAACTAGTGATCACTATATAAATCAGCCTCAGGCTTACTCCTATGGGGGCACGTAGTTCTAGGAAAGTAAGGTAACTTTATACATCTCACTCGGTGCTAAAGATTACTCCCGGACTTAGCTCAGAAATTTAAATCAGCCTCAGGCTCATATTAAAGAAAATCCACAATAAACACTTCAACAATTTTCATCGGGAGCCAATTTGCTACCCCTTTATCATAATCAATAAAAATATGGATTTCTTTCATAGTCGAGTTCAAAATAACTCATTCACGACCAAAAGTTCAAATCATTCAAAACATCTCAAATATTCAACATCAACGTGCATATAGCACACATTTTCTCAAAAACACAATTTCAAATGGGGTTTAAGATCCAAATATCAATATCATAGTAAATTTCTTTCAAGCATCATGCTTTAAGTCATAATTCATATAAATTTGACTTTTCAAAGTCATAAACATCATAATCTCAAGATAACCAAGATAGAATATAAGTTCATGCTCCAAAATCATAATAAACATATAAAAATCATATCATCGTAAAGAAAATTACTTTTGGGCACAAGAACGAAAGATTGTTCTTGTTGAAATAGCCCACAAACCTTGAATGATGAACTGTAGATCGATACTCATTTTTGAAATGTTAATCGTGCCTTTGAATGATGGTTCTTGGAGTTCTTGAACTAGAAACTTGGAATCATGAATAAATTTGCAGAATTAATGGTGAACTTTAGAGGTTCTTGAAGTTGGATGTAGGATCTTAGGATTTTCTTTTTGAGGGAATTTGATGAATTATAACATATAATGCTTCTAATAGGCTTTAATATAGGGTTTGGACGGATTTTGAGTGAGGGGGAATGACCAAAATGCCCCTAAAAAATCAAATTATTCTCGAATCTGTCCTTTGGTGGACTGTTTTGATAGTCTGAAGTAGATCAACCATAACGTTTTACTCCGATATCCAAATTAGATGAAACCAATTTCATTAGAAAGAGGAATCTCATATATTTCCGTTGATACATAGTATATCACCCAGATCATTGTGTACGAGGAGTTATGATCATTTGAAGTTGACCCAATAACTCACTTTTGATAGGCTGAAGTAGATGGACTATAACGTTTTTCTCCGATAGACAAATTGGATGAAAACAATTTCATTACAAAGAAGACTCGCCAATATTTCTGTTGATATATAGTAGATCACCCAGATCATGATGTACAAGGAGTTATGATCGTTTAAAGTTGGAGCAAAAATACGCCAGGCCTTAGTACTTTTTTTTCCTGCACGTTTTACTGTTCACTATTTAGGATTCGATCGGAATGTTCATAACTCATCGCTCGGGTGTCCGTTTTGGATGATCCACATATCGTTGGAAAGATTATTCGATACTATACGTAATGGTGGGTCATAATCTAAGATATTCCGCACGAAAAATTTATAATTCATTCTAGAAGATAGAACCCAACACATTTACGCACAAAATTTCAACGAAAAATTTCCCGGGGTATTACATTATCTCCCCCTTGGAAACATTCATCCTCGAATGTCGATGAATATGTAAAAAATACCATGGAAATGAGGACAAAAGGCTGGGATAACAAAATCAATCCACTTACTTCACTCCAATCTTTCGAATACTTCATAGAACATGCGATTCATAATGAGAATGGTCACATAGTTGGATCTTAAACAAAGGAGACTGATTTTATGGAATCAATATCTTTGTTTTATTCAGAGACTGAGAATCAAAGGTCTCGAAGGGGATCTCATCAAAAGAAGGACCACTTGCGCCCAAATGAAACGTCCCTCAACACTCCCTCCAAAAGATTCAAATGACATTATTCGGGGAGAAAATGAACCATAATTTGATACAATCCTATCGTATGGGAACAAGGACCCATATGGCATAAATTAAGATAGGAATTTCTAGGTCTTGGGAAACATAACTCCTTGCTTCCAAACTTAGCAACACTTCCCAAGTACTCCCTCGACTATGTTCAAGCCTAACTCCAAGTACTCATGAGATACGCCACATAACACTATAATATTAATCTATATCATGAACCTCAATACACACTGAGCCTCACAACTCCTCACTTCAAACATAACTCTTATTTCTACTCCAACAACCACATACAATCTTATACTAGGGATCCGCTAACTTGCGGTGCATTTCTTTAGATATACAACCATAGCATTCAAGCCTATACTCATAACCACATACGCACTTCGCACATGAACCTCTAAACGAACACTCATAAAGCATCTTCTTCACTTTCTCTAAGATTCCATCAACTACATCATTCACACATACTGGTCAATTCTTTAAATGGCACACATAACATTTTCTCAACCAATTGAACTATACACAAAAACTCTGTATTACTATTCCTACAACCTCATAGAAGTGCATAAAACCAACGCACAATAATCTTTCCAAATAAACATTTAAAACTTCAACTAACCACCTCATGTATCAAGGACTTAGCCTCAATCTAACTACACTTCACCTCCGTGAGCACACCACCTTCTATCATAGATAAGGAAGTATCTTCTCTCCCTTCTAGACAACTGCTCAACACCATTAGCTTGACTTAATGAAAAGGTCACAAAATCTTAAAACATGACGACCTGAAACATGAAGGGATAATGTAAATAACTTGACTCTTTCTATTGAGGCCTTAGGAATAAAATATCAAATACAATGGATTCATTAAGGTATCAAAACTGAAGACACCCATAATGGAAACTGAATCTCACTAATCAATAAGAGTATTGCCTGAGTACTGGAACTGAACATACTGTAAAACTTGAGTATATGAGTCATGGGCGGCATGCCCTGAATTTAGAGTTCATAACTTATGGAATGTGATTCCAACTGCTAGAAGAACTGAAATTTCTCATTTTTGGAAACTAGAAGAGTATGTAATTCTCCATCACGTGTATGAACATGAATTAAGATCATGGAACTAAAATATAAAGCATGAGTAGGTTTTGGGACAGCTGAAAATACTGAAATAACATTGGGTCAAGCACCGATCTTTCTCATAGCAAATTTACAACTTAGTGGTACTTCTACTAAAATGTAAAAGCTTGACTTGACTACTTGTTCTATCATCTCCCCCTTAGCTTTAAGCCACCACTCAAATTCTCAAATGCTTACTAATTTTGAATCTCCACAAACATCTCTATCACCGGAATGTACACCATCTAGTGCTTCAACTCTTATTTCTATTAGCTCAACTTGAATACTTTCTAACCTTTTGATAGACCATGCTACTTCTGTCTTCTCCCTCTAATACCATGCCTATGAACTTATGTTTCTAACCCATAAGAATCAAAATTACACTTAAGAGGCTCAACATTTCCAATTATACGCCTCGCCTTAACTTAGCCATCAAAACATTATCCATCGTCTAACTAGTATTTATCCATCTAACAATCCCATGGCACGACTCACTACACCACATACACTAATCCTCGAAATTAAAGCAGTCCCATAATATCTTGGGTGAACTTTCTCATCATAATATAATATTAAACTTAATTACAAGTCAACTACACTTAAACTCTTGTGTACACTGTTCAAGCCTATTAGGTCACTTCCGGCAACTAATACCATTAATACGGAAACCATCACATTCGGCTTCATGATCACCAATCGTTCAAACTTAAGGTCTCACACTTCACATAATTTACAACTCCATCTCACGCATAACTCCAACGTGAAGATTATAAAACAACACATCCATGAACACTATCCCACTTAAACTTCATAACAATAATAATTGGTCCTAATCATATAGCCTATCTTATTCACAATCCATTAACACATCCTTCTTTCACCCGTCACTACTATCTATCCTTCATACACAACTTAACATAGTTCATATCTCTCTACGTCTTAACTTAACTTCCTCTTGCAATCTGGAGAGCGCCTAGATTAACAACACTTACCCACCAAGTACTTTCATCAATAACCTATACTTTTCTAATACCACAAATACCATCAATAACTCTTTCCTTACCCTAAGCAAACAACAATCCACCTTAACTAATAACTCCTCCTCTAACTTTCACTAAACTAACAAACAAGGGTATATCACTTCATTACTAATTCAATCATAAGCAAAAATTCAGATATACATATTCAATAAATCTCCCTTACCACCTTTCTTGTCACTACACTTCTAAACCCACACTTTTAACTAACACAGGAACGACAAGATAAATAACCAGTTGCTAGTGAATCGAAATAGGCCTCACACGGCTTCACTAGACTTTGTTTTTTCACAAACATAATGATAACAAGATTACATAATACAAGAGATAGAAACTTGACACACAACATTCAACGATCTGTGAATACACCTTACTCTATCTTAATTAAGTAACTCATAAGAATGAGGGCATAACTTTCAACTTAAGGAACTTAACACACTAGAGAGCTCTTCTCAAGCCCTTTGTGTAACTTTTAAAATTTCTTCTAGAAAATATAGAAGCATTACCTGGGGAAGAACTGGAGCTTACGAATCATGTTATCTCAAAAATAATACATAGAGGGAGATGTATAGATTAACATTGTAGATTTTGAGGAGGAATCTGAAAGCACATCTAACCTATTTATGAACATGAATAAAGTACTTCAATCTTTGGAACTCAAAAGCACTGACAGGATACTTTCTAGCTCTCTTAATATCTCATAACTATCTATGGAGAATTAAGCTTAACTGTTTCTGATACCTTGAAAATGAAGCAGAGTTGGCCAGAATAGAGTAAGATGAGAATCTATATAAGCTTCTTGGAGAACCTTTTTATAGCACGATCTTAGACTTGAAAGAAGGGAAACATTTCCTAAATGCCCTGTAGCCTCTCGAAGAAAAGTACAGATATCTCCGTACCGTTCCACAAGAATCTACTAGAAACAACTTCATAGACACCCTAGGACACTTGAACTTTATGCTCTGATACCAAGTTTGTAACGCCCCAAAATCGGGTCCCGAGACGTCACACGGTGCTTAGGGTCACAAGTGACTCCAAGCTAATCCTTCTACTGGCATAACTCATAAGAAACTGAATAAAAATATAAATCCATACAAATCAACAGAAAATAACTCTTTTCTGAATCTGATTGATACAAAAATAGAATTTTACAGGATTACAATTCTGCCTTTACAACCAAAATTGAAACAAAATACATCAACTTCTACTGACTGTCTATGAAGCCTCTACTAGTACTAACTGTAGGTAGCCGGGTCATGACTCCCGACTACCCTAACTCAATACGACTGAATAAAGAAAATACAACACTATAAACTCTGCATAACTAACCCAAGCCCTTGAATCAAAAGAACTCATCACCTACTGACTGGATACCACGAACTGACTAGATCCGAAGGTGCAACTATACCTTGTACCTATATTCCGAGAAAATGTAGCCCACATACGAATATGTGGGTCAGTACCATGGAAAAATACCGAGCATATGGGGGTCCAATGCATATAAAAAACATTATCTTAATATCATCACAGTTTATAAAATTATGCATGCTGATATAGATGACTCACTTAGCTCGAATTAAATCATCAAAATCATGGATGAATAATACATGTAAAGTAAAACAAGTGAGTCATTACAAAACGTTCTCAATTCACTTTCTTCTCAATTTTAAATCATCAAAACAATCAAATCTCATGTCAATTCTCATTAGAATATATTCCTTAAATCTTTTAAGAATAATGACTTTCTCAAACTCAGCCTTTTTAAGAAAATATATTTTCATCTCAGATAGAAGAGTACACGCACACACATTGGGAGATCCTATAACCGACATAAATCATGTGAGCTACATGGAGTGCAACGTACAACCCATGTTGGCGAGAGCCGTCCTATCCTTTGCATCAGAGTAGGATTATCGATATCAAATCCACATAAACTAGTGATCACTATATTAGTCAGCCTCAGGCTCACTCCTACGGGGGCACGTAGTTCTAGGAAAGTAAGGTCACTTTATACATCCCACTCGGTGATAAAGATTACTCCCGGACTTAGCTCAGAAATTTAAATTAGCCTCAGGCTCATATTAAAGAAAATCCACAATAAATACTTCAATAATTTTCATCGGGAGACAATTTGCTACCCTTTATCATAATTAATAAAAATGTGGATTTCTTTCACAGTCGAGTTCAAAATAACTCATTCACGACCAAAAGGTCAAATCATTCAAAACATCTCAAATATTCAACATCAACGTGCATATAGCACACATTTTCTCAAAGACACAATTTCAAATGGGGTTTAAGACCCAAATATCGAAATCATAGTAAATTTCTTTCAAGCATCATGCTTTAAGTCATAATTTCATATAAATTCGACTTTTCAAAGTCATAAACATCATAATCTCAAGATAACCAAGATAGAATATAAGTTCATGCTCCAAAATCATAATAAACATATAAAAATCATAACTTCGTAAAGAAAATTACTTTTGGGCACAAGAACGAAAGATTGTTCTTGTTGAAAACCCCCACATACCTTGAATGATGAACTGTAGATCGATACTCATTTTTGAGATGTTAATCGTGCCTTTGAATGATGGTTCTTGGAGTTCTTGAACTAGGAACTTGGAATCTTGAATAAATTTATAGAATTAATGGTGAACTTTGGAGGTTCTTGAAGTTGGATGTAGGAGCTTAGGGTTTTCTTTTTGAGGGAATTTGATGAAATATACCATATAATGCATCTAATAGGCTTTAATATAGGGTTTGGACGGATTTTGAGTGAGGGGGAATGACCAAAACGCCCCTAAAAAATCAAATAATTCTCAAATCTGTCCTTTGGTGGACTGTTTTGATAGTCTGAAGTAGATCGACCATAACGTTTTACTCAGATTTCCAAATTGGATGAAACTAATTTCATTAGAAAGAGAACTTTCATATATTTCCGTTGATATATAGTATCTCACCCAGATAATTGTGTACGAGGAGTTATGATCATTTGAAGTTGACCCAAAAATTCACTTTTGATAGGCTGAAGTAGATTGACCATAACTGTTTTCTCCGATAGAAAAATTGGTTGAAACCAATTTCATTAGAAAGCGGACACATAGAGATTTCCGTTGATATATAGTAGATCACCCAGATCATTATGTACAAGTAGTTATGATCGTTTAAAGTTGGAGAAAAAATACACCAGGCCTCAGTACTTTTTTTTCTTGCACGTTTTACTGTTCACTACTATTCACGGTTCGATCGGAATGTTCATAACTCGTCGCTCGGGTGTCCGTTTTGGATGATCCACATATCGTTGGAAATCTTATTTGATACTCTATGCAGTGGTGGGTCATAATTTAAGACTTTCCACATGTAAAAGTTATAATTCATTCTAGAAGATAGAACCCAACACGTTTACGCACAAAATTTCAACGAAAATTTTTTCGGGGTATTACAGGTAAGGTGTTGCCACCTTATGTTTCACACTATATTTTTCAAGTAGGAACTTTAATAGATGATTGCAGAAATGGGATGCACCAACACTAATTATAGTACATGGAGTACAAAACTGAGAGAATATGTTCTTCTTCAAAAATATTATGACACTAAAACCCTCATTATTAGGAAGCGCCAGTTTCACCCATTTAGACACATAGTCGACTGTCATCAGAATGTATTTCATGCCATGAAAACTCCCAAATGGACCCATGAAATCAATTACCCCACACATCAAACAACTCTATCTCAAGAATATGTATCATGTGGAGCTTATGCTTCTACGAGATATTTCCTTGGCACTGGCATTGGACACAGACCTGAGCATAATCATATGCATCTTTACGAAAAAATGGCAAATAGTAACTATACTGCAGAATTTTGTGGGCCATATGAGTACCTCCATGGTGGCCCCTAATGGAAGACGAATGGCAGGCCTCAAGAATGCTTATCATTTAAACTTTAGGAATACACCTCCAAATCACACCATCCATACACACATGAAATAAGTAAGGCTCATACCATAAAAACTTTTGTACCTTATGCATATAAAATTTTCTCTAATGAAATGACATGTCTTTTATGACAAGATCACTTGCCAAATATTTGGCAATATTAGAAAACAAGGAAATTAAGTCTTGTGATACTACCAAAACCCACTCATCTCGAAAAGTATCATCAATCTCAAGATCATCCCCTAATTTAAGTATTGCCTCCTTTTCCAGGGAGAATATATAATCTATAACCTAATTTTTTGTACCCTTACCTTAAAGTCAAACTTTTGCAGCAATAGTACCATTCAAATCAACCTAGGATTCACATCTTTCTTCATCATAAGGTACCTAACAGATGCATGACCCATATGCACAATGACTTTGGTCCCTATCAAATAGGACTAGAATTTCTCAAAACCAAACACCACCGCAAGTAACTCCTGTTTAGTAACTGTATAATATTTCTATGTGGGGTTGAGTGCTTTGTTAGCATAATTGATAGGATGAATTATTTTCAAGCCTTTTCCCTAGGAAAGATCCTAGGACAACACCACTGGCATCACACATAACCTCAAATGAGAGAATCCACTCCAAAAACACAATGATAGGGCCAGAAATCTACCCCTCATTAGGCACTCGAAGGCTTTAAGACAAGCACCATCAAAAACAAACTTCACCTTCTTCTTTAATAATTTGCATAATAGATTTTCTATTTTAGATATGTCCTTGATGAATTTCCTATAAAACCCTAGATGGCCCAAGAAACTCTAAATACCTTTCACAAAAATTGTTGGAGAAAATTTTTCAATCACCTTAATTGTTACCCCATCAACATTTATCCCCTTTTGTGAAATATTGTGCCCCAGAACTATCCCCTCTTTAACCATAAAGTGATACTTCTCCCATTTCAGAATTAAATTTCACTCCTCACACCTTTTAAGTGCATTATACAAGTGAGCCAAAAAGTCATCAAATGGGTCAACCATAACCAAAAAATTATCCATAAAGACCTCTATAGTATCCTCTACCATATAAAAAAAGATGGACATCATACAATGTTTAAAGGTGGCAGGAGCATTACAGTATTAAAGGCATCCTATTAAATGTAAACGTATCATATGGACATGAGAAAGTGGTTTTATCTTGGTCTTTAGGGGCAATAAAAATCTAATTATACCACAAATAACCATCAAGAAAACAATACGATCCTCTACTTGCAAGACGGTATAACGTCTGGTCCATGAATGGCATAGGAAATTGATCCTTTTACATCCCACTATTCAACTTCTGACAATCCATACAAACTCTCCATCTCGTGATTGGTCTTATAGGAACTAACTCATTCATTTTATTTGGAACCACATTGATCCCACCCTTCTTTGGCACATAATAACTATGTTCACCCACTAGCTATCAGCAATAGGGTAAACTACACCTGTATCTAACCACTTGATCATCTCTTTCTTCACCACCTCTTGCATAGGTGAATTCAGACAATCTTGATCCTTAATTCTAGGTACACACTTTGGTTTAAGAAAAATATTATAAGTGCAAATTCTTTGTGGAATCCTGATAATATCTGTAATAGTCCAACCAATAGCCTGTTTAAACCTCTGTAAAACTAAGAGTACGACCTCAACCTTTGTATCCAAAAAATTTGCATCAATAATAACCAATAAGGTATTGTTGGACCATAATAATGAATAGTGAAATTGAGAAAGAAGGGCCTTCAATTCCTAGATCGATGGATCCCCAATAGTGTAACACCCCGATTATCTGAACCAGAATGCTACACGGTGCTTATAACCCCGAGGGACCACAAGCTAACCCATGACTGATATCTGTACCTGTATACTACAATATATAACGTAATAGCATGGAAAGAATGAACATGTAGGCCATAAGGTTCAACTGAATAAAAATCTATCAAAACATAATATCCATATAGGTGAAAGATACCCAAAACAACTAAAAACTGAATCAAATCTGAACTAAATCTGAATACTGAATCTGAAAGCTTCTAAGTACTTTCTGAATAAGGAGTTGAACGAACATATCTCCAACTAACTCCGTCTAACAAAACTGAGCTGAAATAATAAATGAAATAAAATAATATCGCCCTCGAATGGATGAGGACTCACTGCAACTCTGCGACTGGATGCTACTGCTGATTTGAAGCTCATGTCTTTGAACCAATGGTGTAACATGAAAGAAAGCACCAGAGCGCAAATGCGTAATTACAACTGGAGTACTGGGCATACGAGTAAGGTAGGCTAAAGCAAAAGAGTTTACATGCATGAACAATGCTAACTTACTGACTTATATGAACGTGAGAGTGTAAACATACATACATAGTAACTGAGATCGTGAGTACGTGATAACTACATTTGTACGCTAATACATGGTTTAATGATAACTGACATGGCTGAAACTGTAGTTTTGATAACATGGGCGACTGTATCTGACAGACTTAAATCTGATGGAACTATCTGAGTTCCGCACTATAACTGAATTTGAATGTATCTGACAGTCCTGGTATACTGATATTTTAAGAACTATCTGATTTCTTTTACTGAGACTGAGTCTGAAACTATGGGAGGTAGTTGTTTAACCAACATGCCCCATGATACATAATAAATAAGGGAACACGAAATCACACCCCAAAACAGTCCACAAATTGCAACAAATCGTGGACCAAATAGGGACCTCTCTCGGATTCACTATCTAGAACAAGAAAGAAGAGGATACAAGGTGTTAATACACCAAAACAGCCAGCCAACAACAAGTTTAGAAACACATGATGAATCTCTACAATATTACAATAGCAACAAGAACAAACGGGTTACATTGACAACACAAGAAGCAGAAACTAAAACAAGATACAAGATAGGTAGTTAGACAAGTGTTGATGTAGTCTTAACAACCCAAGTGCATATTCCACTGTTGGACCTTTAAAACTTCACACAACAAACACCTAACTCTTACAATTGACACAAGAGAGGCTTCCAACACCCAAGCACCAACGTATCAAGCAAAATGCAACACACAAGAGAATCCACCCTTATGTTATGCCCTAGTTTCAATTGCACTCTCTCTCACTCTAAGAGAAGTATTATTCAATAATAATGATCAACTAAAGAAATAAACCCTACAATATTCTATTTATACTACATTACAATAAAAGACAAAATGATAAAAGGGCCCTTTAGTGACTAGTCTTCAAAAATACTCAAAAGTGTCATGATCATGATCATACTTGTATCATCCTCTCCATCTTGAGATGATTTTTCCCACTAATTCATAACCTAGCCTCTTTTACAAAGGCACTTCACAATCTCCTTCACACGGCCACACATCTTCTACATCTTCCTCGCTTTGCATTTTAACCTCTTTTTGCTCTCCATCTTGAGGCTTGCCATCAACCTTAGCCAATTCAATTACTACTTATTCCCCAAGATAGTACAATTTTCCTTCCCTTAGGATCACGTTCCTCTAGTTTGGGCACTCACTAGACTTGTGCCCCCACCCTTGGCATTTGAAGCATTGAAATCCCTTGGAATTGGAAGTAGAATTCAATTTACCTTCATACCTTAGAGGATGTTTTTGGACAACCTTGGTAGCCTCAGGTTGAGTATCCATGAATGAGTTATCTTTGAGCTCCCTCTCAACCTCTAAAGAAGCATGAAACATGCCATCTATGGTGTCAAATTTGTGAAGCGTCATGCAAGTGGAGATGTCCTTGTTTAACCCAACCTTGAAGCGCACAATGTCATGACTTACTTGCTCGCCTCGGTGGTCAAGTTTCATCATCAATTGTTGAAATTCATCGTAGTAAGCCATCACATTCTTGTTCCCTTGCCTCAAATTGTACAATTTAGCAAGGAGCTCATGCCTATAAGTCTCAGGCAAGTACCTTTGTCGCATAAGGTTCTTCAATCGAAACCAAGGAGGAGGTTGTCCCCCAATCATCTCATTTCCAAACCGTTTAACATACTCCTACCATGTATTAGCATACCCTTCTAAGTGAGATATAACATAACAACTTTTTTTTTTCGGTGAGATCATTAAGTTGGAAGAACTTGTCACAAGATGACTCCCATACAGGGTAGGCTTCGGTATCACTCTCACCTTTGAAAATGGGAAGGCTCACTTTGATGGAATTGAGACCTTCATTTTGGTTTGGGTGGCCATCTCTCACCTCTCGGCCTAACTCCCCATGTCTACGCCTCTTTCTTTTTCCCTCAAGTAAACATCATCATATGGTCCATAACCATCATATTGTCCTCCCCTACCATAGCCCTCAACATAGATGGGTCTATTTGGGTTAAATAGAGCTTGTAGTGGCAGGATTAGATTTGGATAGTGAGGTCTTTGGTCAATTGGAGTTTGGATGGGAGGGTTCGGGTTTGGTGATGGTATTTGGGTTCCAAGCCCTTCTTGTTGTACTTGGTGGAGTGGAGGATGTCTTGGTCTATCTTGTTCTCAGCTTTGAGAGTAAAGATTGGTTTGATTTATGGCAATTGGTATATTGCATTTGGTGCAAGGTCTCGGGAGTATTAGTTGGGGAAATGTTTTGAGGGGTAGAAGGTCTACTCCTTTGTCTTTTCACATGTTCTAATCTCCCACTCATTGATGCCACATCCGTATCTAATTTCTCAAGACCCACATTCAACCTAGCCACATCTCCGAACATTTTTTCAAGGCAAGCCAAAATGAGATTGATGGCATTATTATCCATTGTTTGAGCATTTGAAGCCTCGGGTTCCATTGTGGTGGTATCGAAAATAACCATTCAAGTTACGGTCCAATCAAGATACCAAATCAGTCCGCAACGTCACACACAACAATACAATGCAAAACCTACAACAAAAATCACACGTTATTTCAAAACAACCTCCCACAATGAGATCCCACCTTCAAGTTTCTTCAAACTCAAGATCAACATTGGTGGATGACTCAAATAACCTCCAATTTAGCTCAAATTTGAACCCTATACACTTATAGTGTTAGAGAACACAAATCTAACACTAAAAACACAAGAAAAACGCAAAATCAAAAACTCAAAATTTGACCTAGGGTCAAAAACGGGTTTAGTATATTTTTGGGGGATTTTTGATTTTGACACTTCTGTTTTTGTTGGGATTTTAAATTTCTATACTCTAATAGTATTACGGAACAATATCTAACACTGGAAACACACAAAAATCAAGTTTTTTGAAAGACCCTAAAAACGTGAACAATAACTTTTTTCTTTTTCAAGATAACAATCCCAAGATTGATTTTGTTGGAACAAAATCAAACCTTGCTCTGATACCAAATGATACGGAACAAATAAGGAAACACAAAATCACACCCCAAAACATTCCACAAATCACAATAAATTGTGGACCAAATGGGGACCTCTCTCGGATTCACTATCTAGAAAAAGAAAGAAGAGGATACAAGGTGTTAATACACCAAAACAGCCAGCCAACAACAAGTTTAGCAACACAAGATAAAGATCCACAATATTACAATAGAAACAAGAACAAATGGATTACATTAACAATACAATAACCCGAAACTAAAACAAGATACAAGATAAGTAGTTAGACAAGTGTTGATGTAGTCTTAACAACCTAAGAGCATATTCCACTCTTGGAACCTTAAAACTTCACACAAAAAACACCTAACTCTTACAATTGACACAAGAGAGGCGTCCACCACCCAAGCACCAACGTATCAAGCAAAATGCAACACACAAGATAATCCACCCTTATGTTATGCCTTAGTTTCAATTGAACTCTCTCTCACTATAAGAGAAGTATTCTTCAATAATAATGATCAACTAAAGAAATAAACCCTACAATGTTCTATTTATACTACATTAAAATAAAAGACAAAATAACAAAAGGTCCCTTTAGTGACTAGTCTTCAAAAATACTCAAAAGTGTCATGATCATGATCATACTTGTATCACTCCATATGTTACATTATGTCTAAGATGGGGTCCAATCTCTGCCCTGACTAGAAGGGTGTCAATACCGTACTACTGGTAAGGACAACATGTGAGCAACTCTCATATAACAGGTAACTCTAGTGAGAATGGTGGGAACCCTCATATAAAGGGTCAAGCCACCTAGTCTACCCTCATATAACAGGCTATGATATCTCAACCTATGTTGGCTACATAGTTCTGGAATGCAAGGTTGACTGCTAAGAATCACACCCTCAAATATAGGTGAGTTCCCATCTTTGGGTTCACTCGGTGCTAACTCCTACTCCCATCTGAAGAGACTGAACATGATTTAACTGACTGTACGTGAGTGGAAATTATTAAATTCAGTTGACTGATAGAATGCTATTGATATCTAATAACTGACTGAGACCATGAGGTTTCCTGAGTCACATGACTGACTGAATTCTACTGAATCATGGCTTGATTTTGTATATCGTGAAACATGACATGACTCTAGGAACATAGCTATAGTTTTTGGGTATGAATACTCCCATGACTCGATGGAAGAAAACTGACACAACATGACTGACTTGATCATAAGATCAGAGTCCACAATTCACATTATCATAAATAGGGGATATTATACATCATGTAGTTCCTCAACATATTAAGCATGATAGGGAGTGCATAGCTATATTTCATGTGCATATTATATATCTCCATTATCATACATGCTTTATACCACAACATTATCAACATATGAAAAGCATGGAATTCATATTAAAGTATATAGCTAACATGGACTTGTCATTTAGACATCATAAAACCATATAAACATGAATTTCTAGCATCCTAAGTATTTTATCGAACACCTTGTATGCATTCTTTAAGGAATAGGTGTGTTTCATAACTTGTACCATTTTACACCACCTAAAGTTTATAGTTTTCAACTAACAAGCATATATATTCCATGAAAACACCTCTAGATATCATCTTGAAACTTAAACAACAATCATCAATATGTATATGCTCATATCACCATAAAAAGTTCACAATAGTATTTAAAACATGGTTCTTGAGCTCGATGAATGGATTGGGTCCATAGATGAACCCTATGCATACCTTAGAAGGAAGATTCTTTATGGTTGATGGAGGAATTTCATTAAAATAGGATCTTCAAGCTTTATTGTGCAAGCCTAGTTGTTTTTCTCCTATTATGCTCTTGGATATTGAACTTTGAGATGTTAATTAGGTTGTAGTGTGTTTAGAAGATATAAATTTCATAAGGTTATGTTTTGAGACGTGTAAGGAGTGTTAAAATACTTAATTATCCTCAAAATAACTCAAAAACTAAGTGTTTTTGTGGCTGAAATCATAAGTGTGCGTCGCACACCTCATCACACATGCTAAGATGTGCGCCGCACATCCTATCACACAAGATGAGGTGTGCATCGTACATGCTATCGCACAACTAAGGTTGTGCTCCACACATACCATCGCATACTTGGTCCAGCAGCCATGTGCGATTTGTTAGGCGTCACACTTCTCTTTGCAAGGCCATAACTTCATGCTCGGGTGTTAGATTTTGGTAAAATTGGTATCTTTGGAAAGCTAATTCGATTATCTTCAATTTGGTGGGTCTAAATATGCCAAAATATCACATATCAATCAAGTTATCCTTGTTCAAAGGTTACTCTTGCAGAATCACACACTAAAACTTGATGGATTCAAAAGCTATTAACTTGCTAATATGAGCATGCTTAACACATCATAAGCTATCTTATCTCTAGGATACTCATTTTAAGTCATTTACTAAAATGCAAATCACAGGATAGGAGGTTTCATACGTAGGAAAATTGGTTCACTTCCTAGCTTTGAAACATACGGGGTATTACAATATCTCCCTCTTGGGAGCATTTGTCCTCGAATGTGAATTTACTGAGAGGGGATGAAGGATAAGTGGAACATGAACTAGAATTGAATGACTGAAACATGATCTTATGGCTGAAATGTCTGATAAACTGATTACATCATACTGGACTTGCGTATCTGATGCACGTGTAACTGATTCATGAATGCATGACTGAGGTTCTCGCAATGAGAATGCATATCTGATGCATGATTAAATACTGGACTGATACATGAATGCATGACTGAGTATTCTATGGTAGGTAATAGGTACCAAGTTTATAATGGGAACACGAGCATGAAACTGGATACTAAACGTGAACTTCATAAGCTAAAGGAGGACTGTAACCTTGAGTTTGATCTGAATTGGCGGAGAAAAATTGAGGATACTTGGTACGCATATCTACTTCTACTTCCCAAGTAGCTCCCTTATAAGACTTATTTCACCAAAGAATTTTAACTAGAGGGACTTCTTTGTTCCTCAATCTACGAGTCTGGTAGTCTAAGATTTCGACTGGAATCTCTTCGTAAGAGAGGTTGTTTGAATGTGAATGCTCAGATTAGGGACTACAACTGCTGGGTCACCTATGCACTTCTTGAGTAAAGAGACATGGAAGAATGGATGAATAGAGGCTAGATCTGAAGGCAATTCAAGCTCATAATCTACCTTGCCGAAGAGACTGAGAATCCTGAAGGGACCGACATAGGGGGGACTGAGTTTCCCTTTCTTGTTGAACCTCTTCACTCCCTTCATGGGAGAGATCTTAAGATAGACATAGTCATTGACCTCAAACTCGAGATCCTTCCTATGAACATCCACATACGACTTTTTTCTGAGATGATAGATAATGGAACACCGTGCAATTTGACCAACTCCCTGATATAGAGTTTGGCGCAGTCCTCAGCTGAATAAGAAGTACGATCTGGAAGGAAATGGGCTGATTTGGTCATTCTGCCTACAATGACCCAAACTGAATCATGCTGATGATGAGTTCTAGGAAAACCCATCACGAAGTCCATGTTCACTTATTCCCACTTCTAAGTAGGAATGGTGAACTCTTGCATGGAACCACTAGGTTTTTGATGCTCTATCTTAACCTGCTGATATGTAGAGCACTTAACCACAAAATTTGCAACATCTCTCTTCATCCCACTCCACCAATAGATCTCCTACAAGTCGCGGTACATCTTAGTGGCCCCTGGATAAATAGAGTATCGCGCACCATGTGCTTCTGCAACAATTTGCTACCTCAAGTCATCTACACCTGGAACACACAGAGAACCCTGACAATAAAGAACACCATCTCCCCCTTGGGAGAAAAACTCTACCTTCTAATACTGAACTAACTCTTTTAGAATGACAAGGCTAGGATCCCTGTCTTGATTCTCTGTCACCTCGGAAACTAGAGATGACTCTGAACTACTCCGAACACATACACCACTCTCTGAAGAGTCGACTAAGACAATGCCTAGTCTGGAAAGCTGATGGATTTCCTGGGCTATCTTTTTCTTGCTATCCTCAACGTGAGAAACACTACCTATGGAGAATATACTGAGAGCATCGGCCATAACGTTAGCCTTGACTGGGTGATAAAGGACACTCATGTCATAATCCTTTAAGAGCTCTGACCACCTTCTCTGATGAAGATTGAGATCTTTCTGAGAAAAAACATACTGGAGACTCTTATGATCTGTGAAGACATCTACATGAACTCCGTATAAATAATGCCTCTAAATCTTTAAGGGAAATACTGCGTCTGCTAACTCAAGATCATGAGTAGGTTAATTCTTCTCATGGAGCTTTAACTGTCTGGAGGCATAGGCTATGACCTTACCATGATGCATGAGGACACAACCTAAACTCACTCTGGATGCATCACAATATACTACGAACCCATCTTAACAATCTGGAAGAGCTAGAACTAGAGCTAAAGTGAGTCGAGTCTTTAATTCCTGAAAACTCTTCTCGAATGAATCTGACCACTGAAACTTGACCTTCTTCTGAGTCAATCTGGACATGGAAAATGTAATAGAAGAAAATCCCTCAACAAACCGTCTGTAATAGCCAGCCAAACCCAAGAAACTCCTGATATCTAATGGAGATACGGGGCGAGGCCAGTTTCTTACCGCTCTGATCTTCTGAGGATCTACTCTAATGCCATCACCGGAAATAATATGTCCAAGGAATGCTACTGATCTTAGCCAAAATTCACACTTACTAAACTTGGCGAATAATTGATGATGATAGCCTATTCTGAGGTCTATCTTGGAGAAATAACTGGCACCCTGAAGTTGGTCAAACAAGTCATCTATTCTAGGAAGAGGATACCTGTTATTGACCGTGACTTTGTTGAGCTGACGATAATCAATACACATCCTGAGATAACCATCTTTCTTGCGCATGAATAAGACTGGTGCACCCTATGGGGACACACTGGGCCTGATGAATCCCTTATCTAAGAGATCTTTCAACAGATCTTTTAGTTCCTTGAGTTCTGTAGATGCCATTCTATATGGTGGAATAGAGATAGGCTGAGTATCTGGGAGAAGTTCTATGCCGAAGTCTATTTTCCTTTTGGGAGGAATGCCTGAAAGGTCTTCGGGAAAGATGTCTGAATATTCATTAACAACTGGAACTGATTCAAGGCTAGGATATTCGGAACTGGAATCTTTAACATACACGAGATGATACACACCCCTTAGAAATCATTCTCCTTGCCCGAAGGTAGGAAATAAGCTGACCCCTGAAAGATGAAGTACTACCCTTCCACTCTAGGACGGGCTCATTCAGGAACTAAAATTAAACTATTCGGGTTCTGCAGTCGACTGTGGCATATCAGGAATAAAGCTAATCCATGCCGAGAATGACATCAAAATCAGTCATCTCTAATTCAACTAAATATGCTAACGTGGATTTTTGAAATATCATAATCGGGCTGTTCCTGTATACCCACCGAGCTATGATGGTTTTACCCACTAGGGTAGAGACTTAAAAGGGCTCTGCTAAAATTTTGGGACTGATTCTAAAATTGCCTGCTATGTATGGAGTGACAAAAGACAAGGATGCACTTGGATGTAGCAAAGCATAAACATGAACATGGAAAATCTATAATGTACCAGTAACGACATTAGGAGAATTTTCCTGATCCTATTGGGTCTAAAGAGCATAGAGTCTGTTTGGGCATTGCCCACTAGTAGCACTGGAAGTGGCACCCAGCTGGTTTCGGCGACCAAATTGAGCTGTGGAACGATTCTGCTGACCCTGTGGACCTGGCTGAGGACAATCCCTAACTCTGTGGCCTATCTTGCCACAACCAAAACAAATGCCTTGACCCGCTCTACACATACCCTGATGGTGCTTACCGCAAGTCTGACACCGAGGATAAGTACGGGTACTACTAACACTTTCCTGAGATTTAGAGCCTGGTGCTCTATCTCTGTTGCCATCTCTAAATTTTGGCACTGGGGCACTAGTGGAGGAAGGAGATGGAGCTACTGACTTGGGACGAAACTGTGAGCGGTTTCCTCCTTCAGATTTGGGCTGAGCAAAACTGAAACTGCCTGATCTTGCTCTCTTATTCTGCCTCTCCCTAGTTCTAACCTTCTGCTCCTCTATCTGCTGGGCATGGGTCATAAGCCTGGCTAAAGTTATATCACTATTCATCATCGTAGACCTATACTTATTTACCACGCTATCATTCACCCCTGACACGAACTTTCTCATCTTAGCCCTGTTGTCTACAACCACATGAGGGGCATATATGTCTAGCTGAGTAAATCTTAGAGAATACTCTCTAATAGTCATATTTCCCTGCCTGAGGTTGATGAACTCAAGAAATTTGGCTTTCCTCATCTCTTGAGGAAAGAATCTGTCTAAGAAAGCCGTGAAAAATTTCTCCCACTCAATAGGATCTTCATCATCTACCTTCTCGGACTTCCACTAGTTGTACCAAGTGTGAGAAATATCCTGTAATTGGTATGCGTCTAACTCGGCACTCTGAATAGAAGTAACTCCCATGATATTAATGACCTTCTGGACTTGGTCAATGAACTCCTGAGGGTCTTCATCAGACTTAGACCCAAAAAAAGATGGAGGGTTCATTCGGGGGAAGTCCTAAATCCTAGCTGCTGCGAAATTGGCCACTGGATTGGCTGGAATAACTGGTGGCCGTTCATTTTGGGAAGCCATAGACTGAGAAAGTGTGGTGAATGCGGACCTAAACTCCACATGAGAAGCATGCTCGCCCAAAGGATCTTCGGGCTGAGGAGCTGGTGGATTTCTTCTCTTTGGGACCATATTCTGAAACAAGAAAAGAATGGATTAGACTGAGAGTTTAACTTGAGATTATGCTCACTAGAACGACATGAATACTAAAAGAAGGGAAACTGTTCCTAAAACATCTTATAGCCTCCTATACATAAATGTGGCGCGCAACACACCCACGTACAAGACTCTACTGGATGTGGCTTTCAGACTTCCTAGGACTCTATTGAACCTTAGGCTTTGATACCAAGTTTGTAACGCCTCGATTATCTGAACCGGACACTACACAGTGCTTATGACCCCAAGGGACCACAAGCTAACCCATGACTGATATCTGTACCTATACACTACAATATATAATGTAATAGTACGGAAAGCATGAACATGTAGGCCATAAGGTTCAACTGAATAAAAATCTGTCAAAACATAATATCCATATGGGTGAAAGATACCCAAAACAACTGAAAACTGAATCAAATCTGAACTAAATCTGAATACTGAATCTGAAAGCCTCTAAGTACTATCTGAATAAGGAGTTTAAGAAATATATCTCCAACTAACTCCATCTAACAAAACTGAGCTAAAATAATAAATGAAATAAAATAATATATCCCTCAAATGGATGAGGACTCACTGTAACTCTGCGACTGGATGCTACTGCTGATCTGGAGCTCGTGTCTCTGAACCTATGGTGTATCATGAAAGAAAGCACCATAGAGCAAATGCGTCAGTACAACTGGAGTACTGAGCATACTAGTGAGGTAGGCTAATGCAAAAGGGTTTACATGCATGAACAATGCTAACTGACTAACTTATATGAACGTGAGAGTGTAAACATACATACACAGTAACTGAGATCATGAGTACGTGATAGCTAGATCAGTATGTTGATACATGGTTTACTGAAAACTGACATGGCTGAAACTGTAGTTCTGATAACATGGGCGACTGTATCTGACAGTCTTAACTCTGATGGAACTATCTGAGTTCCGTGCTATAACTGAATTTGTCTGTATCTGACAGTTCTAGTATACTGATATTTGATGAACTATATGAAGAGACTGAACATGATTTAACTGACTGTACATGAGTGGAACTTACTAAATTCTATTGACTGACAGAATACTACTGATATCTGATAACTGACTGAGACCATGAGGTTTCCTAAGTTACACGACTGACTGAATTCTACTGAATCATGGCTTGATTTTGCATATCGTGAAACATGACATGGCTCTAGGAACACAACTATAGTTTTTGGGTATGAATACCCACATGAATCGATGGAAGGAAACTGATACAACATGACTGACTTGATCATAAGATCAGAGTCCACAATTCACATTATCATAAATAGGGGATATTATACATCATGTAGTTCCTCAACATATTAAGCATGGTAGGGATTGCATCTCTATATTTCATGTGCGTATTGTATATCTCCATTATCATACATACTTCATACCATAACATTAACAACACATAAAAAGCATGGAATTCATATTAAAGTATATAGCTAACATAGACTTGTCATTTAGACATCATGAAACCATATAAACATGAATTTCTAGTATCCTAAGCATTTTATCGAACACCTTGCATGCATTCTTTAAGGCATAGGTGTGTTTCATAACTTGTACCATTTTACACCACCAAAAGTTCATAGTTTTCAACTAACAAACATATATATTCCATGAAAACACCTCTAGATATCATTGTGAAACTTAAACAACAATTATCAACATGTACATGCTCATATCACCACAAAAAGTTCACAAAATAGTATTTAAAACATGGTCCTTTAGCTCTATGAACGGACTGGATCCATAGATGAAAACTATGCATACCTTAGAAGGAAGATTCTTCATGATTGATGGAGGAATTTCCTTGAAATTGGATCTTCAAGCTTGATTGTGCAACCCTAGTTGTTTTTCTCCTATTGTGCTCTTGGATAATGAACTTTGAGATGTTAATAGGGTTGTAGTGTGTTTAGAAGCTATAAATTTTGTAAGGTTAAGTTTAGGGATGTGTAAGAAGTGTTAAAATACTTAATTATCCTCAAAATAACTCAAAAACTAAGTGTTTTCGTGGCTGAAATCATAAGTGTGCGTCGCACACCTCATCGCACATGCTAAGATGTGTGCCGCACAACCTATCACACAAGCTGAGGTGTGCGTCGCACATGCTATCGCAAAACTATGTTTATGCGCTGCACATGGCATCGCACACTTGGTCCAATAGCGATGTACGATTTGTTAGGCGTCGCACTTCTCTTTGCAAGGCCATAACTTCATGCTCGTGTGTCGGATTTTGATAAAATTGGTATTGTTGGAAAGTTAATTGGATTCTCTGTAATTTGGTGGGTCTAAATATGCCAAAATATCACATATCAATCAAGTTATCCTCGTTCAAAGGTTACTCTTATGGAATCACATAATTAAACTTGATGGATTCAAAAGCTATTAACTTGCATTTCTCTAAGTGACTCATATGAGCATGCTTAACACATCATAAGCTATCTTATAGCTAGGATACTCATTGTAAGTCATGCACTAAAATGCGAATCACAGGATAGGAGGTTTCATACCTAGGAAAACTGGTTCGCTTTCTAGCTTAGAAACATACGGGGTATTACAAATAGATGGCCGAGCTAGTAGGTTGCTTTGTTTTTCAAGTCAAGATCCAAATTCTTTGGCGCATAAGATTAAGAACCCCTAGCAATAAGAGTGCTCACCATCTCATCATACTCATTTATACCATCACTATCAAAATTCATGATCACTGTCACTAATGCCTCTACACTAAGCCTCTCCTCAGTAGGTGCAATCTATGTATCTTCTTTTACAGTGTCTATCATGGACACCACCCACAGTTTTTTTGGTTGTCGCATCGATTGACCCACATTAAAAGTAACTTGGTCATCATTGAGCTTGAATTTCTTATGTCCCATCTCCATGTCAACCAATGCCCTAATCGTGGCTAGAAAAGGACTTCCCAAGATAATAGGGATATCAAAATCCACTTCACAGTCGAGAACCACAAAATCGGTTGGAAATATGAAAATCTACCTTCAACAACACATTACAAAAAATACTAACTTGCTTCTTCACAGTCTGACCGGCTATTAATAATATCATAGAAGTCGACTTAGGTGAACTAACCCCAACTACTTGTACATAACTAGAGGCATCAGATTGACAATAGCTCCCAAGTGATATAATGCTCGTGCAAAATTTAGGGACTCAATAGTGCAAGGAATAGTGAAAGCCCTAGGATCCTCTTTCTTTTCTACAAAAGATCGGGAAACAATAACAATGTAGTGGCGTATATTATTAGTGGCTCAAAACTCATCATCCACTTCTTAGTGATTAAATCCTTCATGAACTATGCATAATCGGGCATCTGCTCTAAAGATTTCACAACAAGGATATTTACAGGCAATTCTTTCAACATTGACACGAAATTCTTATATTCCCTTCATTCTTTATCTTCTTTAACCTTTGAGGAAATGGAAGGGAAGGTCATGGAATATGCTTTAATACTGGTTTGACCTCCTTACCCTTTATTTTATAATTTTTACTTATTGCTCTACACTCATCGATTTCTAAGATGTCTCACCATTAGTCACCAAAATCTTAATTTCCGCTTCGGGTGCATCATTGACCTAAATAGTATAATCCCTTACCTCATCATCTATATGCATAAGAGAATCAATAGTATCCCTACCACTGCGAGCGGTGATGGCTAGGAAATGACTATTATATTGACGATTCTAAATGGTATTGCTTGAAAAAGTGCCCGATTGACTCTAATTCAATGTAGTCAACATCTGACCAAACTGTTGTTCAAGCGGCTTAATCACAGTAGCATGCGATTCTAATTTTTGGATCAGTTCTAAAATATTAGCCTTAATATCCTTAAGGAATCTTTGTTGGGTCTCTGAACACTTAACCTTCTTTGCAAACAATGCTTCCATACTCGAATCAGCATCACGAATCCATGGTGAAACATACACAACACTCTTTTCCTTATAATCATCCTTTCTTCAGTCACCATCCCTTTACCTAGATCCTACCCTATACCTATCCCATAATATTTTTGACTTTGATTTCCTTGACTTAAGTTCTAAGTATCATTATTGGACCCTTGGCCCTTTGCTAAAAAACCCGCCATCTCTCTGTCTAAACACTTAGCTTCCTTCCCGGTGTCATAGTCGTCAGGTCTAATAGATTTACCTTGTGTGCCTACTATAATTCACCTTTTCTATAATCATAGTTGCAAACTGCTTGGTAAGTAAGCCAATCTTCATCCTCAACTGTGTTACCTCTAAAGCCACTGTATCATCTAGAGATCTCTACTCACTGGAAGCACCAATATCATAAGTGTAGACTCCTCTATCTGTCTTTCGAGTATGCCATCCTTAGCTGGCTTTAGTTATCCAGTCCAAGATTTGTGAAGCTTGATCCCAACAAAGAATCATGAAAGAACCACAAGTAATAGTATCAGCAACATCTTTGGAGTTTGTATTCAGGGATCTATAGAATATCTCGAGCAAATTCCTTCTAAAAAGTCTATGATTAGACACATTCATCAACATCTTCTTGAATCTCAACCAAGCCTCATAAGAAGAAACAGTGCTTTCAAGGGATTTGATGTCGCCAAAATTATAGCTCCTACAAAGTATAATGCGGTCTCTTGTCAAATATCGAACCCAACAAAGGCTAGTGTCAAAACCACAGAGAATAAGACGCATATCTATCAAGAACTTATTGATGTAGTCAGAAAGTGCGGAAAGTAACTGAGGCATTTTAAAAGGATAGTAGTAGTAAAAAATCTTGGACTCTTTAGGTTGTTATCAATATGAGACGATCACAAGGATTTTATTCCCCCTAACTTTCTAACTCCATAGAATTATCGTGCTTATTAAATTATCTCAGTCCTTTGCATGCCAAATCTACAAAATTATATATTACCAACTGTCTTTCTTCCCTTTTTGGTGAATTTCACTAATCTTCTCTCGGTTTCAAAGTGCCGCATTAATAACCCTTCTCCTAGATTTTAGATTAACTATCTCCGCTCGATCTTAAGTTAATTAAATTAAGGTTGGTTTCCTTAAATTACTATTGCCATCTTCTTTTCCTAATCTCATCCTCTCTCTCAAGTTAGTCTCAAATATAGGTAGTGTCAACAGTCTTTAACAAAACACTAAATATGAAGAAAATCACAATACATACAATAACACCAATCAAGATAGTCCTTGCACTTCCTTTACTTTATTATTTCATCAGGGTTTCCATAACCCTACTTATGAGGTTTAGTTACTCATGATTGCAAGAACATACATATAATTCATAACTGAAAACGTATGAATGATTTCACAAAGAATTAAGAATGAAAACAAAAATCATAAATTAAAATCCAACCCTAAAAGTCAAGAACAAGAATTCCAAGACCCAAAGTGAATCTTAGAACTCAATATAATGTTGTAAGTATGTGAAGTGAATCAACTAATAGTAATACATCAATGGGGTATTTATAGTAACATTAGAAAACCCAAATATCCTATCCAAAAAGGTGGAAAATAAGGTGGGCTGCTACCTACGACTCTACTTATAGGTAGTACCTATGGGCTCTAGGTGGGTTCATAGGTCAGAGAGAATCCTTTAGGCTTCAAATCACCAACCTACGAGGGGTACTTATGTGGCTATAGGTACTACCTACGTTCCGTAGGTGGCCTTTGTAGAAATTGGTGTCTTTTTTCAACTTTCAAAACTTTATTCTGCAACCTACGGACCCAACCTACAAGCCTGTAGATGGGTCCATAGGTAGCCCTTTAGAAACACTTCATTTCTTTTTCTCCTACTCTTCTCCAAACCCTTTTTTTCCTTCAAAACCAATATAAAAATACATCACATCTAAGAAAAAGACCTAAGAGCTTGCATAATTTCCTTGTTTTAAGAATCGAAAGTTCCATGAAACCATGGCACATTAGGATTTTACCAAAGGTATCCCCTTTTTAGCAACTTTCTTACTTCACTTTCCTAATAGCCCAAAACTCAACCTAACAAAACCAACTGGCCTCCAACTGAGCGTAACACGACTGAAGCACGTAAATAAAAACCACATCTTACTGGCATTACATGGATACAAGAAAAAAAAGGCAGAAACTCAACCTAGTTAATGGTAATCCAAAGCATGAACCATTTAATCAACTCGAATTCCCAAATCTTATAATCTTTTGCCATTCCAAACCAGCTATCAACATTGATCTGTACAAAATACTATTCGAGCCTTATCCGTGTAATTATATTATACTAACCTCAAAAAATTGAAGCTAATTAACTATAAATCAATAATGACAGGCATAACAACAAGCTCGTAAGGTGCTACCTAAATACTCAAATGGTCATGAACAATATTTACAATCTCTCTCAAAGATACTAAATGGTCTAGGTGACCCTCGAAATCATCAGTCATAGGTCTGAAGTATAAACTCTCAAAACTAAATGATCTACTCCTGAGTGACCCACCAGTTGTGGGTGAAACCATACCAACTCCAAATAAAATGCATTTCTCTCACGGGATAGATATTAACAATTCTAAAAAAAATTGGGAACCAAGGACAAAAATAGTAGAAACCACACCATAATCCAATGGACTATCCTTTAAGCATATATCAAGGATAATCCATCTGAACTGGAGAAAACTGAGATGATAGGTAATGAGTAGGCTTGGTTAACCTATAAGCGAATGCTCAACTAAAACAAATCTTGAAATGAGGCTGAAATCAAGTTATGTAACCCATACCTTTATTCTTCAAACCAAAGCAGAGCTACTCGATCTCAACTATACAAATCGATCTCATTGACGAGCAATATCCATATTCCAAAAGTTATTATAACTTTTAAGCCACCATTAAAGAGAGTTAAAATCCCAACAATGAATACTACAAATCTTCTGGGATATCCAATACTCAAACCAATCTCACTATCAAAATTTCACCATTTACTTGATGATTCTTGCACGGGCTGAAATTGAAATATTGCCGAAGAACTTAACCATAATGAATAAAAACTACCAACTAAAGATGATAAAATGCGCACCTATTGAAGGGCTTAATGCATCAATGCATAATCAAGAACATGCCGAGGTAATGAAGAATATTAATGGTAGCCAACTCCAAGAAACTTAAAAAATACGATCTTAGCCTGAATGTGGTCAGCAAATACCCAATTCATGATGAAACACTCACATTAAAAGATATCTATTTTATTTACCGACAATGATACAGAAGCACATATCACTAAGAAGAAACATCCCATGAAGTCATATTAGGCCGAACACCTACCAAGACGAGAGTTTTTTCAATTCACCCATTAGCATCAACCTCAACATTACTAAATTATGAAATAAATCATAGGATAAACGAAGAACCCACCTCAACACCAACATCAAGATCAAGAACACTACCAGGAAATAAACCCACTAAACCAGAAGGGCGAACCCCAATCTAATCAATCTACGAATTGAGTAATAGAAATGAGGTAACAGTACTAGAATCATAGCAGAACTGAAAGAGGCAAACCCCACCTTCACTCCCCCTCAACCACCAATATAACCTCACTAATAGAGAATAAAAACAACCAAGGCTCTAGGAAAAATAGATAAGAATCACAAGAAGGGCAAGACTAACTACATGGCACTAGTTTAGCCATATATCATGTGGGAATTAATATAAACCAAAATAATAGTAATAACTACAACAACTTATGGTGCGGGAGGCATAAAAAATGGAAAACATAACCAATACTACTCTAAGGTCATAATAAGGCCAATATGTCTAAGGAATAGGCCTTTAACCCATATGTTACACCCTAAAGAACTCACAATACTGATCCACTAAATTCACTTATAAAAGAAATCATTTATAGGAGTAGTCATATATGCATAACTCCATAAAAAAACATATAATAGTCAGTATAGATACATCATAGCATATAATCACCTATGGGTAAGAAAACTTTAATACAATTAAAATAGAAACTATAAAGATAGAAAGTCATATCACACCTATATCGATGGAGTTCAAAGTCATAGTCTTGATATGCCAAAGGAGTATGAATTTGAGTGTGTCTAAACCCAAACTGAGCATCTGAATGACCAACTAAAACACTAAGTGCACTGCCTTTAACTGAAGGCCACAAATCTATGAGACTGATCTAGATGAGATAAATGACTAGTAATCCTATATCGGGGACTAGTGGCCTATCTCTCTACAGTAGTAACAAACCATTAAAGGTCTAACCTAGGAAGAAACATGGGTATTCCCTAATTGGTTGACCAACTGACACTTACGACACTCTCTACCAAAGTGAATATCTACCCCACTATCATTACATATCTTCCGAGCTTTAGGCTGGCGAGGAACATGGGTTTACCTTATCTATATATCTAAGTCATGCCTGGGGCATTCTATACACCAATAACTAACCTCTCCACAATCGAAACACTCCCTTCAAACTCTTTAATATACTAAATATATAGACCTAAAACAACCATCACAGCTTGAAACCTAATTAAATATTCCATGACATATGACCAGGATTCTATCCACTATGACTACCATGAAAAATCTAGGATTTACCTATAGTCTGAGGTGTTACCTCTATAGACTCGATAGGCTGCAAGTAATGATCATCCCGACTGGGGGGACCCTAATTCTCAAACGGAATTCCAATAATGTTGTACTAATGACATAGACATTTATCACCACCTACATATATCTTAATACATACCCTATATATGGTCCTTGCATGATCGATAACCTATGAGAAAGATGACCCAACTACTACTAAATAGTTTAATATCAAACAGAGTGGGAAAACTAACCCTCTGATAAATCCATACACTATCTCATAATCCTAAGGATATAGTATAAGAGTATGTATAGCCCATTCAATAAACCTAATCTCATACTATGAAATTGATAAAGATCCCTATCAAACAACAATAAACCCAACTATATCCTGCAATCTACTTGATATACTGAGTATCATCTCTGTCTGGGTAGTATCTACTAAATTACTCAGAATCCCTAACACTAGATCTTGAAGAACTGAGGTGATTATAACCTTTGCCGTAGTTTGGGTTAGTCCAAATATTAGGCTAAAACTCTAGAATTATGTGTGAAAGTCTCATCCACATCAATCGATAACCTTATGTCATCTATCTGTGAAAGAATAGAATAAAAAAAAGTACTTAGAGGTTCATAGACATACAAACACATGACAAGGAGTGAAAAATTAAATTTTCTAAGAATAACCTATAACCTCCTAAAGATAGGATACAAATATCTCTACATCGATCCATAAGACTCTTTTAGACACTTAGTTCTTGTATTAACAACATTGGTAAACCTATGATTTGATACCAATTTATCATGACCTGATTTCTCAGGTCATGATTGCACCTGTTATTTCCTACTAATAGGTAAGCCAACCCATAGTCCAGAATGACTAGTAACTAAATATCAAGAGGAATAAAGAAAGAAACAAAAAGGAATCTAATAAAGAGACTAATACAAAGATGAAATTCGAAGACCTAGTTAGGTCGGTGAAAAAGCTTCTAAAATAATCAGAGTATATTGTGAAATACATAATAAATGTACATGTATAAACCATATTAGAATAAAAAGTTTAGATAAGTCAAATCAATATAAGGAGAGAAAATCACTTCATACGTCAGGATCACACCCCAAATTTCTAACCCATTACATCTCTGCACCATGCATACATTAATAGTGAGAACTCATCCTATGATTAGCTGAATACAGAAGTGTAGTATGAGTACCAAATTCATGTACTTAGTAGGCATCGATTGACTGAGATCCAAGGATAATATAAGCAATCAACAAACAACAATCATAGCATATACCTATATAACCCCATAAGGTATATAGATATAAGAACCAAACAATCATACTTGTGATAGGCAACACAAATGAATGAATGCAACATAAACAGATAATACCATGTCAAATATTAGTGTCATAATGTACCAATGGTATACACCTCCTCCAGCTTAGTAGCTCTCAAAGGCAAGACTTATGGAGATCATCTTTTTTTGTCACTACAACTCACAGATAAAAGGGACCAAAGGGCACTTAGGATATCCATATACATGCTTAGTCCAAAATCAAGACCTCTAATAGCTATCATGATCGATATACTCAAACCAGTAGCAGAGAAATATAAATATAATATGTTCCCCGACTCAAATTGAGAATAAAAGAATGTAAATCTATAAATCTATTGCCTGAGATAAAGTTCAAGACAAAATGATCATACTCACATAGAAAGGGCTAAATTTTCCATCGATTGAAGTAAATAGAAGTGGTAAAAGACTAGATTAATAATAGATCAAAATCAACTTCGAGCTAATTTAAAAAAAATAGCATATTTAGTTCCAAAAGATCATAATTCATTAGATAAGGTAGTATGATTCCTGCTGTAAAGAATCCATTTTAAAAGTAAAAAGTGAGAATAATTCCTATTTTAGAAAATAGTAGTGAAATAAAGGTTTATTTGGAATCGTGCAACAAAGTGAGCATAAATGCACCTAAAAGTATGCATGCCATCACCAGTTCATACCAATACAACCATAAGTGTCTAAACATATATAAATTAGAATCTCATCCTTTTATGGATAGAATACATACCTAGAGTCTAACTCGTATCATAACCATGACTTCGACCCCAACAATACATAATTAACATTATAAAGCCCCACAACTTAAGAAACTATGGTAATCAAGGGAATGAAATTAATACAAATATCTAATTGGGGGAATACTACCCAAATCACTAATTCTCCGTAGTGCCAATCTATTCCTAAGCAAGTCCATAAACAAGGATAATAGGATTCTAAGGCCATATCCAGTATCTAGGCTATGGTTTGGGCCACGTTTCTATCTAAAATTACCTTTATAGGTTGAGTCATGATATACTGGCAATAATCCCATCCTATAATCCTTACAAAGCATGCAATCTATACATTACACCATCTCATAGAGTAAAGTAGATCGAAGCCTATCTCGATGCCCAATTGCAATCTTGAATTGAACACGAATCACTTATCTTGCTCCACAATCTTGAAAATGACATTGTACTATCAAAATAATAATCTACACATTAATAGGAGTTACAAGATACCCATAATGTAACATAAAACTCTAGGCCAAAAATCAGGTCTAAAATGGGCCCGTGGAGCCTACTAATAGAATCCCAAAATTGAATTTGTCATGAAGTTGTTCAAAATACAAGGAGTGTGTACTCAAAACGTGAGCATGTGAAGTTTAAATTATGGATTAAATTATCCCTAAAAGATAAGTAAAAAAAAGAGGGTAAAATATGAATTTTTAACCTTGCAAAGAAACTAGTAGGAAATTATCATCTCAACGTCCTCTACACATCCGCAACTCCAACTTATGATTTCCTATTTTTCTCCAAGACATAGGGTTAAATAATGGAAGATTAGGGCTTATAAAAATAAGTGATAATTGGGAAAAATAATAATATATAGGCGCAGGGGTTACTTATCACAATTGAAAGTACCCTTGCCCGTGATCGCGACGCACAGAAGATTTATTCGTGATGAATGCAATGGCTTAGTTGTAACGCCCTGAAAATGGGTCCCGAGATGTCACACGGTGCTTAGGGTCACAAGTGACCCAAGATAAACCTTCTACTGGCAAACTTATAAGAAAATGAATAAAATACATAAATTTGTACAATATCAGCGGAAGATGACTCTTTTCTGAATCTGATCATTACAAAACTGAATTCACATGATTATAACTCTGCTTTTACAATGAAAACTGAAACTGAATACATTAACTCTACTGCCTGTCTATGAAGCCTCTACTAATACTGACTATAGATAGTAAGGAAGCGACCCCAACTATCACTAATAAATATATAAGAATAAAAAGTAAAGAGCAATAGTAAATCTAACTGAAGTCCCCAAAATATGAGGACTCATTATCTGCTGGATGGAATCTGCAACTGTCTAATTTTGAATGCACATACTACAACTTGTACCTACATTATGAGACAATGTAGAACATAGACATATATGTGGATCTACTTTTTGAGGATGTACTGAGTATATGGGAGTGCAATGCAATAACTAAACAATATCATCAATCTTTATAGAAAATCTGCATGCTGATATAAATGACTCACATAGCTTGAGTAAAAGCTGAAATCTAGATCTCATAAATCATGTATAATGAAGCATATAGTACAAATCTCGTGAGTCATTCTATTCACTTCTAAAATCTGTATTCTCCATCTTATTATCAATACTTGAAGGCTAAAGGAACTTTAAACAATGCTTTCAAATTCATACTTTTATCTCATGGAGAGTAAAACTTCTTTGAAACTCAAGGACTCAGGACTCTTTGAAACTTTAAGACTTGGGAACTCTGTGACTCTTGGAATTACATAACTTTGGACACTCAGGAGTTTCTTCTAACCGACAAAAACCATGTGAGCTACATGGAGTCCAACGTCTTGTCCTCTTAAGGAAGAAACCTCACGTTGGGGGAGAGGCGTCATACTCTTTCCAGGGAGTATAACCTCACCTCAGTGATCACTATCTTGGCAACGGACCCATAAATCTCAGTCCTACCGTGGCACGTAGTTCTGGGGTATGAGACCTTAGAATCATACCCAACTCGATGCTAAATACTACTCCCATACTCAGCGCAGAACTTTTAGGAAATCCACCTCAAATAACTCAAGGGTCTATACTGAAGACCAACATGTATTACTATTTGTTTTGATAGAACATCATTGTGGATTCCTACTCCATTAGGACCAAAAAGGTCAAATATTTTTCTAAAATCACAAAGTACTCAAATCATAGATGCTTATAGCACAGAAGTTCATAAAATTGCAATTTTCAAGTAGGTCTTAGTGGCTCATAGTTCAATCTCAAGTTAAGACTCATCACTTATACTTAGGACTCAAAATGTAAAGCTTTAATGCATCAAAATCATATTTAAACTTCATGATCAACCACCATCTTAAAAAGCTTACAATCATCTCAATCAATATATTGGAAAAATAACTCATAATATGAATCTCATGATTTCAACATCTCCAAATTCATTCTTTGATAACAAAACATTCATAATCATCTTAAAATCTGGAAAATTCGGAAATAAATATAAACAAAATCATGTAATTCAACTTTTAAACCATGGGAAATTACATAATCTTGTAAATAATGGTAATGGGTATAAACCCTAACTTGATGTTCATGGAAATCATAGTAAAATTCAGAAATTTATATCTTAAAAGAAGTTTTTGGGCACAAGAACGCAAGGATTGTTCTTGTTCAAACCCCACATACCTTAGATTGATAAACTTGGATGAACAACTTACTTTTGAGATGTTATTGGAACTCTTGAATGAGGGTTCTTGAAGATTTTGTCTTGAGGGTCTTGAATCTTGACTCAATTTGTAAAATCTATGGTGAACTCTTGAGTTTCTTGGAAGAGGATTTGGATGCTAAGGGTTTTGTTTTGAAGAGAATGAGGATTTAGGGCATAAAGAGATTTGTAATATGATATATTTTAGGTTTTGGACGGATTGGGGGTAGGATAATTATCCAAAATGCCCCCCTTTTAACCCTTGACAAAACTGGAAAAATATAACTGAAAGCCCGATTTTATGGGCCACCGCAACGCGCCACTATTGCGATAGCTCACTGGAAATTGATGAATGGGAATCTGAGGGTCACCGCTATGCGGACCCATCGTATTGTCCCACTGGTTGGGACCTGAAACTTCAGCGCGACGAGCCACAATCATGCTAGGCTACTGGAAACTGACAATTTGGATATTACTCCTCTCCGCGATGTGCTAAGGGTCTGAATGACGGTGTTTTATGATAGAAAGTTCAATTATCCATAACTTCTTGCCCGGTTATTAGATTTTGGTGAATCTTACATCGTTGGAAATATAATTCAATTTCCCACATGATAAAAAGTCAAAATTAGGAGAATTCTATATGCTTTAAACATACTCACTTTGGAAGTCATTCCTCAATCTTATAGAGATAAAATTAGGCTTAAGGAAAGTTCGGGGTATTACATTAGCAAGTCAGGTTATCCTAAATGCTATATCAATTTTCCAAATGCAAAGAACAAGAAGATTTAGGTATGCTCATGATTGGAAACACAAGAGAAATGCTCACGATTGCAACAATCGAGAGTTTGAACCTTAACAAACGAGGCTTGAACCTCACAAACACCAAGAATAAAGTAGTCCTACAATATATGCTTGTAAACCCATAATATTCCTAAGTTAAACTGGACTCCCATCGGGTGCTCGAGCATCATTCAGAACTCCATGCCTGCAAAAGAACTCTGATACCATACCATATTCAACATTTTGAACTCCACAAAACCACTGAAACTTTCACTCAAGATATTTCCAATTAAATATGGGTCCCACACCTAGTTTTATTTAAACTAAATTCTATCCAATAGACCAAAATTAGTCTAAAAGCCTCGGGACCTAAACAAAGGGTCTCCCTAGAACAAAATGAATGTTCTAAAGTTGATGGCAATGTTGAAATTCTCATCCACGAATATTTACTAGGAGTTTTGGTCCGAGACCAATTTCTTAACAACTAAAGCTCCAAAACAAAAGATGAGCCTATAACCCAAATAAACTATTTGGAAACCGAACTGACAGTTCCAGCAAGTCATAAATGGCATATAGCCTTTATAGGAAGGCTCAAAATTTCAAAAGTATCCCAAAAATGAGAAAATCACCTAGAGTGTCATTACACTCATATCTCTTGATTGATAGAACCAACTTTGAATTTTAAACGCTACTACAAGTCAATAATATTTCCTTCATTGTTGTTAAAGGTACATTTTCAAATTGAGTCATCCCTTAAATTTGAGAAAGGAAAATAGTTAATGCTACACTAGAGAAGGGGATGAAAAATTTAAGTCCAATTATGGATTTTGCTTTTAGATGAATCTAATTTACAGAAATCGAAAGCATAGATACGTGCCACAACCCAAATAATCGAATCGTGTGGCCTCTAGTTAAGAGAAACCTTACCACCCAATAAGACATATATGGAAGTCATAAAAGGAAATCATTAAACCTTTCAATTATTACAAAACTTGCTATAATTATTCAAAATCAATAAGGAAAATACTCTACCCCCAAGATGTTGTCTAGACAAGTAGAAAAGCTACTACAAAATGAGAATAATAAACAAGACTCAACTTCTACCACAAGAATGAGAAGATGGACGCTGTTTGACATCACCATATATATACAACAACAAAATATAAATTGATCCTGCAACAAGATATACCCAAAAAAGGGTATAACAAGAGTAATATCAGTACAACTACAAGTACTGGTAAGCATCATCGGCCGACCCAAGTAAAACAACGTTAACATATAAACATCAAAAATAAAACATGAACTTAATTAATAAAGTAATACAAATTGAACTCTCATACTTTCATCCACGAGCCTCTTGATTTTATACTCTCTTCGTTGGACCCTCACCTGGTATCAGTTCACACTAATCGACAAGTCGACCACCAACAAACATTCAACTTTAGTAGGCTACTTCTCAACACTTTATAACCCCTATAACAACACATTATCACCCTCTCAATTTATGAACCTAAACACATAGTCCTTAAAAAAACCCAAGCTATTGAATAACTTGTCACTCAAAAGTTATTCATGATCATACCTGTAGTTATTCCCACTAATTAAGAATAATACACATATTCACTTTCACGCATATATTAACACTCAATTAGGAATAAAACTACCTTAATATAATTAATTTAAGTACAATAGAGAAGTGTAAAATAAATAAAATTACTCAACTAGATCAATACTGTGACTTATCACAATAAATTCAACTTTACCACAATCACCTTTTCATGGAACTTAACAAATAATTATTCAATCACAGTACATACACTACTCAGACCACTCACGGGTCCCAAATAACAATAATATTATAAATTGGTTCACTCATGGAACGTAAAATAATAACCATAATATAACCCAATCCTCTCATGAAACCATCAAATACACCAATACTGTGTCATGCATGCTATGAGTCTTATTAATACCACTAGCCATGACTACTTGGGAGGAGCTTTGTCGATGTACCAAATAATCTAGACATCTAGCATCTTCCACCCTTATGCCAAATCAAGTGTTATACTACCCTTAATCCAACATCCCCACCCTTATACTGCCTAAACTCCTTTAATCCCTTGATGATGAACATACTAGTTCATCTAACAATATAAATTTGTACCAAAACCCATCGTGAGTGGAACCCACACTAACTCTTAGTAGGAAAACCATCTAATCCTAAATCATCAAGTCCAAAACTTAGCTAAAATAAGGCAACTAACTATTTTTCATTAAATAAAATATTGTTCTTAATATTCTAAGTAAAGTCTATGTGGAATCAAATGAACTCTTAAACAAATCCCCTAGAATCTTTAAGTCATTATACCAAAACACTATAAATGTAAATGTAAGGGTTCAACCAAAAACAACTAAAAATATCCAGGTCAAAATAATAGACCAAAAACTAAGTGAAGAACTCATGGCAGCTCAGAAGATATAGCACACCCTTGAGTTTGAATGTTATCCGCTCTACAACTTAGGTCTTCAAATAGTCTCAAAACAAGGCTCTATAGTCAACATAAGAAGAGCATGTATAGCAGTATACAAGAAATAACAGTGTACTGGTAGGGTCATCGGCTAACCCAAAATGAGAAATATGAATAAGTAATCATAACTTAGTAAGAAAGAACCACCATGAACACCTACCATGTGACCTTACCTCAAGCTTATGACATTTAACCTTGTTCAACAACACCATAGATTTCAGTAAATACAAGTTAAGACAAACAATTACTCGAGTCAAAATCATATTTGCAATAAGAATCCAAGTCAACAAACCATTACTCAACCACAATATATTATCGATGTCTCAATTACACAAGTAAAGAAATATTTTGAGAAAATACTAATCATTTGTAATTCGACCTAGAACTCTCAAGGATTCCTTCAAACAACACAAGCAAGGGTAATTATCATGAATTTTGATTTACTCAAGAAGTTAAATATAGAAAGTAAACACACAAACCATGTTCACTAAAGGAACCAATATAAAAATTCAAAATCTAAGATTTTTTCAGTTAAGGAACTAATTTGATAAATAAAAACATATCTCTTATTCACTTAATAAATTATCACACTCACTTGTACCTTGTATATATATATATATATATGATAAGGGTCTTATGGTATCCCACTAGGCATGACCTCTAAGGGACGAACTCTTGTCCTTGTAACAAATTCGAGAGATTTAGTGTCTGACAACCTTATACCAACCAATCCTGCAAAGATAACCAAATACCGGTATATCTCAAATAATCAATAGATATCAGAAAAATCACAATCATAATGATAACAACAACAACACTTATAAAACTAACAAGCTTTTCATAAAAGTTCATTGCATATGTTTAATACTGAAGAAATCAAATGGTCATTCACATTCCTTGAACATGCATTGTAACAAGAAATACATAGAAATAGTTATCATGAACACATAAAATAGGTAGGGTTTTATCTACATTTAACTGTCACGTACTTTAATCCAAGCCCAAAATGCTCTAACAAAATTGATCTTTGACCTTTCTATCAACCTTGGATTGACTGTAGTCTAAAAGAATCAATACAATATATAATCAATCAAATGACCTAACAATACAAGAATTATAACCTAATCCTAAAACCCCAAGGACAATTTCATGATCATTCCTCCTATTCTAGGGTTTTCAATCATTATTCCACCTTAGTCCAACTAACATAAGGGTTACACTGGTTCATTATAGTCATGCAAGAGTAATTTACCATCTTTTAATAAATACTCTAGGGTTTTACACCCAATTCAACCCATTGTACTAGAAAAATTAGTTAGATCTAGCTAATTCCTCCCTAAAAGCCATAAAGTAGTGATTCTAAGCATTATAAATCAAAAAATTACTTAATGGGAGTGATTAACTTACCTTTACAAAGAATTTTGATGGAAAACAAGTGAAATTGGACAAAATTGAATCTCTTATCTATTAGATCAATAAAAAATAAAAATAACATTTTAGGGGTGATTTCTACATTAGTCAAAAAATATCTCGCTATAGCGGCCCTATCCCAATATTGTGGGATTTGCCAGTGATAAGGCGGTTATGGAAGGATTGAACAACGCTAACTACCATTAAAGTGAAAAATTCCTATTATAACAACAGAGTAGTAGCGGCCTGTCACCAATTATAGTGGGGTAGATGAGACAAAAACTCAAAAATGCTCCCAGTTTTACCTTTTTTGGAATGCAGCCTCAAATTAAAACATCCCTAACCAACCCCTTACATGAAGTTTGATATTAGGAGTGGTACACACTCAAATTAAATTTTCAATACCATACCACACTCGAATTTCATCCAAGACTAGCCTAGTGTCATGACCCAATTTCCAAGGTCATGATCGCACCTAATATAACCACTAGTAGGTAAGCTAACCCATAGTTTAGAACTACTAGTAATGAACTACCAATACAAATGAAGGAAGAATGTGGAATAAATATAGTGAAAAAGCTAAAATACACAAGATAGTCCCAAAACCTGGTGGAATCAGTATAAGTGTTGTTAATGTAATATGACTACAAATAAAGTACTAAATGAATATATTGATACAACCCATCTCAAAATACAACATAAAGATTAGTCTAGTACATAGGATGGAGAATAGTAATACTTAGAATGCTAGGAGCTCACCCTATGTCTCCAAATCATAGTTGCTCCACATGATGCACACAATAACAATGAGAACCCATACTATGATCTGTAGGCTGCATGAGTGTAGTATGAGTACCAAACATGTGGTACTCAGTAGGCAACTAACGACTGAGCTAAAAAGATAATGCAAATATAAATAACATGCAAGCAGGAATGTAAACTATATCCAAATATTTAGGAATCTAACATAGTAAATCTAAGGAGACCATAAGCATAAATTATTCTATTCTATCCATACTTTTGGACATAAGTACTATACCATATAACATTGGCTATTCTACAAATAAAGAGTAGAAGAATATAAATATCAGTGTCTAAGGCCAAGGAATAGATATACAATCAAGAATGAAGGCAGAGAAAGATATATGGAAATGACATAGCTATGTATTTATACACACACATATATATATATATATGCACACATACATACACACAAAAAAAATAAGCCTAACCTAAAAGCACAACCTAAAGTAGTCATACTAACATCTCAAGGCCTCCTAATCATAGTAGGAACTACTACTAACATAATAAGGATCCCTAATCCATATATTTACAAATGGGATAATCATCCATAATAAAACAACCATAAAGAAAGGATTCAAAATCATATCTCGAATATCAGTATCAGTCCAATAATCAACCAGTCAAGAACTAACCATAATAATAACATAATACAGTAATGGTTAGCCCGAACAAACAATACCTAAAATGGGTCCCATAACCTAGAAGGTCCAATTAGCACATAACACACCACAAGCAATGCTCATTACCTATACCAATGCAAACCCCCATAAGGTTGATAGATGTAGGTGCTTACTGGTGATAGAAAATATGCATGTAAGGATGAATGCAAAGTATAATCCATACTACTATAACTAAATTAAGTACCATAATGAAACCCAATGTATACACCTCCTCCATCTCAATCTCTAGAAAATGTAAGACCTACAAGTACCTCTCTTATCCAGCACGATGACTCACATATGAAGGGGCTCTAGGGGGTTGAGAGTACCTATATGCATTGACCTGGTCTTGATCTAAGATTTCAATATCTATCATCATCATATACTATGTCCAATACAAAAGATGTATATATGTATATATAATAATGAACGGACTCAAGTCATGTCAAAAAGTGTGTAAGTCTGTAAATTCATTGATCGATGGTAAGCATGAGACTAAATCATTATAAAAGTGTACAAAGGGTTGGAGTCTCTCTCGACCAAAGTAAATTGTAGTAGTACAATCATGTACTAGAATATATCTTGGTTAAACCTTTAAAACATCATTTTTTTATTCACAAAGGATTATGAATCATTCATTGAGATGGTACGATTCCCATTTTGGAAGAATCCATTTTGGAGGTGAAAAGTGTGAATAAATCCTTTTTTAGGAGAACAGTAGTAAAACCATATTTTTTGTTGGAATCATACCATTTACTATTAAGTGAGCATAAATTGTACCGAATCTATGCATGCTATCACCAATATCTAAACAATACGATTATAAGCATCTAAATATCTATAAACTACGACCACATTCTTTAAAAGGGTAAATCACTTTTTGGAATCCAACTAATATCATAATCTTATCTTAGGTTCCAATTATCAATAACTAGAACAACCATAACCATGAAACACCCCGAATTGTGGTCCTTGAAATTTTTTTGAGTTTTAAACACACTGCCCAGACTACGACTCTACCTACGAGTCATGATATGTTGTTGTGAGTCTTAAGGACCCAATCGTGGCCAAACTAGTGTGATTTACTATAATACCCCAAGTTTTCATGTTCTAAAACTCCCAAGAAATATACCATAAGGTTATTTTTCTGATGCTTCAAGCTTTGTCTCAGTACGAGGTCATGGCAAGAAGTTGTGGAAATTCTTGCTTGAGAGCTTGGAAAGACTGTCAAGGTTACAACTCAGGGTAATGAATCATTACCACTTGTGAAGAGTTGTCATGCGTGAGTCGTAAACACTCCAGTAAACCTTTTTCCTTAGGTCCAGTGACCAAGATACCTCAACATAATGCATAATTAGTGACTACGAGTCGTATAAAGGGACTCGTAGTCACAATTATATGTGTGGCAAATAACCCTCTCTAGTGTTTATGAGTCCAACATACGAATGATAACCAGATGTTATGAGTGTGCATAGACCCTTAGCCTGACCAGTGTGTGACCCAAGGCCTACAACTTCTAACTATGACTCTACCCTACAACTCATAATCAGTCATGACGAGTCATTAGATGGCAAGACATAGTCAAACCAGAATATTCCCAATATCCTAGATCCCAGGCTACGACTCAGTCCACAAATTATAATCAGTCGTTACAAGTCGCAAGCTGGGTCATAACGATTGAGGGTATTTTTTCTTCACATTTTTCCAAGGGCCTTTATGAATTTTCCCACTCTCTTAAAAACCAAAACCATGTTTGTTTGTCTTTATAAGAGGTGGTATAAAAGACCCTAAAGCCCTAAATCCCGACATAATCCTTAATTCCACCAAAGAGAATCAAGAGAGATGGTTTTTCTCTCTTCCTAAAAAATAATTAGTGTTTCTCAAGAACAAGATCAATTTCAAGGATTTCTCTAATGCTTCCACTTCAGGTATGTGAGGTATTCATCAATGGGTTCCTTTTACCCATTGAGGCCCAAAACCCTTTTTTTGGTTAGATTATGAGTTATATTCCAATTTATGATCAATTTCAATGTAAATCATGAAATTCATCAATGTCTCCCCATTAGTTTACATTAAAGCCATGCTAATAGTTTTATCATATGGGAATCATGATCCTATATTATTGAAGTTTCAAAAACCCATGTTATGTTTAGTCAATGTCATGTAAAATTCTAAAATTCTGCTTTAAATAGTACAAACATAAGATTTTCCCAAGGTTAACTCATTCCCATGTCCAAATTCATGTAATTTATCAGGCTATTGAAATGTCTCATGTTGTGGGTCTTTGAATTATGACTATATGTCCCTGTTTTAAGAGTTGTTATTGAATTTTGTAATCATTCAGTATTGGCGGGTTATGAATGCCCGATACCTACATGTTTACTTACATTTCAGACTTTTCAAGTAAAGATCAATCAACTCATGATTTTATATTTATACCCAGTATTATTTTATATTAAATTATCAATTTTACATATTCATGTTTTCTTAAGATTAGGCATGCACTGTCAGTTTTTAAATACCTTATGTGAGCAAATCATTTATACGTGCATGATCAGTTAGCATTTCAATGTCTTTCAGATGGGAGTAGGATTTAGCACCGAGAGGGAAGTGTGGGTTCAGAGCATCCTAGTTACCAAAAACTATGCACCACAGTAGGTTTAGGGGCATTGACAAAGAGTGTTTACCCTTGCCCAATATATGATTAATTTAGTGATCACTCTATTTCAGTTCAGGTTCTACTTCGATGGAAAGGATAGAACAACCCTCCTCAACGTGGGTTAGATGTTGGACTCCATGATAGCTCATATGATTTATGTCAGTTACATAATAGTTCCCATAGTATCAGTCAGTACTTACTTTATTTAACTTCAAGTTTGCTTGACCAAGCAGTTAGATTTTAGTATTTATTTGGTTAGTCTTATAGATTATTTCAGTTATTCAGATATCAGTTAATCAGATATTCAGATCACGTCAGTACATATTATACTTGGTCACGCATTCTTAGTTTTACATGTTCATGCATCCATGCTCAGATTTTACATATAATTTAGTAGTCCTTGCCTCACGTATTAGTACATTCAAAGTACTGATTACATACTTTTCTCTGTGCTTTGTTATCTTATAACATAAGTTCAGATGCACAGTTCACTGACCATCCTTAGACAACTCAACGTATTCCAACAGTAGTAGTGGTGAGTCCTCATCCTTCGAGGATGTGACATGTTATTTTGGGATTTTAGTATTTATTTATGTTTAGTCAGTCAGAGTTAGTTGAGGGTTTGTCTCATCAACTTCTTATGTTTTAGAGGCAATTAGACTAGATATTTAGATAGTTAGGTTATCTTTCAATTTTCCAGTTGTTTTAGACATGTTGAACTATATTTCAATATTACATTATACCAGTATTTTATCAAATTATCTTTCACATATGTTGTTCCATTATTATTTTATCCAGTGCTCACAGTAGGTACCAGATCATGGCATAGATTAGGGTCACTATGGCCTTAAGCATCATGTTGCGACTAAGGGGTAGCCTCGGGTCATGACAAAGATTTGTATATATCTTCCCCTTGGGATAATTATTCCTTAAATAAAACTGGTTAGGCTGATAATACTAAGGAAAGTGAGATTGTACACTGAATACTCAAGAACTACAACATGATTAAACAACTGAGTCTAAGACATCATACATGGGCTTTACTGAATTAATGAATGTATGTTATGACATGTGAATGGTTATACAATCAAAATAAAGAATGAGAGAGTCAATTTAAGAGAAATTATTACCTCAAGATAGATCTGAGTTTGTGGAGAAAAGATAATGATACTTGTCTTGTATCTCTACTTCTGCTTCCCAAGTATCTCCCTCTACGGATTGATTTCTCCATAGAACCTAAAATAAGGGGACTTCTTTATTCCTCAACTTATGAATTTGACGATCAAGGATTTCAACTGGGACTTCTTCGTAGGAGAGACTATCTTTCACATCCACACTCTCTAAAGGCATGACTAAAGTCGGGTTGCCAATATATTTCTTTAGTAAGGAGACATGAAACACTGGATGTACAGATTCCAAATTTATAGGTAGCTCTATCTCATAAGCTACCTTTCAAAAATGGTTCAAAATTCATAATGAGACAATATAGTGAGGACTGAGGTTCCCTTTATTGTCAAATATCTTCACCCCTTTCATGAGAGAAATTTTCACATAAGCCAAATTGCCAACCTCAAACTCAAGGTCTCTTCTCCTCACATCAGGATAAGATTTTTTATGAATTTGGATTGTCTTCAGCCTTTCATGAATCAACTGAACTTTCTCCATCACCTTAAACATTGAATCTGGCCCTACCAAAGCAGCCTTACCTACTTCAAACCAATCGATAGGAGATTCACATCTTCTCCCATTGAGAGCTTCAATTAGTACCATCTAAATACTAGAGTGATAGTTGTTATTGTAGGAAAACTCAATAAAAGGTAAGTGGTAATACTAACTACCCTTAAAATTAGTAAAACAAGCCCTTAACATGTCCTATAGAGTCTGAATGGTCCGCTCTACCTGACCATCTGTCTGCAGATAAAAAGTTGTACTGAGATGAACTTGGGTACCAAGACCTTTCTAAAAAGCCTTCCAAAAGTGAGAGGTAAACCGAGTACCTTTATCTAAATTGATAGACAATGGGACCCTATGCAACTTCATTAACTCCTTGGGATAGAGTCTATCATAATCCTCAACTGAATACAAAGTATGAACTAGCAAGAAATGAGCTGACTTGGTAATTCTATCTACAATGATCCATATCGAGTCATGCTAGCGACGCATATGAGGCAATCCTATCACAAAATCCATGTTCACCACTTCCCACTTCCAAGTGGGGATGCTAAACTCCTGGAGAGTACCACTAGGCCTTTGGTGATCAACCTTAACCTACTGATAGTTTGAACACTTAGCCACAAACTCTGTAATATCTTTCTTTATATCATTCCATCAATAGATTTCCTTAAAATCACAGTATATCTTGGTGGCTCTTGGGTGGATAGAGTATCGTGCACCATACCTCACAACCAAAATTCACTATCTTAGACCATCAATACACGGAACACATAGTTTGCCTTGATAATGAAGTACACCATCTCCCCCTTTGGAGTAAACCTCAACCTTATGATCCTTAATAACCTCCTTTATCTTAACTAACACAGGATCCCTATCTTGCTTTTCTTTTACTTTGGCAACGAATAAAAATTCTCAACCATCCTAAACCCATATGCTACCTTCAACTGAATCAATCAATCAAACACCTAATCTAGCAAGATGATGAATTTCTCAGACTAACCCCTTTTTATCATCCTCAACATACACAAAACTACCCTTAGAAAATCTTCTAAGGGCATCTGCCACTATATTAGCCTTGCCCGTATGATACACACACTCATATCATAATCTTTCAACAACTCAAGCCATCTTCTATGATGAAGATTCAAATCCTTCTGCATGAACACATACTATAAAATTTTTTGGTCCGTGCACACATCAACATGAACTCTATAAAGGTAATGCCTCCATATCTTTAAGGCAAAGACAATTGCTGCCAACTCAAGATCATGGGTTGGATAATTCTTCTCATGGATCTTAAGCTGTCTGAGGACATAGTCTATTACCTTAACTCTCTGCATTAATACACAACCAAGACCAACTCTAGAGGCTTCACAATATACTACGAACCCATCTGTGCCATATGGAAAAGTCAAGACTGGGGGAAAAGTGAGTCAAGTCTTTAACTCTTGAAATCTCTTCTTATAAGAATCTGACCACTGAATTTTTACTTTCTTCTAGGTTACTATGTACATGGGAGAAGAAATAGAATGAAACCTATTGTAATATCCAACTAAACCTAAAAAACTCTTGATATTTGATGAAGAGATAGGTTTAGGACAACTTTTTACTATTTTTGTGGACCAACTTGAATGCCATCATTGGAAATGATGTGACTAAGGAAAGCTAATGACCACAAAAAAAATTCACACTTACTGATCTTAGCGAATAGCTGATGATCTCTAAGGGTTTGTAACACAACCCTCAGATGGTCTGCATGACCATTCTTACTATGAGAATAGACAAGGATGTCATCAATGAAGTCTATGACAAACATGTCTATGGAATTCTTGAATACCTTGCTCATCAAGCCCATAAAAGCTGCATAGGTATTTATTAGTCCAAGGATATGATTGAGAAATAAAAGTGACCTTATTGAGTTCTGAAGGCTATCTCCAAGATGTCACATTCTCTGACACTAAGTTGGTGATAGCTAAATTTGAGGTCTATCTTAGAGAAATAACTTACACCCTGAAGTTGATCGAATAAGTCATCAATCCTGAGGAGAGGATATTTATTCTAGATTGTAACTTTGGTCAACTGACAATAGTTGATGCACATTTTGAGAGAATTGTCTTTCTTGCGCACAAATATAGCTTGAGAACCCCACGTGGAAACACTAGGCCGGATGAAACCCTTTTCCAAAAGATCCTTCAACTGCTCTTTTAATTCCTTAAACTCAACTGGAGTTATTTTATAAGGTGGAATAGAGATAGGCTGGGTGTCCTTAAGGAGATCTATTCCAAAGTCGATTTCCCTTTCGGGAGGAGCTCCGAGAAGGTCTTCAAGAGACATATATGGAAATTTATGTACTACTAGAACTGACTCAAAACTTAGATTTTCACAATTTTAGTCCTTGACTTGGATGAGATAGTAGATACACCCCTTGGATATCATTTTTCTTGCCTTAAGATATGAAATAAAATGACCCTTAATCACTAAAGTACTACCCCTCAACTAAATAATTAGTTCATTTGGAAACTGGCGCTAAACAACTCTATTTCTACAGTCAACTGAGGCATAACATGAGTGGAGCAAATCCATGCTAAGAATGACATCAAAATCAGTCATATCTAACTCCACAAGATCAATTGGAGTAACTTTCTGAGACATTATGATTGAGCAATTTCTGTATACCCATATAGCTATAATAGACTTACCCACTATGGTAGACACTGAAAAAGGCTCATAATGATTTGGGACTGACATCGAATTCTAAAACTATATAAGGAATCACAAAAGAAAGTGAAGCTTTGGGGTCTAAAAATACATATACATAAGGATGGAAAACTTGCAACATACCCGTAACTACATCAAGAGAACTTTCCTGATCATGTCAAGTATGGAGAGCATACAACCTATTTTGGCACTGCCCATTGGTGGCACTAGGTGTGGCACCCTACAGAGTAGGGCGATCTACTGGAGATGATGAATAGTTGAGCTGGCCCTGTTGGCACAAATCCTTTCCCTTATGAATAACCATCGGACATTTCTTAATCTTGTGGCCTGTCTTTCCATACCCAAAACACCCATCACTGCCCGCCCTTCATTTACCCTACTGGTTCCTACCATATTTTCTACAGAGAAGATTGGAATGACTACTTTTAATACTCCCCTAAGACTTAGAACCTAGCGCTCAATCTCAATTGTCTTGCCCGAACTTAGGCACTGGAGCACTAGCTAAATATAAGGCTAGGGACAAGAATTTCTTGTGGGATAGAGAATGGTTACCGCCTTCTGAATTTGGGTTGTGAGACATTAAAGTTACTTATCCTTTCCCTCTTATTCACTCTTTCCCACTCTTTAAGATTCTCTTTCCTAATCTGCTAAGAATGAACCATAAGTCTAGAAAGGTTCATTTCTTTGATAAATATGGTGGTCCTACAGTAACTTACCATACTATTAGATACACCAGATACAAACTTACTCATCTTGGACCTAGAATCAGCCACCATAGTGTAAGTATACCTTGACAACTGAGTGAACTTGAGATAGTATACCATCAAACTCAAGCTACCCTATTTCAAATTTATGAATCCTGAACCTTAGCCTCCATCAGCGCTAGTGGGAAGAATTTGTCTAAGAAGGTTATGAAAAACTCTTCCCACTCAATAGGTCCTACATCAATACCCCTAACTTCCTTCCACTGCATGAACCAAGTGTGAGACACTCCCTAAAACTGATACGAAGCTAAGTCTACACTTTCACTCAAATTGACACCCATGATATCTTTTAATTTTTGCACAATATTCAAAAACTCCTGCAGATCCTCCTCAGACTTGGATCAAGAAAATGAAGAAGGATTCATCCGAGTGAAATCTTAGATTCTAGCTACAACTGTATTTAACACTTGAATGGATGGAGAAACAACTTGCTCAATGCTCTGAGCAGCTACAGAATGGGCTAAGGTCGTGAAAGTGGCCCTGAATTTGGCATGAAAGACACGTTCATTCAGGTAATCTTCCTGAACAGGTGGTGTAGTTAATCTCTATTCCTTCTTCCATTATTTCTTGTAGGAGGAATTATCTGTAACTAGAATTATGGATGAGTTAGAAATGAAGTAATTCAATAGAGCGCATGATCTTTCGCATAACATAAATAGTGAAAGAAAGGAAACTTTCCTTAAATATCTCATAGCGTCTTGTCCATAAGTGTGGTGCTCTTTACACCCTTGCATAAGACTCTACTCAATGCGGCTTCCAAACTCACTAGGATACTCTGAAACCTTAGGCTTTGATACTAATCTTTCTCACAACCCAAAATAAGGCCCTGGCTACGATGAGCATCCAAAACCACGAAGGCATGAGAGACCTCTTAGCCCATCCCACTAGTGATACTGTCCACTCTGGGCCCAAGCCCACATCGCTTTAAAATATGTCACTGGGGAGTAAGTCTTTCATACTTATATACCCCACATCTCTCCTATTTTTTACTAATGTAAGACTCCTTATCCTAAGTTGGGGTGATACATGTACAAAATTTTCTATCTTGTCTACGAATTAACCAAATGGGTCATAATATCTAGGTACGAGTTGTAAGATACGACTCATAACTATACCAGTGTGGGTGCCCAAGGTGTTCTATATTCAGTACAAGTAGAACGTAACGAATCATAAAGAATCTTTATGAGTCATATGCTCCTTCAATAACCAGACTGGTGTTGATGGAACAAGACACTATCAAGACTAAGACTAAGGGCCACGAGTTGTTGGGTAACCATAAGAGTCGTAATGTCACCCGTAGCGATTGGGCAATAAATTTTCAATCTTTTATTTTAGGGGAACTTTGGACATTTAACTCTTTACCCAATTAGACCCCACATCCATTAAAAAAACCTTTGGGGCATTATTTTAAAACTTTAATAAATCAAAATCCCTCTTTACTCTCTTAAATTCTCTCAAGAAAAGTAAGCTATAGTTTCCTCAAGGTTGAGCATCTAAGAGTCAACTCAAGGTTTCTTCTCAATAATTGAGAATCCTTCAGGCATATTACTCTTCCCCAAATATTATTTTGTTAAACCATGTGTTTTAAAGAGTTATTCATATGGTTTTGATATTGGTTCTGGAACATAGGTTGAGGGTTTTAATGTTTTTTTCTTGAATAATATTCCCCATGGTTTACATATGATTGTTTATGCTTTATTCTTGATTTTGAACTTTTGAGGTGCATGGGTATGGTGAATAAACTAGGGGATTGTGATTTCCTATTAAATTGTGAATGTTGACAATTAAACTGGTAATGACCTCAACCACCATATTGTGAAAATGGTTTTGAATATGAAAAGTATGCACATTGAACTATTGCATAATGTGAAAATCTAATGAAGCATAATGATTTTTAATTGAGCCCTGTGCGATTATGTAATTCCCCAAGCTAATGCATAATTGAACCCAGGGGTTATGAATTCCCCCAAGTGATGATAATTGGTTTGGCATATTGATGTTACCTTGCAAGTGTATATAGTATGACGATACAATGTATGCCTAAATGTGTAATGTGGTTCACTAAATGGGAATGTGTCATAAGAATTTTAATGGGGCTTAAAGAGGGTTGTTTAGCTAGGCTGTGAAAGTGGCGGCCTCGAGGGACCAAAATTGAAATCTTTGTTTGCCCGCATGAGGGTCTAAGTGGCTTGAGGTTCGAGTCCACCTTATTATATGATTTGATAGTTTGAGTCCCACTTATTACATTGCATTATCGGATGATTAATTTACTTTGGTATATGATTGGGAGGTTCGAGTCCCCCTTGTATGTATATATAAAATTATTCTACGATTCGTGCAGCTACACACAATGGGACCCAACAAGAAGGTGAGATATAGGGCCTATATAACCTTTGGGTACTATTATATGATAGTTAAGATGCACAATCTAGGCTAACGTTCTAACTTCATGTTATACCTTATTCCCTATCCCTACATTTTATATAAATGTATATCTATATATATGTGCATACATATATGTGAACATGTACATTGAGTTGAACTGTATTTTGAATTTTCATAACTTTAACCTTATCCCCGAGTTATATATTAGTTAACAATCGACTAACCATCTCTGAACACTGTATCCCCACTCGATACAGGGTCTTAAGGCAACCTTCCTTTTCTTGCATAGTGTTAGGTGAATCGGCTCAATTCGTCGGTTGTTTTCGATAAAATGGTGAGCTTCCATTCTTTGTAAGACTTGACATTCCATATATTTCCTTCCATGAATTATAATTAAAGACTTCACATTAATATTAAAATTGTCATTGTCATTGACATTGTTAGAGTCGGGGGCATATCCCAACTTACGTTGCTTTTATGGTATAGAGGCTTTGTGGATTACTGTGGATGGGTTTTTGTTATTGACACTTATAGAATTTTTAGTCACTATTAATTATATTTTGTTATATGTTCAGAATTCAGCCTCTGCTAGGTGTGTTATATTTGGTTTGGTTAGGCAAAATGGGGGTGTCTTCGGTCTTTGGTGGACTTGAGGTACCCGTCACGGTAGGCCCTAGTTTGGATCATGAGAAACACCATCTGAGAAATCATCACCATCTACTACGTAATGTAATAAACCTTATAATAAAAGATTATTATCCCTAACTATGCCTAACATGCTAGAAACTTATAGAATTAAGATACTAGATGCATAATAGGTATTTCACCATAAGGGTCAATCCACCCTTCTATCCCCGAAATCATAAATTAGGCTAAGTCACGGTGTTCTATACACAATAATATCCTGACCTCACTATCTAACATACAACATATATATTACAATATCTCATGAAGAAGAGTATATATAAGTCTACCTCGAAGACGAACCGTAAATACGAACCGTAAATCCTTTAATCACCCATAAATCATCCCCTTATGCTCCATGATCCCAAAATTCAACCACATTATCAAAGTTGTAATCTATAAGTCATTAGGAGTAAAATAAGATACATATGACTATATTAAGGGTCAGGTCAAAATTTAAGTCAAGAACGAGCCCGTACGGACATAAATGGAATCCTAAATAGAATCTGTCATATGGTCCCTCGAAGATCAAGGAATATGTACTCAAATGTTGAAAACAAACGGAGCACAAATCAGGTCTCAAATTAACCCTTAAAGTTTAGAAATTTAAGACCTAAAATATGAATTTTACCATGAATTATAATGGAAATTAAAGGGGAAATTAATGGAAAAAAACCAAGGAGAGATAGACTGGTTTACCTTAGCCTCGATGGATGTTTTCCCATTTTTTCTGTAACGCTCCGAATCTGGTACTCGAAACGCTACACGGTGCTCATGAACCCGAAGGACCACAAGCTAACCCATGACTAATATCTGTACTTGTATACTGCATGATATACTGTATAAATGTAGAAATAAAGGTTAAAAGGCCATAAGGTTCAAAATTAAGGCATGATAGCAGATAAAACATAACATCTGGATGGAGTATGAAATACATTAAACAACTGAAATAAATTGTCTGAACATATTGTAGTCTGAAAAGCCTCTAACTGACTGAACTGTCTGAATAAGGAGTTGATGGGACATGTCCCCTACTAACTCCAACTAATAAATTAATTAACAAGATAATAAAGTAATGGTCATGTCCTCAAAGGATAAGGACTCACAGCTAACTCTGACTGCTGAGACTGAAATGCTACTGATGCTCTGGAGCTCGTGCTTTTGAAACAATGGTATAAAACACCATAGCGCAAATGTGTCAGTACGTTTGGATATACTGGTATGCATGTGAGGTAGGATGAATTCTAAAGGGTTCACATACATGAACTATACTAACTGGCTGCATAACATGAACGTGAGAATACTTGCATGACTACATGATAACTATAACTGAGTTCGTGATAACATGATTACTGAGTCTGAGTACTGATAACATGAGATACTGATATCTGTATAACTGAAATAACTAATACAGAGAGACTGTATCTGACAGTATGGAACAGTACGAAACTCAGCTAGTTCCATCAGAACCTACACTGTTAGATACAGTCGTTTAGTATCAGTTATTTCAGTTATACAGATATCAGTATCTCATGTTATTAGTAATCAAACTCAGTAATCATGTTATTACGAACTTAGTTATAGTTATTACGTAGTCATGCATGTATTCTCACGTTCATGTTATGCAGTCAGTTAGTATAGTTCATGCATGTGAACCCTTTTTCTTTCAACCTACCTCACAAGCATACCAGTACATTCAAACGTACTGACGTATTTGCGCTATGGTGTTTTATACCATAGGTTCAGAAGCACGAGCTCCAGAGCATTAGTAGCATTCTAGTATCAACAGTCAGAGTTAGCAGTGAGTCCTCATCCTTCGAGAACATGACCATTACTTTATTATCTTATAAATAAATTTATTAGTTGGGGACATGTCCCATCAACTCCTTATTCAGACAGTTCAGTCAGTTATAGGCTTTTCAGACTATAGTATGTTTAGACAGTTTATTTCAGTTGTTTTGGGTATTTCATACCCCATCCAGATGTTATGTTTTATTAGCTATCATGCCTCAATTTTGAACCTTATTTCCTTTAGGCCTTTATTTCCACATTTATACAGTATATCATGCAGTATACAGGTACAAATATCAGTCATGGGTTAGCTTATGGTCCTTCGAGGTCATGATCATCGTGTAGCATTCCAGGTGTTAGATTCGGGGTGTTACAAACTTGGTAATAGAGCTTAAGGTTCAATAGTGTCCGAGAAAGTCTGAAAGCTGCATCTAGTAGAGTCTTGTGCATGGGTGTGTTGCACGCCACATTTATGTGTAGGAGGCTATAAGATGTTTTAGGAATAGTTTCCTTACTTTCAGTATTCATGTCATGCCAGCGAGTATAATCTCAAACTAATCTCTCAGTTTAATCCGTTTCTCCCTTTCTTCTACAGAACATGCCTCCTAAAACAAGAAACGGGAATCAGTCAGCCCCTCAGCCCGAAGAACCTTTTGGTGAACATGTCTCTCATGCTGCATTCACAACTCTTGCTCAGTCAGTTGCTGCTCAGAATGAACGACCAGCTGTCGTTCCGGCCAACCCAGTGGCCAATTCTGCTGCAACCAGGATTTGGGACTTCACCTAAATGAATCCTCCATCCTTTTTCAGGTCTAAGTCAGATGAGGATCCTCAGGAATTTCTTGATCAACTTCAAAAGGTTATGGATATCATGGGGGTTACTTCTACTAAGAGTGCAAAAATTCCTGAGAGTGCAAAAATGTCAAGTGTTTGATGAAATGTCTTAGTCAATGAGTTATGGATATATGTGTGGCCATTGTGGTGTTTTAGAACTTTTTCTTTATGAATTCTCCAAGAGTTGAATGTATCTGACAGTCCTGATTCCTATAGAACTATCTAAGTTCTATTACTAAGACTGAATAACTGTATCTGAAAGTACTGATTCTATACTGAAACTATGGGAAGTAGTCGTCTAACCTACATGCCCCAAATAACGCAATATAGATGAGTTGGGGTCCAATCTGTAACCCCAATTGGAAGGGTGTCAATACCGCGCCACTGTAAGGAAAATCTGTGAGTAACCCTCATATAACAGGTAACTCTTGTGAGAACAGTGGGAAACCTCATATAACAGGTTAAGCCACCTCATCTACCCTCATATAACAGGCTATGATGTCTCAACCTACGCTGGCTACATAGTTCTGGAACGCAAGGATATCTTATAAGAATCATACCCTCATATAATAGGTGGGTTCCCATCCTTGGGTTCATTAGATGCTAATTTCTACTCCCATCTGAAAATACACTGAACATGATTAACTGAACTGACTGGACTGAGTTAACTGAGTTCCGCTGACTAACGGAACACTACTGAGATTTACTGAATTTCTGAGTTTTCCTGAGTCACTTGACTGACTGAATTTCTATGAACACGGTTCGACTGAGAGTATCTTAAAAAAGGACACTAATTATAGGCACATAGCTAAATTTTTCGGGTACAAGTACCCCCAGGACTCGATAGCATGAAACTGACAAAGGATGACTTTCTTGAACACATGACCAACATCACAATCCATAATACAATAAGTTGGAGAATTCATGAAGTACAAGTTCTAAAACACCACAATGGCCTCACATATATCCATAACTCATTGACTAAGACAACTCATCAAACACTTGACATACATAAACTTGTACATAAATTGGGATTTCATAATATCATACTAGTTTAGCACTTTTCCTTCACATAGGCATTTAATCGAACACATGGGGAGCATGCTTTGGTTATACAATCATCAACAAATCTAATAATCTGGGATACATCAATCAACGTGTAAATTTAAGGGTTTATCATGATTACTATACAAATCACTACATCCTAGGGTCAATCATTGGAATATGTAATTTGAAACATGAATCAGAACCCCACAACATCATGAATATGAATTTTAATTCAATTTAAATCATGAACATTCATAAATACACAAATCTTAGATTTTGAAAAGAGATTTTTGAGATTCATGGGTGAAAGGGACCCATGAATCAACACATGACATACCTTGATTGTGAGTTTCTTGAAGTTCTTGGACTTGAAGAACTTGGAATCTCTTAGTTTCTTGAAGAAGGATTTGGATCTTATTTCTTGGGGATTATCTTTGAGAGAAAACCCTAATTTGATGTTGTAGATGGATAATAAAGTTATGGGTATGGTCTGGTATAATTAGGGGTTAAAATGGGTGGAAAAAGAGCCAAATACCATTTTTAAAAATAACTTTAAATTGCTGATCGGGATCTGCAACGGTACGTCGCTGGCTCGACGGTCCGTCGCACCTGGGCCAGAATAGGGACTCATTGCCTTAGTAGCGACGGACAGTCCGTCTACCTGTCCGTCGCATATTTTCCAGAAGATTAACTTACTGCCTTAGCTGCAACCGTCTAGGTGACGGTTTGTCGCTAGATCGACGGTCCGTCGACCTGCCCGTCACACTTGGGCAGTTCTGATAGCTCTCGGTAAAACGTCCATAACTTTTTACTCCGATATCAAATTTGGATGAAATTGGTATCGTTGGAAAGCTAATTCAATTTCCCACTCAACAATAAGTGAAAATATTAAAAATTCCACGTGTACACAAATGGATTTATCTTTGAAGATAAGTTTCTAACATTCTTGGGACGATTTCAAGCTAGGTAGAATTATGGGGTATTACATTTCCTCTCTTTGAGCTCTCAACTAGGTGTGAAAATAGTAAAGAATCATGTGGGAATATGGGGATTTAAAGCCACTAGGTGCCACTTAAGCAGTTACCTTGTCATTTAAGAGACAATTACTTAAGCGACTTTATGATCACTTAAGCGATCTAGCACCAAAGGGTCGGGTATTGCTTAAGAGACTCCCAAGCCGCTTAAGAGGATGCCCACTTAAGCGGATACTCCATTTCTTAAGCGACCCTTGACTAAATGGTAAATTTCGCTTAAGTAAAACTATGTTGCATATGTGGAAACCGCTTAGGCGGTCATTTGAACACATAAGCAGTCGCATCTACATCCTGATGCATCAAATTTCTTTTGTGTCCAAACGTACTTTGACCGAGTGCTCTGGATTGTTTGGAACTCAGTGTGAGCAAATGAAATATGCTACCATATCAATTTCGATGTTTTAGACTCAATGGAACTATGAAAACTTTAATATGAGATCGTTTATACAAAATGTGGGGGCCACACCTATTCTATTTTTCATATAATCTGACCAATAGCCCAAAATGAGTCTGAAAGCCTCAGGAATTAAACCAAGGGTCCCCCCATCTTATAGTCAATGTTGTGGAGCTGAGGGAGCTATAAGAATTCTTATTCGGGGACACCTCATAGGAGTTTTTGTCCGAGATCAAATCCTAAAGAACAAAAGCTCCAAAACAGGGAAATGAGCCTAAAATCTAAAAAAACTATCCGATAACCGAACTGAGAGTTTTGATAAGTCATACATGACCTATAGCCACTGTGAAAATGCTTGAAATAGTACAAATGCATGCATATTTAGGAAATGATCAAGAAGGTCATTACAATATCCAGTACTAAAAGGATTTTTGTCAGCAAAAGTCAACGAGTAGAAAGATCACGAAAGCTTGAAAGGACTAGGTACTAGGGTCGCATGCTCAGAGCACGGCTTCCTAGATGACCTTCAAGAAGAAATGATGCTTCCAATGGATTTTGCCACATATACGTTTTCGAACAAACTTACGCACTTCACTATCAAACAACAAACACTCAACCTCAACCACTAACTGGCCACCAACTGAACCAAGGAAGGCTGATACATAAAAATTCAAACCACGACATACTGTTACCACACTAATTCCAGCATAATCAAACAAAAACTCATCCAAGAAAAAGGAAAACTAAGGCATGATCCGTGTGACCAACTATAAAATCCAAATATAACCTTATTTTACTTTTCCAAACCTGCTATCAACTCCAAACCAAGCAGAAAGTCACCCAAGTCCTGCCCGTACACCACCATCACACTAACCTTGAAGAACTTAAGCTGATGCACTGAAATTCCATAATGTCAAGCATGCTACAACTAGTTTGGATGATCCACTTAAAGCCCCTATGAATCTATCTAGACATACATATAGAGATATCCAAGGTCTGGAATCTATACCGATGCTATAATTTTTTCAAATGACCCTCAAAACTGACATTCATGATCTCGAAGCACACACACTTACCATAAAATATCCTCTCCAAGATATCCCATCAATCAATGAATAAGTCATGCTAAATCCAAATTAAGCATACTACTCATGCAGAGTAGATCATCTAAAATTCTATCGATAACTAAAAATCAAGGTCAAGGCTAAAGGAACCAATACTGTGCAAATAAACTATTATCATCTGAACCCCTATTGACCACCATCTATCTGAACTAAAGAAGTCCAAATAGGTAGATAAGGAGTAGGCTCAACCATCCGACAGATAAAACTCCAATGGAGACAAATATAAAAATAAAGGCTACATCTAAGTTCTATAATTTCCAGCTAAAATCTCAACACCAAGGCAGAACCGCTCGATCTCCACTATCCAAATTAAACCTGTAGATGGGTAAAACATCCACACTCTAAATTCGTCATAACCTCCAAATCACTATTCCAATGATCAAATCTTAAACTGAGCTAATAAGTCTAATCTAAGGCCAAATACCCAATAAACCTTAGTATCTAAATAAAATGTATCTCTTTTAGATTATCTCAAAGCCGAAATCAAAACATAGCTGAAAAAGCAAGATCACAATAGAGGATAAATCACAAACTAAAAACACATGCAACCAACTCCAATCTATTGGAGGTCACAAACCACAAAAGTATACTCAAGAACTAACAAAGGCTGCAAATCGCTCTACTCATAGCCAAAATCATTATTAATTTGGAGAAATGTAACTAGAAACTGATAAACCAAATGCTCCATCTTGGCAATGAACACTCAATTCACCAAATTTAGGAAACGGTCATAGAAAAGATCACATATCTCCAACTCTCTAACTCTACTAGAATAAGAACCATCCTTTCAGGTGAACCCAAGACCTCTTGACATCACCATCAAAGCCACTACTAGGTGATGATCTAGCCTAATCAAAAAAATGGGCTACATAACCCAATTGCCAACTCTAGAACCATAACAAAACCATGGAAGATTGACTCACATTCATTTCCATAATCCACTCCACAATTGATCTAGCATACCCAACAAAAGAGGAAAATGACCAACCTCACCTTGCTATAAGAGAGAAATCATCAAACCAAACTAGCTGTCCAAGCCAATGAATAGGAACCACGAAGAAAGGAATTCCAAATAGATACTGCTAGCCAAGCCATCGACTAAGTGAGGGTCGATTAACATCAACAACGAAAATAATAACAATATCAATATAAGGAATAATCGGTACCAAAATAAAATCAACAAGTACCATTACAGGACCACAAGAAGGCCAATATGCCAAGGTAAATAGGACACAAACCTAATAGCTATACCCCTAGGAAATATCAATACTGATCCACTCCATCCCCTGCTAAAAGAAATAATATATGAGTTTTTTCATATAATCCTGAACTTTATATCATGGAACATAACAATCGACATAAACCTACCAAGGAAGACAATCATCAATAGGTACAGAAACCCCAATACACACACAAATAAAATGGTAAAAGAAGGAAATAAAAGTTCACCTATCACCATAAAATCCAAAGTCACATGCCTAACGGGTCTAAGGAGGAATGAATCTAAATGGGACAAAGCGTGGACTAATCGACTGAATTACCAACTATGGCACTAAGCGCACTACCTCTAATTATAAGAGCCATAACACTATGAGACTGATATGAATGAGCTGAATGACCAATAATCGCATGCTGGGAATACTTTTTAGACCAATGACCGATTTCTCTACAGTCATAGCAACCCCTAAATACCTAACTGGTGAGAAACACAAGATAACCCCAACTGGATGACCAACTAATATCGTGAGCCCTCCTTACTAAAATGACCATTCTCCCCATAATCATAATACATCTTAAGAACATTAGGCTACCAAGGAACATATGCTAACTCTTTCTAAACAACCAAATTATGTCTAGGGCACTCTCTAGACCAATGTCCTATCTCGCCATAATCAAAACAAGCTCCTAGAATACAATGATATGTTGTCCTCCAAATCCAAAATAACTGACATGGCCTGAAGACCCATACAAAATACTTCATAAGGTCCGGCAAGAACTTTTCTTTTTGTGATGTTTATGACTAATATGAGAGCCCACCCATATCCTGAGATTTTACCTGCGAAGAACTGATAGGCTACAAGTGAAGCTGAACTCCGCCTAGAGGATCTTCACTTCTAGATAGAATATAAATAATATTATAAAAATGATATGACCTATTACCGCACCTCCATAAGTTTCAATACATGCTTTATCTATGGCCCTTGCTAGGTCAACAACCTGAGAGAAGGAATACCCAGCTACTATAAAGTCCTCTAACACCAAATGAAGTGGGAATGCTAATCCTCTAATAAGTCCATGCACCATGTAATGATCTAGAGGATATAGGATAGAAATATGTCTGGCCCACGTAAGAAAACCAATCTCGTACTCTAAAATTGACAAGGATCCATAATAAACACCAACAAACCCAACTCAAGCCTGAGAATTTATCGACGAATCGAATGTCATCCCTGACCATGAGGTATCCATAAAAAACATAGGACCCCTATGAGGAATCTCAAAATGCAAAAGCAGTTACGAGCTCCACTGGATCCTAGGTTGGCTCCAAATACTCTAACTGATGTTGTAGATCATCGATATCTATCTTTAAATCCCAACTCCGGTGCTACACTGAAGCTTTGGAAATGTATGCTAAAGTCCCATCTACATCTATGGACAACCTTTTATCATCCATTTAGGACAGAATAAAGTCAATGAACATACTTGAGGCTCATAGAAATATAAACACCTGAAAAGGAATTAAGAATAGACTTTCTAAAGAATGCCCTATAGCCTCTTAAAGATAGGTTACAACCATATCTGCACTGATCCACAGGACTCTACTAGATACTTAGTTTTTGTACCATCATATCGGTAAACCTAGGCTCTAATACTAATTTTTCATGACCTAATTTCCCAGGTCATGATGTCACCTATTATAACCCTCTATTAGGTAAGCCAACTTGTAGTCTAAAACTACTAGTAATGAAGGAACAATGCGGAATAAATATAGTAAAAAGGCTAAAATACATAAGATAGTACCAAAACTTAGTGGAATCAGCACACGAGATTCTAATGTAATAAGATTACAAAATGAAGTACTAAAAGATATACTGATACAACCCATCTCTGAATACAACATAAAGATAAATCTAGTACATAAGAGATAGAGAATAACAATACTCTAAATTCCAGGAGCTCACTTTATTTCTCTAAACCATGGTTGCTCTGCATGATGCAAACAACAATGCTGAAAACCTGTACTATAATATACATACTGTACATATGTAGTATGGGTACCAAACATGACACGACCTAAAACTGGGAAATATTGTATGGGCACCTCAAGACAACATGAATCGAAGGTCGCGCCAATAACATAACCTAATCATCAATATGAATCACAAGGGTCAGATAAATCCCAATCATAAGATAAGATAACAGAAACATATTATTAGTCATAACATAAGCATGTCTTTCACTTCATTAGATTCATCAAATTATCCATTACACCTAAGTCCACAGTCAACCACAATACCTCTATAAAACTAATGTTTAGAAAGGTAAATGCCGGGACAAGGCCCCGACAATAGCTAAACCAAGTCAAAATAAGACTAAGTCTAAAAATAGGAGACCAAGGATAAATGTCTTCTAATGTAAGGAAGCTCACCACTCCAAATTCAATGCACAAACCGCTTCGATCACCTAATCATAGAACAGGAAGAGAAGATGATGCTCTGGCCCCTATGCCGCATAGGGACATAGCATCCGGAGACGGTTAGTGGTTGGAGCACTAATATATAACTCAAAGATAAGGATAAAATAGTATCATCAATCAAAAACAAGTTAGTATATTAAATTCAAACATATTCAAGACCTTATCTGTACATATAGGTATATCAAATGCCAAAAATGTAAACAAGTCTTAACAACATTCTCAAAGCACTCAATCATGAGACATAAAGTGGAGGACTCCGACACACATAGATTCAAACAATTCTTATTAGGTGTAGGACTTCAACTACATTCACATATTACTTAGACGAAGGACTTTAACCATGTATACACTCATTAGGAAAAACACTCTAACCACATACACATCCATTTAAGAAAGGGACTCTAACCCCACACACACACTCATATAGGCAATGGACTCTAACCACATGCCTAATCATTAAGTGAAGGACTCTAAACTCATGTCGTATTAGATAAGAGACTCTAACCCAAGACATTTTATTTGGCGACGTACTTAAACCTCAAGAGATCTCATTGTGCAAGGGACTTTAACCACTAGAGATTCCATTAGGCAAGGAACTTTAACCTCAAGCCATTTTATTAGGAAATGGACTTCAACATTAAGCCATTACGACTATCATTAGTTGACACTGTGACTTTACCCCTTTTTCCATACCTCATCATCTATTCAATTCACACTTAAGGACCTTAACCTATTTATCCAATTCAACACTATACATGACCACATGGTCCTCATGGGAGCCTTCATTGCTCACCCATTTCAATAGGCTAATTCCTTAACTCAATACATCATACAATCCAATTTAGGGTCATCTAGACCTTCACAAACCATTCACATTACACTAGCAATCTTACACCATATTCTCACCACACATAAGTTCAACACATAATTCAAGTTAATCTTCATGTTTAGAGACTTTAACCCCTCATTAACCATCAAACAACACGGTCACCAATTTTAAAATACATGGATCATAATACCTTGACAATATAATTTAACAACTATTCATACTTATTGGGCCATTTCCCTAGTTCAAAATATCACCAACATAAGACTAGACAATTCACTTAGACATTTTCACAAACACCTTTTGTGCATGCCTTTACCAAGTCCATTTTCATGGTAGAAAACATCAAGATTAGAGTTACTCAAGAACCACATGTTATACCATATACTAAAACCACAACATGTGTTAAATAATCATCAATAACATGTATAAACACAAGTCTAAGAAAAAGTCAACATTATTCATCACTAGGCAACAAAACCCTTTTCATTTGGTTTAAAAATCACTAAGTACACTTACTAATCCAAGTGTAAAATATATGGATTTAGAGTTATTTATAAAGGGGATGAATTACATACCTTAGACAACTTGATTCACCAAGAATATTGACTTTACTTTGCCTCTTAAAGATCACCCTTGAAACCTTAGCCTCCTATTCTTCACAAATAAGTTTAAGAGAGTATTTAGGGTTTTTGATCCATCAAAATGAATGTTTAGGAGGCTAAAAACATTTATATAGTTAGGTTACTTAGGGTTTTAGGTGTATGAAATAACCATAAGGTCCTCAACATAAATCTGAAAAAGAGCCCATGTAAGGGTACTACTCACTTAAAAACTTGTACCCTGGGGTACGAGTGGTACCCTAACTCGTACCCTAGGCTTCTCCTAGGTTACCTTCACTGGATAATGTATAAATACACACCTTTTAGTTGTATCCAAAGTGTAAAACTCCTGGACTAAACCATATCCATTAACCGTACCAAAAACATTCCACTCCAAGCTAAGACTTCACTATATACGATTGGTCTTGGTACGACTCGTACCTTAAGGTACTATTGGTTTGAGTTTCACTAATACCTAGGATAGTGAGTGACCCTTAACACACTGCCTAGGGTACGAGAGGGAAAGAAGAGGAGGATACAACACGTATCCAAGGGGTATGACTCATGCTCTAGTCGTACCTAGCTCAGATATACCAAATAAGGAAATTTTTCAATGGTTCAAAGTCTAGGTGTTTCAATTCTCCCCCACTTGGATAATTCATCCGCGAATGATGGGTAAGGCAAGTATAAACACAAGTTAACACATTATCACACTTCAAACCAACCTTCAAACAAGTTAGAGAAAAACATACAACAAGGATACAACACACATCATTGATCGACTATTCATTTCATTGTCTTTAGGCTTCAAACCCATTATTTATCAAAGACACTTGTTTATTTCAAAGCTTAGGTACTTAAACCCCTTACTTATCAACACTTACTTCTTTCACAACTTAGAGACTTTAATACGTTGACTTATCAAGGATACTTACTCAATTCAAGGACTAGGGACTCGAACCCATTATCTATCAAAGGCGTGAATCAACTCAAAATACTAAGGACTTAAACCCATTACAGCAAGGACACACATACTTTCAAGGCATTAGGGACTTAAACCCATGGTCTAATAATACCTAAAACAATTCAAAGCTTGGGGACTTTAACCCATTATCTAAACAAGGCATAACTCAATTCATAATATTAGGGACTTTAACTCATTGTCTATCGAAGACATAAATCAAGGTAAGGAGATTAACACATACCTTCATCACAAGTTTCCAGAATGGGAAACAAATAAGGATACTTGGACTTCATGTCCTCTTTCGCCTCCCAAGTAGATTCCTTGAACTTTTGGTTCCTCCATAGAACCTTCAACGAAGCCACCTCTTTAGTTCGTAACCCGCAAACTTGTCGATCCAAGATCCTCATTAGGATCTTATCATAGTTCAAGGAGTCCAAAATATCAACATCCCTCAAGGGAACAACTAACGAAGGATCACCCACACATTTCCTCAACATAGAGACGTGGAAAACTGGGTGAATAGATCTTATGGTAGAAGGCAATTCTAACTCATAGGTAACATTGCTAACCCCCTTCAAAATCAAGTAGGGACCAACATACCGGGGACTAAGATTCCCTTTTTAACCTAACCGTAACATTAAACTTTAAGTCCCTATGCCTTACATCTGCATAGAACATTTGGCGACTTTGAGTGGTTTTCAATCAATCACAAATTACTTTCACCTTCTCTAAGGCTTGGTGAACTAAATTAGGGCCAAGCAACTTACCCTCACCAACTTCATACCACCCAATAGGAGATCAACATCTCCTACCATACAATGCCTCAAAAGGGACCATGCCAATGCTAGAGAGGTAACTATTATTATGGGCGAACTCAATCAAAGGAAAGTGGCCATACTAACTACCACCATAATCAATCACATAATACAACAACATATCATCCAGTGTTTGAATGGTCCTCTCTACTTGCCTATCCATTTGCGGGTAGAAAGCGGTACTAAGGCACACTCTAGTACCCAAATCTTTTTGGAATAACTTCCATAAGTGAGATGAAAATAGAGGACCCCAATCCAAGATGATTTATACCAAAACAACGTGTAACTTCACGATCTCCGCAAGATACAACTTAGCATAATCCTTCATAGAGTAATTAGTCCTCATGGGCAAAAATTGAGTGTACTTGGTCATTCTATCAACTATGACCCATATAGAATCATATTGATTCCGAGATCGAGGAAGACCAGTAATAAAATCCATATTAATTACCTCCCAATTCCATTCGGGTAATGGAATCTCTTGATACAAGCCCCCGAGCCTCATATGCTCAACTTCAACTTGTTAGCACACCATGCACTTGGCCACATAACTAGCCACATCTCATTTCATATTACCTCACTAATAGAACTCTCTAAGATCATGATACATCTTGGTAGAATCGGGGTGAATATCATAACGGGATTCATGAACCTTAGCCATGACCCTTTTCCTCAATCCATTGATGTTGGGAACACATAGTCTACCTTGGTATCTGAAGATACCATCACCACTATTCACAAAGTCTGCGACATTGTGTAGAACCACATTACTCTTGATCTTCATCAAGTCGGGGTCCAATACTTGCTTTTTCTTTATCTCAACAACAAAAGACGATTGAGATATCAAATACACAAATACACCACCATCCTCAGAGTCCGCAAGTCAAACTCAAAGATGTGCCAAACGACAAACGTCCTTTATCGATTCCCATTTATCCTCATCCACATGGCCTAAAATTCTCATGGACAATCTACTAAGAGCATCAAAAACTATATTAGCCTTATCGGGATGGTAATGAAGACTCATATCATAGTATTTTAACAACTCAAGCCACCTTCTTTGCTTGAGGTACAATTTATTTTGAGTAAACATATACTGAAGACTCTTATGATCGGAAAAGATATCAATATGAACCCCATAAAGATAATGTCACCAAATCTTTAACGCAAAAACCACGGCTAAAAACTCTAAGTCATGAGTAGGGTAGCTCTTCTCATGAACTTTCAATTGCATAGAATCATAGGCCACCACCCTACCATGTTGCATTAACACACAACCAAGACCAATTTGAGAAGGATCACAATATACCACGATACCATCATTACCTTCAGTCAAGGACAAAATTAGAGCCGAAGTTAATTTATCTTTTAACTTCACAAAACTACCCTCACGCGTGTCTAACTATAACAACTTGACCTTCTTTTGGGTCAACTTAATAAATGGGGCAGATATGGTCAAAAAATTCTCCACAAACCTTCTATAAAAATTGGCTAGACCAAAGAAACTCCGAATATCAGTTGGAGTCGTAGGTCTAGGCCACTTCTTAACCGTCACAACCTTTTGGGGATCCGCCATGATCCCTTCACTAGAGATAACATGACCAAGAAAAGATAAGGCTTCTAACTAAAACTCACACTTAGATAACTTGGCATACAAATATTGATCTTTCAAAGTTTGTATCATGGCACGAAGGTGATCGACATGATCCTTCTCACTCTTAGAATAGATTAAAAAGTCATCAATAATGATAATGAAAAACTTGTCCAAGAATGGATGGAAAACCATATTCATCAAGTCCATGAATGTCACCGAGGCATTGGTCAATGACATAATGAGAAACTCATAGTGACCATAACGGGTTATAAAGGCAGTCTTAGAGATATCCCCATCCCTAATTTTAAGCTGATGATAAATGGATATAAGATCAATCTTAGAGAAACACTTCGCACCCTGAAGTTGATCAAACAAATCATCTATCCTTGGAAAAGGATACTTATTCTTTACTATCACTTTGTTCAACTGACGATAGTCAATGCATATACGAAGGGAACCATCTTTTTTGCATACCAAAAACATGGGAGCACCCTAACGAGACACACTAGGATGGATAAAACCTTTATCTAAGAGGTCTTTCAATTGCTCTTTAACCTCCTTTGGCTCTACCACAGCCATTCTATAAGGAGAGATAGAAATTGAATGAGTGTCCAAAACAAGATCAATCCCAAAATCAATTTCCCTATAGGGAGAAATATCGAAAAGATCATAAGGAAACTCATTAACCATAGGAACGGATTATAAAGAAGGCTCTTCCGAGTTAGAATCTTAAAGTCATACCAAATGATACAAACACCCCTTTGAATTCAACTTTTCGGCTTTAAGATAAGAATTGAACCTTTTCTTAGGATCTAAGGAACTACCTACCCATACAATTACCGGCTTATTAGGGAATTTGAACATGACCCTACTATTCTGATAATCTAAGGAAGCATAAGATGAATGCAACCAATCTATCCCCAGAATGAAATTAAAATCGACCATGTCTAATTCTATCAAGTCTGCAAGAGTATCTCTACTACCATCAGATACCGCATACCCCCAAAAGACTCTCTTAACAACCACAGAGTCTACTACCAAGGTAGAAATAGAAAAATAAACTGACAGACTCTCGGGACTACAATCAAGATGCACAGCCACATACAGGGTCACATAAAAAATAGTAGACCCTAGATCAATAAAACAATGTACATCACGAGAGAAAAGTCTTAACATACCCGTGATAATATCGGGAAATGCCTCAAAATCTTAGCGAGTAGCAAGAGTATACAAGTGGTTCTTACTAGCGCCAGTGCCACAAATAGAAGTAGAATCAGACATGGCACCCTTTGGTGTGGGTATAAGTGGAGTAGCAATATAGTCCCTGTTGGCCTAAGAAGCTTCTAGAGAAGGGAACTCACGTTGTATGCGCCTGATCTAATCATAACTAAAACATATGTTTCTCCCATTCTCACATTGACCACGATAACTCTGACCATAAAATCTACAAGGAGGGTGGAGTTGAGCCGACTGGGGACCACTGGCCTAGAATTGGGCACCCTATGCCCAAAACCTACCACTAAATTGTGAACGAAGTTCACCCAATAACTTTGGGTGAGGAGAGCGAATTCTAGCTAAGGAGAAAGAACTCGATCCCCTCCACTTCTTCCGTGGCCACTTGCCACCATCTCTACCACTTTGCTTAGAAGGCCTAAATTTCTTTCCTTGTCTTTTACTAAGCTCAACATGCTTATATTTCTCTTCTTTCACTTGTTTCATATACAAAATCAACCTTGAAATGGCAATATTTTTAATCAAAAAAGCTACCCTTCTCTGAAGGACTAACTCATGGGACAACCCTGAGACAAACTTACACATCCTAGACTTTATATTAGAAATCATCTCGGGAACATACCTTGACAATTGATGGAATTTCAAGGCATACTCTTGAATGGACATCCTTCATTGCTTTAAGTTCACAAACTCTCCCGTTTTCACCACCCTCAACTCTTGAGGAAAGAAGCAGTCTAAGAAAACCTCAGAGAAATCCTCCCACATGATGGGACTAGCATCAACACGTCAAGATAACTCCCACCTCTCATACCATTACTTTGCTAAATCGTTTAATTGGTAGGAAGCAAACTCAATGGCCTCAACCTTCGAAGCATGCATGATTTGGAAGATCTTCTCTAATTCATCAACGGAGCCTTGAGGATCTTTCTAAATCTTCATACTCGTAACAACAGGAGGGCTCAACCTCATGAATTGGATAATTCTTGTGGCCTCAGAAGAAATAGAAGTCGGAGCACCACACTTCGATTAAGAAGCTACCAATTAAGTCATGAGGTTGATAAAGCGATGAAACTCAGTATTAGTAGCATCCCCTTGGGGTGATGGAATAGGAGGGTCACACTCATAGTTGGGGTTCGTGTGCATAGGTGGAACCCCACCAAGATGGTCAGATACCACAACCTTAGCCCGGGTCTAAACTCCAAAAGTTGGATGAGCTTCATCCATAGGGCCCTAAGTCTGGGTATAAGAGTTTTTCTGAACCTCAAATCTCCTTGGAGGCAAGATCTAAAAGATAGGAAATGTAAATTATATGAATCTAAGACCTTTGAATCAATAGGTTGAGATTGAAACTCAAGAAAGAGATCATCTCCTAAAATGTCTTATAGCCCCTCTTTTATAAGTGTGGCATTCTTCATACCCATAAAAAAGACTCTACTTGACACAGTATTATGCACACCCAACTTACTATTAACCGATGCTCTTATACCAACTTGACACGACCTAAAAATGGGTTATATCATATGGACACCTAATCCTACATGAACTGGAGGTTGCCCTGATAACCTAACCTAATCATCAATATAAATCACAAGGGTCGGATGAATCCCAACCAAAAGATAAGATAGATGAAACATACTATAAGTAATAACTTAAACATGTCTAACACTTCATTAGATTCATCAAACTAGACATTACACCCAAGTCCACAGTCATCTAAAATACCTCTATACAACTAATCTTGAGAAAGGTATATGTCAGAACAAGCCCCTAACAATAACCTCACAAAGCCAAAATAATACAATAACAAAACGAAGCCAAAATAAGACTAAGTCTAAAGATAAGAGACCAAGAATGAATGTATTCCAAAGTAAGGAAGCTCACTATTCCAAAGGTAATGCACGAACTGTTTTGATCACCTAATATCAAAATAGAAAGAGACGATGATGCTCCGGTACCTATGTCGCATAGGGACATAGCATCCAGACAGGATTATCGATTGGAGCACTAGCATATAACTCAAGTATAAGGATAAAATAGGATCATTAATTAAGAACAAGTTAGTATATCATATTTAACCATATTCATGATCTTATCTGCACATATAGGTATATCACATGCCAAACATGTAAACAAGTCTTAACAATATTCTCAAAGCACTAAATCACTAAACATAAAGTGGAGGACTCCGACCTTCCACACTTAGATTCAAAAAATTCTTATCAGGTGTGGAAATTCAACCACATTTACATATTACTTAGGTGAAGTACTTTAGCAATGTATATACTCATTATTCAAGGGACTTTAACCACATACATATCCATTTAATAAAGGGACTCTAACCACAAACGCATATTTATTTATGAAAGGGACTCTAACCACATTCCCACATATTAAGCAAAGGACTCTAACCTTATGCCGTATTAGATAGGGGACTCGAACCCAAGCCATTTCATTTGGTGAGGCACTTCAACCTCAAGAGGTCTCATTGTGCAAGGGACTTTAACCTCAAGGAATTTCATTATGCAAGGGGCTTTAACCTCAAGTCATTTCATTAGGCAAGGGACTTTAACCTCAAGCCATTATGACTATCCTTAGTTGACATTGGGACTTTAACCCTTTGTCCACACATCACCATCTATTCAATTCACACTTAAGACTTTAACCTATTTAGGCAAATCAACACTATATATGACCACATTGTCCTCATAGGAGCCTTCATTGATCAACCATTTCAACAGGCCAATTCCTTAACTTAATTCATCATACAATCGAGTTTTGGGTCATCAAGACCTTCACAAACCATTCACATATCACTAGCAATCTTACAACACATTCTCACCACACTTTAGTTCAACACACAATTCAAGTTCATATTCTTGATTAGAGACCTTAACACCTCACTAACCATCAATAACAACGGTTATAAATTTCACAATACATGGCTCATAGTACCTTTACAATAACATTTAACAACTATTCATACTTATTGGGCCATTTCCCTAGTTCAAAACATCACCAACATAAGACTAGATAATTCACTTGGATATTTTTACAAACACCTTGTGTGCATGCCTTTACCAAGGCCATTTTTATGGAATAAATCATCAAGATTAGAGTTACACAAGACCCACATGCTATACCACATACAACAAGAGCCCATATATGTAAATAAACATCAATAATATGTATAAACACAAGTCTAAGCAAAAGTCAACATTATTCATCCTTAAGCAACAAAATCCTTTTTATTTGGTTTCAAAATCACCAAGTACACTAACTAATCCAAGAGTAAAATACATGGGTTTATAGTGTTTTATCAAGGGTAAGAGTTAAATGACTTAGACAACTTGATTCACCAAGAATTTTGACTTCACTTTGACTCTTAAAGATCACCCTTTAAACCCTAGCCTCCAATTATTCACAAATGAGTTTGAGAGAGTATTTAGGGTGTTTGATCCATCAAAACGGATGTTTAGGAGGCTAAAAACACTTATATAGTTAGGGGACATAGGGTTTTAGCTATAGGAAATGACCTTAAGGTCCTCAACTTAAAGCTGGAAAATGAGTCCGTGTATGGGTACAACTCACTTAAGGAACCGTACCCTAGGGCACGAGTGGTACCCTAACTCGTACCTAGGCTCCTCCTTATTTACCTGCACTGGTTAGGGTACGACTAGACACCTTTGAATCATATCCAAAGGGTACGACTAATGCCCTAAACTATATCCATTAATGGTACCAAAACAGACCACTCCAATCTAAGACTTCACTCTATATGATTTGTCTCGGTATGACTCGTACTTTTAGGTACTATTGGTTTGAGGATCACTCGTACCTAGGAAAGTGATTGACCCTTACTACACTACCTAGGGTACAAAAGGACATGGATAGGAGAATTCGACCTGTATCTAAGGGTTACGACTCTTGCTCTAGTCGTACCTAGCTCATAGACACTAAATGAGGGAATTTTTCAATGCTTCAAAGTCTAGGTGTTTAAATTCTCCCCCACTTCGATTATTCGTCCACGAATAATTGTGTAAGAAAGAATAAACATAAGTTAATACATTACAACACATCAACCTAACCTTGAAAGAAGTTTGAAGAAAGCATATAACAAGGATACAACACACACCATGATCATCATTGATAGACTATTCATTTCATTGGCTTTGGGACTCAAAATCATTATTTATAAAAGACACTTGTTCATTTCAAAGCTTAAGGAATTAAACCCCTTACTTAACAACTCTTACTCATTTCACAACTTAGGGAGTTTAATCCATCGACTTATCAAGGATACTTACTCAATTCAAGGACTAGGGACTTGAACCCATTATCTATCAAAGGCATGAATCTACTCAAAATAATAGGGACTTAAACCAATTGCAAGCAGGACACACATAATTTCAAGGCATTAGGGACTTGAACCCATGGTATAACAAGACCTAAATCTTTTAAAAGCTTGGGGTCTTTAACCCATTATATAAATAAGGCATAACTCAATTCAAAACATTGGGGACTTTAACCTATTGTCTACCAAAGACATAAATCAAGGTAAGGAGATAAACACATGCCTCCATCACAAGTTTTCAAAATGGGAAACAAATGCAGTTACTTGGACTTCATGTTCTCTTCTGCCTCCCAAGTAGCTATCTCAAACTTTTGGTTCCTTCATAGAATCTTCAACGAAGCCACCTCTTTCGTTCACAACCGGCGAACTTGCCGATAAAAAATCCTCTCTACGATTTCCTCATAGGTCAAGGAACCCGAAATATCAATATCCCTCAAGTGAACAACCAACTAAGTATCACCCATACATTTCCACAACATAGAGATGTGGAAAACTGGCTGAATAGAGTTTATGCTAGAAGGCAACTCCAAATCATAGAAAACATTGCCAACCTTCTTCACAATCATGTAGGGACCAACATACCGGGGACTAAGCTTCCCTTTTTTACCAAACCATATAACTCCCTTCATGGGAGACACCTTAGAGAATACTGAATTGCCAACACTAAATTCTAAGTCCTTACGTCTCACATCCACATAGGACTTTTGGTGACTTTTAGTAGTTTTCAATCTATCACGAATTACTTCTCCTTGTCTAAGGCTTGGTGAACAAAATTAGGTCCAAGAAACTTACCCTTTCCAGCTTCATACCACCCATTAGGAGTTCGACATCTCCTACCATACAATGCCTCAAAAGGGGCCATGCAATTTCTAGAGTGGTAACTATTATTATAGGCGAACTCAATCATAGGCAAGAACTCATGCCAATTACCACTATAATCAATCACACAAGAACGCAACATAACATCTAGTGATTAGATGGTCCTCTTCGCTTGCCCATCCGTTTACAGGTGGAAAGCGGTACTAAGGCATACTCTAGTACCTAAAACAATTTGGAACAACGTCAAAAATTAAGATGAAAATGGAGGACCACAATCCCAGATGATCAAAACCAGATCACCATGTAACTTCACGATCTCTGCCAGATACAACGTAGCATAATATTCCGTCGAGTAATTAATCCTCATAGGAAAAAAGTGAGCGGACTTGGTCATTTTATCAATAATTACCCAAATAGAATCACATTGATTCCAAGATCGAGGAAGACCCAATGAAATCCATATTAATTGCCTCCCAATTCCATTTGGGTAATGGAATCTCTTGGTACAATCCCCCGGGCCTCATATACTCAACTTCCACTTGATCGCACACCATACACTTGACAACATAACTAGCTATATCTCGTTTCATATTAGCCGACTAATAGAACTCTCTAAGATCATGATACATATTAGTGGAACAGGGGTGAATAGTATAATGGGATTCTTGAGCATTGGCCATGACTCTTTCCCTCAATCCATAGACATCGGGAACACATAGGCTAACTTGGTTTCTCAAGATACCATCACCACCAATTATAAAGTCTGTGACTTTGTGTTGACCAACATTACTCTTGATCTTCATCAAGTCGGGGTCCGATACTTTCTTTTACTTTATCTCAACAATAAAAGACGACTGAGATACCGGATGCAAAAATACACTATCATCCTCGGAGTCCGCAAGTTGAACTCCAAGATAAGACAAACGGTGAATGTCCTTCACCAATTTCTACTTATCCTCATCCACATGGTCCAAACTTCCCATGGACAATCTACTAAGAGCATCAACAACTATATTAGCATTACCGAGATGGTAATGAAGACTCATATCATAGTCTTTTAACAACACAAACCACCTCCTTTGCCTGAGATTCAACTCCTTTTGAGTAAACACATACTGAAGACTCTTATAATCGAAAAAGATCTCAACATGAACCCCATAAAGATAATGTCTCCAAATCCTTAACGCATAAACCATGGCTAAGAACTCTAAGTCGTGAGTAGGGTAGTTCTTGTCATGAACTTTCAATTTCCTAGAAGCATAGGACACCACCCTATTATGTTGCATTAACACACAACAAAGACCAATTCGAGAAGCATCATGTTATACCACAAATCCATTATTACCTTCAGGCAAGATCAAAATCGGAGCTGAAGCAATTTATCTTTCAACTTCTCAAAACTACCCTCACAGGTATCCAACCACAAGAACTTGACCTTTTTCTGGGTAAACTTGGTCAATGAGGCAGCTCGGGTAAAAAAACTATCCACAAACCTTCTATAGTAACTTTCTAGACTCAAGAAAATCTGAATATCGGTTGGAGTCATAGGTCTAGGCAACTTCTTAACCGCCACAACCTTTTGGGAATCCACCATGATCCCTTCACTAGAGATAACATGACAAAGAAAAGATACGACTTCTAACCAAAACTCACACTTGCAATACAGCATATAGGTGATCAACATAATCCACCTTACTCTTAGAATAGATTAAGATGTCATCAATAAAAACAATGAGAAACTTGTCTAAAAATGGATAGAAAACCCTATTCATCAAGTCCATAAATGCCGCCAGGGCATTCTTCAATCCAAAAGACATAAAAAGAAATTGATAATTACCATATAGGGTTCTAAAGGAAGTCTTAAGGATATCCACATCCCTAATTTTAACTTAATGATAACCCAATCTACGATCAATCATAGAGAAACACTTCACACCTTTAAGTTGATCAAATAAATCATCTATCCTAGGGAGAGAATACTTATTCTTTATAATCAATTTGTTCGACTGATGATAGTCAACATATATACTAAGGGAACCATCCTTCTTATGCAAAAACAACATAGAACACCCCAAGGGGACACACTAGGACGGATAAAACCATTATCTAAGAGGTCCTTCAATTGCTTTTTAAGATCCTTTAGCTCCACTAAAGCTATTCTATAAGGAGGGATAGAAATCACATGAGTGTCCAAAATAAGATCAATCCCAAAATCAATTTCCCTATTGGGAGAAATACTAGAAGATCATAGGGAAACTCATTAACCATGGGAATAGATTCTAGCAAAGGATCTTTCGAGTTAGAATCTTTAACTCGTACCAAATGATATAAACAACCCTTAGAAATTAACTTTTGGGCTTCAAGATATGAAATAAACCTTCCCTTAGGCTCTAAGGAACCACCTTCCTATACAATGTCCGACTCATTAGGGAATTTGAACATGACCCTACGGGTCCGACAATCTAAGGAAGCATAATACAAATGCTACCAATCCATCCCCAGAATGACATAAAAATCGACCATGTCTAATTCTATCAAGTCTACAGGAGTATATCTACCACCAATAGATACCACACAATCCTTATAGATTCTCTTAACAACCACAAAGTCTCCTACCAGGGTAGAAATAGAAAATGGAACTGACAGACTCACGGGATCATAATTAAGATGCACAAGCACATACGAGGTCACATAAAAAATAGTAGACCCTAGATCAAGCAAACAATATACATTATGGGAGAAAAGACTCAACATACTCGTGACAACATTGAGAGATGCCACATAATCTTGGCGAGTAGCAGGGGCATACAAGCAGTTTCGGCTAGCGTCGGTGCCAGAAATAAAAACAAAATTAGACATGGCACCCTTTAGTGCGAGATTTGTTGGAGTAGGAATATGGGCCCTGTTGGCCTAAGAAGCTGCTAGAGAAGGGCACTCATGTTGCATTTTCCCGATCTAACCATAACTAAAACATATGTTTCTCGTTTTCTCACCTTGACCACGATGACTCTAGCCACATAATATGCAAGAAGAGCGGGTTTGAGATGACTGGGCACCACTAACCTATAATTGGGAAAACTATGCCCAGAAATCACCACTAAACTGTAATCGACGATCACCTAATGACTTTGGGTGAGGAAAGCGAACGCCATCCATTGATAAAGAACTCAAACTCTCCCACTTCTTCCTTAAATACTTTCCACCATCTCTACCACCTTCATTAGAAGGACTAAATTTATTCCATTACCTTTCACTAAGCTTAACTTGCTTTTTTTTCTTTTCTTCTACTTATTTAATATGCATAATCAACTAAGAAATGTCGATATTTTCAATCAACAAAGCTACCTTGATCTAAAGGACTAAATCATGGGATAATTCTGAGACAAATTTACACATCCTAGCCCTTATATTAGAAACCATCTCGAGAGCATACCTTGACAATTGATGGAATTTCAAGGCATACTCTTGAACGGGCATCCTTCATTGCTTCAAGTTCACAAACTCTTCTATTTTTGCTTCCCTTAACTCTTGAGGAAAGAAGCGGTCTAAGTAAGCCTTGAAGAAATCCTCCCACATGGTGAGACTAGCATCAACACGTCTAGATAACTCCCACCCCTTGTACCATTGGCTCACTATATATTTTAATTGGTAGGAAGCAAACTCAATGGTCTCAACCTTCGAAGCATGCATGATTTGGAAGATCTTCTCCATTTCAGAAATGAATCCTTGAGGATCTTCCTAAACCTTTGTACTCTTAAACTTAAGAGGGATCAACCTCTTGAATTGTCCAATTCTTGTAGGCTTAGAAAAAATAGTAGTTGGAGCACCACGCTTCAATTGAGAAGATACCAATTGAGTCAAGAGGTTGATAGAGCGACGAAACTTGGTATTAGTAGCATCCACTTGAGGTAAAGGAATATGAGGGTCACTCTCATAGTTGGGGTTCATAGGGATAGGTGAACCCCCATGAAGATGGTCAAATATTGCAGCCCTAGCCTTGGTTTGAACTCCAAAAGTTGGACAAGCTTCGTCCATAGGTATCTAAGTCAGGGAAAAAGTGTTTGCCTGAACCTCAAATCTCCTTAGAGGCATGATACGAAATATAGGAAATAGAAACTATAGGAATCCAAGACCTTAGAATCTATAGGTTGAGATTGAAACACAAGAAAGGGAAAAATTTCCTAAAATATCTCATAGAGACTCTTTTATATGTGTGGTGCACTTCAAACCCATAAAAGAGACTCTACTTGACACGATATTATGGACATCCAACTTACCATGAACCTAGGCTCTGATACCAACTTGACACTGCCCGAAACTGGGCCATATCATATGGGCATCTCAAGACCACATGACTGAAAGTCGCCCTAAAAACCTAACTGAATCACCAATATAAATCACAAGGGTCGAATGAATCCCAACCGTAACATAAGATAGCAGAAACATACTATAAGTCATAACATAAAAATATTCAACACTTCATTAGATTCATCCAACTAGCCATTACACCAAGTCCACAGTCATCCACAATACCTCTATATAACAAATCTTTGGAAAGGTATATGTTGAGACAAGCCCCAGACAATAGCCAAACCATGCCAAAATAAGACTAAGTCTAAACATATGAGACCAAGGATAAATTTCTTCGCTATTAAGGAATCTCACCACTTCAAATTAAATGCACGAACCGCTTCGATCACCTAATGACAGTTCAAGAAAAGAAGATGCTACTGCAGCACCTATGTCGCATAGGGACATAGCATCCGTAGACGGTTAGAGGTTGGAGCGCTAGCATGTAACTCAAGGATAAGGATAAAATAGCATCATCAAACAATTACAAGTCAGTATATCATATTCAACTAAATTCATGGCCTTATCCGTACATATAGGTATATTACATGCCAAACATGTAAACAAGTATTAACAACATTCTCAAAGCACTTAATCATAAGACATAAAGTGGAGTACTCTGACCTGCCACACTTATATTCAAATAATTCTTATTAGGTGTGGGACTTCAACCACATACGTAAATTACTTAAACCAAGGACTTTAACCATGTATACACTCATTAGGTAAGGGACTCTAACCATATACACATCTATTTAAGAAAGGGACTCTAACCACACACACATATTCATTTAGGCAAGGGACTCTAATCATATTTCCAAACAATAAGCAAAGGACTCTGTCCTAATGCCATATTAGATAAGGGAATCTAACCCTAGCCATTTCATTTGGTAAGATACTTCAACCTCAAGACATCTTACTGTGCAAAGGACTTTAACCCTAAGCAATTTCATTAGGAAAGGGACTTTAACCACAAGTTATTTCATTAAGCAAGGGACTTCAACCTCAAGCCAATACTACTATCCTTAGTTGACATTAGAACTTTAACCCTTTGTCAACACCTCATCTTATATTCAATTCTGACTTAGGGATTTTAACCCATTTAGCCAATTCAACACTATACATAACCACATAGTCCTCATAGGAGCCTTCATTGCTCAACCATTGCAATAGGCCGTTGCCTTAACTCAATTCACCATAAAATTCAATTTAGGGTGATCAATACATTCATAAACCATTCACATATCACTAGAAATATTACACCACATTCTCACCACACTTTAGTTCCAAACACACAATTCAAGTTCATATTCTTCATTAGAGACCTTAACACCTCACTAACCATCAACAACAACGGTTATAAATTTCACAATACATGGCTCATAGTACCATTACAATAATATTTAAAAACTATTCATACTTATTAGGCCATTTCCCTAGTTCAAAACATCACCAACATAAGATTAGACAATTCACTTGGATATTTTTACAAACACCTTGTGTGCATGCCTTTACCAAGGCCATTTTTATGGAATAAATCATCAAGATTAGAGTTACCCAAGACCCACATGTTATACCACATAAAAAAAGAACCCATATATGTAAATCATCATCAATAATATGTATAAACACAAGTCTAAGCAAAAGTCAACATTATTCATCCTTAAGCAACAAAATCCTTTTTATTTGGTTTTAAAATCACCAAGTACACTAACTAATCCAAGAGTAAAATACATAGGTTTATAGTGTTTTATAAAGGGTAAGAGTTACATGACTTAGACAACTTGATTCACCAAGAATTTTGACTTCACATTGACTCTTAAAGATCATCCTTTAAACCTTAGCATCCAATTCTTCACAAATGAGTTTGAGAGATTATTTAGAGTGTTTGATCCATCAAAATGGATGTTTAGGAGGATAAAAACACTTATATAGTTAGGGGACATAGGGTTTTAGGTGTAGGAAATGACCATAAGGTCCTCAACTTAAAGCTGGAAAATGAGCTCGTGTAAAGGTATGACTCACTTAAGGAACCGTACCCTAGGGAACAAGTGGTACCCTAAATCATACCCTAGGATCCTATTAGGTTACCTACCCTAGTTAGGGTATGACTAAACACCTTTGAATCATACCCAAAGGGTAAGACTCATTCCCTAAACCGTATCCATAAACCATACCAAAAATAGTCCACTCTAAGCTAAGACTTCACTCTATACGATTGGTCTTGGTATGACTCGTACCTTAAGGTACTATTGGTTTGAGGATCACTCATACCTAGGATAGTGAGTGACCCTTACTATACTACCTAGGGTATGATAGGGTAAGGAGAGGAGGATACTACTCCTATCCAAGGGGTACGACTCATGCGTTAGTCATATCTAGCTCATAGACACCAAATGAGAGAATTATTCAGTGCTTCAAAGTCTAGGTATTTAAATTCTCCCCCATTTTGATCATTCGTCTGCAAATGAAGGGTAAGGAAAGAATAAACACAAGTTAACACATTATCATACATCAAACCAACCTTCAAAGAAGTTTGAACAAAGAGTACAATAAGGATACAACACACACCATGATCATCATTGATCGACTATTCAATTTATTGGTTTGGGATGCAAACCCATTATTTATAAAATACACTTGTTAGTTTCAAAGCTTAGGGACTTAAACTCCTTACTTATTAACACTTACTCATTTCACAACATAGGGAATTTAACCCGTTGACTTATAAAGTATACTTACTCAATTCAAGGACTAGGAACTCAAACCCATTATCTATCAAAGGCATGAATTAACTCAAAATACTAGGAACTTAAACCCATTACAACAAGGACACACATAAATTCAAGGCATTAGGGACTTGAATCCATGGTCTAACAAGACCTAAATAAATTCAAAGCTTTGGGACTTTAACCCATTATCTAAGCAAGATATAACTCAATTCTAAACATTAGGGACTTTAACCTATTGTCTATTAAACACATAAATCAAGGTAAGGAGATTAACACATACCTCAATCATAAATTTTTGAAATGGGAAACAAATGCAGATACTTGGACTTCATGTCCTCTTCCCCCTCCCAAGTATCTTCCTCGGACTTTTGGTTCCTCCATAAAACCTTCACCAAAGGCACCTCTTTTGTTCGCAACCATCGAGCTTGCCAATCCAAGATCCTCACTAGGCTCTTCTCATATGTCAAGGAGTCCAAAATATCAGCATCCCTCAAGGGAACAACCAAGGAAGGATTACCCACAAATTTCTACAACATAGAGACGTGGAAAATTGGGTGAATAGAGTTTTTACTAGAAGGCAACTATAACTCATAGACAATATTGAAAAACCTCTTCACATTCAAGTAGGGACTAAAATACCGGGAACTAAGCTTCCCATTTATACCAAACCATATCACTCCTTTCATAGGAGACACTTTCAAGAATACCCAATCTCCAACACTAAACTCTAAGTCCCTATGCCTCATATTCGCATAAGACTTTTAGCGACTTTGAGCGGTTTTCAATCTATCACAAATTACTTTCACCTTCTCTAAGGCTTGGTGAACTAAATCGAGGCCAAGAAACTTACCCTCACAAAATTTGTACTACCCAATAGGACATATACATCTTCTACCATACAATGCCTCAAAAGGGGCCATCCAATGCTAGAGCGGTAACTATTATTATAGGCGAACTCAATCATAGGCAAGTGGTCATACCAACTACCACCATAATCAATCACACAAGACCACAACATATCCTCCCATGTTTGGAGGGTCCTCTCTACATGCCCATCTATTTGCGGGTGAAAAGAGGTACTAAGGCACACTCTAGTACCCAAATCTTTTTGGAATAACTTCTAAAAGTGAGATGAAAATGGCAAACCACAATCTGAGATAATCAAAACCAGAACACAGTGTAACTTTACAATCTACGCAAGATACAACTTAGCATAATCTTTCGCAAAGTAATTAGTCCTCATGAGCAAAAAGTGAGCGAACTTGTCATTCTATCAACAATGACCCAAATAGAATCACATTGATTTTGAGATAGAGAAAGATCGGTAACGAAATCCATATTAATTTCCTCCCAATTCCATTTGGGTTATGGAATCTCTTGATATAAGCCCCTGGGCCTCATATGCTCAACTTTCACTTATTGGAACACCATACACTTGGCCACATAACTAGCCACATCTCATTTCATATTACCCTACTAATAAAACTCTCTAAGATCATGATACATCTTTGTGGAACCGATGTGAATAGATATCAACACCACCAATCAAAAAGCCCGTAAATTTATGTTGACCAATATTACACTTGATCTTCATTAAGTCAGGGTACAATACTTTTTGTTCCTTTATCTCAATAACAAGAGACGACAGAGATACCGGATGCATAAATACACCACCATTCTCAGAGTCCACAAGTCAAACTCCAAGATGAGCCAAATGGTGAACGTCCTTCACTAATTCTGGTTTATCCACATCCACATGGGCCAAACTTCCCATGGAAAATCTACTAAGAAGACCGGCTCCTACAATAGCCTTATTGGGATGGTAATGAAGACTCATATTATAGTTTTTCACCAACTCAAGCCATCTTTTTTTCCTGAGGTTCAACTTCTTTTGAGTAAACACATACAAAATACTCTTATGATAGAAAATATATCAACATGAACCCTATAAAGATAATGTCGCCAAATCTTTAATGCAAAAACAATGGCTAACAACATTAAGTCATGAGTAGGGTAGTTCTTCTCATGAACTTTCAATTGCCTAGAAGCATAGGACACTACCCTTCCATGTTGCATTAACACACAACCAAGACCAATTCAAGAAGCATTACAATATACCATGAAACCATCATGAAAAGTCCAAACCAGAGCCGAAGTTAATTTATCTTTTAACTTCTCAAAACTACCCTCACACACTTCCGACCATAAGAACTTGACCTTCTTCTGGGTCAACTTGGTCAATAGGGAAGCTATGGTAAAAAAAATCTCCACAAACCTTCTATAGTAACCGGATAGACCCAAGAAGCTCCTAACCGGATAGACCCAAGAAGCTCCTAATATCGGTTGGAGTCATAAGTCTAGGACACTTCTTCACTGCCACAACCTTTTAGGGATCCACCAAGATCCCTTCACGAGAGATAACATGACCAAGAAAAGATATGGCTTCTAACTAAAACTCACAGTTAGAGAACTTGGCAAATAAATGACGATCCTTCAAAGTTTGCAACAAGCCATGGAGGTGACCGATATTATCCACCTCACTCTTAAAATAGATTAAGATGTCATCAATAAAGACAATGAAAAACTTGTCCAAGAACATATAGAAAACACTATTCAGCACCTCCATGAATGCCGTCGGGGCATTGGTCAACAAGAAAGACATGACGAGAAACTTATAATGACCATACCGGGTTCTAAAGGCGGTCTTAGGGATATTCATAGATCTACGATCAATCTTAGCGAAACACTTCACACCCTGAAGTTGATCAAACAAATCATCTATCCTAGGAAGAGGATACTTATTCTTTATGGTCACTTTGTTCATTTGATGATATACAACGCACAAATAAAGGGAACCATCCTTCTTGCACACAAACAACATGGGAGCACCCCAAGGAGACACTATAGGATGGATAAAACCTTTATCTAAGAGGTACTTTAATTTCTGTTTAAGCTCCTTTAGCTCCACCGGAGCCATTCCATAAGGAAGGAGAGAAATAAAATGAGTGTCCAGAATAAGATCTATCCCAAAATCAATTTCTCTATCGGGAGTAATACTGGGAAGATCATCGAGAAACTCATTAACCACAGGAACAGATTATAGAGAAGGCTATTCTGAGTTAGAATTTTTAACTCGTACCAAATGATACAAACACCCCTTTGAAATCAAATTTTGCGCTTTAAGATAAGAAATGAACCTTTTCTTAGGCTCTAAGGAACCACCTACCTATAAAATGACTGGATCATTGGGGAATTTGAACATGACCTTATGGGTCCAATAATCTACAGAAGGATAACATGAATGCAACCAATCTATCCACAAAATAAAATCAAAATTGACTATGTTCAAATATATCAAGTCTACAAGAGTATCTCTACTACCAGCAGATTCCATACACCCCCAATAGACTCTCTTACAAACCACAGAGTCTCCTATCGGGGGAGGAGCAAAAAAGAACCAACAAACTCTTAGGACCACAATCAAGATGCACAACCACATATGGGGTCACGTAAGAAATAGTAGACCCTGGATCAAGCAAACAATATAAATCAAGGGAGAAACGTCTCAGCATACCCTTGACAACATCAACAGATACCTCAGAATCTTGGCAAGTAGAAAAAGTATATAAACGGTTATGTCTAGCACCAGTGCTAGAAATGAAAAAAAGAATCAGACATGTCCCCCTTTGGTGTGGGAGTTGGTGGAGTAGCAATATGGGCCCTATTGGCCCAAGAAGCTGCTAGAGAAGGTCATTCACTCTGCATATGCCTGATATGACCATAACTAAAAAATATGTTTCTTCCTTTCTAATATTGGCCACGATGACTCTTACCATAGAATCTGCAAGAAGGGAGGGGTTGAGCTAATTAGGCACCACTAGCCTAGAATTAGGCACCCTGTTCTTGCAACCCACCACCAAACTGTGATCGACGATCACCCGACGACTTCGGGTAATGCTAGCCAAAAAGAAAGAACTCAAACTCCCCCACTTTTTCTGTAGCCACCTGCTACCATCTCTACCACTTTGCTCAAAAGGCCTAAATTTCTTCCCTTTCCTCTAACGAAGCTCAACATGCTTCATTTTCTCTTCTTCCACTTGTTTTGTATACACAATAAACCTAGAAATATCTATATTTTCAATCAACAAAGCTGTTTTGCTCTCAAGGACAAACTCACGGGATAATCCTGAGACAAACTTACACATCCTAGCCCTCATATTAGAAGCCATCTTTGGAGCATACCTTGACAATTGATGGAATTTGAAGGCATACTCTTTAACGGACATCCATAATTGCTTCAATCTTACAAACTCTTCCGCCTTCACTTCCATCAACTCTTTAGGACACAAGCGTTCTAAGAAATCCTGAGAGAAATCCTCCCACATGGTCAGGCTAGCATCAACACCTCTAGATAACTCCCACACCTCGTACCATTGGTTCTCTACATATTTTAATTGGTAGAAAGAAAAATCAATGGCCTCAACCTCTGAAGATTTCATGATTCGGAAGATCTTCTCCATTTAATCAATAAAGCCTTGATGATCTTCCTAAACCTTCATACTCGTAAACATAAGAGGGCTCAACCTCATGAATTGGCCAATTCTTGTGGCCTCAGAAGAAATAGTAGTTCGAGCACCATGCTTTGATAGAGAATCTACCAATTGAGTCAAGATGTTGATAGAGCGATGAAACTCGGCATTAGTAGCAACCCTTGATATGATAGAATAAGAGGATCACTCTCATAGTTGGAGTTTGTAGGGACAATTCAAACCCTACAAATATGGTCATATCTCTCATCCCTATCCCAGGTTTGAACTCTAGAAGTTGGAAGAGCTTCATCCATAGGGCCCTAAGTCGGGGAAGAAGTGTTTGCCAAAACCTTAAATCTCTTTGGAGGCATGATCTGAAAGATAGCAAACAAAAATGAGAGGAATTCAAGACCTTAGAATCTATAGGTTGAGATTGAAACACAAGAAATGGAAATATTTCCTAAAATAATCTTGTAGCCCCTCTTTTATAAGTGTAGTGCGCTTCACACCCATAAAAGAGACTCTACTTGACACTGTATTATGGATACCTAACTTACCAAGAAGCTAAGCTCTGATACCAACTTAACATGACCTAAAAATGGGCCATGTCGTATGGGAACCACAAGCCCACATGAACTGGAGGTTGCCCCGCTAACCTGTAAGACCCTATATAAATATTTCTCTCATAGAATGAGCCTTAGGGCATGTCAAGTGAGGCGTGATTCCAGCCCTAAAAGATTGAGAAGTGACTTCCTAAGTGAGTATCGTGTTAACCATATAGAATTTCCCTAATTTTGAATTTTTCTCACATGGGAAATTTGATAAGCTTTCCGTCGATATAAGATTCACCCAAATCTGATACCCGGGTAAGAGGTTATGGATAATTTAAGTCCTAGTCGTAAAACAATGTCATTTTAGTGATTGGGACATCGCGGAGAGGGTCTATTTGATAATTTTCAAATTCCAGTGGAACTCCATGATAGTGGCGCATCGCGGAGAACCTTAATTTCTCAATAGTCAATTTCTAGTGGCCTAGCATGATTGTGATGCGTCGCACTGAAGTTCCAGGCCCCAACTAGTGGGACAAAGCGATGGCTCCTCATCATGTTGACTCCCATATTTCCATTTGTTAATTTCCAGTGAGCCACCATGATAGTGGCGCATCGTGGTGGCCCATAAAATTAGGTTCCCAGTTCAATTTTTCCAGCTTTGTACAGAAGTTAAAAAAGGTACTTTGGATTTTTTCCAAGCCTCTTAAACTGTGCAAACACCAAATTGAAGACAATTACAAGAATTCTATGAATTTTTTCTCAAGTTTTCTCTCAATAAGAACCCTAAGTATTCAAAACCTCTTCCAAGAATCTCAAGAATCCACCATAGATTTTCTAAATTGAGTCAAGATTCAAGGTTCCCAAGTCAAGGGCTTCAAGAACCCTCATTCAAGAGTACGAATAGAGTTCCAAAAGCGAGAGTTCATCTAAAGCTTCTAATTCAAGGTATGTTGGGTTTTGAACAAGGATAATCCTTTCACCCCTGTGCCCAAAGGCTTATTTAAACTACAATTCTCTATAATTTATGAGATTTTACATGAAATTGAATTGGGTTTTTTAACCCATTGTTATTGGTTGTAATCTTTTGATGTTTTCCTTGAATTGAGAGTCTAATGGAATGATTTTTACATGTTTTCTTGAGAAATTGTAGCTGGGTCTATACCCCATGATTTTAATCCTTGAGAAGTTGATAGTTGAAATGTTTGAAACATTGAAGTATATGAGTATGTTGAGATTTTGAGATAAATTGCTGAAATTTCCAGATTTCTACATGAGTTATGAATCTATATGCTAGCTATTATTCTTTTGATGAGTTCTAACTTGAAATTGATTATGGGTTACTAAGACCTACTTGAGACTTGAGATTTTATGAACTATTGTGCTATAAGCACCCATGATTTGAGTATTCTCAGATTATTGAGAAATGTTTTGACCTAATGGTCATTGAGTTTTGAAATCCACTCTACTACATGAGATTACAGATTTGATTATTGGGTTCTTATTGAACCATGATATTATTCTATAGTATATTTTCATAAGATGAGAGAGATAAACTAAAGGTAGTAGTATTTAGCACCGAGTTGGGTAAGTTACCACAGTTTCTTACCCCAGAACTATGTGCCACTGTAGGTTTGAGATTTTGGGCCTGAGATCAAGATGATTGGGCCCGAGGCCGAGATAAGTGATCACTAAGTTGAGTTTATACTCCTTGGCAAGATTATGATGCCTCTCCCCAACGTGAGGTCTCTTCCTTAGGAGGAAAAAACGTTGGACTCCATGTAGCTCACTTGGTTTATATCGGTTAAGAGAATCTCCCTTAAAACTAAAGCTTTGAGATAAGATATTTTTCTTTAAAACTAAAGTACTTTCCATTGATATGAGTATTTTTCCCTAAAGATTGAAATGAGATATTTTCCTAACGTGAATGAAATTCCTTCAAGTATGTTCCAAAGTTATATGATTCCGAATTCCAAGTATTTGAGTTCAAAAGAGTTATGAGTTCTTGAGCATTACAGAAGTTTTACTCTCCGTGAGACATATGCATGAGTTAAAAGTATTTATTAAAGTTTCCTTTAGCCTATGGGTAATGAGAATACGAGAAGATTATCGATTTCAAAGTTAAACAATGATGACTCTCAAGATTTGTGTTACATTCTCCATTCTACATGATTCATGAGCTTTACATTTTATACTTATTCGAGCCATGTGAGTCATTACTTATTGCATGAATGATTTCATTAAAAAGTATTGATGTTGTTTTATATAAATGCATGCACCCCCACATACTCAGTACATTCTCAAGTGTTGATCCATATATACGTCTATGTGCTACATTGTCTTATAATGTAGGTTCAGGTGCTCAGTCCCAATCTCGTTAGTGATATCCAAGTACCTCTATCTACATTCCTATAGTGGTGAGTCCTTATGGTTCGAGGACCTATATTTAGAAATATCCTTATTTTGAGAGACTATGTTGTTATTTCTAGTTCATTTCGAGTCAGTTGGGGACTTGTACCAATGGCTCTCTAGTTCATGGATTAGTAGAGGCTTTGTCAGACTAGTTATCAAATTGTGGTTGTGTTGAGGTTTCCAGTATTGTGGTCATTTGGACCGAGCATTTTCTCCGTATTTCCTTTCATATGATATGACTATGCTAGTGTTTAAATTGTTTCATCTTGAAATGAGTGTTATTAGTAGAAAAAGCCTCAAAGGGTTATCTTGGGGCTACTTGTAGCCTTAAGAACCGTGTGACGTCCCTGGAGGCGATTTTGGATCGTTACATAATCTAACCTAATTATTAATAAAAATCAAAAGGGTCAGAAGAATCCCAACCATAAGATAAGATAGCGGAAATATATTAAAATTCATAACTTAAACATGTTTAACACTTCATTAGATTCATCAAACTATCCATTACACCCAAGTACATAGTCATCCATAATACCTCTATACAACCAATCTGTAGAAAGGTATATGTAAAGAAAAGCCCATGACAATAGCCAAACTAAGTCAAAATAAGACTAAGTCTAAAGATAGGATACCAAGGACGAATGCCTTCCAAAGAAAGGAAGCTCACTACTCCAAAGTTTATGCACGAACCTCTTAGATCCCCTAATTAATCCTTAGGAAAAAAAATGATGTTCTATCCCCCTATGTCGCGTAGGGACATAGCATCCGGAGATGGTCAATAGTTGAAGGACTAATATGTAACTCAAGGATAAGGATAAAATAGCATCATCAGTCAACAATAAGTTAGTATATCATATTCAACCATATTTGTGACCTTATCCATACATATAGGTATATCACATGCCAAATAAGTAAATAAGTCTTAACAACATTCTCAAAGCACTCAATCATGAGACATAAAGTAGAGGACTCCTACCTTTCATACTTAGATTCAAATAATTCTAATTATGTATGGGACTTTAACAAGATTCACATATTACTTAGACGGAGGACTTTAACCATGTATACACTCATTAGGAAATGGACTCTTAACACATACACATCTATTTAAGAAAGGGACTCTAACCGCACACGCACATTCATTTAGGCAAGGGACTCTAACCATATGCCCACATATTAAGAAAAGGACTCTAACCTCATGATGTATTAGATAGGGGACTCTAACCATGCCATTTCATTTGGCGAGGCAGTTCAAACTCAAGAGATCTCATTGTGCAAGGGACATTAACCACACGCGATTTGATTAGGCAAGGGACTTTAACCTCAAGCTATTTCATTAGGTAAGGGACTTCAACCTCAATCCATTAAACTTATCCTTAGTTGAAATTAGGACTTTAACACTTTGTACGCACCTCATCATCTATTCAATTAACACTTAAGGACCTTAAACCAAGCCAATTCAACACTATGCATGACCTCATGGTCCTTATGGGAGCGTTCATTGCTCAACTATTTCAATAGGCCAATTCCTTAAATCAATTCAACATATAATCCAATTTAGGGCCATCAAGACCTTCAAAAACCATTCACATATCATTAGAAATCTTACACCATATTCTTACCACACTTTATTTCAACACATAATTCAAGTTCATATACATCTTTAGAGACTTCAACCCTTCATTAACCATCAACCAAAGTGGTCATCAATTTTACAATACATGGCTCATAATATCTTTAAAATATCATTTAATATCTATTCATACTTATTGGGCCACTGCCCTCTTTTAAAAAATCACCAACATAAGACTAGATAATTCACTTAGATATTTTCACAAACACCTTGTGTGAATGCCTTTACCAAGGCCATTTCCATGGTAGAAATCATCAAGATTAGAGTTACTCAAGACCCACATGTTATACCACATTCAAAAAGTAACCACATGTGTAAATCATCATCAATAACATGTATAAACACAAGTCTAATCAAAAGTCAACATTATTTATTATTAGGAAACAAAACCATTTTCATTTTGTTTCAAAATCACCATGTAAACTTACTAATACAAGTTTAAAATACATGGGTTTAGATATATTTATCAAGGGGAAGAGTTAATTGACTTAGACAACTTGATTCACCAAGAATCTTAACTTCACTTTACCGCTTGAAGATCACCCTTGAAACCCTAGCCTCCAATTCTTCACAAATGAGTCTGAGAGAGTATGTGGGGAGTTTGATCCATCAAAATAGACGTTTAGGAGGCTAATAACACTTATATAGTGAGGGTTCATAGGGTTTTGGGTATAGTAAATGAGAATAAGTTCCTCAACTTAAAGCTGAAAAATGAACCTGTATAAGGGTACAACTCACTTAAGGAACCGTACCCTAGGGTACGAGTGGTACCCTAACTCATACCCTAGGATCCTCCTAGGTCACCTACACTAGTTAGTGTACTACTAAACATATTTGAGTCATATCCAAAGGGTACAACACATTCCCTAAATCATATTCATAAATCGTACCAAAAATAGTCCACTCCAAGCTAAGACTTCACTCTATATGGTCTTGGTACGACTTGTACCTTAAGGTATGATTGGTTTTAGTATCACTCATACCTAGGATAGTGAGTGACCCTTACCACACTTCCTAGGGTATGAGATGGTAGGGAGAGGAGGATATGACTCATATCTAAGAGGTACGACTCATGCCCCTAGTCATACCTATCTCAGAGACACCAAATGAGGGATTTTTTAAATGGTTCAAAGTCTAGGTGTTTCAAATCATTTGGTACTCAGTAGGCTATTACCAACTGAGCTTCAAAGATAATGAAAATATAAATAACATGTAAGCAAAAATTTAATCTACACCCTAATATCCAGGAAGCTAACATAGTAAACCTAAAGAGACAATAAGTATAAACTATTCTATTCTAGCCATACATTGGGACCTAAGTACTATATCATATATCGCTGGCCAATATACAAATGAAGAGTAGAAGAAAGATATATATTGTAGTATACAAGGACATGGAATGGATGTACAATTATGAAAAAATAAAGAGCGAAATATATGGTAATGTTGTAGCTACACACACATATATACACACAAATTTAAGTCTAACCCACAGGCAGAATCTAAAGTATTGTACTAGCATCTCAAAGCCTCCTAATCATAGTAGGAAATACTTAAACATAATTAGGATCTCTACTATAGATGGCTAAATATGAGATAATTATTCATAATAAAGCATCCATAATGAAAGGATTCAAAATCTTACCTAGAATCTCAGTACCAGTCCAATAATCAACTTATCACAAACTAACTATAATAATAACATAATAAAGTAATCAAATATCCCGGATAATCAATACCTTAATTGAGCCCATAACCTGAAAGTCTCAATCAACACACAACACACCTAAAGAAATACTCATCACCTATACCAATAAACCCCTCATAAGACAAATAGATATAGGAAAATACTGGTGATAGGAAATGCACATGCATGGATAAATGCAATGTTTAATCCATACTACTATAACCAAACCAATTATCGCAATGTAAACCAGTGTTACACCTCCTCCAACTCGACATCTCAAAAAGATAGGACCTACAATGACCTCTATTTGCTGGCATGGCATCTTATGGATGAAGGAGACCTTAGAGGGTTTGGGAGTACCCATATACACCAACCTAATTTCGATCCAAGATTTCCTATAACCATCATCATCATCATCTACTCCATGTAGTATTGGACATGTAGTATCTCGATCCAAGATTTACTATATACTAATGCATGAACTCAAGTCGTGGCTAATAGAGTGTAAGTCCATAAATCCACTACACGAGGTTAAGCTTCCAGACTAAACCATTATAAAAGTGCAAAAAGTGTCAAAGTCTCTATCGACTGAAGAAAATAGTAGTAGTAAAATCATGGATTAGAATCTATCCTAGTCAAACTTTAAAACAATATTTTTTTAGTCTCAACAGCTTATAAATCATTCATTAATATGGTATGATTCTCATTATGAAAGAATCCATTTCAAAAATGAATTTCAAAAATGAAAAGTTGGAATAAATCCCTTTTTAGGAGAACATTATTAAAACTACATTCTTAGTTAAAATCATACCATTTACTATTTGGTGAGCATGAATTGTACTGAATCTATGCATGCCATCACCAGTATCCAAACAATACGATTATAAGCATCAAAATATTGATAAATTATGACCATGCTCTTTACAAGGGTAAAACACTTCTCGTAATCTAACTAATATCATAATCATGGCCTTGGGCCCAAAAATCAATAACTGGAATAACCATAACACCATCCGAGAAACCATCACCATCCACCACATAAGGTAGTAAACCTTATAATAAAGGATTAGTAGCCTTAACTATGCCTAACGTGCTAGAAACCTAGGGTAATAAGATTCTAGAAGTCTAATAAGTAATTAAACTTAAGGGTCAATCTACCCTTTAATTATCTAACTCATAAATTAGGATTAATCATGGTTTTCTACCCATAATCACATCCTAATATCCTTATTTGGCATGTAACATACATATTACACTATCTCACAAAAAAGAATAGATAGAAGTCTGCCTCAATGCCAAATAGAAAATCCTTAAATCACCCATAAATCGTTCGTTTCTACTCCACGATCCAAAAATATAGTCACAATATTAAAATCATAATCTATTTATCATTTGGAGTAAAATGAGACCCATAGTACTATGTTAAGGTCGAGTCAAAATTTGGGTCAAAAACGGGCCTGCAGGGCCCGTAAATGAAATACAACATTGAATTCATTATGAGGTCCCTCAAAGAAAAAGGAATGTGTTCTCAAAAGTTGAACACAAACGGTGAGTGAATTAGGCCTCAAACAAACCCTTAAATTTTAGGAATTATAAGATATAAATCTAATAATCTACCATGAATTATGATTGAAATTGAAGGAAAAATTAATGGAAAATAACCAAGGAGAATTAGGCTAGTTTACCTTAGATTAGTTGGATTATTTTCCATTTTTTACTCTCTTTGAGCTCTCAACTTGGCGTGAAAATGGTGGAAAATAGTGTAACACCCCGACGTCTTCTTAGCTAAATCCATCCATGGAAAGTCTACGCATTAGATTCTAGAATGATATAAATTAATTTTCATGTGGAATTTTCTATATTTCAACCTTTCATTACGTAGATGACTGAATTAGATTTTTAACGATATAAGATTCATCCAAAATGGACCCTCGATGAAGAAGCTATGAATAATTTATAGTTCCAGTAATAAACATCATCATTTTGGTGTCTAGCGCATCACAGAGAGGGTCAAATTATCAATCATCAAATTCCAGTGGGGCTCCATGATGGTGGAGCGTCACGGAGGCACCCAATTTTCCACTTTTCAAATTCCAATGGACCACCGCGATTGTGGCGCGTCGCGGTGGCACCCGAAATCGAGTTTTTTTAGTTCAAATTTTCAGTTTCGTTTAGGAGTCATTAAGGTTAATTTAGAATTTTCCCTATCCTTTAAAACCATACAAACAAAGGATTTAGGGTATGTTTGAGCAACTTAACCCTATTTTCATCAAAATCATCAAGAATCCTCTCTAGGGTTTCAAAATAAAAACCCAAGTAGTTCAAGATTCAACCGTAGGTTTCGAAGTTGATTGAATATTTGGAATCACAAGGTCGTAGGCTTCAATAAGCACCTATTGTCTTCCTAATTCAAGGTACACGGGGTTTTTCCTAAAATCTCATGGGCATAGAAATCATATTTAAGAATGGGGTTTTGAAGTTTATGAATATAATCATGTTTTAGAAGTTTTGACAATATTGTTTTGGTCTTTAGGCCTTTCCTCCAAATTGATTTGAAATTATGTATATATGTACGTATGTGTTCAAGAATGGTTATTCAATTGAGAGCATGAATTATAATGAATCCCTCTCTTGTTATGAGTTTTCTCATCTTTGTATGAAATAAATTATTTTCAATGCGTTTTGAAGAGCATGATATGAAATACTTTGGCATTTGCTATGTTTTGAATATGATTTTTGAATACGAAAGAGAGGGTTGTGAATGTTGAATATACATATAATGAAAGAGGCATAGTTTTGCCAAAATCACGTGACCACCATATGTTTAATGAGAGTTTTTGAATGGTTTTGACTTGAGTTTTTGGAACATGAAATCTTTTATGCAAATTACATATTTTGGTTGGTCTGAAACTATATTTTGATGAAAGATCATGCTTATGGCATTATGTCTTAGAAATAGAACTTGCAAGTCTTGGTGTGATGGCACCAACTCAGAAAATGCCATGATAAATTTAGAATAGAGTATAATGCATGTTTGAAATCAAATTTACAGATTTTGTGATTAGAATATTTCATGATTAGAAATGGTTAAAAATTGGGCAGAAAGAGATGTTAGGTGATTCCTCGTAGAAGGCATGAGTCTAGATACTCATTGCTTGAAACCGTGATTTGTTGATCTGGGTCTATCTTATATTACGCTAGCCTAGTGCCGTGTGTCATATTAGAATCAGAGACTCCAACTCTTGTGGCACACTCGGGTTGGAGGCTTCCCCACTGAGTCAATAGCGAATTCCATATAGCCCGTGGAATATCAGAAAATGTAGGGGAGTGCCACCTAACTCAGAAGTAATACAAAGATCATAAACTGTTTTGACAAGAATGATTTATGATTACTCAAATGATGCCCATGTGTGTCTAGAAACTATTTTATGCATGACGTTTGATGAAAAATTGCTCTCATCTATTTTATATATATGTTTAAATACTCTATTTTGGATTTCTTTGCATGCCAGTACTTTTGTGCTGACGCCCTCCCTCCAGGTCTTGAGACTCAGTCTAGGGATCCAGAAAGGCAGTAGATTCGTTAGACAGAGTTTTTAATGTTCTATTAGTGAGCCTTCTCTATTCCAGAAAGCCCATCTTTCAGATTATGCCCATTATTATTGTTTTGGTCTACTGGGGGACTTGTCCCAGTTTTCAGACAGTTATCAAATTTTCATGTAGTAGAGATTTCACAGACTGAGTCAAATGTTATTTAGTTGTAGTTGCACTACAATTTTCCATACCTATGTTGATATTAGAACTTGACCATGTTTCCATAGCTGACTATGTTTCCGCATCTTCTTTATTATATGAGTGTTGTGCATGATTACTAGATAGAGAAGGGCGTTCTGGGCCTTCATGGTTTGGAATGTCCATCACAGCCAGGCCCTATTTTGGGTCATCATAATTAGGTAAGGAAAATAGGATTTCCCTTATTTATGATTTAGTTCGTGCTTCAGAGTTAAGTCTATTCCTAATCAGTGATCTTTTGTCTTAGAGAAATAACAGTCATGCCTCTTCGTCGCAATACTAATCAAAGTGCTCAGAATAATAAATTTCATCCCACTTATGGGATGACGACACGTAATAGAGCTCCCACTCCAAACTCTTTCCCTACTCCGGGATTCCCTCAAGTCCCGACCAGTCCACCTCGGGCTCAACGGACTAATGTTAACCGTCCCCCGACTGCTCAAAGGGATATTTTAAATGCTGAATTTAGAGAGTCTATTCATATGCTGGCACAGTTGGTGGTTAATCAGGCTCAACAAATGGAATATGTTGGGTCTACATCAGTGATGTAGGAGGCTATTAGGGTGGGACAGTTCATGAGAATTAACCCACCCAATTCTTAGCCAGGATACTGTAGCAGACCTCATAGAACTCGATATGGTTGCTTTTGATTCTATCTTAGGGATGGATTGGCTCCATTCGTGCTATGCCACGTTAAATTGTAGGACTCAAAGAGTCATTTATTCTTTCCCGAATGATCCAGTGATAGAATGGGAGGGACATTCTTTAGCACCTAAAAGGCACTTTATATCCTATCTTAGGGCCCAGAGACTCATTTCTAAAGGTTGTTTGTATCACCTTATCCGGGTTAAGGACTCTAATGCCGAGGGTCTTCCTCTTCAGTCTGTCTCTGTAGTAAATAAATTTCCAGAAGTTTTTCCAGATGATCTCCCAGGAATACCAGCTAATAGGGAGATAAAGTTTGGTATTGATGTGTTGCTAGATACCTACCCCATCTCTATTCTGCCATATAGAATGGTTCCTATAGAACTAAAAGAGTTGAAGGAACAACTAGCAAATCTTCTAGATAAAGGTTTTATATGCCCCAATGTGTCGCCTTGGGGTGCGCTTGTACTCTTCGTGCGAAAGAAAGACGGCTCCCTTCGTATGTGCATAGACTACCGTATGATGAATAAGGTCACGATTAAAAGTAAGTATTCTCTTCCTAGGATTGATGATCTTTTTGACCAGCTTCAGGGTGCTAGATGTTTTTCAAAGATAGACCTTCGTTCGGGATAACATTAGTTGAAGGTTAGAGAGTCAGATATTCCCAAAACATCTTTCCAAAACAGATACAGTTATTTTAAATTCTTAGTCATGTCCTTCGGATTGACTAATGCCCCTGCAGCTTTCATGGACCTAATGAATAGGTTTTTTCGTCAGTTCCTGGATCTGTTTGTGATAGTATTCATTGATGACATCTAGATTTATTCCAAAAATGAGAAGTATCATGCCACTCACCTCTGATTTATTCTTCAGACTCTTAAAGATCATATCTTGTATGTGAAATTCTCCAAGTATGAATTTTAGCTTAATGCTATTGCGTTCTTGGGTCATATTATGTCTAGTGACGGTATTAGAGTGGATCCCCAAAAAGTTGAAGTAGTAAGAAAATGGCCCAGACCTGCGACTCCAACCAACATTCGGAGCTTCTTGGGTCTGGCGGGTTATTATAGAAGGTTCGTAGAGAGTTTTTCCTCCATATATGCTCCGCTCACTAAATTGACTCAGAAAAAGGTGAAGTTTGTGTGGTCTGACTTATGTGAAAATAGTTTTGAGAAGTTGAAGGAAAAGTTGACTACTGCTCTTATTTTGACTCTTCCCGAGGGGGTAGATGGTTTTTTGGTATACTGTGATGCGTCCTGTGTGGGACTTGGTTATGTTTTGATGAAGTATGGTAAGGTGGTAGCTTATGCGTCTAGGCAGTTAAAGGTGCATGAGAAAAACTACCCTACTTATGACTTAGAGATAGAAGCCGTGGTGTTTGCACTTAGAATCTGGAGGCATTATCTCTATGGAGTGCATGTTGATATTTATACTGACCACAAAAGTTTTCAGTATGTTTTCTCGCAGAAAGAATTGAACCTTAGGCAGAGGCGTTGGATGGAGCTTTTGAAAGACTATGATATGAGCGTGCATTACTATCCGGGCAAGGCAAACATTGTAGCCGACACTCTCAGTAAGTTGTCTATGGGTAGCCTTTCTCATATTGAAGAGGGGAGGAGAGATATGGTGAAGGACATTCACCTCCTTGCAAATCTAGGAGGACGACTCTTAGATTCTAAAGATGGAGGGGTGGTTGTTCATAAGATAGCTAAATCATCCCTTTATTTCAAAGTCAAAGAAAAGCAGGCCGAAGATCTCATCTTTATGCAGATTAAGAGAGATGTGGGTCAAAAGAAAGTAATGTCGTTTGAGATTGGTAGTGATGGTATTATGAGATATCAGGGTAGATTATGTGTGCCTGATGTAGATGGGCTGCGGGAATGAATCCTTAGCGAGGCTCACACATCGAGGTATGTTGTTCACCCAGGCTCTATAAAGATGTATCATGATTTGAAAACCATTTATTGGTGTAATAATATGAAGCGTGATGTGGCTAAGTATGTTGCCAAGTGTTTAAATTGTGAACAAGTTAAGGTGGAACTCATGAGGTCAGGTGGTACTTCTCAAGAGATAGCATTGACTTTATGGAAGTGGGAGATGATCAATATGGACTTCATTATAGGACTTCCGAAGTCCCGAAAGTAGTATGATTCAATATGGGTAATTGTAGATAGGCTGACCAAGTTAGCGCACTATCTTCCTGTCAGGACTAACTATTCGGGAGAGGATTATGTTAAGCTGTTCATCGCAGAAATAGTTTATTTGCATGGGGCACCTGTGTCTACAATATCTGACTGAGGTACACAATTTTCTTCTCAGTTTTGGAAATTTTTTCAGAAAGGCTTAGGTACCCAAGTGAACCTAAGTACAACATTCCACCCTCAGACTGATGGGCAAGCTGAGCGCACCATTCAGACCCTTGAGGATATATTGAGGGCCTATGTGATTGATTTTAAAGGTAGCTGGGTAGAGCACTTTCCATTGATAGTGTTCACATATAATAATAGTTTCCATTCTAGTATTAAGATGGCGCCATTTGAGGCATTATATGGGAGAAAATGTAGGTCACCAATAGGGTGGTATGAAGTGGGTGAGATATAGAAGTTTGGGCCTGATCTTGTTCATCAGGTGATGAATGATGTGAAGCTTATTAGAGAACGACTTAAAACAGCTCAGGGTCTTCATAAATCCTACTCCGTTGTTAGGAGGAGAGAGTTAGAGTTTGAGGTTGGATATTGGGTATTTCTTCTGATTCCTCGCTATATAGGACCATACCATATTGTGAGAATAATAGGTGGAGTTGCATATAAATTAGAGTTGCCTGCAAGATTGGGTTCTGTCCATCTGGTATTTCATATATTCATGATAAAGAAGTGCATTGGAGATCATTCGTTAGTAGTACCCGTCGAAGAAATCAAGGTGACAGACTCCTTGTCTTACGAAGAAGAGCCGGTAGAAATTTTGGATAGCCAAGTTAGAAAGTTGAGAAGCAAAGAGATTGTTTCGATTAAAGTATTATGGAGAAATCAGATAGTCAAAGAAGAAACTTGGAAATCAGAAGATGATATGAGAGATAGATAACTAAATTTATTTGATCTAGTGAATGAAGTGATAGAAGGTACAATCTTTGTCCTTTTCTTTCCATGCCTTTGTTTTCTTGAAATCATGCTTGTCTGTTTTCCGCATCATTATTCGGGGACGAATGATCCCAAGGGGGGATATTGTAACACGCCGACATCTTCTTAGCTAAATTCTATCCATGGAAAGTCTAAGCATTAGCTTCTAGAATGATATAACTTAATTTTAATGTGTAATTTCCTACATTTCAACCTTTCATTATGTAGATGACTGAATTAGCTTTCCAACGATATAAGATTCGTCCAAAACGGACCCTCAATGAAGAATTTATGAATCATTTATAGTTTCATTCGTAAACATTGTCATTTTGGTGTCTAGTGCATCGCGGAGAGGGTCAAATTTTCAATTGTGAAATTGCAGTGGGGCTCCGCGATGGTGGCGCATTGCGGAGGCACCCAATTTTCCACTCGTCAAATTCCAGTGGACCACTGCGATTGTGGCGCATCGCGGTGGCACCAGAAATCATTTTTTTTAGTTCAAATTTTCAGTTCCGTTTAGGAGTCATTAAGGGTAATTTTGACTTTTCCCTAACCTTTAAAACCATTCAAACAAAGGATTTTGGGTATGTTTGAGAAACTTAACCCTATTTTCATTAAAATCATCAAAAATCCTCTCTAGGGTTACAAAATAAGAACCCAAGTAGTTCAAGATTCAACCGTAGGTTTCGAAGTTGATCACATATTTGGAATCCCCATGTCGTAGGCTTCAATAAGAACCTATTGTCTTTCTAATTCGAGGTACGTGGGGTTTTTCCTAAAATCTCATGGGCATAGAAATCATGTTTTAAGAATGGGGTTTTGAAGTTTATGAATATAATCATGTTTTAGAAGTTTTGACGGTATTGTTTTGGTCTTTAGGACTTTCCCCCAAATTGATTTGAAATTATGTATATATGTATGTATGTGTTCAAGAATGGTTATTCAATTGAGAGCATGAATTATAATGAATCCCTCTCTTGTTATGAGTTTTCTCATCTTCGTATGATATAAATTGTTTTGAATGCATTTTGAAGAGCATGATATGAAATACTTTGGCTTTTGCTATGTTTTGAATATGATTTTTGAATACGAAAGAGAGGGTTGTGAATGTTGAATATACATATTATGAAAGAGTGCATGGTTTTTCCAAAAGCACATGACCACCATATGTTTGATGAGAGTTTTTGCATAGTTTTGACTTGAGTTTTCGGAACATGAAATCTTTTATGCAAATTACATGTTTTGGGTGGTCTAAAACTATGAAAGATCATGCTTATTGCATTATGGCTCAAAAATAGAATTTGCAAGTCTTGGTGTGACGACACCAACTTAGAAAATGCCATGATAAATTCAGAACATAATAGAATGCATGTTTGAAATCAGATTTACAGATTTTGTGATTTGAATGTTGCATGATTAGAAATGGCTAAAAATTGGGCAAAAGGAGATGTTAGGTGGTTCCCCAAAGAAGGCATGAGTCCAGATACTAATTTCCAAAAACCGTGATTTGCTGATCTGGGTATATCTTATATTACGCTGGCCTAGTGCCTTGTGGCATATTAGAATCAGAGACTCCAACCCTTGCGGCACACTCGGGTTGGAGGCTTCCCCGTGAGTCAATGGTGGATTCCATATAGCCCGTGGAATATCAGAAAATGTAGGGGAGTTCCACCTAACTCAGAAGTAATACAAAGATCATAAACTGTTTTGAGAAGAATGATTTATGAGTACTCAAATAATGCCCATGTGTGTCCAGAAACTATTTTATGCATGACGTTTGATGAAAAATTGCTCTCATCTATTTTATATATATGTTCAAGTACTCTATTTTGGATTTCTTCACGTGCCAGTACTTTTGTGCTGACCCCCCCTCATTCCTCCAGGTCCTGAGGCTCAGTCTAGCAGTCCAGAAAGGCAGTAGATTCGTTAGACAGAGTTTGCAGTGTTCAGCTGGTGAGCCTTCTCTATTCCATAAGGCTGGTACTTCAGATTATGACCCTTATTATTGTTTTGGTCTACTGGGAGCCTTGTCCCTATTTTCATACAGTTATCATATTTTCATGTACTAGAGATTTTGCAGACTGAGTCAGATGTTATTTAGTTGTAGTTGCACTACAGTTTTCCATAGTTATGTTGATATTAGAATTTGACCATGTTTCCGCATCTTCTTTATTATATGAGTGTTGTCCATGATTACCAGATAGAGAAGGGCGTTCTGGGCCTTCATGGTTCGGGATGTCCTTTATGGCCAGGCCCTAGTTTGGGTCATCACAATTAGGTGGGGAAAATGGGATTTAAATCCACTAGTTGTCGCTTAAGCGGCTTCATGATCACTTAAGCGATCTAGGACCATAGGGTGGGGTATTGCTTAAGTGACTCCTAGGATACTTAAGCGATGCCCGCTTTAGAAGATGAAACATCGCTTAAGAAGCCCCTGAACAAATGGCCAAGGGTTCTAAAACTACACCGTTGCATATGTGGAGACTGCTTAAGGAATATTTTTATCATTTAAGTTATTGCATTAACAACCTTATGCACCAAATTTCTTTTGAGTTCAAACATGCTTCAATCAGGTCCTCGAGATTCATTCAAAACCCCGTGCATGCAAATAAAATATGTTACCATACAAAATTAGATATTCGAACTTAATTAGAAAATCAAAACTTTCATCTGAGAATATTTCATCAAAATATGGGACCCACACTTATAGTTTAATTTTTCATATAGTCCGCCCAATAGCCCAAAATGATTTTGGAAGCCTCAAGAGTTGAACCAAGGGTCCACTACTCTAAAACAATGTTCCAGAGATGATGGCACTGCCAGAATTGTCATATGAGGTCATCTACTATGAGTTTTGATCTAAGACCAAATCTTAAACATCAATAGCTTCAAAATAGGGAAAGAATCCTTGAATCCAAACAAACTATTAGATAATCGAATCAACAATTCTGGCATGTAACAAATGACCTATAACTATTGTAGGAAGGATTGAAATTCCAAAATGCATTCTCATCGAGGAAATGACCAAGAGGGTCATTACACCTAGCCTAAAATTTGTAACTGCCAATCAGAGGAAAATGTTAATCTGAATTTTAGTATGCTAGACTAACCCATAACAATGGAAAGGGTTGTTACAGAATCCATGTCACAAAACATACAATGACAATATGAGAAAACACAACCATACTTTTAGATTAAATAAGTCCTTTTACACAATTTCACTTTAGGTTCTTAAACAACTTACAATACTATCCAACAAGTTAATATATGCATCACACATTGTAAAAAGTAGACAAAAATTTAGTTAATATGAACATATAAACTAAATTGAGTCCTTAAATATAATTCAACTATCACCTATACTTTTTCACAAATAATAATATTCAAGGCTGAATAACACATAGAACAAGTATTACATACATTGCCTTTGAATTAACCTTGGACCACCAATATGTAAAATACCTCACAACCATTAAAATATAAACTTCATTACACTCAATATTCCCTCTTATTTCAAATTCTTTTCCCGGTCACACAATTAATCCTTTGAACTAGGTATGATACATTCATATCCAACATGCTAATACCTATCAATGTAACCAGACCACATTACCATAAACCAAATATTTCTACTTATTAACCGAGTAATTATGCACAAGGAATGATAATGTATAGCAACCCTTGTTGTAATTTTTAGCTTCTATTGTGTTTTGATCATTTTTCTCTTCCTTGAAGTTTCTATTTTCTATTTATGAGTTGTGGGGTTGGTTGGCATGATCCCCAAAACATTCGGAAGTGATTTAAGTGAGTTTGAGTTTTTGACTAGCCTTATAAGTGAATGCTTTAACTTTTGCAATAGTTTTTCATTTGTGCCTCAGATGGTGATTTTGTCCATTTCATTAGATTTGAAAGATCGATTTTAGATTTATAGAATGCTTTGTTCAAATTTTGCACTTTCATATTAAGTTTTGACCTCTTAGATGAGAAACAAGTTAAATTTAGCCTAAACGGATTGCAAGGGTTAACTTGATGAAAACAATGCCTTTTCATAAATCTAACGGCTCCATTGAGTCCAAAATGACAAAATTATCCTAGTAGCAGTATTGGTTTGTTTTTGTGGAGTTTTAAACTAATACTGAGGTTTCAATAAAGACTATTTTCCAAGTGCTAAACTGTTGGTGTAGTTTTCTAGTGTATGATGAAATCTTTCTTCACATTCATGGGCCTTGGTCACAATTACAAAGAAAAAATACTATTCATTGCAAATGCGATGATTGAACCACATTTATGAAGGGTAGTCATTTTCGTTCATCACGAATGTGAGGTAGTTGTCGTGTTCGATAGGAGTAAGTAGAACAAGTCCGTATCAGATTCTCATCGTGTTTGTGATGGATTGCCTATGATTTTAAGGGTTTTGGTTCAAGTAAGGTCGTGATTGTAGCTAGAGGAACATATTTGCAAGGAGCACTTATCACCTAGACAAAATTTAATTCTCTTCTCTTCCAAAAGCCCATTTTGACTATTTTTAGACTTTTTGAGCTCGATTCTTAGCAATTTCATAGAGAAATTTCATCAATCTTTTATAGGTAAACTGGAAACTCATATTTTCATCAGATCCCATTGATTTCATCATTAAAATAATTTCAAAAACTTTATTTCAAACTTGGATTTTGAGGTTTTTACCCGGTAAAGTTCAAAATTAATTTTTCATCTATTTCAAGTTCAATTTTAAAAAAATTTGCATAGGTTTTTCATATTTTGTAACCATTCTAGTATGGGAAAAGTTATTCTTAAATAAAATTGTAGTTTTCCCTTTTTCCTTTGGAATTATGTAACACCCCGATTTGCTGAACCGAAATGCTACACGGTGCTCATGACCCCGAAGGACCACAAGCTAACCCATGACTGATATCTGTACTTGTATACTACAAAAAATACTGAATAATGTGGAAACATGAACTGAAAGTCCATAAAGTTCACATAACTGAAGTAAAACAGAACATCTAAACGGGGTATGAAATACCAAAAAAAAAATTGAAAATACTGAAGTCCGAAACATGTTAGTCTTGAAAGCCTCTAACTGACTGAACTGTCTGAGTAAGGAGTTGATTGGACATGTTCCCAACTAACTCCAAATAATAAACTAGTTAATGAGATAATAGGGAATAATCAGGTCCTCGAGTGATGAGGACTCACTTTTAACTCTAACTGCTGAAACTGGAATCTATTATTGATCTAGAGCTCGTGTCTCTGAACCTATGCTATAAGACACCATAGCACAAATGCGTCAGTACTTTAAATGTACTGGTATGCATGTGAGGTAGGCTGATTACATGGGGTTCATATGCATGAACAATAATAATAAGTGACTAACTATCATAGGCGTGAGAATACATGCATGGGACATAACAACTGACACTAATACTGTGATAACATGATTACTGAATCTGAATATAAATGATAACATGAGTGACTGTATTTGACAGTCCTGAATCTGATGGAACTATCTGAGTTTCGTACTGTGTCTGAGTTGACTGTATCTGACAACCCTAAATTTTGAAGAACTATCTGAGTTCTTTTACTGAGATTGATACTGAGACTATGGGAGGTAGTCATCTATCCGACATGCACCAAATGATGCATTATAGCCGAATTGGGGTCCAATCTATGCCCTGATTGGAAGGGTGTCAATACCGCACCACTGGTAAGGACAACATGTGAGTGACCCTAATATAACAGGTAACTCTAGTGAGAATGGTAGGAACCCTCATATATCAGGCTAAGCCACCTCATCTACCCTTATATAGCAGGCTATGATGTCTCAACCTATGCTGGCTACATAGTTCTAGAACGTAAGGATTGTTTTTAAGAATTACACCCTCACATAACAGGTGAGTTTTCATTCTTGGGTTCAGTTGGTGCTAATTTCTACTCCCATTTGAATAGACACTGATCATAATTTACTAAACTAAACATGGACTGAGTTACTAAGTTCTGTTGACTGACGGAATACTACTGATATCTGACAACTGACTGAGTCATGATATCATGGAGATTTTTCCTGAGTCATAAGACTATCTGAAGTCTAAGGATTCATATCTTGACTAGGAGTATCGTGAAAACATGACATGGATCTATGTTCACAACTAATGTTTTGGGTACAAGTACCCCTAGGACTCGATGGAAGGAAACTGACCAAGCATAATTTACTTGAACATATAACTAACATCATAATCCATAATACATTTATAGAAGCATTCCATCAAAACATGTGATAGGCATAACTTATACATATATGGGGATTTCATGATATCATACTAGTTGGGCATTGTTCCGTCATCTAGGCATTTAATCAAACACATGGTAGGCATAGAACATGTAGACAACATTATACAACAATTAATCATCATGATTCATCTCTAATTTCATCATCTAGGTTTTATTCATAGGTTCACATTAATATACATTTATACAAATCTATTCCACATAAAATTGATTCGCCAACATTTATTTGAATTCAAATGATCATTCTCAACATAAACAAAAAAAATCCAACATGAAATTCTTAAAGAAATCCATAAACTTAAACTTAGAAAAGAGATTCTTGGGCTTCATGGACGAAAGGAGTCCATGAATGAACACTACGCATACCTTGGTTCGTGATTTTACGAAGATTGATGGTGAAACCTTCTTGAATTTGAATCCCCAATAGAAACCCTAGTTTGTTCTTGAGATAAACTTTAGAGAAAATAGTATATTTTGGGTGAAGAATGACTAAATCATATGTTATTGGGTTTAAATAGGGGTAGGAAATTGCCCCTTTTAACCCTGGACGCGTCATTTAATTTTAGTAAAATTTTTCTGAACTGGGCCCCTTGAGAGAAGTGACGTTATAGCACCATGTCACTGCAAATTAATAATTAAAAAATGGAGGGATCACGCGATCTGGAGCCATCGCGTTGCCCCTTCTTTTGTGACTTGAAACTTTGGCGCGACGCGAAGGAAATCGCGCTAAGACGCTGGAATAGGACAATTCTAAATTTGGGCCCTGGTGCGACGCACCATAATCACAGACCCATACTAGAATTTTCCAAATTCCATTTCCTCTTGTGGCGCGGTACGCCACTGACTAATATGGCATTGGTTTATGATGGAACTTAAAATAGTCATAACTTCTGACTCGGTTATCGAATTTGGGAGAGTCTTATATAGATGAAAAGCTTATTGAATTTTCCACATGACGAAAAGTGAAAATCTTTAAAATTCCTCATGGAATAATTATCCTCCACTTTATAAGCTAATACTAGACATTCTTGAGATGAAATTAGCTAGGAAAAAATTCTAGGTATTACAAATTATTTTTTTGAACTATTTTTTATCCTGGAATGAAAGTAGCTAATACGGATATCATTAGACTTATTTTACCATGTATATTATATTTTTGATAGATTTAGTTTGTTTAAAAGATACTCATAAAGAAAAGTCTCCATGTTGAAGGGTCTAGGATCGTGTTTTGGCTTTTGAGGTAGATTATGGATTAACTTTCTTCAAATTATGCTAGGTAGTTAACCATTCATGTAAAGTATGCTATAGGTTGGGTATTTTATCAAGAGAAATCATATCTTGAGATAGTTATTTATTGTTTTTCTTGTTGGGGCATATTTAAGTATTATTATTGGCTGGAGAGATTGTTATTATTGTGATTCTCGAGTGGGGGCTTATGTGAACATCATATTTGACTAGAGAGATTATTATTGTAGTGATACCCAAGTGGGGGTTGATATTTGTCTTATTTGAGTATTACTTTCCACTTATCATTATCATTATGCCCAAGTGGAATTTTGGCATCTGATGGCTTATATCATGATTTATTGATATATTAATGAGATTTTGAGCCTATTTGATACCACCATTGACTTAATTCATTATATATGAAATTTTATTTGTTATTAGCATACATCCTCATATCTCTCATCAATATATATGGAATTGGTCCCACAATGGAATAGTAATTTCATAAGAAAATTAAATACTTTATAAAAACCCTGACTGGAGATTTTGCCACAAATATTGATTGAGATACGAGATTGATATGGTGAAAGTATATGGATTGTGAACCCCATGGGTCCTGTCCTAGAAACTTTTGTTTGAAAGGTGTGTATGAGGCCATGTGATGGCTTACATCATCATCATACCACTATATTTGCATTGCATTACATTATTTTCTCTTCTATTTATGTATTTATTTATTGTATATTTTGCCTTGTCTTATATATGTTCATGTGTAGCTTAAAGGTAAGTTCTACAAAGTAATAGTCCGACTAGCTAGGTTGTATGGAGAATATTCTTATCAAGTTAAGAACTCCCATATTAAAATATTAAAAGTAGTAGAGATGAGGATGTTGAGATGGATGTATGGATTTACTAGGTGATATAGGGTTAAAAATAAAATTATTCAAAATAAGGTGGGATTTTCTTTGATGGAAGACATGATGCAGAAAGTGAGGTTGAGATGGTTTGGGCATGTGAAGAGGAGTACACGGATGGCACAGTACGGAGGTATGAAAGGCTGGCTGTAGATGGTTTTAGATGGGGTAGATGTAGGACAAAGAAATATTGAATAGAGGTAATTATGCATGACATGGAGTATTTATAGTTTAATAATGGCATAACCTTTATATGAAAGTGTGGAGGATGCAAATTACGGTACAGGGTTAGTGGGAAGACTGCATCCTTAGTCGTATGGAGGAGTGCTTTGTTCTTAGATATGTATTTAGTCATAGTGTTATTCATTTATCTTGTAGTTTCTTGTTCGTGGTGTTATTGTGATGTTTTTGATTTAAAAAAGATTGTTTATAGTATTACTCTATGGGTGCCTTGTTTCTTTTATTATTTACTTGTGTGTTATCCCATTTTGTTGTTTGTTTTATTTTTGTTGGTTATACTATTATTTTTCTAGATACAAGGTATATCAAAAACAACCTCGCTACTTTATCTGAGGTTGTGCTTTGAAGTACGTACACGTTAGCATCTGCAGACCCTATTTTTTGGAATACACTGGGTATGTTTTTATTTTACTTGTAGAATTGTTAGAAGATATGATTTGATCCACCATTGGGAATATTTTTGTATGTGAGTGGAAGCAAGATCATAGTATTGTTTACTTGTTTAGTTTTTTCTTTGTTCGATCGGTCTATGATACCTACTAAGTACAAATTAGTTGTACTTACTCCTAATTATGTGCCTCATAAGTGAAAATTCCACTACAATTGCGACTCGTGGTAGCTGATTTGGTAATGGATGAAATTATTGCCTACTGAAAGAGAGGGTAAAGTTGGCAGTTAGTGTTCCCATAATAGATTTTTGAACAATTCAAGGCTAGTCTAGGGTTAAACAATTTCAAAGGATGTGTTATCCAAATGAAATCTAGTAATAATGTGATTTTGGTAGTGATGTTTGATATCATAATTAGATAGATAATGAGTTTAGAAAGATATATCAACTTTTAACACCTGAAATGGAGTTAGAACTGTGGTTAAAGTGTTTACTGTGGAGGGGTTGGTTTTTAATGTAATAATTCATGAAATGTGTTGTAAACTAATCATAATTAAAGAATGGTCTTGAGTTTCTACATAAAACCACTACAATGAAAAAAGTAACAACTACAGTAGTACCACAACAACAGACTTTTATTTTAAGACACGAACAACTGCAATGGTAGTACGAAGAATTAGACAGTTTTAAAACCCCAAAATTATTTTTCACCCTCCTTCTAAAAATGCAAAGGAGCTCTGGGGAAGGTGATTTTCCAAGGAAATTTTTATTTTTCATATTTGAAGGTAAGTTATTACTTTTGAAATATAAATCATTTCTCATTATCTTGGGAAAATTATTAGAAAATGAATTTATGGTTGAATTTGAGGTTTCTCCCTAGTTAATAAATTTATTAAAATTGGTGGTTGCGGATACAAAATTAGTATATAATGAACAGAAATTTTTAGAAAATACTAATATATGTATAATTATGTCTATTCATGGGAATTCAAATAGAGTTCATGAGGTTTAAAGGATAGAAAATCCTAAGATGATGAGATAATGCAACATTTATTATTATAAATAGTGGATATTGATTCGTAGTACTTAAAAGGGGGTGATTATTAAAATGGTTGTGCGTTCTTATTATTATAGGTTAAGAACCAGTTAATCGAGAAGGAAAAGGAAAAAGTGTGGCTTAAAGGTGATTTTAAGCAATGAGATGAGATAGGTTATAATTTATTATAGCAATTAGACTTTCCTTAACCTGTTCTTGTATGTAATGAATGTTGTGATGTCTTTCAATTACTATTTATGACTATTGACAATATTGCATATTCATTCATATTAAAATTATTGAATCAATAGTGATGGTGATGATGTTGTTATGTAACCCATGATGTTCATGAGGTTGAGAATCATTCTCATTAGATGATGTTGATGGTGATGAGAATGAGAAGAGAAACACATAATGTACACATCTTGCATTCATACATTTATTCTTATGATTTAAATGATCAGTCGTGATCCTACATATTAATAATTGTGTTGTCAAATTCAAATAAGTGTGGATATACATGATTGTAATCTTTCATTCTCCCTTAGTGAATTATATAATTAATTGATTGTTTTTTATTATAAGCTCTGCGATGATCTCTTTACATTCTATTTGATTTACTTATCTGTAGTACATCGGGTAGACTCGACCTATGATGCCTACTAGTATGTATTTTTGTACTGATGCTAACTGTGCTCTTATTTTTGTTGAGTACAGAGCATATTCTAATGTTTAAAACAAGACCTCACCTTTAGCTAGTAGTTCCAGATTTAGTTTTAAGGGTGGGCACTATGACCGAGTAACCTTTGGATCTTCTTATCATTGTTCTCATCCCTTGTTTTGGAACAGAGACATTTATATTTATTCCTTGTTTTGTATAGTTGTTTATTTGTTAGACTTGGTTTTATCTTATATGTTCTTGTACCATGACTTCAGGTCCAAAGGATGTAACTAGTAGAGATTCCACACTTTATTAGTCTATTGATGATTATGCTAGTTTGACATTATCTCAATTTATTCGAGTATGAGGCTTAGAACTATTAAGTGGCATTAATAACAAGAGGTGAATGTTCGTTGTTGGACTTGACTAAAGAAGGTTTGGGTTATGAATTGTTCTCTCGCCATAAGTTAGGATGGGTGCCAATCATGACCGTTTGGGTCTTGACAAGTTTATATTCTGAGAGCTGATCTGAAGTATTGGTGAGCTACCTATCCAGAGCTTTGTTTCATCATCCATCTATCTTTTATGTCTTAACATGTATTTGGAGACAGTGATGTAGTATCAAATTTCAGTTTTGTTTTAGATGCTCTTTATACTCATGATACCAGGTTTAAGGATTCAATTGTATTTTAATTCACATATTTTGGATTTTATGATTATTATGGCCCTTATTTTGCTCTAGAAGTCTGGTGTTGCTTCATTTCTTTTATTTTTTTTATATTTCATACTTGATGTAGATATTTTACTTACCTACCAAAGTTATGTTGGGATAGGTGCCACCATGACCTCAATTTTTGGGTCGTGACACAGAGCAACATTAATAATGTCATAAAACGAAGTCAAAAATATCTATGTTATTCACACAACTTAAATCTACCAGTTATATCCATATAAATACATTGCCACAGGCCTATGTGTGAAATCTCCCGTCAATCTATATTATGAGCATATTTTCTAACACGGGTCTTTTCTACTCAATTAATCGAGCTTACCTGGGTGCCAAGCAGTTGATATAGAGATATGATCTTGAACTTTTGGCTCAACTATAGTGATTTCTATCATGAATTCCACAAGTAAACATTGGGTTTTACCCCGATCTAGCATACCCCTTTTCTCTCCATTGCTTCAGAGCTTTGAGACAACCCTATAAGATTTTTGAAATGATGCCTCATTCTATTTTACAGCTGAAAGGAGAAGGGTAATTAAAAGCTCAGGTTGAACTATTTTTGGTTCTCTACCCCCCACTATAGTGGACTATAGGCTGATACCACGACGCCACTATAACGAGAAAAATTCCATGTCATGACCAAACTCACAAAACGTGCGGTGACCAATCTAAATCTACCCTAAATAGGGGAATCCTTACCACCCAACGATTCAATAATTGTGGAAGGCATTATTACACCTTAAAAATAAATAAATCCATGAATAAATAACCATTCTTTTTCAATAACAAAGAATAATTAAAGAAGGATACATTGCAAAATTCTACTAAACAACTTCCCTAGACATAGTCTAAGCCTGTACAAAGCACCAATAAATAGAAAAATGACCAAAGATATGACATCCATGTATGAGTAGAATGACAGGAGCTGCTGAAGAATAATGTAATACCCCGTACTTTTTCCTAGCTTGAAATTTTCCCAAGAATGTTAGAAGCTTTCTTTGAAAGATGAATCCACTCTTGTAAACGTGGAATTTTTAATATTTTAAATTTTTACCATATGTGAAATTGAATTATCTTTTCAACGATACCAATTTAATCTACATCTGGTATCGGAATGACAAGTTATGGACGTTTTACCGAGAGCTGTCAGAATTGCCCAGGTGCGACAACTAGGTTAACGGACCATCGATCTAGCGACGGACCATCACCTTGACTATAGTAGTCCAGGAAGTGAGGTAACCTTCTGGATAAGGTGCGATGGACAGGTTGACGGACCATCGAACTTGCGACAGACGATCACCCAAGCCATCCCTACTTAGGGAGTGAGTCCTTTTCCTGGTCCATGTGTTATGGTCGAAACAACTGACCGTCGAGCCAGCGACGTACCATCTTACATCCCATATAGTTACTTTTAATTCATTTTTAAAGGGTATATTTGGTATTTTACCACCCGTTTATATACCTAGTAATATCAGACCAAGGCTCTAAAAAAATTCATTATTCTTCCACAACATCAAAAATTAGGGTTTTTTCCAAAAAAACAATCCTTAAGAAAATAAATCCAAAGTTTCTTCAAGAACTAAGAGATTCAAATTCTTCAAGTTCAATAACTTCAATAAACTCACTACCAGGTATGCATAGTGTTCATTCATGGACTCCTTTCGTCCATAAAGCCCAAGAATCTCTTTTCTAAGTTCAAGTGTATGGATTTCTTTATGAATTTCATGTTGGGTTTGCTTTTATTCATGTTGTAATGACCAATTGAATTCTAATCCATGTTGGGTGATCAATTTTATGTGGAATTGATTAGTATAGGTGTAGATTCATGTGAACCTATGATTAAACCCTTGGATGTTGAAATTAGAGTTGAATCATGATGTTTATTTGTTGTATAATGTTGTCTACATATACTATGCTTACCATGTGTTTGATTAAATTCATATGTGAAGGAAAAGTTCCCAAATAGTATATTTTATGCAATCCTCATGTATGTACAAGTTTATGCATATCACATGTTTGATGAAATGCCTCAATAAATGAATTATGGATTGTGATGTTGGTCATATATTCAAGAAATTCATGCTTTGTCAGTTTCTTTCCATTGAGTCCTGGGGGTACTTGTACCCAACAATTTAGTTGTGTGCCTAGAGCTAGTGTCAAATTTTCACGATATCTTCAGTCAAGCCATGTTCAGTAGAATTCAGTAAGTCATATGACTCATTAAAACTCAGAAATCCAAGTAATCTCAGAAATATCAATAATACAAAAATCTCAGTAATATTCCGTCAGTCAACGTTACTCAGTTAACTCAGTCCAGTTCAGTTTAGTAATTCATTTACAATGTCTATTCATATGGGAGTAGAAATTATCACCAAGTGAACCCAAGGATGGGAACACACATATTCAGATGAGGGTTTGATTCTTAGAAGTCATCCTTGCATTCCAAAATTATGTAGCCAGCATAGGTTGAGACATCAACACTGTCAGATGAGGGTTGATGAAGTGGATAAGCACTGTCATATGAGGTCCCCACCATTATCTTTTGCGGACACTATCAAATAAGTGTCACTCACAACTTGTTCTTACCGGTGGCGCGGTATTGACACCTTTCCAATTGGGGTTATAGATTAGACCCCAACTCAACGATAGTGCATTATATGGGGAATGTCGGTTAGATAACTACTTCCCAAAGTTTCAGCTACAGGAATTAGTACTGTCAGATACAGTCATTCAGTCTCAGTAATAGAACTCAGATAGTTCTACAGAATTCAGGACTGTCAGATACAATCATCTCAGAATAGTATAGAACTCAGCTAGTTCCATCAGATTTAGGACTATCAGATATAGTCATTCATGTTATCAGTTATATCAGTCATCAAAACTCAGTTACCACTCATGTTAGTTATCAGTAAATTCATGTTATCACGATCTCAGTTATAGTTGCTATGTAGTCATGCATTCATTCTTACGTTTATATTAGTTAGTTAGTCAGTATTGTTCATACATATGAACCCGATGTACTCAGCCTACCTCACATGCATACCAGTACATTCAAAGTACTGACTTATTTGCGCTATGGTGTCTTATACCATAGGTTCAGAGCCAAGAGCTCCGGAGCATCAGTAGATTCCAGTCTCACTTGTCTGAGTTAGCAGGGAGTCCTCATCTTTTGAGGAAATGATCATTAGTTTATTACCTCATTAATTTGTTTATTAGATGGATTTAGTTGAGGACATGTCCCATCAACTCCTTATTTAGACAGTTCAGTCATGATTTAGAAGCTTTTCAGACTATAGTATGTTCAGACAGTTTATTTCATACCCACCCAGATGTTATATTTTTATCAGATATTATATCTCAGTGTTGAACCTTATATTCTTTCAGTTCATATTTCTACATTATACAGTATATTATGCAGTATACAGGTACAAATATCAGTCATAGTTTAGCTTATGGTCCTTCAGGGTCATGAGCACCGTGTAGCGTTCTAGGTACCATATTCGGGGCGTTACAAACTTGGAATCAGATCCAGGTTCAATAGTGTCCTAGGAAGTCTGAAAGCCGCATCTAGTAGATTCTTGTCCATGGGTGTGTTGCACACCACATTTATGTGTGGATGCTATAATATGTTTTAGGAACAGTTTCCCTCTTTCAGTATTCATGTCGTGCCTGTGAGCATAGTCTCAAGTTAATCTCTCAGTCTACTCCGCTTCTCCTTTCTCATATAGAACATGCCTCCAAAAAGAAGAAACGGGAATCAGTCAGCTCCTCATCCCAAAGTACCTTTGGTAGAACATGTTTCTTATGCAGAGTTCAGAGCTACATTCACTACTCTTGCCCTGTTAGTTGATTCTCAGAATGAATGACCAACTATCGTTCCGGCCAACCTAGTGGCCAATTCAGCTGTAGCCAGGATTCGGGACTTCACTCGAATTAATCCTCCATCTTTTCTCAAGTCTAAGTCAGATGAGTACCCTCAGGAACTCATCAATTAGGTTTAGAAGGTTACTGACATTATAGGGTGTCAGCTCTTGAGAGTGCTGAGCTAGCTGCATATCAATTGTAGGATGTTTCTCACACATGGTACAAGTAGTGGCATTCAGAAAGGCTAGATGATGTAGGGCCTATTAAGTGGGAGAAATTTGTCACTGCATTCTTAGAGAGATTCTTTCCCCTAGAGCTGAAAGAAGCTAAGGCGTTAGAATTCATCAACCACAGGCAGGGCAACATGAGGGTGAAAGAGTATTCTCTTATGTTTACTCAATTATCTAGATATGACCCTCATGTGGTTACAGACAGCAGGGCCAAGATGAGTAAGTTTATTTTTGGGGTGAATGATAGTGTGGTCAACGAGTGTAGGTCAGTGATGTTGAATAGTGACATGACTCTAGCCTGGATTATGACTCATCCTTAGTATATAGAGGAGCAAAAAATTAAAATGAGGGAGAAGCAGAATAAAAGAGCAAGGACAGGTAGTTTCAACTTTGATCAGCCCAAATCAGAAAGAGTAAATCATTCTCAGTTTCATCCTATGTCATAAGTTCCAGCTCCTTCTTTAGCAAGTGCTCCAACTTCGAAGTTTAGGGATGTTAATAGATACAGGGTGCCAGGCTTAAAGTCTCAGGGCAGTGTCTACAATGCCCGAACTAATCCCCTTTATCAGACTTTTGGTAAGAACTACAAGTGTGCATGCAGGGCTGGTAGCGATGTCTGTTTTAAATGTGGAAAGCCAGGGTACAGAGTAAGAGATTGTCCCCAGTCATATTTTCAGGGTCAGCAGAAAAGTTCCTCAGCTCAGTCCAGTTGCCCAAACCAGTAGGGTTCCACCTCCAGTGCTACTAGTGGGCAACACCCAAATAAACTTTATACTCTCTAGTCCTGGTAAGATCAGGAAAATTCTCCTGATGTGGTTACTGGTACGTTAAAGATCTTTCATGCTCATGTTGATTCTTTGCTAGATCCAGGAGCTTCTTTGTCTTTTGTTACTCCTATATAGCAGTTAATTTCAGAGTCAGTCCCAAAATTCTAGCAGAGCCCTTTTCAGTTTCTACCCTAGTGGGTTAAACCATCACAACTCTGTGGGTATACAGGAACTGCCCGATTATGATATTTTAGAAAGTCATTCAGCAAACTTAGTCGAATTAGAGATGATTTATTTTGATGTCATTCTCGGCATGGATTAGCTTTATTCCTGCTATGCCACAGTCGACTGCAGAAATAGAATAGTTCAGTTTCAGTTTTCGAATGAACCCGTACTAGAGTGGAAGGGTAGTGTATTCACTTTTAGATGTCAGCTTATTTCCTACCTTTGGGAAAGGAAAATGATATCTAAAGGATGTATCTATTACCTTGTTCGAGTTAAGGACACTAGTTCCAAAACTCCCAGTCTTGAATCAGTCCCAGTAGTGAATGAATATTCAGATGTCTTTCCCGAAGATCTTCCAAAAATTCCTCCCGAAAGGGAAATAGACTTCGGAATTGATCTTCTTCTAGATACTCAGCCTATATTTATTCCACCATATACAATGGAACCAGCAGAACACAAAGAACTGAAAGAGCAGTTGAAGGATCTCTTAGATAAGGGATTCATCAGGCACCGGTTTTATTCATGCAAGAAAGACGATTCTCTTAGAATGTGTATTGATTACCGTCATCTCAATAAAGTCACGGTCAAGAAAAAGTATCCTCTTCCTAGAATTGATGACTTGTTTGACCAACTTCAGGGTGTGAGTTAGTTCTCTAAGATAGACCTCAGATTCGGCTATCATTAGCATAAAGTCAGAGAATGTAACATTCCAAAAATAGTTTTTCATACTCGGTATGGTCACTACGAGTTTTTGGTTATGTCCTTTGGTCTTACTAATGCCCCAGCAGATTTCATAGACCTGATGAACCATGTGTTCAAGAAGTACTTAGACATGTTCGTCATAGTATTCATAGATGATATTGTGGTCTATTCCTGTAGTGAGCATGATCATGCAGACTATCTCAGAATCGTACTTCAGACTCTCAGAGATTATCAGCTATTCGCCAAATTTAGTAAGTGTAAATTTTGGCTAAGGTCAGTAGCATTCCTTGGTCATATCGTTTTCGATGATGGAATTAGAGTAGATCCTCAAAAGACTGAAGTGGTAAAAAACTAGCCCAGACCTATATCTCCATCAGATATCAGGAGTTTCTTAGGTTTGGCTGTCTATTATAGACGGTTTGCTAAGGGATTTTATTCTATTGCATCCCCTATGTCTAGATTGACTTAGAAGAAAGTCAAGTTTCAGTGGTCGGATCCTTGCGAGAAGAGTTTTCAGGAGTTGAACACTCGACTTACCTCAACACCAGTCTTATCTCTTCTATATAGTTTAGATAGTTGGGATGACCACATGCCTTTTGATTGGGTTTGCATACAACAAAAGCTATCATTCCAGTATTCGGATGGCTCAATTCAAATCTCTCTATAGTAGGAGATGTAAATCATCAATTGGTTAGTTTAAGTTAGTGAGGCCTCATTTATAGGGCCAGACTTAGTATTCGATGCCTTAGAAAAATTAGAATTGATCAGAGAAAGACTCCGGGCTGCCCAGAGCCGACAGAAGTCTTATGCAGATGTTCGTTGAAAGGATCTCAAGTTCGAGATTAGTGACTATATCTATCTAAAGATCTCTCACATGAAGGGATTAAAGAGGTTTGGCAAGAAGAGAAAGCTCAGTCCCCGATATTTCGGTCGTTTCAAAATTCTTAGTCACTTTGGCAAGGTAGCTTATGATCTAGAATTACCTTGAGATCTAGCCTCAGTTTATCCAGTCTTCCATGTCTCTTTGCTCAATAAGTGCATAGGTGATCCAGAAGTTGTAGTCCCTATTCAGAGCCTAGATGTTCATAAAAGCCTCTCTTATGAAGAGATTCCAGTCGAAATCCTAGACTATCAGACACGTAGACTGAGGAACAAAGAAGTCCCTCTAGTCAAAGTTCGTTGGAAAAATCAGTCCGTTGAGGGAGATACATGGGAAGTAGAAGCATATATGTTAACCAAGTATCCTCACCTCTTCTTCGGAAACTCAGATCAAGATTAAGGTAACAGTTCTCCTTAAGCTTTTCAGTTTCATGTTCAGACTTCAGTTACAAGCTTGGTATTCAGTTCATGTTCAGAATTTCATCACAAACTTGGCATTAAATACCATTGCATATTCAGTCTTGCATTAATGTATTAGTTCAGTTATATAATCATGCATCCGGCATGCATCCTCATTGTGAGAACCTTGGTTCATCAGAACTCTCAGCCATGCATTCATGAATCAGTTACACAAACATCAAATATGCATGATCAGTATGATATATTCAGTTATCAGTCATGTCAGTCATGAAATTATGTTTTAGTCATTTATTTTCAGTATGTACACCGTTTTATCTTATCCCTTCATTCTCAATCTCATTCGAGGATAAATGTTCTGAAGGGGGAGATATTGTAATACCCCGTACTTTTTTGTAGCTTGAAATTGTCCCAAGAATGTTAGAAGCTTTCTTTGAAAGATGAATTCACTTTTGTACACGTAGAATTTTTAGGATTTTCACTTTTTATCATGTGGGAAATTTAATTAGCTTACCAATGATACCAATTTTATCTAAATCCGGTATCGAAATGAAAAGTTATGGACGTTTTACCGAGAGCTGTCAGAATCACCCAGGTGCGACGGCCAGGTTAATGGACCGTCAATCTAGAGACGGACTGTCCTCTTGACCATCGTAGCCAAGGTAATAAGGCAACTTTCTGGATAAGGTGCAACGGACAGGTTGACGAACCATCAAACTTTCGATGGACCATCGCCCAAGCTGTCGCTACTTAGGCAGTGACTCCTTTTCCTAGTCCACGTGTGACGGTAAAAATGGCTGACCTTCAAGACAGCAACGGACCATCGCACCTACTATCGCACATGCGGTTTAGATATTTTTAAGTCATTTTTAAAGGGGATATTTGGTTTTTTTCCACCCATTTATATACCTAGTAATATCTGACCAAGGCTCCAAAAAAATTCATTATTCGTCCACAACATCAAAAATTAGGGTTTTCTCCCTAGGAGCAATCCTTAAGCAACAAAATCCAAATCATCTTGAAGAACTAAGAGATTCAAATTTTTCAAGTTCAAAAACTTCAAGAAACTCACTACCAGGTATGCATAGTGTTCATTCATGAACTCCTTTCGTTCATGAAGCCCAAGAATCTCTTTTCTAAGTTCAAGTGTATGGATTTCTTTATGAATTTCATGTTGGGTTTGCTTTTGTTCATGTTGATAGTGACCAATTAAATTATAATCCATGTTGGGTGATCAATTTTATGTGGAATTGATTAGTATAGGTGTAGATTCATGTGAACCAATGATTAGACCCTTGGATGATGAAATTAGAGTTGAATCATGATGTTTATTTGTTGTCTAATGTTGTCTACATATACTATGCTTACAATGTGTTTGATTAAATGCCTATGTGAAGGAAAAGTTCCCAACAAGTATGATATTATGCAATTCTCATGTATGTACAAGTTTATGCATATCACATGTTTGATGAAATTCCTTAAAAATGAATTATGGATTGTGATGATAGTCATGTATTCAGGAAAGTCATTCTTTGCCAGTTTCTTTCCATCGAGTCCTGGGGGTACTTGTACCCGACAATTTAGTTATGCGCCTAGATCCAGTGTCCTTTTTCACGATATCCTCATTCAAGCCATGTTCAGTCGAATTCAGTTAGTCATGTGACTCAGTAAAACTCAGAAATCCCAGTAATCTTAGAAAGCTCAATCATATCAAAATCTCAGTAATATTCTGTCAGTCAACGGAACACAGTTAACTCAGTCCACTTTATTTTAGTAATTCATGTATAGTATCTATTTAGATGGTAGTAGAAATTAGCACCGATTGTACCCAAGGATGGGAACACACACTGCCAGATGAGTGTATGATTCTTAGAAGTCATACTTGTGTTCAAGAACTATGTAGCCAGCATAGGTTGAGACATCAACACTATCAAATAAGGTTTGGTGAGATGGATAAGCACTGTCAAATGAGGTCCCCACCATTCTCTTTTAGGGACACTATTAGATAAGGGTCACTCACTACTTGTCCTTACCAGTGGCGCAATATTGACACCCTTCCAAATGGGGTTACAGATAGGACCCAAACTTATCTATAATGCATTATTTGGGACATGTTGGTTAGATAAAAACATCCCACAGTTTCAGCTGTAGAAATCAAGACTGTCAGATATAGTGATTCAGTCTCAGTAATAGAACTTAGATAGTTCTATAGAATTCAGGATTGTCAGATACAGTTAAGTCAGAACAGTACGAAACTCAGCTAGTTCCATAAGATTTAGGACTTTCAGATATAGTCACTCATGTTTTCAGTCATATCAATTATCATAACTCAGTTTCTAGTCATGTTAGTTATCAGTAAATTCATGTTATCACGATCTCAGTTATAGTTACTATGTATTCATGCATGAACTCTCACGTTTATATTAGTCAGTTAGTTAGTATTGTTTATGCATATGAACTCCATGCATTCATCCTACCTCACATGCATTCCAGTACATTCAAAGTATTGATGCATTTGCGCTATGATGTCTTATACCAAGGTTCAGAGACACAAGCTCCAGAACATTAGTAGATTCCATTCTCAGCAGTCAGAGGTAGCAGTGAGTCTTTATCTTTTAAGGACCTGATCATTAATTTATTACCTTATTAATATATTTATTAGTTGGAGTTAGTTGGGACATGTTCCATCAACTCCTTATTCAGACAGTTCAGTCATAATTTAGAGGCTTTTCAGACTACAGTATGTTCAGACAGTTTATTTCATTTGTTTTGGGTATTTCATACCCACCTAGATGTTATATTTTTATCAGATATTATATCTTAGTTTTGAAACTTATGGCCTTTCAGTTCATGTTTCCATATGATACAGTATAATATGTAGTATACAGGTACAAATATCAGTTATGAGTTATCTTGTGGTCCTTTGGGGTCATGCGAAATATGTAGCATTCCGGGTACCAGATTCGGGGCGTTACAAACTTGGTATCATAGTTAGGTTCAATAGTTTCCTAGGAAGTCTTAAAGCCGCATCTAGTATAGTCTTGTACATGGGTGTGTTGCACGCCACATTTATGTGTAGAAGGTTAGAAGATTTTTAGAAATAGTTTCCTTTCTTTCAGTATTTATACCATGCCAGTTAGCAAAGTCTCAAGTCAATATCTCAGTATAATCAACTTCTCCCTTTCTTCTACAGAACATGCCTCTAAAAAAGAAGAAATGGGAATCAATTAGCCCCTCAACCCGCAGTACGTTTGGGCGAACATGTTTCTTATGCAGAGCTTAGAGATGCATTCACTACTCTTACCCAGTCAGTTGCTGCTCAGAATGAATGACTAGTTGTCATTCCAACCAACCCAATGACCAATTCACCTATAGCTAGGATTTGGGACTGCACCCGAATGAATTCTCCATCCATTCTCGAGTCTAAGTCAGATGAAGACCCTCAGGAATTCATAGATCAGGTTTAGAAGGTTACTGACATTATGGGGGTGTCAGCTGTTGAGAGTGCTGAGCTAGCTGCATATCAGTTGCAGGATGTTGCTCATATATGGTACAAGCAGTGGTAGTCAGAAAGGCCAGATGATGTAGGGCATATTGAGTGGGAGGATTTTTCCATTGCATTCTTAGAGAGGTTCTTTCCGCTAGAGCTGAGAGAAGCTAAGGTGTTAGAATTCATCAACCTCAGGCAGGGTAACATGACGGTGAAAGATTATTCTCTTAATTTTACTCAATTAGGAAGCTATGCCCCTCATGTGGTTGTAGACAATAGGGCCAAGATGAGTAAGTTTATTTCTGGGGTGAATGATAGTGTGGTCAACGAGTGTTGGTCGGTGATGTTGAATAGTGACATGACTCTAGCCAAGCATATGAATCATGCTCACCAGATTGAGGAGCAAAAAATGAAGATGAGGGAGAAGTAAAATTAGAGAGCAAGGACAGGTAGTTTCAACTTTGCTCAGTCCAAATCAGAAGGAGGAAACCATTCTTAGTTTCATCCTAAGTCATCAGTTCCAGGTCCTTTTTTAGCTAGTGCTCTAGCTTTGAAGTTCATGGATGGTAATAGAGATAGGGCGCCAAGATCAAAGTCTTAGCTCAGTGTCAGCAATGCCAAAATTAATCCCCTTTGTCAGACTTATGGTAAGAACTACAAGGGTGCTTGCAGGGCTGGTAGCAATGTCTATTTCGAATGTCGCAAGCCAGGCCATAAAGTTAGATATTATCCCCAGTCAGGTTATCAGGGTCAGTAGATCTGTTCCTCAGCCCAGTCTAGTCATATAAACCAGCAGGGTTCCACCTCCAGTGCTACTAGTGGGCAACGCCCAAACAGACTTTATGCTTTCTGGTCTAGGCAAGATCAGGAAAATTCTCCTGATGTGGTTACTGTTATGTTAGAGATCTTTCATGTTCATGTTTATGCTTTGTTAGATCCAGGAGATTCTTTGTCCTTTGTTACTCCCTATATAGTAGTTGATTTTAGAGTAAGTCCCAAAATTCTAGCAGAGCCCTTTTCAGTTTCTACCCCAGTGGGTAAAACCATCATAGCTCGGTGGGTATACAGGAACTGCCCGGTTATGATATTTCAGAAAGTCACTTTAGAAGATTTAGTCGAATTAGAGATGACTTATTTTGGTGTCATTCTCGACATGGATTGGCTTCATTCCTACTATGCCACAGTCGATTGTAGAAATAGAATAGTTCAGTTTTAGTTTTTGAATGAACCCATCCTAGAGTGGAAGAGTAGTGTATCCGCTTTGAGAGGTCAACATGTTTCCTACCTTTGGGCACGAAAAATGATATCTGAAGGATGTGTCTATCATCTTGTTCAAGTTAACAACACTAGTTCTGAAACTCCCAGTATTGAATCAGTCTCAATAGTGAATGAATATTCAGATGTCTTTCCCGAAGATCTTCCAGGAATTCTTCCCGAAAGGGAAATAGACTTCGGTATTGATCTTCTTCCAGATACTCAGCCAATATCTATTCTGTCATATAGAGTGGCACCAGCACAACTCAAAGAACTGAAAAATCAGTTGAAGGATGTATTAGATAAAGGATTCATCAGGCCCAGCATATCCCCGCGGGGTGCACCAGTTTTATTAGTTCGCAAGAAAGACGGTTCTCTCAGAATGTGTATTGATTACCGTTAGCTCAATAAAGTCCCGATCAAAAACAAGTATTCTCTTCCCATAATTGAGGACTTGTTTGACCATCTTCAGGGTGCCAGTTATTTCTCTAAGATAGACCTCATATCCAGCTATCATCAGCTCAGAGTCAGAGAATCTGACATTCCGAAAACAACTTTTCATATTCGGTATGGTCACTTTGAGTTTCTGGTTATGTCCTTTGGTCTTACTAATGCCCCAATAGATTTCATAGATCTGATGAACCATGTCTTCAAGAAATACTTGGACATGTTCGTCATAGTCTTCATAGATGATATTCTGGTCTATTTCCACAGTGAGCATGATCATGCAGACCATCTCAAAATCGTACTTTAGACTCTCAGAGATCATTATCTATTTTCCAAATTTAGTAAGTACAAATTATGGATAAGGTCAGTAGCATTCCTTGGTAATATAATTTTCAGTGATGGCATTAGAGTAGATCCTCAAAAGACCGAAGCGGTAAAAAACTGGCCCAAATCTGTCTCTTCATTAGATATCAAGAGTTTCTTGGGTTTGGCTGACAATTACAGACAGTTTGTTGCGAGATTTTCTTCTATCGCATCCCCTATGTATAGATTAACTCAGAAGAAAGTCAAGTTTCAGTGGTCGGATCCTTGTGAGAAGAGTTTTCAGGAGTTAAAGACTTGACTCACCTCAACTCCAGTCTTAGCTCTTCCAGATTGTTCAGATGGTTTCATAGTGTATTGTGATGGATCTAAATTAGGTTTAGGTTGTGTCCTTATGCAACATGGTAAGGTCATAGCCTACGCCTACAGACAGCTTAAACCTCATGAGAAGAATTATCCTACTTATGATCTTGAGTTAGCAGCCGTAGTTTTTACCTTAAAAATTTGTATTCATTATATATACGGTGTTTATGTAGATGTGTTCACAGATCATAAGAGCCTTCAGTATGTTTTTTCTCAGAAAAATCTCAATCTTCGTTAGAGAAGGTGGTTAGAGCTCTTGAAAGATTATGACATGAGTGTCCTTTATTATCCGGGCAAGGCCAACGTAGTGGATGACGTTCTTAGTAGACTATCCATGGGTAGTGTTTCTCATGTTGAGGATAGTAAGAAGGAGTTAGCTCAGGAAGTCCATTAGCTTTCCAGACTAGGCGTTTTCTTAGTCGATTCATAAGAGATTGATGTATGGATTCAGAGTAGTTTAGAATCATCTCTATTTTCCGAGGTGAAAGAAAATCAATATAGGGATCCCATACTAGTCAAGTTGAAAGATTCAGTCAAGGTTCAGAAGGTAGAGGTTTTCTCCCAAGGAGGAGATGGTATTTTATGTTGTCAGGGTCATCCCTGTGTTCCAGGTATAGATGACTTAAGGCAGCAAATTCTTGCTGAAGCGCATGGTGCGCGCTACTTTATTCATCCAGGGGCCAGAAAGATATACCGAGACTTGCAGGAAATCTATTAGTGGAGTGGGATAAAGAGATATGTTGCAGAGTTTATGGCTAAGTGCTCTATATATCAGCAGGTTAAGATAGAGCATCAGAAGCCTAGTGGGTCCATACAGGAGTTCAGTATTCCTACTTGGAAGTGGGAAGAAGTGAGCATGGACTTTGTGATGGGTTTGCCTCATACTCATCGCCGACATGATTCAGTTTGGTTCATAGTAGACAAGATGACCAAATCAGCTTATTTTCTTCCAGTCCATACCTCCTATTTAGTCGACGATTATACCAAACTCTACATTAGAGAGTTGGTCAGATTGCATGGTGTTCTATTATCTATTATCTCAGATTGAGGTACCTAATTCACCTCTCATTTATGGAAAGCGTTCCAAAAAGGTCTTGGTACCCAAGTTCATCTCAGTACAGCCTTTCATCCTCAGACAGATGGTCAAGAAGAAAGGACCATTCATACCCTAGAAGATATGCTAAGGGTGTGTGCAATTGATTTCAAGGGTAGTTGTGATAACCACATGTCTTTGATTGAGTTTGCATACAATAATAGTTATCATTCCAATATTCGGATGGCTCCATTCAAAGCTCTCTATAGTAGGTGATTCAGATCTCCAGTTGGTTGGTCTGAAGTTAGTGAGGCCTCAGTTATAGGGCCTGACTTAGTATTCGATGCCTTAGAAAAAGTCCAATTGATCAGAGAAAGACTCTGGGTTGCCCAAAGCCGACAATAGTCTTATGCAGATGTTCATAGAAAAGATCTCGAGTTCGAGATTGGTGACTATGTCTATCTAAAGATCTATCCCATGAAGGGAGTGAAGAGGTTTGGCAAGAAGGAAAATCTCAGTCCCCAATATGTTGGTCCCTTCAAAATTCTTAGTCGCTTTGGCAAGGTAGCTTGTGAGCTTGAATTGCCTTTAGATCTAGCCTCGGTTCATCCAGTCTTCCATGTCTCTTAACTTAAGAAGTGCATAGGTGATACAGAAGTTGTAGTCCCTATTCAGAGCATAGATGTTCAGAACAGCCTCTCTTATGAGGAGATTCCAGTCAAAATCCTAAACTATCAGACTCGTAGACTGAGGAACAACGAAGTCCCTCTAGTCAAAGTTCCTTGGTGAAATCAATACGTCTAGGGAGATACTTGGGAAGCTGAAGAAGATATGTGAACCAAGTATCCTCGCCTATTATGCGCCAACTCAGATCAACCTCAAGGTAACAGTTCTCCTTAAGCTTTCAGTTTAATGTTCAGACTTCAGTTACAAGCTTGGTATACTGTTCTTGTTCAGAATTTCATCATAAACTAGGTATTAAATACCATTTCATATTCATTCATGCATTTATGTTTCAGTTCAATTATATATTCATACATCAAACATGCATCCTCATTGTGAGAACCTTGGTTTATCAGAACTCTCAGCCATGCATTCATGAATCAATTACACAAGCATCAGATATGCATGCTCAGTATGATATATTCAGTTATCAGTTATATCAGTCATGAAATCATGTTTCACTCATTTATGTTCAGTATGTATGTCGGTTTATCTTATCCCCTCATTCTCAGTCTCATTCGAGGATGAATTCTCTCAAAGGGGAGATATTGTAATACCCCATACTTTTTTGTAGCATGAAATTGTCCCAAGAATGTTAGAAGCTTTCTTTGAAAGATGAATACACTTTTGTACACATGGAATTTTTAATATTTTCACTTTTTATCATATGGGAAATTGAATTAACTTTCCAATGATACCAATTTCATCTAAATATGATATCAGAGTGAAAAGTTATGGACGTTTTACCGAGAGCTGTCAGAATCGCCCAGGTGCGACGAATAGGCTAACGGACCATCGATCTAGTGACGGACCGTCGCCTTGACCATCGTAGCCAAGGTAATAAGGAAAACTTCTTTATAAGGTGCGAGAAATAGGTTTGATGAACCGTCAAAATTGAGATGGACCGTCTCCCAAGCCATCACTACTTAGGCAGTGAGTCCGTTTCTTGGTCCACGTGCGACGGTCGAAACGACTAACCGTCGAGCCAACGACGGACCGTCGCACCCACCGTCACACTTCCCTTTCAATTATTTTTAAGTCATTTTTAAAGGTGATTTTTGGAACCACCCATTTACATACGTAGTAATATCTGACCAAGGCTCCAAAAAAATTCATTATTCTTCCACAACATCAAAAATTATTTTTTTCTCCCTAAGAGCAATCCTTAAGCAACAAAATCCAAATCTTCTTCAAGAACTAAGAGATTCAAATTATTCAAGTTTAAGAACTTCAAGAAACTCACCACCAGGTATGCATAGTGTTTATTCATGGACTCGTTTTGTCCATGAAGCCCAAGAATCTCGTTTCTAAGTTCAAGTGTATGGATTTCTTTATGAATTTCATGTCGGGTTTGCTTTTGTTCATGTTGATAATGACCAATTTAATTCTAAACCATGTTTGGTAATCAATTTTATGTGGAATTGATTATTATAGGTGGATATTTATGTGAACCTATGATTAAACCCTTGGATGATGAAATTAGAGTTGAATCATGATGTTTATTTGTTGTATAATGTTGTGTACATATACTATGCTTACCATGTGTTTGATTACATGCCTATGTGAAGGAAAAGTCCCCAACTAGTATGATATTATGCAATCCTCATGTATGTACAAGTTTATACATATCACATGTTTGATGAAATGCCTCATAAATGAATTATGGATTGTGATGTTGGTCATGTATTCAAGAAAGTCATGCTCTGTCAGTTTTTTCCATCGAGTCGTGAGGGTACTTGTATCCGACAATTTAGTTGTGTACCTAGTGCCAGTGTCATGTTTTCATGATATCCTCAGTCAATTCATATTCAGTAGAATTCAGTTAGTCATGTGACTTAGTAAAACTCAGAAATTCCAGTAATCTCAGAAAGCTAAGTAATACAGAAATCTCAGTAATATTCTGTTAGTAAACAAAACTCAGTTAACTCAGTCCAATTCAGTTCAGTAATTTATGTATAGTGTCTATTCAGATGGGAGTAGAAATTAGCACCGAGTGAACCCAAGGATGGAAACACACACTGTAAGATGAGGGTGTGATTCTTAGAAGTCTTCCTTGCATTCTAGAACTATGCATCCAGGATAGGTTGAGACATCAACACTGTCAGATGAGGGTTGATGAGGTAGATAAGCACTGTCAGATGAGGGCCCCACCATTCTCTTTTGGGGAAACTGTCAGATGAGGGTCACTCACAACTTGTCCTTACCGGTGGTGTGGTATTGACACCTTTCCAATTGGGGTTACAGATTGGACCCCTACTCAGCTATAATGCGTTATTTGGGGTATCTCAGTTAGATAACTACTTCCCACAGTTTCAGCTGCAGAAATCAGGACTGTCAGATACAATCATTCAGTCTTAGTAATAGAACTCAGATTGTTCTACAGAATTCAAGATTATCAGATACAGTCAACTCAGAATAGTATAGAACTCAGCTAGTTCTATCAGATTTAGGATTGTCAGATACAGTCACTCATGTTATCAGTTATATCAGTTATCAAAACTCAGTTACCAATCATGTTAGTTATTAGTAAATTCATGTTATCACGATCTCAGATACAGTTACTATGTATTCATGCATGTATTTTCACGTTCATATTAGTATGTTAGTCAATATTGTTCATGCATATGAACCCCATGCATTCATCCTACCTCACATGCATACCAGTACATTCAAAGTACTGATGTATTTGCGCTATGTTGTCTTATACCATAGGTTCAGAGACACAAGCTCCAGAGCATCAGTAGATTCCAGTCTCAGCAGTCAGAGTTAGCAGTGAGTCCTCATCTTTTGAGGACATGATCATTACTTTATTACCTCATTAATAAATTTATTAGTTGGAGTTAGTTGGGGACATGTCCCATCAAATCCTTATTCAGACAGTTCAGTCATGATTTAGAGGATTTTCATACTACAGTATGTTCAGACAGTTTATTTCAGTTGTTTTGGGTATTTCATACCCCACCCAGATGTTATATTTTTATCAGATATTATATCTCAGTGTTGAACCTTATCGCCTTTCAGTTCATGTTTCTGCATTACGTAATATATTATGTAGTATACAGGTCCAGATATCAGTCATGGGTTAGCTTGTGGTCCTTCGAGGTCATGAGCACCGTGTAGCGTTCCGGGTACCAGATTCGGGGCATTACAAATAATCACGGTTGTTCCTATAGAAACTCTAACTAGCTTGCAACATGTCTATATCCCCTAATGGAGATATAGTAAGTGTAGTATATGTACAAACCACACATACTATTAGGTATCATTGACCGATAGGGTTAGAGACATAACAACATATAGCAAATAAGAAGAGATCATGACAAGAATAAAGGTTATTATATGAACATACTTAACTTACCTCAACTTTCAAAACCTACTATCATTTGTTTAATTAAGAAATGTTACTTTGACCTTAGGGCATGATTAACTAACTATACTCTAGGGATTAATCAATCCCATAATTGTCTTGCATTACTTATTATAATAACTCTACATACTTCGCTCTCTCTCCTTATTAGACAACCCTCGGTCCGTATTATACTACCATTAACAATTGGGAATTTAACAACCAAGACAATAGATAATATTAACAACCTTGCAAGAAAAGGCACTATAATATACCTCATGTATATAGATATATACACGAGGGAAGAAAATTTATACATAATCTAAAACATACCTTGTATTCACATTCTGATGCAATGGCAATCAAAACCATTAACATAATTGGTCAACTAAAGGGACCACAATATCTTATCAAACAATTGGTCCACAAAAGAAACCATGGTACATCATCACCATAACTTGGTCCACGAATGGAACCATCAACAACCAATAATTATAAATGTGAATTCAAATACATGTAATGAATGTGTGCATGCAAGATGGAAAACGTCTCTTACCCTTATCAACACATCACCAACAACATCATAATGTACCAGCGTGGCACCCGACCGTTTATCACAACATATAATATCTGTACTAGTGTGGTAGCCCTTTATCACAACACATCATATTCGTATCGATGTGATACCCAAATCATCATCCTTATCTCATCATTATCAATATAACCAGCATCACATATATCATGAGCTCAATATCATCATAATCGTCATCAATGTAAATACAAGATGTAGTCAATAATTATAAGTAATGTTTGAAGGTGAATTTCAAACACCCAATTGAAATTAGATGCATGCATCAACGATCAAAACAAAACTTATAATTAATGACAACCAAGTAAATTCAGTCAATAATCACAAGTTTATCATTTCAAGTACACAAAATATCCATAATAGAGAAAATTACAAGTATGCCTGAAGGGAAATTAACCACTTTCTCAATTGAGCATTATCAAACTCAATCATCAATCACAAACATGTTTGAAGACCAATCAATCAAGTATCAAATTTAGAAGGTCGCATTCCATCAAGATTGATATCAATACTCTAAATCCTCCTCCTATTTCTTCCACCAATCCAAATCTCTTTTATTCATAATGAAATAGGAAAATTTAGTTACTAAGTAGTAACCCCTTCACTCAAGTCATCACTAAGTTCAAGGCACTATCCCTCTTTAAATAATTATTCAACGAATAGGTTCTATTCAGGTTACAATTCTAGCTAAAGTCATACACCTTTACACATCTTACTTTTTGGCACGTAGTCAAACTTAAATTTTCATTCTTAAGTTATATCATCACCTTTTTTTTTCACAATAAAACCTTATATCAATATTCTAGCAAGGATAGCTCATACTTCATCTATACACAATATTGGCTTCACCAATTTAAAGTTAGTAAAGACTAGCTTTATAGATTAGGTCACCTAATTCATCTATTATTATGCACCTTCATATTTTTAACTCTATCAATCATCAAATAAGTCATATAAACACAAACACCTATCAAGGGATAAACATAGTACACAATATCACACAATTATATTATTATTATTATTATTACATTAATTCCATATTTATTCCTCCAAAAACTGTGCCTATAGGCATAGACATGAAATGTCACGACTCAAAACTAAGGGTAATGATGGCACTTGCTGCAGCAATCCTTGACAAGTAATACTATCACCTAAATGGAAATGAAATAAGGAAAACCAACACCAAAACCTAAGGTAAGGCTTCTAGAATGAAGCCGAACCATACATCTGACATAATAGTAGAAAAATACATAACAAAGATACCATAAATCTCAAAAAATAAAGTGTCAAAGTGTAAGAACCAACTATGTACACCTCAAAGTCAAACTATTCAACTGGTAGCTCAAAATATCATAATCTATCTTTGAATACAAAAAAAGACATAAAGTAAACAAGAGGAGGTAGTAAGTGAATTCTAGAAGCATAAAATGATCACTACCTTGAAAATATCCAAACACCGCTTAAATCAGCTATTGTGAGGCATACTTGTACCGAGATTTGCACCGAAAGGGTGCATCATGGATGAGTGTGGTCTATTTGTACTCAGTAGGTATCATAGATAGATTGGGAAAAGTTGAAAATAAAGTATTTAAAATACATACTACGGGAATGTTACCTGTAATTAGAATATGTCCCAAACAGCAGCCCACACCTTATCCACTAATAGTTCTACAATATCACATATACCAAATACAATTATGGGAAAAAACACAAATAGATACATCACAAATAAAGAATGAAATAAAACATGGGATGTGAATAATATATAAAAATATAATAAAGATGATGATGATGATGATATGATGCACGAGGTTATCGCACAACCTCTATATCGCCTACCGAGTTGTGCTCCTGAGGTAGGACCTATGGGGGGTTCATCAACCTATGTACAGTCTAATGTTCAATACCAATCTAATATCTATAAATCCTCTCCAACACATACATCAATGGAGGTTTTTAAAAGATGTAACATTTTCTATCAGAAAATCCAATATTTCTCCAATGGTACCAATGTTTTATGAATGTATATGATAAAAGGATGTAATGCTCACAACCAACCAGAATGAGAATTTCCAAATCTGACCAATATACCAACCATGTGAGCCAAAAAAATCTACACCATAAGCGAATCATCCATTATCCAATATAATCCACATACTAATAAAGTATGATATACAATAATATGCCATTGATACCACATAAATCTCAACTTTGACAGTTTCCACCTTGAAGAAATCAACCAAATATGTAAATACCAAGCCAACAACAGCATTAAGACCCCACACGGTCACAAATAGTAAATAATGTCTCAAAACCACCAAATAACAATAACATAGGTCGCTACACGAGCACAAAAAATAATAAAGCCATTTCCATGGTTAGTTCCCAACCTATAACATGTTTTTATATCAATATTAACTACCCAACATAATCTGAAGAAAGTTAAGCCACAATCTACCACGAATGAAGAAAATTTGGTCTAAAAGCCTTCAATACGGAGCCTTCCCCTCACAAACAGACTCAGAATCAACTAAAATATAGAAATATAGAATCTACATATCAAAAAGAAGTCAACGATACCCATATTGCCTAATATTGAATCGGGGTCAAAACGGACCCCTAAAATGGATTTTTGAAAAACAAGGGTAAAACCAGAATTTTTATTCAAAATGTATTAACCATGATTAAAGGAATCCAAAGAAGAAAGTCCAAGTTAAAATGGGTTGAAATAGGGTTTTCAATCAAAGAATTACTAATTTAGTCCTTTCAGGCTAAAAATCTCCAAATTCCACTTTTAAGATCGAGTTTTAATAAGATTTAAATGACACGAGTTGAAGAAAATAATTGAAATAGAGATCTGGAGCTTACCCAAGCCTTAAAATGGAAGAAATCACCCAAAAACTCTAAAACTCAAAGCTCTATGAGTCAAAAATGGTGAAAATCAAGGAAATGGGTATTTAAACCACCCAGGCATCACTTAAGCAGGAACTGGGCCACATAAGAGACAACCACCAAGGCTACACATATCGCTTAAGAAGGCCAAGTGCCATTTAAGTGACACTCACTTAAGCAAACCCAAGGCCACTTAAGAAACTAGCTGGCCAATTAGCCTCCACTTAAGCAACCCAAGTGTCGCTTAAGAGGATGCACCAGTTGAGTGGTGTATCAGCTAGAGACTTGGAGAATTCCAAGTATCTGCGAACCCCTCAAAATTCATCTAGAGTCTTGAGAATGCAAATAAACTATGATACCCTATCAAATTCAATGCTTCGAACTCAATAATGTTATTAGATATTTGAAAAAAAACATTATTTTTACAAAATTTGTCCCCCAAATCCTAAATTCACAACTTTTCAAATCAATGGTCAAAATGAGATATAAAAGCCATAAAACCACATCAACCTAAAATCAACATTTTGAATCTGCTGGCACAGTTAGTTTTGCCATCCGACATACAAAATAACAAACGTTGACTGAAGTCAACTATAAATCCTTTTTAACTACCAAAAACCAAATACTCAAACAAATTACATTGAAATGCATTGGAAATTATGCCAATCATCCCCAGACTCTAGAAATATCACAAAGTAACCACGAGGAGGGGTAAATTAGTAAAATAACATAGCAATGAACACCAAAAATCAAGTCATTACATCATCCACCAATATAAATCTAGTTAATCCTTGAATTAAAGGTAAGAGAAGTACATAAATTAGCGAAGTTGGGGACAACCACCACGTATATCAGACTTGACCTCCCAACTAGCCTCATCTAGAGGTTGATGTCTCTACTAGAACTTAACCACTAAAATATCTTTACAATGCAACTGCTTAACATCCCTATCTAGAATGAAGATGGGCTCCTTATCAAAAGTTAACCTCTCATCTAACTAGACTAAATCCCAATGAATGACATGAGACTCATCCAGATTATCATACTGAAGCATGAAAACATGAAAAATTAGATGGAAAGCTAATAAATTTAGGGGAAATACTAACTCAAAAGCCACATCCTTAATAGTCCAAAGAATCTCAAAGGCCTAATATTCCTAGGGCTATGCTTGCCGCTCTTCCCAAACCTCATCACGCCCTTCATGGGAAACACAGGAAGGAAAACTCGATCACCAACAGTAAATATCAAGGCACAAAGTCTACGATCCTCAAAGCACTTTTTCCTGCTCTGAGATGCTCAAAGTTTATCTTGAATAACCCAAACTCTGTACAAACACTCGCGAAGCAAGTTCATACCTCAAGGTATAATCACATAAACCTTAAACCAACCAATTGGTGACCAACAATTCCTATTATAAAAAGCCTACAAAAGAGTTATCTCAATATTAGTATGGTAGCTATTATTAAATACAAACTCCACCAAAGTTAGATACTTCTCTCACTGACGTCCAAAGTCTATGACTAACGCATGGAGCATATCTTCAGTCCAAAGTCCATGACAAAAGCATGGAGAATATCCTTGAAAACTTTAATAGTTTGCTCTAACTAATCATCGGTCTGGGGGTGAAAACCTATGATAAGATCCATATGGGTACCCATATCCTCCTAAAAAGTCTTCCAAAAGTGAGATGTGAACACTGAACCTCTATTTAAAATTATAGACACTGGTACACCATGAAGACAAACTATATCATGAATACAAATATGGGCCAACCTCTTAGCACTAAAAAAAACTTAATAAAAATAAAATTAGTAGATTTGGTTAATCGATCCATGATGACCCAAATGCTATTAAAACTATAAGAAGTATGAGGCAATACAGTCTTAAAGTCTATAATTATCCGTTCCTATTTACACTCGAGAATGAGTAACCTCTAAAGCAAACCACCAGGCTTCAAATACTCAGTCTTCACCTATGGTAACATAGGCAACAAGCTATAAAATATGCTATATCTTTTCTCATACCACCACACCAGTAGTATTGTCTCAAATCATGATACATCTTAGTCACTTCTTAATGAATGGAGTACCTGGAATAATGAACCTCCTCTAATACTAGTCTCACCTAAACACTAACTCTCGACACACAAATTTAACCTTTAATCCTCAAAACTCAATCTAAATCAAGAAAGTCTTTATTAGCCTCTCCACTCAACACCTTATCCCAAATCACTCTCAACCTAACATTATTAAATGGATGAGCCTAAATATTCTCCATCAAGGAAGACCTAGCCTTAAAAAATGCCAAAATATGCCTAGGAGTCGAATATCTAGTTAACTATTTGGTTAGCCAAAGACTAAACCTGTAAGGTCAAAGGCCTTTCTTGGGTCAAAAGATGCATCATGCTACCTATGCTAGTGGACTTCTGGCTCAAGGCATCAACAACCATATTGCCTTTCCTGGATTATAGAGAATAGTAACATCATAATCCTTAAACAACTTAAGACAATGATGTTGCCTTATATTATGATCTTATTGGGTGAAGAAATACTGAAGGCTATAATGATCTAAGAAAATATCATAATGGACTTCATATATGTAGTGCCTCCATAATTTCAAAGCTAAAAAAACTACACATAACTCTAAATAGTGGATAGGGTAATCCTCTCTTGGGGATTCAACTGATGAGAAGTATAGACAATCACCTTACCCTTTTACATCAACACAACACTTAATATGACACTTAAATCATCACAAAAGATGATGGTAAAACCCCATGACCTCCATAGGTAAAGTCAAGATAAAATATGATGAAAATAAATCCTTGAGCTTTTGATAGCTCGCCTCTCAAGCATTGGACCACTAAAAGAAAGCCTTCTTATGAGTTAAATTGGTCGATGGAGTCACAATAAATGAAAAACCCTCAATAAAATATAGATACAAACCTACTATACCAATAAAACTCCAAATCTCGATACAAAAAGTAGGCCTAGCCTAATCATGAACTATTGTAATCTTTGTTGTATCAACCATAATGCCATCCTTAGTCACAACAAGGCCAAGAAAGAAACAAACTCCAACCAAAACTCATACTTGGATAACATACATACAAATTCTCATCCCTCAATCATTGAAGCACAATCAATAAATGTTTCTTATGGCCATCCTCACTCCTACAGTAAACTAAGATATCATTTATAAATACAAAAACAAAAGAGTCAAGATACAATCAAAATTCTCAATTTATAAACTCCACGAATGATGTTGGTGATGTTCTATTAATAGATTTTTTAACGCTTAAAATAATGAAAATATACAAGTTACTTAGATTGTTTTGTAAGATATGATGTGTTTTGTGCTATGTTTTGCAGATAGTAAGTTTTTTGGGACTATTCTGGAAGAAAGGAGTAAAGTTGAAATTGAGATGTATAGACTCATAAGTTAAAAAAAAAAAAAGACCCTATCACTGATGGAGGGAACCTACATCGTATAGGTGCCACCTATGTCCCATAGGTGCCACCTACAATCCATAAGTAAAAGGGTAGGTTGCGGAAGAGTCAAGTCCAGAGAGTTTCAGAAGTAATTTAAGGTCAAGGTACCTACGTGTGACCACCTACGGTCCGTAAGTGGCACCTATGGACTGTAGATGGCCTAGTAAGTGGCCATCGACCTCAGTTTTTCTTCTTGGTTTTAGAGTTATTTCCTAGGGTTTTCTTTTATTATAAGTACCCTTTTTAGGTGTTTTAGTTAGTTTACACACTCTATAAACTTACAAATATATATTTGATTCTAGGATTTAATTTTGATCGTGGGGTTGCTTTGTATTAATTTTTGTTGTTTATTCAGTTAATGACTTTGAGTTTTATTCATTGATTATTGTCATATTATTTTAACATCTTCAATTATAATTCCTTTGATTATTTCACAACTAAGAGTGGCTAATTTCCTTAGCTAGGGTTGTGGGAACCCTGGATAACTAACAAAGTAGGGAAAATGTTCAATCCTTCTAGATAGTTGGTGCTGCATGCATTGTGATTTTATTTATAATTATTTCTTTCTTAACAGTTACAAATATTAATATCTAGCCTTTATTCACTATAAACCCAAGAAGGAGGTAGTGATTGGGAAAAACAGATCACAATAAGGATTTGGGGTTAATTGCCAAAATAAGCTTACCTATATTATCTATAAAAGATGATTAACATACATCTAATCAAGTTAAGACTGGGAGGAGATAGTTAAAATTGGGGTCCAATGTAATAGTTAGTAAGGTGATGCTCTAAGTTTGAGAGGAGATGAGAAAAATTCAACAAAGTACGTTGAGAGGCAGTTGGTGATAATTAACTTACTAGATTCTACATATGCAGCAGTTTGATAGTTGGATTGAGCACGAGAAACCTACTGAGTTAGAATCCAGGGGTAAAATAATCCTAGTGTTCATTTCTAACTATTTACAACCAAACTTTTGAGTTGGTTACTTGTTACCAATTACTACTACAAACCCCCTTTTACTTTTAATACTTTTCATTGATTCTAGCAAACAAGAGAGACAAGTTCATGTATTTATTGTGGGTTTGACCCCGACTTAAGTTAGGTTACTTTACTTGATAGTGACCATATTATCTCCTATTGGAAGTGTAGTTTAGGCGGTTGATCAAATTTTGGCGTCGCTGTAGAGGAATAGGGTGTGATTTTTTTTTAAAGTTTGATAAGTTTTTAGGTTATTATTTTTTTATTTTAGTTGGGTGTACACCGGTGTATGCCTAACACCAGGTGTCAAGGAAATACTTTAATCCTACTACAACCAAACCCTGAGTTACTTCTACAGTCAAATCATTCAGTAACAAAATATATTTGTGATGGCTAGATTGAAGAGGTTTGGGATAGTACACATGATTTGCCTCCCCCTACTCCAGGAGATCTCCAAAAGATTTTTAATCAACAAATAGAGTAGTTATAGTAGATGTAGCTACTAACTAGAGAAGGAAAGATGAGGACCATCATACAGCTCAAGATCCAGAGACCGGTAGTTGACCGTTGAGCAATAATTGATGGTAATCGAGATATAGTTTGAGGTGGTTGAGCTCAAGTGATCCTAGCATACCCATAATTTTATCCATATGAGGAGAAGAAGAATATGGGATACATTGAGCCAGAATAAATAGGAGCTATCATTCCTCCTGCTTTTCCACCAAGTTTTAAGTTTGACATAACTAGTTCCATGATTTAGCTCTTGAACTTGGAAGGTTTGTTTTCAGGTTTGGCTACAAATGCCACAAATATTCCTCTTACTAATTTTATTTGGATTTTCACTTCTTATACCATACCTAGGGTACATTATGAGGCACTCAGATTGAGGTTTTTCCCTTTTTCATTGACTAAAGAAGATTTTTTATGGTTGGGGTAACTTCCCAGAGGATCGATTACCATTCTGCAAGCTATTCTTGGACCTTTTTTTCCTCTATACAGAATGTTGCAATTAAAAAATAAGATATATAACTTCAGACAACTACATTTTGAGTCAATTTATGAGGCTTGGTTCCAGTTTAAGAAAAAGTTGAGCATGGTACCCAATCATCACATTTCAGGGACAAACATGCTGGAGATATTTTATAGAGCCTTGAACATCCATTCTAGATCCATGGTAGATACAATAACTGGTGCATCTTTCAAAAATTTATGCTAGGAAGTAGCATCTGATATTCTAAAGAAGATCTCTCTCTCCAGCCGAGGGTGGCAAACTCGGGAGGCTAAGAGAGATGATGACACTTAGGCCATCGGGTCTTCTAGTGTATATAGAGTAGGTGATGATTATTTGACATAAGTGATTGAGCCGTTTAGAACTGATATTGGGTTACTAATAAAACATCTCATAATAGTGAATTTTGAGAAGGTAAACATGGTAGGTTCACTGGGTACAACCTTTATAACATATGAGTCTGACTTGGAAGAGGAGTCTAAGTATCTTAATCAAGAACTGGTGAGTTTTCATGCCTAGTGGCATGGGAAGCAAAGTTAGAAATATTATAGAGATAGATACAAATATCATAGTAAAGACTATGATGGTGACTGGAGAAGGAAGGATGACTATAAAGAGAAAGAAGATGGGTATATTCCTCCGGGCAGTCGTGATACTGAATTGAGAATGGAGGCAATGTTGACCAAATTGGTTAAAGGTCAAGAAAATCAGGAAACATGCCTTAAGGAGGTTAAGACTGATATCTTAGCTTTTACCTAAAAAGTAAAATTGTATGCAACTACAATAAAATAGTTAGAGTAGCAATTTGGGCAATTGTCTACTATTTTAAATTAGAGGAAGTCGGGTACCCTTTTGAGAAACACGGTCTAGAATGCCAAGAATTATGGTCATTATCTCATTATCACCACTCAGAGTGGTAAGTCCACTATTTATCCTCTATTGCCTACTTATGATGTGCCGAAGAATGATAGTATTGTGGTTGATAAGATATCTATCATGGAGTTGAACAAGGCAAAAGGTGTTGATATTAGTTTAGGTAAGGATAAAGATAAGGGAAAGGTCAATGATCCTGTAGTATAAATTCCATGAATGCCTCCACCTTTTTCTCACAGATTTAATCAAAGAAAGAGGAAGGGAAGTTCAAGAAATTCATTTAGATGCTGAAAGATTTGAGCTTTGACATCCCTCTTCTTGAGGCTTTGGATCAGATGCCTGAGTATGCTTGCTTTATGAAAGAATTAATGATGAAGAATAGAGCGAATAGTTTTGAGGATGTTAGTGTATTGCACCATTATAGTGCAGTTACCTCTATACAATAAAGATGATCCAATAGCATTCATGATCCCATGTACTCTAGGGACATCTAGATTTTTCAAGGCATTATATGACTTGGGAGTCAACATTTATTAGATATTGCTAGCAATATTCAAGAAATTGGGCTTGAGCCCTCTTGAATCGACTACTATGTGGTTGTTGATAGTAGACCGTACAGTAAAGAAACCCATGGGCATATCATTGAATGTGTTGGTGAAAGTCAATAACTTTATTTTTTGGCTCACTTTGTCATTTTGGATTATGAGGTTGACTTTAAGATGCCCATCATATTGGGAAGACTATTTATGTCCATGGGTAGAGTGATGGTTGATACAGAGAAGGGGGAGATCAAGTTCAAGGTTAATAATGAAGAAGTTATATTCAACATCCAAAAAACTATGAAGTAGTCAACCGACATGTGGGTGGTGTCAGTTATTTATTATGTTGATGAACCAGAAGGGTATTTTTTTGAGTACCTTAATTAATTCTAGGTAATCAAGGTACCCACATCGTGCTGCAATGTTAAATCAAGTTTTGGATGGGAGGGAACCCATGGGATTATTGGTGAAGTTTGAGTAACCAACTTATCCACATTGTGTTGTGATTTTAAATCACACTTTAGGTAGGAGGCAACCCACTATTTTAGTGTTCACAATTTTTTTTCTTTTTCGTAGGTATAATGGCATGAGAAATGGCCTGGAACATGGTAATACATTGGTTTATGTAGAATATTCTAGGGAAGGGGACTTTGTGACCAACTCATAAAGGACATAAGTCCCACTCGGGCTAGGTAACATGTGCTTTAAATGCTAAAAGGAAATTTTGAGGATTTTTGGGGATTTTTTGCACTTGAACTTAGGAATCTACTTATGATGTTTTAAATACCACTTATGAATTCATAAGCAGTATAGTATGTGTCAAAATACAATGTCTAGAGAGAAGGGAAAAAGGTTGAAAAATTAGGCCCACACTAACCCTAACCCAATCCTAATCGACCCTCTTGAGGTATTTAAGCTCCTAAACCACCCCTTTAACCTCATTTAACTTCAAAATTTCTTCTTCTCTCTGAAATTGAAATTTTCCCACTTTCCCACACTTGATAAAAAGAAAGAACGTGACTTATTCTTGGTACTAACTTGTCCAAAGGCACTAATTACGAATTTAATCTAGGATTTCACTTTATCTTTTCATATTTCACTTCTGGTTCTTTGAATATAAAGTAATATTCTAGGATCCTAATAGTACTATCTTGTGCAAAACTAACAATAATCGAGTTTGTAAGTTTATTTTCATGCAAATTATGTGGATATCAAACAACTTATTTGTAAGATCCTTGAATTAACCTAAAAATCCTATAGTGGTGCATTATTATAGAACTAAACTATATGATCATGCCCTAAGCAAAAGTTAAAAGTTGAAAAGGTAGAGGAATCAGAAAAGTTTTGTATTCTAGTTTGTATTGAAAAAGTTGATTCCAGTAGTATGTGTACATATTGGACATATTTAGGCTGAGTATAAGTTGAAGGGATGTAAAATTGAGGAAAATACAAAGTTTTCAAATTTTTAGTTTATCTTCATATTTTGTAGTCCTTCACTATCTTTCGGACACTAACAATTTGTTTTTCAGGTAAACATAGCACCAAAGTAAGAAGGTTGTGACTTCGAGGCAAAAGGACGACACCTAAGAGAAGTGGCTCAATGAAGGAGTACCTAGTTTCCCCAACTAGAGCCGCCCTAACCAGAGTGATGTGGCCATGGACAAGAGGCCAAAAATATGTTGCAGCTAAGAATATTATAAGGCTACCTTTGGCATACCATTTACAAAGTATTTCCAGTAGGGAAGACAACCTACTTTTACTAAACATTGGGCTCATCCGCAGGTCACTACATCAGTACCCAGGATGAGGATATAGTAGGCTAGGATGTTACCTTTATACTGTCCCCAGTATGAGGAGGGAGATACTGATAAGAAGGAGGTGGTGGAGTCTGAGTCATTTTTGAAAGTAGCTACACAGGACCCCTAGTCTGACAAAGGCTGACTGTACGAGTATGAGTTCGAGGTAGAAGATCAAGAGCAGTAATCAGCAGTACCCCAGTCTAAGAAGGGTACATACCAAACTTTATATCAAGTACCACCGCTAGTATAGATCTAGAAGCTCAAATAGATTAGGCCTACGATGCTACACACATCTTAGCCGAGCCTATTAACGAGGTGAATCGAAGATAGTGTGTAAAGGGAATTTGGCTGCTTTATGAGAGAGATAACTTTGTGATCAAGATAGGCTGGCCCAAGAAGGATATTTATGAGGTAATATAGAGCGATTTCTTCAAGTTGGATAGAATATTATTATTTTATGCTACATTTGATAGGTATTAGTTGGGGTTGATGCCTAGACTCCTAGGTTCAAACAATTAGTCATTGGTGTAGGAGTTCTATGCCTCCTACCACTCCACATTATCTTTGACTATGATTGGAGGTATGAGGAATGCAAAACAGCCATATTTAAAATAGCTGCTTACGAGAGAGGTCATGGTCGATATTTTAGAAGCGACCATCCATAGAGTTATTTTTGGCCTAAATTATGTAGATCCAATGTCTACAGCTAAGTGTGATCATCGATTAAAATTGGCATATGATCGATGTATCATATAAGAGACTGAGAATAGTTGTAAGAGGGTAGGTTTGGTGAGATAGATCGCCAGTTATATTTCACCTCTTGGTGTGGATTCCGTTAGGGTCAAGGGGCAAGGTGTGATTAAAAAGGAGACGTTGAATTTTACCACAAAGTTTTGGTGATTGTTAGTGCGTTATTGATTATGTCCAGCTGTAGTGGAATACTTTCTTTCTTGGGATGGTGCAGAACTGATTGAAAGCATTGTGGCTAGTTATGATATTGACTTTGCGGCTATCATAAAATATGAGATGCATGAGCTGGCATTTTGAGAGACAATCATACTGCCCTTCCCTTTCCTGAAATAGTTGCTATGTGATGAGGTACATGTACCAGAGATTCCAAGTGTTGATTCGAGAGTAGAGATAATGGGTGTATCTCATACTGGTATGATCAAGGATCCAAAAAACTCGATACTTGCACAAAGATCATGTATGCCCCCGATAGTGATTTTGGCCCAGTTTGAGTATCCATCAGTTCCCGCAGAGCCTACTACTATAGAGGGAATAAATTCTACTATTAGTATAGATTTTGAGATAAGGGAGCAGAAAGAGGACCTTGAGATAAGCACACAGGGTTAGGGCACCCCAGCTATATCCGTTATAGTTCCAACTTCCACTTTAGAGCCAATTAGTACATCTGCATTGCCCCTCCCCCCTCTACTACAACTACTACAATAGGTATGGTTTTTGTACCATGTGAGTTTTTGCAGATCTTAGTAGACTATAAGAATGCTACCACAACCCGACTAGCGAATGTTAAGGCAGATGTGGTATATTTAAGGGGTAGATCCAACTTTGGGTTTAGACGACACTTAAGGCAGAAGAGACTAGATTACAGGCTGCACATAAGGCTGAGATGTCAGAGTTTTAAGATGAGGTGCATAGTCGTATAGATGTTTTTGAGAGTCGAGTGTCAACCCAATTTAGTTATATTGAGGCACCTGATCTAGGTGAGACTAAAGAGGAGGTAGCCATATTGCGAATAGAGATTCTATCTCTCACTAAGAGCAACATTTCGACCATCTCTTTAGTTTACACTCAGTATTAGCCAACACCTTTGCATGAATCCAAATGTTTTAATTTGTTTGCAAAGAATAAGGAAATATTCTCCATAGCTGGGACAAAGAGAGAAAGAGAGAAGGACTTATAAGATACCGACATGCCATTTGATCAAGCCTTGATATAGGACAAACGTGATTCGAGAAAGACTAACTTTGTTAAAGGCAGAGGTAGGCTGAGCTAGTTGCGGGTGTATTCTCTAGTAGTGCACCGCCACAACCACTGCCTTCACCAATTGAGATACTCCCACATAGGGATGATCATGATGCAAACAACTAGTGCATTCTAGGTATATCCTTATTCCCTTGATTTATATTGTTTATAGACACTGGGGATAGTGTTCAGTCTTTTAGTTGGTGGTGGGGTTCAGAAGATATAAACCACAGGTTTTTATTATTGTGCTTCTTCTCATATCGGTCATGGTATGATTGTAGAACCAGCATGCCAAGGTTAATTTTGTGTCGTATTGTGTTTTGTTTTCTATTGTGTTTTGTTTTTATGTAATTAGGATATTTTTGAGTATTTAGGGTAGTTGACATGTTTTTTCTTATTTTTGAGAAAAATGATACCCCTCCAAAAAGCTTATTTTAGAACTGTGTGAATGTATGAATGTGTGACTATTATGGATCATGTTATGGAATTAAAACTATGTACATGATAATCATTTCTAACTTGTGCATGAACCCAATAGGTAGTAGTTTGTGATGTGACCTTGTTCCAGGCGTGTGTGAGATACTACTTAGTTTTCTTTTTGTGTTGAATCCAGAACATGCCCAGTTAGTCTTGCCTATGTTGTAGGATAGTCGATTAGGAAATGATCATAGCAGTGTTTGGTATTAGTCCATTTTTAGCCTAAATGACATTGCATGAGTGAATAAGTATCACTTGATTAAGATTTTTGAGCCTATATAGCCTATTTTTCTTATGACAGCTTTCACCTTTTTATTTGTGTTATAATGAACCTGTTTTGGCCCCCGTCCTTTTTAGACATTATACACCTCATCTCAGTTAAAATGCCTTAGTTGATGGTGGTTATCAGAGGGGTGTGTAATGTGATGTGGGTAAAAAGAAGGATAAAATAAGAGAAAAGATAGTAAGTCTGGCTGTGGTAGAAAATGAAGAAAAAATATTTGTGAAAAAAATAAAAGAAACCACATCTAATTTGAATGTGCAATAAATAATAAAAAGGGAGAAATAAAGGTGGAATAAAAAGGAAATTGGTTGATGTGTGGAACCCAAAGTAAGTGTAGTGCTAAGTAGACTTAGTCACTAAATATATACATGTATACCATACCAACCCCCAAGCCTATATTACAAGATGAATAAATTCATATAGTGATCCTAACTTGACTGTTTGAAAACTAAGGTACAGAAAATAATGGCATGCCTATGGTATTTGATGCGCATTGATGGAACTTTTCTTGTAAGTGTGAGTGTCTCTTTACTGTACCTGCATTGAAATGCATGATTTCATATGAGTGTGTGGGACTTCTTTGTTGTGAGGGCACGTGGGTTGTATTGCTAGATGCTTACTTTTTTGGGTAGTGTAACCTGTACATATGCAAGATTGAGGAATCACTTGCAGATGCATAGGGTTAATATGTTTTTATTAAATTATTTTCATAAAATGTTCTCTTAATTCATGTTTTGGAATTTTCAGTGAATTTAAATGCTCCAGCCTTCTTAATCCTGGCTCTAGCTTTTTCTGTGAATCTTAATGTAGTAACCTTGAGTGAAGGGACTTCATAAGCTCGAATATCATAGTGATAGTCCCAACAATTACAATAACCTTTTCCACCTTTCCCTTTATGTAACTAATCAAACGTTACAACGACAATGGAGACTTATATATCTTGTTCATGAAAAGCCTCTTCAATATCGCCGCATTGAATTTGCTCCCAGTCCACCATATATGAAACAGGTACAACTTTATGAGAAACTTGAGATAAACATCATAAGATTTTGGCGCAGTGCATTTAGTCTTTTTTGACTTACCTATTGTAACTAGATCGATACCCATGGATTCTTTGTCTGCTGGTTTTGCTTCTCGCCGCCGCCGTTGCTGATGATATGTTTGTGTACTTCAACTGAATATTATTTTCTATATACATAACCATATTTTCATGATTTTCACCTGGTGTCATAAAGTTAGTGTTTTTTCCTTTTTGTTGAGCATATGGTACGTAATAAAGATTGTATTTTTGTATTTTTCTATGTTGTATATGACTTTGGATGAATAATGGTACAACTTAAGGGGTCGGCTTCAGAATAATGCTAATTCAAAATACATCTCATGGCTTTTCTAATTATTTTTTCTTATTTTGTTGCAGCATTCGTTGAAGTTTCAAGATAACATGAAGACTATTTTTGAGGTGAGAGGTATAACTAATTCTAGTGTAAATGTTACATAGATTATTATATTGTAACATTAGTTATTTATCCTTTTTTTAGAATCTTAAACTTACAGATTCTGAAGATTGAAGACAAGTTAAGATGCAAACTTTGAAGATACAAAGACTCATTATTATTTTTCTATGTATTCAAATGTTATGAAAAATTTGATATCATACTCTAGCTCGCTCAGGTTGGCAGCTATTTTTTTTTGAATCAAATATTGAAACTAATTAATATCATGGGATGTTAACAAACTTTTTGATCTCTAATTATATCATGTTTTTGTATCGAGATTCTTAAAAGTAATTTAATATTTATTTGATGAAATTTATTATTTTGTGATATTAGGTTCACTTATGAGCAGCTAGAGACTAGAAATATTGCTCGTCCTTAAATGTTTATCTAAGACTAGAGATGCTGCTCGTCTTTAAAGATTGATCTAGGAAAAGAATTTTTCTCATCTCTAAAGGATAATTTAGGACTAAGTATTTATTATCCCTAAAAGATAATTTAGGATCAATTAATTTTTTTGAAAAAAGAGGTTAACGACCAGGTAGTTAGTCTATTTAGGAGAAGATATACCACCGCTAAAAGATAATTTTATGACAAGGTAGTTAGTCTATTTTGGATGAGATATACCATTGCAAAAGGATAATTATGATGAGGTAGTTAGTATCTAAGACAAGATATACCATCGCTAAAAGAGAATTATCACCACGTAGTTAGTCTATTTGGACGAGATATATCATTGCAAAAGAATTATTATGACCAGGTAGTTAGTCAATTAGGACAAGATATAACGTCGCTAAATAATAATTACAATGACATTCTTTTCAGTTGAAAAAATATTTTAAGGACCATCTTATTAGTGTCGTCGCTATTGACCTTTTGTGAAGGAGCCTGTTAGGACCAGACACGACCAACTTTACACTCCTCAAAAGACTACTTGGGAAGAGATTTTGACTTTTTGGGACCAATTTTCCCTTCCTTATTGGTTGTTTTTCTTGTAGTGAACATCAAAGTAAAAACAACAACGCACAACTCTAAATCATGGGTAGGGTAATTCTTCTCATGAGGCTTTAACTTATAAGAAGCATATACAATCAACTTACTCGCTCGAATCTATAAAAAATCTAACACAACACCTTAAGATTCACAAAAGATGGTAAAACACACCTCTTTCTTGTGCAAGATCAAGATAGGAGTTGATGTCAATAAATCCTTGAGCTTTTGAATGATCACCACACAAACATCAAACCACCAAAAAGAAACCTTATGCTAAGTCAACATTGTCAATGGACCAATAATAGATGATAAACCCTCAACAAAGTATCGGTATTACCTACCAAGCCAATAAAACTTTTAATCTCAGTGGGTGAAGTAGGCCTTGCATAATTACAAACCACTGCAATCTTAGTTGCATCAACCAAAATAACTTCCTTAGTAACCATATGACCGAAGAAAGAAAAATACTTCAACCAAAACTCACACTTAGAGAACTTAGCATAAAACTTCTCATCCCTCAATCTCTTAAGTAATATGTAAATTCTCCTCATGATTAGAGTCACTCTTTGAATAAATAAAGGTATCATCTATAAATACAATAAAAAAAGAGTTAAAAAATAGTTGAAATACTAGGTTCATAAACTCCATGAACATGACTGGGACATCAATCTACCTAAGTGGCATGACCAAGAACTTATAATGACAGTACCGAGTCCAAAATATTTTCTTCAAAATATTCGAAGCTCTAATCCTCAACTTGTGATACCTGGATCTCAAATCAATCTTCAAGAATATCGAAGCACCCTGATGCTAGTCGAACAAATCATAAATTCAAGGAAGAGAAAACTTACTCTTAGCTGTCACCTTGTTCAACAATCAATAATCAATACACACAAACATAGACCAATCCCTTTTTTCATAAACAAGACAGGTGCAACCCAAGGTGATACAGTCGGTCAGATAAATCCCTTATAAAAAAACTTCTATAATTGATCCTTTGATTTATTTAACTCTATTGGGGCTATCTTTACGGAGGTATAAAAATGTACTTGGTTCCCAGCTCAACATCAGTAGAAAAGTCAATATCACAATTTGGAGGCATAAAAGGCATATTCGTGGGGAAGATATCCATGAACTTAAGAACCATATGATCATAATGTAAAGAAATAAGTGAAGCAACACTAGTATCATGAATATGATCAAAATAAGAAAAACATCACCTCTCAACTAAATGATGAGCCTAAAGGAAAGATATAACTCATCGGGGACCCATATAAAGAACACCCTTCCAAGCTACCCTTGGTACACCTGGTGAAGCTAAAGTCACAGTTTAAATATAACAATCTAAGATAGCATGGAAAGGAGCCAACCAGTCTATACCTAAGATGAAATCAAAATATACCATATCAAATATAATTAGATTGAAAAACCATGGCTTTGAACCCTTTGAAAAATTCCCTAAGGTGAGTTTCTGAACATGGTATTATTTGAGCATGTCACTCGTATACTTTGGTAATATTTTTTCCCTGTCACTCATATGTAAGGCAGTGTAGTATAGGCTACATTCTATCCAAGGGATGGTTTGGACTCACCCAAGTTGTACGATAGGGTACTAGTCGTAAGTTTCCAAGTCATATGATGTCTTGAGTTTGATCTAGTGTATTCTGCATAGGGTACGATTTGTAAGGTACTCCTCGTACCTTAGGGTACATGTTATGCATGTGTAGTAACATGTTTGGTAGTTTAGAGTTTTATGGTGGGGTCTAGGGTACGATGTAGGGTACCACTCATACCTGAGGGTACAGTTGTGTAAGGTGAGTCATACCCTCTTAGTTTTAATTTTTATCTTTTAAGCTGAGGATATTTAAGACATTTCCCACCACAAAAACCTTATTAACCATGACTTATAACATTGTTTGTCCCTTTATTCTTTACTTGGACAAGATAAAAAACATTCCAAAACACTCTCTAAGACTTCTCTAACAAGATTGAGGCTAGGGTTCATCAAGGAGCCGATTTAGGGGATTAAAGACTAGGAACATCTCCATGAATTTTTGTGTAAGGCATGTGACTCTTCCCTCATTTTTTTTTCTCAAATATCATGTGTTTTAAACATTTGTTTCTATTCTTGAATAGTATTTTTTGAACCAAATATTGAGGATTTTGAGGCATAGTGATGAGTATTGTTTTCTCTTGTTTAAACTTGTGTTTATACTTGCTTTTGGTGATGGTTTGTACATGTGGGTTATTGTTGATTTTGTTTTAAAAAAAGGATCATGAGTAACCCTAAGCTTTATTTCTACTTTAATTTTGGTCTTGGTAAAGATATGCCCTGAAGGTGTTTGTGAAAATATCTAATAAAAATACCTAGTCACATGTTAATGGTGTTTTAAATTAGGGAAATATCCTAATAAGTGTGAATAGTTGGTATATAGTATTGTAAAGGCCTACTTGGCCATGTAATAAGTTAACTGTTGACTTTGGTGTCTTGGTTTGTTAAAAAGGGGTTTGAGTCCCTAAGCATGAAATTGATTTATGTTTCAACTAAAGCTTCATGTAAGAATGCAAATAAAGAATGAATGGTTTTGTAAAGGTCTTAATATGACTTGAATAGTGATTGAAACTAAGGAATTATTCTATTAAAGTAATTGATTGATAAATAGTTCATAAAGACCTTATGGTCATGTACAGTGTTTAATTATAGCATTGGTAGTTTGAATTAGATAAGTGGGTTAGAGTCCTTAAATGTTAAACTAAGTGGACGTGAATGCATGGACAAAGGGTTAGAGTCCCAATGTCAGCTAGTAATGGACATGATGGCTTGTTGTTAAAGTCCACTTTCTTAAAAAGATGGTTTGTGGTCAGAGTCCACTTGTAATATAAAATGGCTTGTGGTTAGAATCCACTTGCTTGATAAAATTGCTTGAGGTTAGAGTCCACTTTCTTAATAAATCATCTTGAGGTTAGAGTCCTCCTGCTAAATATAACTTAGAATTTCAAATTTTCTAACCTACGCCAATTGGATGTTAGAGTCCTCCACCTCATTTATCATGATTGGGTGTTTCAAAATACATGCTAAGATTTATTCCATTTTTGGTATTTTATGTATCTATATAAATCGACATGCATGCCTATGTATGTAAATATGGTTGCTTATAAGGATTTGACTTATTTTTGAATAACATCCCTATTTTATCGTTATACATGAGTTATATGCTAGAGCTTCAACTGCTAACCACTAGATATTATGTATCCATGCAACACAGGGGCTAGAGCTTCTTCTTATCTTCCTGCATAGTGACTAGGTGTTCAAGCGAATCGTGTGTTGACTTTTAAGTGGTGAGACTCCATACTTTGAAATAAATACAATTTATGGTCTTTTAATCCTATGTCATAGACTTGTTTTAGACTTGGTTTTTTGGCTATTCTCGGGGCATGTCCCGACATATTATAGACATTGGATTGGTTAAAGCTTGTGGATGACTGTGGGCTTGGGTATATTTTTTTAGCATGTTGATATTAATGATTGATTTAACCCTTCTTAAGTTATAATTATTAGTCCTATTTTCTCTATCTTATTATATGTTCGGAGTTCAACCCATACTTATGGATTGATGTGATGTTCATCTTAGGTTAATAGGGAAATCTTTGGTCCTTATTGTGCTCAGGATGTCCATACAACAAGGCTTGGTTTTGGGCCGTGTCAAGTTCGTATTAGATCCTAGGTTCATAGTTAGTTAGATATCTATAAAGTCGTATCAAGTAGAGTCTCTTTTATGGTTGTGTAGCATGCCAAACTTATAAAAGAGAGGCTATGAGACATTTTGAAATGTTTCACCTTCTTATTGTCTTATTTTAAGCTATAGAGTTTAACGTCTTGGATCCTTTTGATTTTTGTTTGCTAATCATTCAGATCATGCTTCCAAGAAGATTTGAAGTTCCAGCAAACCCTTCCATCATGGCTTGGTATAATGTTGATGGGACACGTTCTACTTATAGAGTCCAGACTCGATCTAGGGGTTTGATTATTGATGGTCCTAGAGTTCCACCGGTTCCCTATAGTACTTCTATAGTTCTTTAGGTTGACGTAATGAATGATTAGTTTTGTCTGTTGATTCATATGATTAATTTGTTAGTGGCTTCTCAGGCTATCTGCGGTGCATCTGTTACTCTACCTTCTGAGGCCACAAAAGTTGTCTAGTTTATGAGGTTGAGCCCTTTGAGTTTTATTGGTGTGAAAGAAGAGGAGGATCCTAAATGTTTTAAAAGTTATGCATGCCACTAATTTCAAAGGGTGGAGTTTGCAACCTATCCACTGAAGGATATGGTGTACCAATGGGATGAATAATGGGATCAGGTAAGGGGTGATGTTGATGAGTCATCATTATAGGAAGATTTCACTAATGCATTTCTAAATCGCTTCTTTCATCAAGAGTTGAGGGAAGAAAAGGAAGAGAAGTTTGTTAATTTGAGGCAAGGAAAGATGTTGGTCAAGGAGTATGCCTTGAAGTTTCATCAATTATAATGGTATGCTTTGGAGATGGTTTCTATAATGAGGGATAGAATACGTAAGTTTGATTTAGGACTATCTCATGAGTTAATCCTTCAGAGCAAGGCTGCTTTGCTAGTAAAGGAAATGGATATCTCTAGGTTGGATTTATATATGAAAAGTTTGGAGAAAGAGAAAATAAAATAGGTTGATTTTACTGAAATGCAAGGGAAAAAATTTAGGCCTTCCAAGTAAATTGGTAGAGATGGTAGTAAGTGGCCAAGAAAGAAGTAGGGGAGTTTTGGTTCTTTCTCCTCGGCTAGTGATTTTTACTCAAATCCATCGGGTGATCATCAGTCTTAGTTTAATTGTGGGGTCCGAGCATAGGGTGCCCAATCTTGGTCTAGTGAGGCTCAGTCAGCTCCATCCTACCCTTTTGGTAGATTCTGTGGTTAGCATCATCGTGGCCAGTGTGAAAAGGGTGGAACAAATATTTTAGATGTAGTCTGATTTGACCCATCCAGTGAGAGTGCCCTTCTCTAGTATCTTCTGGGGTAAACTGGGGCCTTATTGCTATATTATCCACTCCTGCACCAAAGTGTATTGCTTCTACTTCTTCTTCTATTTCTAGTACCCGCCCGACCCAAAATTTGTTATATGTACTTGCTACTCACCAGGAGCCTGAGGAGTCTTCATATATTGTTATGGGTATGTTGAAACTTTTCTACCATGACATGTATTGTTTACTTGATCCAAGGTCCTCTATCTCTTATGTGACCTCATTTGTGGCTGTGCATTTTGGTTTTGGTCTTGAGTCTCTATCGGTTTATTTTCTATTTCTACCCTGGTAGGAGACTTTATGGTTTTTTAAAGAGTCTATAGGGTGTGTGTGGTAGTTGTTGGTAGTAAAGAAAATATGGTAGACTTGATAGAGTTGGACATGGTTGATTTTGATATTATTCTGGGGATATATTGATTTCATTTGTGCTATGCTTCCTTAGATTGTCGAACCTCTAAGGTCATGTTTAAATTTCTTAATGAGCTGATCATTTCATGGGAAAGGGGTTCTTTAGTGCGTAAGGAGAGGTTCATCTCCTATCTTAGAGCCCAAAAGTTGATTCCTAAAGGGTGTCTTTATTATTTCGCCCGAGTTAAAGATTCTAACTTGGAAGGTCCTTCTCAAGAATCCGCTTCCCTGGTTAATAAGTTTGTTGAGGTATTTCCTAATCACCTTCCTTGTATTCCACTTTATAGGGAAATTAATTTTGGGATTGATCTATTTTCGAACAATCATCCAATTTCTATCCGTCTTTATAGAATGGCTTCAGCGGAGTTGAATGAACTGAAGGAGAAATTGAAGGAACTCTTAGATAATGGTTTTATCAGTCCTAGTATGTTTTCTTGTGTTGCTCTCATGTTGTGTTTGCATAAAAGGGATGGTTCCCTTCGAATGTGCATTGATTATCGTTAGTTGAATAAGGTGACCATAATGAATAAGTATCCTCTTCTTAGGATCGATGATTTATTTTATCAGCTTCAAGGTGCAAAGTGTTTCTCTAAGATTTATCTTAGGTTTGGTTATTATCAACTAAAGATTAGGGAAGTGGATATCCCTAAGACTGTCTTCAAGACCTAGTAAGGTCACTATGAGTTCCTAGTTATGTCTTTTCTATTGACCAATAACCCTGCGACATTCATGGATTTGATGAATAGGGTCTTTTGTCTTTCCTGGACTTATTTGTCATTATCTTTATTGATAAAATATTAGTATATTCTAAGAGTGAGGAAGATCATATCGATCACCTCCATGGTATATTGCAAACCTTGAAGAATCATTATTTGTATGCTAAGTTCTCTAAATGTGAGTTTTGGTTGAAGGTTGTGAATTTCCTTAGTCATGTTATCTCTAGTGAAGGGATCATGATGGATATGCAAAAGTTGCAGCTGTTAAGATGTGGCCTAGACCTGCGACTCCAACCAATATTCGAAGCTTCTGGTTCGAGCCGGTTACTATATGAGATTTGTGGAATGTTTTTTTTACAATAGATGCACCACTGACTAAGGTAACCCACAAAAAGGTCATGTTCTTGTAGTTGGATGCATTTAAGGGTAGTTTTATGATATTGAAAGATAAATTTACTTTGGCTCCTATTTTGACTTTACCCGAGGTTTTTAGTGTATTGTTATAGTTCCCGTATTTGGGTTGGTTGTGTGTTAATGAATCATGGTAGGGTGGTGGCCTATGCTTCTAGGTAATTGAAATTTCATGAGAAGAACTTCCCTACTCATGATTTGGAGTTGTTAGCCGTGGTATTTGCATTGAAGATTTGGAAACACTATCTCTATGGGGTTCATGTTGACATTTTTTCTGATCATAAGACCCTTCAGTATGTGTTTACTATGAAGGATTTGAATCTTAGACAAATAAGATAGCTTGACTTGCTAAAGGACTATGATATAAGTCTCAATTACCATCCAAGTAAAGCTAACGTAGTTGTCGATGCTTTTAGCAGGTTATCCATGGGGAGTTTAGCTCATATGGATCAGTATAAGGGGGAGTTGTTAAAGGTCATTCATCATTTTGCTAATCTTGGAGTTCATCTCGTGGACTCTCAGGATAGTGGTGTATTTGTACATCAGATAATGCAATCGTGTCTTGTTGTGGAGATAAAGGAAAAACAAATGTTGGATCCTGCTTTGATGAACATTAAGAGTATTATGGGTCAACAAAAGGTTTTTAATTTTGCGAGTGGTGGTAATGGTATCTTGAGGTACCAAGGTATGCTATGCATTCCCAATGTCGATGGATTGAGAGATAGGATTATGATTGAAGCTCACAAATTTTGGTATGCAATTCATCCTAGTTCTACGAAGATGTATCATGATCATAGGGAGTTCTATTGGTTAAATAATATGAAATAAGAAGTGGCTAGTTTTGTTGCTAAGTGTATGGTGTGTCAACAAATGAAAGTTGAGCATTTCAGACCCGAGGGTTTGTACCAAGAGATTGAGTTTCTCGAATTAAAGTGGGAGGCAATTAATATGGATTTTTTCACCAGTCTTCCCCAATATCGGAATCAATGTGATTTTATTTGGTTTATTATAGATAGAATGACTAAGTCCACTCACTTCATGTAGGTGAGGACTAGCTATTAGGTGGAGGATTATGCTAAGTTGTATTATGCGGAGATTGTGAAGTTACATGCTGCTCTAGTTTCTATCATTTCATATCGTGATACTCCATTCTTATCTCATTTTTGGAAGTCATTTCAGAAAGGTTTGGAGACTAAGGTGTGCCTCAGTATAGCTTTGCATCTGTAATCAAATGGACAAGTAGAGAGGAAAATACATACATTGGGAAGATATGTTGCATGCTTGTGTGCTTGATTATGGTGGTAGATGGTACGACCATTTTTGTTTGATTGAATTTGCTAACAATAGTTACAACTCTAGCATTGGTATGGCTCTTTTTATGAGATTGTATGGTAGGAGGTGTCATTCTCTTATGGGTGGAATGTATTTGGTAAGTGTAAGTTGCTTGGTCATGATTTGGTTCACCAAGCCTTAGAGAAGGTAAAGGTGAATCGTGATAGGTTGAAAGTTTCTTAAAGTCACTAAAAGTCCATTGTGGATGTGAGGTGTAGGGAATTGGCATTTACTGTTGGCAATTGGGTATTCTTTAAGGTATCTTCCATGAAGGAAGTGATGCAGTTTGGTAATAAGGGAAAGCTTAATCCCTGGTATATTGGTCCATATTTGATTTTAAAGAGGTTTGGTAATGTTTCCTATGAGTTGGAGTTAACCTCTAGTTTGAGATCCTTCCATCTGGTATTCCATGTGTCCATGTTATGGAAAAGTATGGGTGATCCTTCGTTGGTTATTACCTTAGAGGATGTTCATGTTTCATACTCTTTGTCCTTTGAGAAGGTTCATGTCAGGATCTTAGATAGTCAAGTTCGTCGGTTGAGAACGAAAGAGGTGGTTTCGGTGATGGTTCTATGGAGGAACTAAAAGTCCGAGGAAGCTACTTGGGAGGCGAAAGAGGACATTAAGTCCAAGTATTTGAATTTGCTTCCCATTCTGGAAACTCATGCTTGAGGTATGTGTTAATCTTCTTATCTTGATTTATGTCTCTTATAGGCAATGGGTTCAAATCCCTAAAGTTTATTAAGCATGTATTTTGATATACAATGGGTTCGAGTCCCAAAGTCAATTAAATGAATGGATGATTGATAATGACCACGATATGTGTCTTATCCTTATTGTATGTCTTCATTTTCTAACTTGATTAAAGGATAGCTGGATGTGCTATAATGTGTTAACTCATTCTTGTGTTTTCCGTACCCATCATTCAAGAACAAATTATCTAAGTATGGGAGAATTGAAATACCTTGGCTTTGAACCCTTAGAAAAATTTCCTAAGTTGAGTTTCTTGACAAGGTATGGTTTGAGCATATCACTAGTATGTAATGGTATTATTTTCTCCTTCTCTCTCTTATGTTAGGCAGTGTAGTGTGGGATACATTCTATCCAAGGTATGGTTTGGACTAACCCAAATCATATGATAGGGTACTAGTAGTAAGTTTCCAAGTCGTATGATGTCTTGAGTTTGAACTAGTGTATTCTTCCTAGGGTATGAGTTGTAGGGTACTTCTTGTACCTTAGGGTATGAGTTATGCCTGTGTAGTCATATGTTAGACTACTTAGAGGTCCATGGTTGTGTCTAGGGTACGAGATAGGGTACTACTCATACCCGAGGGTACAATTATGTAGATAAGTCTTACCCTCCTCGGTTTAATTTTCAGCTTTTAAGCTGAGGATATTTTAGAAATTTCCCAGCGCTAAACCCTTATAACCCACATCTTATAACATTGTTTGGCCCTTCTTTCTTCACTTGGAAAATATATAAAACATTGTAAAACACTCTCAAAGACTTCTCTAACAAGATTGGGGCTAGGGTTCATCAAGGAGGCCATCTATGGGCTTGAAGACCAAGAACCTCTTTGTGAATCTTGTGTAAGGCATGTTACTCTTTGATCATTGTTATTTCACAAATAACATGTGTTTTAAACATTGTTTTTGATTCTTGAATGTTGGTTTTTCAGACAAATGTTGAGGGTTTTTAGGCATAGTGATGAGCATTATTTACTCTTGGTTAATCCTGTGTTTATACTTGTTTTTGGTGATGGTTTGCACATGTAGGTTCTTGTTGATTGTGGTTTAAAAAATTGTTCATGATTAACCCTAAGCTTGATGATTTATGCTTTGATTTTGGTCTTGGTAATGGTATGTCCTCAAGGTGTTTGTGAAAATTTCTAATACAAATAACTAGTCATATGTTAATGTTGTTTTGAACTAGGGAAATGGCCTAATATGTGTGAATAGTTTGTAAATGGTATTGTAAAGGCCCTGTTGGCCTTGGAATAAGTATTTGTGACTTCGGTGGCTTGCTTTGTTAAAATAGGATTAGAGTCCCTAAGCACGGAATTGATTTGTGTTTGGAGTAAAACTTGGCGCAATAATGCTAATAAAGAATTAATGGTTTAGTGAAGATCTTGCTGAGACTTGAATAGTTATTGAAAATAAGGCATTGGCCTATTAAAGTGATAGATTGATAAATGGTTAATAAAGACCTTGTGGTCATGTATGGTGTTGAATTATATCATTGATGGCTTGAATTGGCCAAGTAGGTTAGAGTCCTTAAATATTGAACTGAGTTGATGTTAATGCATGGACAAAGGGTTAGAGTTCCAATGTCAACTAGTAATGGACATAATGGCTTGTGGTTAGAGTCCACTTGCTTAAAAAGATGGCTTGTGGTTAGAGTCCACTTGTCTAATAAAATGGCTTGTGGTTAGAGTCCACCTTCTTGATAAAACGACTTGTGGTTAGAGTCCACATGCTTCATAAGACGACTTGAGGTTAGAGTCCTCTTTCTCAATGTAACCGGGATGTTCAAACTTCCTAACCTATGCGAATGGGAGGTTACATTCCTCCACCTCATGTATCATGATTGGGTTCTTTGAAATGCATCCTAAGCTTTGTTCCCTTTTTGGAATTTTATGTATCTATATATATATATATGCATGCCAATGTATGTAAATGTCGTTGATTATGAGTCTTTGACTTGGGTTTGAATAACATCAATATTTTAACCTTATGCTTGACTTACATGCTAGCGCTCCAACCGCTAACCGTCTCCAGATGATGTGTCCCACGCGACACAGGGGCCAGAGCTTTTTCTTCTCTTCCTGCAGAGTGACAAGTTGTTCAAGCAGATCGTATGTTGGCTTTGCAGTGGTTAGACTTCATACTTTAGAAGGAATATACATCATGGTCATTTAATCCTATGTCGTAGACTTGTTTTATACGTATTTTATTTTGGTTTTTGTCGGGGGCATGTCCCGATATATTATAGACATCAGATTGGTGAAAGCTTGTGGATGACTATGGACTTGGGTATGTTGGTTTATCATGTTGATATTAATGGATTGATAAGAGACTTCTTAAGTTATGATTATTAGTCTTGTTTCTACTATCTTGTTATATGTTCGGAGTTCATCTAATACTTATGGATTGATGTGAGGTTAGGTTAGGTTAATGGGAAAATCTCCAGTCTTTGTTGGGCTCAAGATACCCATACGACAAGGCCCAATTTTGGGTCATGTCACAGATCTACCTAGGTCTCACGCCTAACAAAAGGCACAACACAAGATTGGTCCACCCGATCCACCACTAAAGAGTCTCATACGGTAGTAGATACATGAATTAGCCTATCAATAGGCTCACAAACTAAATAAAAACTTGAAGGAAAGTATGCAAACACATAGGAGAAAGTTGATCCCAGATAAAATAATACTAATGACGATCTACAACGAATGGGGATGATACTTGAGATGACAGCATCAGAGCCCTCTACCTTTGGTCTGGCGGGTATATCATACCACTGCCCATGAACACCAACTGTAAAAATACCCCCGCCACTACTATATCCACAACCTCTACATCGTGCACCTCTAGTAGAACCCTTACCTCTCATTGTTGAAAAAAAGTAGCTCTAAATGCACGGCGAGGACAGTCCTTAGAAAGATGGCCTATCTCATCACACACATATAACCCTTTACATCCCAACTCAATAGGAGCATGTACAACTAGACTAGATATGCCACCTAAAATTACACAACCAACTACCTGAACTCTACAAGGCTTCCTTCATGGGTTTACCTTAATAACTACGAAAATCTCAAGAATCTCTACCTCGAGAAGTGTGACCTTTAAAATCACCTCTATGGTGCCCTTTCTTGGCACCCCTATAATATTCTCAAAGAATACCCTCTATCCTCTTAGCATGATCCATGATACTCTAAAATATTGATCCATACACTACCATCTGAGATGTAGCTAGCTGAAGAGAAACATGCAACCTCTTCTCGAACTTCCGAATCTCTCAGATTTGGTTGCAATGTTGATATAGGAATATCTAGACAAGGCATAAAAGTGTCCCTCATACTCTGTAATAGTTATAGAGCCCTAATCCATGTGATCAAACTCATTTCTCATCCGATCCCTCAGACTATAAGGCACAAACATTAATAAATAGGCCTCACTAAACTAATCCTAAGTCATCTTAGGTGAATCGAGAGGTCTACAACCAACAAGTGACCTCCACCAATATCTAAAGGAAATTCCTCAATTGATAAGTTGTATAAGCAACAACATGTGACTTAAGAGAAACAGGTTATATAGTTTCTCATGACAGTCGTAAGAACTCATAGGCATCCACTACAACACCATTAAACCTAAGAGGACCCAAATGAGTGAACCTCTCAAACCTTTTTTGATCCTCAAAAGACATAACTATACTCACAATAAGAGGAGTCATGGTGAATCTGGTAGTCTAAGATCCCATCTGAGAAGGAAACATAGATGAAGGCTAAACTTTTGACCTCAAAATTCCATACTCGGATACAGGTGCTAAAGGAGGAATAACTTTCAGAGTTTGTGGAGTACCAAAAGAAGAAGTACGTACCGCCAGAGGATCTATACTCGGGGCCAAAGGGACATCTTATGAAGAACCTAGCATAGACGAAGGTAGAATACTCGAAGCTAAAGGAACACCAGGCATAGTCAAAGAAGACCCCTCTAAATATGACAACAAGAAAACCAATATCCCTTCCAAGACAATGGTTGAAGAACTCGGTGGAACTAAAGTAGTACCCTCATCTACAACATGCTCTACTCGAGGCTTAGGGGAGAGTTCACTAGTACTACTCTTAGATGGGGAAGATCCACGTGCCCTCCCATTACCTTGAACCCATCCACGTGTCCTCCCACTACCTTGAACCCATCCACGAATCACAACTCAATCTCTAGACTAGCTCTCTCATTGAATAAAGGCTCCACATCTCTAACCTCATGAGACCTTATCATCACCATCTACACAGGGAAGAGTGAAATATGACATAGAACACAAGGTATGAAGGAAATCAGCATAATAAGGAACAAAATGAGGAAAATTTCCTAAAGACATCCTATAGCCTCTCAAAGATAGATACAGATATCTGTGTACCGATCTCTAAGTAACTATTAGATATCTCATTCTTACACCGTTAAGACTAAATAAACCTAGCTGCTCTGATACCAATTTTTCATGAGCCAAAAACTAAGCGTCATGATGGCACTTATTACAACAAGCCTTGATAAGTAAGTGTATCAGACAAACTTATACAAAAAGGGAAAATAATAACAATAACCCCAAGTAAGGCTTTTAGAACAAAGACGAACCACATAATATAATAAATTCGTAAGAACATAACCAAAGATATCACACTATAATCCCCAAAACCTAGTGTTATAGTGTAAGAACATCATTAGTACAACTCAAGATCAAAATATATAAGATATCCAAAATAGGAACAATTTTGTCTCTCAATGCAAAATAAAAATAGTCTAAATAGATAAAGGTTGTAGACGATTGTTGAAGCAAGAATCTAACTGCTACCTCAAATAGCTCCAAAGTATCGCTTGAAGTCAACCATCGTTAGGTGAAATCAAACCAGGATCTACACCAAAAAGGCATAGTAGAGGTGTGCATGGTATACTTGTAGTTTGTAGGTATCATAGGCTAACTGAGCAAAGTTAAAAACAAACCTTACAAAATACACACTAAGGGTATTTCACCTGTAATAAGAAAATGTCAGAAATGGTAATCCATACCATCTCTACTAGCAGTTCTATAATATTCATATACACCATAACAATATAAAAGAGAAGTACAAGTATACATGTATCACACATATGAATATGAAGGAATAAAATATACATAGACAGGTATCTCATCAAGGAAAATAATACAACACAGAAATGTATAAGGTAAATACGAATGCAATGGTAATGATGATAATAATACTAATGATAATGATAATGCCTAATCTTTCCGCACAAACTCTGTATACAGCTACAGAGCTAAAGCTTCCTGTCGTAGGACCCGTATGGGGAATCTTTGACCCGTACACAATTAATATCCAATATCCATATCTTCTTTCAAGCACATCCATCAATAGAGGGTTTTAAAGATGTCACAATTTTTCTCAGAAAAAGTCAGTGTTTCCAGTACTACCACAGTGGTACAATGTTTCATGAATGTATATGATATGAGGATGTATCGCTCATAACCAACCAAAATGATAATTTAAATATCCAACCCAAAACCAACCAAGTGAGCCAATAATCCACTCAATATTTCAAACCATCCACGAATTCCAACATAAACCATATGCCAATAGAGTAGTTATAAATAAATTGCACTATTTATACTACTTTAGGCTTTTTTATTAGCAGGATACAATTAATTTCACATATACAAGGTTAACAACATCATATATTACCCCACATGATCACAAATAATAAATAATATTCCAAAAACCACTAAATACATCAGTATATAGGCCTATAAATAGGCACAACATAATAACTATAGCCATATTTATGATTATGTCCTACATCCTTAACATGTTTTTGTATTAACATTAACTACCCAGCCTAGTCTGAAGAAAGTTAGGACATAACCTACCTCAAATGTCAAAAACTAGTTCGAAAGCCTTCAATACGAAGCCATAATCCTCACCAAAAAAATCAGAATCAATTAAATCACACAAATATATAATCTATGCATCTAAAGAAAGACAAGGATACCTATAGTGCCTAATTTTGGGTCGGGGTTAAAACAAACCCCCAAAATAGGTTTTCAAAAAAGAAGGGTAAAGTCGTAATTTTATTTTTGAAATATGTTCCCCATATTTATAGAAATCTATTATTGAAAACTCAAGAAAAAAATGTGTTAAAAAAACTCCCCATTGAAGAAAAATCATGCTTAAGCTTTACCGACAAAAATCCTCAAAATTCATTTCAAAATTCAAGAATTAATGTTGTTGTGAAGTTAAAATCGAAAGAAAAAATGATAATTATTAGATTAGAAACTTACCCAACTAAAAACGGGATTAAGTCGGGGTTTTAATCAGAAACTTAGAATTTTTAGGCCTTACTGGCCAAAATCCCCAATTTTTACCTTCTTAATTTGTGTGTAAATAAGAATTACATGATGAAATTTGGAGAAAATAGTTGAAATAGGTATTACGGATCATACCCAAGCTTAAAAGTGGAAGAAATTGCTCAAAATCATGAAACCCTAAGCTCCAAGTCTCAAAAATAGTGAAACATGGGTATATGAAAGCTCTAAGTATACAGTTTTTGGTGGTCATAAAGGCTTATTAGTTGACTTTGGTCAACATTTATTGATCTGTGCAGATCCAAAACATCAATTTTGGGTTGGTGATATTATTGGTGTAGTCTTACATATTTTGTATCTCATTTTTAATCTCGATTTAGAAAGTTGTAGAATTGGGTTTCAAGGGTTAAGTTTGTGAAAATGACATTTTCTTGAAAATCCTATATCACCATTGAGATTGAGGTGTTGAATTTGATAAGGTAGTATAGTTCCTTTGCATTTTTGAGATTTTGGATGAATCTTTAGGGGTTCGCAGAGACTTATAATTCTCTAAGTCTCCAACTGGTGCACAACTTAAGCGATATTTTTGTTACTTAAGAGACCAAGAAGCCAGTCAGGATGTCGCTTAAGAAACTTCTCCATCGCATAAGTGAACATCCCTTAAGAAACAACTGGGTTGTTTACACCACACCTATGCATCCAGTGGATATCGCTTAAGTGACACCTGGTTTCTTCAGCTACTGCTGCTTAAGCAACCTGGCGATCGCTTAAGGGATTCCTACGTGATATAAATTCCAAATATTCACAATTTTTCACCATTTTTGTGACTTGGTGTCACGACCTGAACTAGGTCTTGGCCGTGAAGGGGATCTAAAGTCTATCGAGGACTGAAGACCACCCATATTTTCTAGTAAACAGAATACATCACACACTAATATGGACTGAAGTCTGAACATATAACAAGATAGAGTAACGTAAGTTCAAAGATTATAAGTTATATCAAGAATGACCAACTGATACTGATAGACAATACCAACTACAAAAATAACACCCAAAACCACAGTACCTATAAATCCTCTAAAAAAATTGAATACCAATAAAGAGTCGGGACATGGCTCCGACCACAGCCAAAAATAAGTTTGAATCAAAGTCTTAGACATAGGATACCAAAACGTGAACTGAAGTCTTCTGGAGGATGAAAGAATACCTCTTTAACTCAACTCATGAACTATCCACAAACATTTGATCACTGCACAGGAAAGGTAGTAGAATTTCCAGCGCCTGCATTGCATGGGGATACAACGTTCGGAGACGGTTAGCTGTTGGAGCGCTAACATGTAACTCAGGGATAAGGGATAAAATATTTCCATGAGTTATAATTCTAAACCATTCAAATCCAATGCACATCATCAGGTGCAAATACAAATACATATATCACATGCCGGTGTAGGGAGCAAGGCTTAGCATGAACTATTAAAATTTTAATTTTGATTGTGCAGCATAACCTTCATAATCAAAGAGCCCATGGGCTAATGGGCCCAACTCTTCCCTTGATAGAAGGGCCCCAATTCATGTAGCCGCATAAACCAGAGGATAATCATATATCATATGACTTATGGGGGACTTGAACTTTTTAGCATAAATCAAAGGTGACTCACCAATTTATATAACATGGGGAACTCGAACCTCCCAATCATATAATAATAATAAGGTGGACTCAAATCTCTTGGTCAATTAGATCCCTGCATAGGCAAGCACAATTTCTAATGTTGGTTCCTCAGGACCTCCACTTTAATAGACCAGCTACACAACCTTCTTTTAAGCATAATTAAAATATTTAACACACATTCCCAATTTATTGAACTGATTATGCATTTAGGAAATCCCATTTGTATCATCATTAAAACCCCACTTACAAGTTTATTATCAAGCCACAATCCATTAACCGTCACACGGGGGAAATTCAATTAACATCCACAAAGGGAATCCACATACCCCAAAGTTCAATAACATCATACCATGGTTTATTAACCTTTTATGCCAATGCATTAATTCAAGTGAGAAAGTCAAAACATGTGACAAATCCATGTATCATTATCAATTTCACATTGAGGTTAAGGGAAATCAATTTCCAAAACCATATGTTAATGAAAAAATCATCACAATTTGGGGAAAACATAATCCCATTGATGATTCATCCATTCTATGCACCCCACAACTTCAAAACCATTAACAAAGCATGAATAATGCATAATAAACCAATGGGAAATCAATTAAATAACCATTCATGTCAAAGTCCTCAATGATATAAAAACTTTTATTTTAAATCCATATAATTAACCAAGTAAATTCATGAATTAGATGAATAGAGTTTAAGGGTAGAATCACATGCCTAAAATACCAAAGATTGTGGAGAGGATTCGACCCTTGAAGTTCTATTTGAAAAACTTGGTGGAAACCCTATGTATTGATGCTTGAGAGAATTTGAGATAGAAGAGAGTGTATTTGATGAGTACTATTGATGCAAATAGGGTCCCAAGTATCGTTATAGGTTATGGGTTATTACTAGTATAAGATGGAAATGTACAAAACACCATCATTAAAAAGATAGAAAATAATCCACCAGCCGTAATGGGTGACCATACAAATCATAGGGTGCCCTACGATTTCTTTCCCCATCAGTTGTAGTCTGGGAAATGTCCCAGACCACCAACACTGGTCTGGTTCCGAAAGGGACCTTATGAATCGTAAGGAGTCCATATGACTCGTTACATCCTAATCATATTAAGGACAAAATAATTTGGGTATCACACTGGTTTCCTTATAGAAAGGACTATATATGTCATTTAGAGTCCTTATGACTTGTAATATAGAAGTCGTAGTAAAAATAATGACTTATAAAAATCTAACTGGGCACATTATGATTGTGTTCTATGACTCGTAATGACTCTCTACGACTCACAAAGAAAGTTGTAGTCAGGGAAGTAAGCTCAAAACTCAAAATTTTTAAGGGTCTAACACCTAGAGTGTTTCATTCTCCCTCCTTCCCCAAGATAATTCGTCACTGAATGATGGGACAAGGCATTCATTAGCGTGATTTTGAAATAGAGTACACACCCACTCTTTCCTTTAACATAGACAAAAAATAAAAATGTTAAGAATAACACATACTTAAGCACGAATATTCAAAAAGGTAAACAAGAACGACTACTTGGACTTTATGTCCACTTAACCTTCCCACGTGGCCTCTTTAACCTTTTGGTTTCTTTATAAAACCTTTACCAAAGCCACATATTTATTCCGTAATCGATGAAATTGACGATCCAAGATCTCCATCAAAACATCCTCATAAGACAGTGAATCTGAAATGCCCACACCTTCCAAAGGAACAACCAAAAAAGGATCACCCACGCACTTTCTCAATATCGAGACATGGAAGACAAAATAAATAGAGTCCAAGCTAGAAGGAAATTGCAATTCATATAAAACATTACCAAACCTCCTCAAAACAAAATGCGAACCAACATAACACTGACTAATCTTTCCTTTATTCACAAACCGCATCACTACCTTCTTAGGAGATACCTTTAAGAACACCCAGTTACTCATATTAAACTTCAACACTCCTTGTTTAATATTCGCATAGGGCTTTCGGTGAATTTAGGCGATCGTAAGCCTATCCAAAATCATCTTTACCTTTTCCATGGCTTGGTGAACCAAATTAGGACCAAATAACTTAGCCTTACAAAATTCAAACCACCCAATAGGAGAACAACACCTCCTACCATACAAAGCCTCATATAGAGACATACTAATGCTTGGGTAATAGCTGTTGTAGTAGAAAAATTATATGAGAGGCAAGTGGTCAACACAACTTCCACCAAAGTCAATCACACAAGATATTAGCATATCCTCCAATGTCGGAATGGTTCTATCTTCTTGGCTATCCACTTACGGTTAGAAATTGGTACAAAGGTTCACCTATTCCCTAAGCCTCTCTGAAATGAATGCCAAAAATGCTATGAGAATGGAGTACCTTGATCAGAGATAATAGAAACAGGTGCTCCATGCAACTTCAGGATGTCTTGAATGAACAACTTTTCATAGTGCTCGATAGAGTAATTAGTTCTCACCAACAATAAATAAGTGAACTTAGTTATCATATCCATAATGGCCCAAATGAAATCAAACTGATGGCGAGACCGCAGAAAACCAATAAAGAAATCCATATTAATTATTTCCTATTTCCACATAGGGAGCTCAATTTCTTAAAATAATCCATTGGGTCTCAAGTTCTGCACCTTCACTTGCTGACACACCATGCACTTAGCTATAAAATTTGTCACATCTTTTTTCAAGTTATTCCATCAATAAATTTCTCTTAAGTCATGATACATCTTTGTCTAACTAGGATATACAGTATAACGTGACTCATGTTCTTCGGCAAAAATTCTTCCTCGCAACCAATCAACATCGGGAAAGCTTAGCCTCCCTTGGTACCACAAGATAACATCACCACCGATCTTAAAAGCCATCGTATTTCTGCCCACCTACATACTCCTTGATTTGCATCAAGATAGGGTCTAACACCTGCTTTTCTTCACCTCTACACCAAGATATGACTTCTCCACCTCTTACACAATCAAACCACCATCCTCATTGTCAAGGAGACTAATTCCAAGTTTTGTTAAATAGTGAATATCCTTCACCAGTCCTTGCTTCTCCTCATTTACATATGATAAGCTTACTATGGACAACTTGCTAAGAGCATCGACAACAAAATTAGCTTTACCTGGATGATAATAGAGACTCATATCGTAGTCTTTGAGCAACTCAAGTCATCTTCTCTGCCTGAGATTCAACTCCTTATAGGTGAACATATACTGAAAACTCTTGTTGTCTGAGATTATGTCATTATGGACCCCATATAGATAGCGATGCCAAATCTTCAAAGTAAAGACTACAACAAACAACCCTAAATCTTGCATTAGATAGTTTTTCTTATGTTCCGTTAACTGGCTTGAAGCATATGTAACCACTTATCCATGTTGCATCAATACACTACATGGTCCCACCTGTGACGCATCATAATAGTTAACAAAACCATTAGTACCCTCGGGTAGAGTCAAAACTAGAGCCAAAGTTAACTTATCCTTCAACTTATTGAAACTGCCCTTGCAAGCATCCACCCATAAGAATTTTACCTTTTTTGAGTCAACTTAGTCAATATGGATGCAATAAAAGAGAAGGTTTCCAAAAACCTCATATAATAACCCGCTAAACCACGGAAGCTCTAAATGTTTGTTGGAGTCGTGGGTCTAGGCCATCTCTTAACATCTAAAACTTTCTGTGGATCCACCATGATCCCTTTACTAGAAATAACATGAACCAGATTGGTCATAGTATTTAACCAAAACTTAAATTTAGAGATCCTCATAGAGAATCACTGATATTTCAAGGTTTGCAATATAAGGCAGTGGTGATCGACATGATACATCTCACACTTAAAATACAAAAAAATATCATCAATAAATACAATTATGAATAAATCAAAGAACTGACATAATAGCCAGTTCATAAGATCAATAAATGCCGCCATACTATTGGTTGACCCAAAAGACATGACCAAGAACATGAAATTACAATAACGAGTATGGAAGGTAGTCATAGGGATATCGCCATCCCTAATCTTTAGTTGAAGATAGCCTGAATAGATATAAAACTTGGAGAAATACTTAGCACCATGAAACTGGTAAAATAAGTCATCTATCCTAAGAAGAGGGTACTTATTCTTTATCACCCCCTTATTCATCTGATGATAATCAATAAATATCCAAGAGAAACCATCCTTATTATACACACAAAGAATGGGAGCACCTAACGAAGACACGCTAGGGAAAATGAAACACTTATCAAATAGATCTTTTAATTGATCCTTAAGCTCCTTTAACTCATCTACGGCTATCCTATTGGGAGGGATAAAAATAGGAAGAGTTTTTGGAAAAAGGTCAATTCCAAAATCAATTTCCCCATTAGGAGGAACACTAGGAGGATCATTAGGGAAGACCTCAGAAAATTAACTAACCACGGGTACAGACTGTAAGGAAGGCTTCCTTCGAATTAGAATCTATATCCTAAACCAATGGATAATGACCCCCCCCTGGAAATCAACTTCAGGGATCTAAGATATGAAATAAACCTTTTCTTAGGCCCTATGGAAATACCTTCCCACTCAATAATTGGCTTATTTAGAAATTTGAAAATGACCTTATGGGTTCGAAAGTCTAAAGAGGCATAGCACGAGTGCAACCAATCCATTCTAAAGATGAAATCAAAATCAACCATGTACCAATGTTTCCCTACCATAAATAGATACCATACAAACCCTATATACTCTTCCAACAACCACAAATTCACTCATGTGGGTAGAAATAGAAAAGAGGTCCAAAATACACTAGGGACTAAAACCAAAATGCACACCCGTGAGTCATACAAGAAATAGTAGACCCAGGTTCAAGAAAGAAATACACATCATGAGAGATGAGTTTCAACATACCAGTGATGACATCGAGAGATGCCTAGAACACCTGATGGGTAATAAGAGCATAGAGATAATTTCAACTAGTATTGGAGCAAAAAGTGGTACCCTTTGGTGTAAGTGTTAATCAAGTAGCAATAGGAACCTTGTTCTCCATAGAATTAGCCTTTGATGGACAATCCTACTGTATTTGACCGATCTGACCACAACTAAAGCACCAGTTCCTCTATTACAAAGAGGATATGATGGTGCTTGCTGGTCCTCACTAGCCTAAGATTAAGAAACTAGTTCCCTAAAAACATCACCACTCTAAAAACATCAATCATTAAACAACTTTGGGTAAGCAGCACTACCCATCGAATGGGAGTTAGGACTCTGCCAATTCTTCTTTTGAAACCATTTTCCACTATCTCTACCACTCTAATGTTGGCCTCCACCCTACTCTGAATGTCTAAATCTCCTACTATGTCATTCTCCTATCCCATATTGCTTCTTCATTTCCACTTTGACTTATTGCATATACACCACAAGTCTACAGATATCCATATACTTGTTTAACAAGGCATCTTTTCTATCTAAAATCAAATTACGGGATAACCCAGAAGCAAATTTCCTCATTCTAGACCTCATGCTAAACACTAACTCAGGATCATATCTTGACAACTTGTAAAATTTCAATACATATTCCTTTACCTTCATCCTTTCTTACTTCATATTCACGAACTCTTAAGATTTTGCCTCCCTCAACTAGTAAGGAAATAAAAGATCAAGCAAGGCTCCCAAAAAATCATCCCGTAAAGTTGACTAAGAATCATCACTCCTAAACTGATCCCACTCTTCATAGCACTAATTTTCCATATCTTTCAACTAATAAGTGATGATTTCTACACCCTCTACAACAATATCATGTATTACTTGAAATATCTTTTCCATTTTATTTATTAACCCTTAAGGATCCTCCTAAACCCTAGTACTAGTTAAAGTCAGAGGGTGAAACCTCATAAACTGGCCAACTATAGTATCCTCAGAAGAACTCAGAGCAATACCAATAGGAATTGACTATTGTGACTTAGATGTCACTAATTGGGTCAACAGATGAATGGAGCATGAAAACTTAGCATTAGTAATATCTCCATAAGGTTATTGAGAATGAGTGTCAACCTATGGAGTAGGATCAGTTGAGAACGGTGGGACTCCATAGGGGCAATCAGCAGCAACAAACATAGATCAAATCTTTACCATAGAAGTAGGACAATCTCAGACCACATTGTCTTTAGTTGGGACAGAAGAGTTTCCACGAATATAAGATCTTCTTTGAGGCATGATCTAAAAGGTGAGAAAACATGAATTAGAAAGATTCAAGACCATAGACTCTGTAGTCCAAAAATAAGACCACAAGAAAGGAAAAAATTCCTAAAATCCTCGCATCCTTTCCATTATAAGTGTGGACCTATAAAATAGATTCTACTTGACACGGCTTTGTCGACACCCAATTAACTCTGAAGCTAGGCTCTAATACCAACTTTCTCATGACAAAAATTAGGTCATGGCCGTGACAGGAATCTTAAGTACACCATAGATCAGAGACCACCCCTATTTATTAGTCAACAAAACATATCACTCACTAATATGAACTGAAGTCCGAATATATAACAAGATAGATTAACATAAGTTCAAAGATTATATGTTATACCTATAACCAAAAATTGATACCGATATAAATTACCAACTACCAACACAATACCCAAGTCCACGGTACCCACAAAGCCTCTAACAAAATAGAATATGAATTAAGTGATGAGACATACCCCCGACTAAAGCTAAAAACAAGTATGAAACAAAGTCTAAGACCTAGTCACTGCACAATAAAGGTAGAAGAATTTCCAACACCTGCATCGCGTGGGGATAAAGCATCCGGAGATGGTTAAACATTGGAGCACTAGCTTGTAACTCATGGATTAGGTATAACATAATGCTATGAGTAATAATTAAGAAATATTCAAATCCACTGCACATCTTCAAGTACAAATATATATACATATATCATATTCTCAGAAAAGGAATAAGGCTTAGCATGAACGGTTAAAATCAAAACCTAGATTTCACAGCATAACCATCATAATGAAGGGACCCATAGGATATATGGGCCCATCTCTTTGCATCTGGAAGGGCCCATTTCTTATAGATGCACAAATCAGAGGATAATATATATCATATGCCTTATAGGGGACTCGAATCTCCCAACATAAATAAAAGGTGACTTAAGAATCAATTTATGTAACATGGGGGACTATAACCTACCAATTATATAATAATAATAAGGGTACTCAAACCTCTCAATCATTTAGACCCACGTGGTGGCTAGCGTAGTTTTTGGTATTCATGAACCTTTATTTAATTACGCTAGCCAGCACATGTAATTTCCTCTGGCTGGCATGCCGTATAGCAGAGTAAATTCATCACCCTTTACATTAATTAACATTCACATGAGGAATCCACATACCCAAAAGTTTAATAACATCATACCATGGTTAATTAACATTTTATGCCAATGCATTAATTCAAGTGAGCAAGTCAAAATATGTGAAAAAGCCATGTTCATTGTAAATTTTACATTTGGGTTGAGGGAACTCAATTTTTAAACCACATGTCAAAGAAAAATTCATCACAACTTGTGGAAAACATAACCCCTTTGATTATTCACCAATTCCATACACTCTACTAGTTCAAAACTGTTAACAAAGCATGAGTAATGCTTAATAAACCATGGTAAATCAATTTAAGTATCATTCATATCAAATACCTAAACCATATCAAAAGTCTAATTTCAAAATCCACAGAATTAACCATGTAAATTCATGCATTAGATAAAATGAGTAGAAGGGAAGAGTCATATGCCTAAAATACATAAAATTATGGAGAGAATTCAACCATTGAAGCTCTACTTAACCCACTTCTTAAAAACCCTATATATTGATGCTTGAGAGAATATGAAAGAGAAGAAAGTGTATTTGGTGTGTTTTATAAATTAGAATAGGGTCCCAAGTATGTTTATAGGTTATGTGTTATTATTGGAATAAGAGGAAAATATCCAAAATACCCTTAGTAAAAAGATAGAAAAGAAGCAGTCAGTCATTATGGGTGACCTTATGACTCAAAGGGTCACCCTACAACTCATTTCCCCTCAGTCGTAGTCTGGGTATATTCCCAGACAACCAACACTGGTCTGGTTATGGGAGGGACCTTACGACACATAATGACTCCATACGACTCATTACATCCTAGTCGTATTCAGGATAGAAAACTTTAGGCATCAGATTGGTTTACTTATAGAAAAGACTATATGACTCATTTAGCATCCTTACAACTCGTAACATGGAAGTTGTAGTCAAAAAGTGACTTAGAAAAATAAATCTAGGCACGTTATGATTGGGTCCTATGATTCGTAATGACCCTCTTCGACTCATAAGGAAATTCATAGGCAGGGCAGTAAGATCAGAACTCAGAATTTGCTAGGGACCAACACTTGGGGTGTTTCACTTGGAGCTTAGGAATTTGACCTTTTGAATGATTTCTTAAATTTTCAAGCTTGGGCAAGCTCTAAATCCCTATTTCAATTATTTTTCTTCACTTCTCATAATATAAATCTTGTTAAAACATGAATTCAAAAATAAGATTTGGGGATCTTGGCCCGAAAGGACTAAATTAGTAATTATTTGATTTAAACCCCAATTTCAACATATTTTCACTTGGGTTTTCTTATAAGAGTTTCTTTAAATACGGGAAATATATTTTTGGACTAAAAACATTAATTTTAAACCTTTTTTTTAAATCCATTTCTGGGGTCCATTTTGAACCTAACTCAAAAATAGGAAATATGGGTATCGTTGACTTTATTTTAATATGTAGATTTCATATTTGGATATTTTAATTTATTTTTGATATGTTCATAAGGATAAATCTCTATGATAAAGGCTTTTTGGACAAGTTTTCGACATTCGAGGTAGGTTATGGCTTAACATTCCTCAGACTGGGCTAAGTAGTCAATTTTTGTATAAAATGATATTATGAGTATGGGAATTATTCATGAAAATGTATTTAGTACTGTGATTTTATCATGTGGGGAATATGTTGTTGTTATTTGGTGGTTTTAAGACATTACTTACTATGTGTATCGGGTCTTATATGATGTTTTTATCCTTGTGTATATGTATATATTCATTGTATCTTTCTGGTGAAAAATCTTAAAATGAAATTTATGTGGTATAAATGGGATATTGCATATACTTTTCTCATTGACATATAGATTATATTAGAGCATGGTTGGTTGGCATATTAAGTTGATTTTTGGCTCACGTGCATTGGTATATTGGTTGAATTGTTAAAATTGTTATACTTGTTGGTTGTGATTATTACAACCTCATATCATATACATTTATGAAACATTTGATCCACCATGAAATATTTGAAATAATGGCTTTTCTGATAAAAAATATGATATCTTTAAAAACCCTTTACCGATGGATATGTTAGAGAGGAGGTATGGATGTTGGTATTAGATATTGGATTGTATATGGGTTGACAAACCCCCCATGGATCCTACCACGGGAGAACAACTCGGTAGGAGTATTTTTAGGTTTTGCGAAAACCTCGTGCATCACATCAACATCATAATTATCATCATCTTTATTATCTTCGTTGCATTTTTTTACACATTGTGTATAATTTGGGATGTATTTGCATTCTTGATGTGATATCTATCTATTTGTACCTTATTGATGCATTTTATTTGATGAATATCCATTGTGATATTTTCTCATCCTTTTATTTGGTATTTTCATAAACTGTAGAATAGTCAGTAGAGACAATGTGTGCTACCATTAAGAACTATTTCTGATTATAGGTGATGTGCTCTTAATGTGTATTTTATATTCTTTATTTTCTACTTTTCTCATTTGACCTATGATAGCTACTAAGTACAGGAGGACCGTACTAATACCTACTGTACTATTTTGGTGCAGATCCAGGTATGAGTGTGCTACACGATAGCTGATTGAGGTGGTATCTATTGTATTTTTGTGGTAGCATTTGGTCTATGCTTATAGAGTTTTACTACAACCTTTTCTATTAAGTTTATGTCTTGTGTTTCATTCAGAGATAAATTATGATCCTTTTTGGACTATTAGTTGTATATTTTGATTTTGAGATGTATTTAATTGGTTCTTACACCATGAAACCAGATTTTGGGAGATTTATGGTTCTTCGTTATGTATTTTTCTCCTATTACTATATATGTGTGGTTCAACTTTTTTCCAGAAGTCTTACCTTGAGTTTTGGTGTTGTTTTCTTATTCTATATTAATTTTGGTGATGGTCTTGCCGCGACAAGTGACGTCATGGACCTTGGTTTTTAGGTCGTGATTACTTAGTATAAGAGTAGCCTGGTACATTGTTCTTATTAGTGTAAGAATAGGGTATCTAGTAGAGTCTCGTCGATCAGTATGTAGACGTCTCTATCTATCTTCAAGAGGCTATAAAATATATTTACAAAACATCTTTTTTCATTCCTTATCGGGCGAATTCCTTCATACCTTCTATTGTAAGTCATATTTCACTTTTTTGGTGCAAGTGAGGACTAGATCTTGTTAGGTTGGAGATACAAAACTATCATCCAAGGAGAGAGATCAATCTAGAGAATGAGTTACATGTTGTGGATAGACCCAACGTAGTGGATTGGCATGATAAACTGCCCCATCTAGAGATAGTAATAGAGGGCTCTCCCATAAGTCTCAAGTTGAGCATGCTGGAGATATAGCACCTACACAATTCCACAAAGTTCTTCTATCCCAATATTTGAGGGGTTGTTGATTCACTTGATGACTTATTTGGAGGGTGCTCTTTTAAGTGCACCTAGTGTTCCTCTACCTTTTAATATTGTACCTACATCTGTACTAGATCCTACCTATAGTGTTTCTTGGGTTCCGAGGGTAGATATGCCACTGGTACCAATATACGCTATGGTAATAAACAGATACGATTTGTTGTTTCTTCTTTAGTACCTGTATTTAAGTATTGTATTCCGAGGTTAGGATTTCAGCCTTTGTCTATGTTACCTTCTAAATTGGGATCTCAGCTAGGCATATTTGTTATGCCTTCTATGATTGCAGGTACAATTATGTTTTTTGAAGATAAAAAAAAACTTAAAAGGTTTACTCACTTTGGTCCTTCTAGGTTCAGTGGTGCAGTAGGCGATAATGACTAAGAGTTCTTAATTGTTTGTAGATAAAAGTTACATAACCTTTGTTTTGTTGAGTCGCATGGGGTTGCTTACACTACTTACCAGTAGAGAGATACAACCAGGAATTGGTGGAGGTAACTTGTTAGTTGTAGACCACTTAGTTTGCCAGAGAAGATTTGGGATCAGTTTGTGAGAGCACTCAAGCACACTCACAAGTGTATGTGGTCTACCAAGTAATATAGTGTCCTTCAAGAAAGCCTAATATCGATCCCACAAGGACTTGTTCTAACAACTATTTGATTCCAGTTCACAATATAGGTCAATCTAGTGCAAGCATAACCATACAACAGTTTTGAATATGTGTAAACTAAAATAAAGTAAACAATGCATAAAATAAAAGACTTGAGACAATCAATGGAGTAAATCCCAGGGTTAAAGAACTTTGAACAATTATAGTATGTTATTGAACTTCATTCGTTAACTTGCTTATCTTGGTTATTGATTTGTAGGGTTAATTTCATGATCATGGTCTCCCGACCTCTAACCTTTTACCTAATTTGGACACTACAACTACATCATTGAGCGGGGATGTAATAATCCAATTAAGTTCTTTAAGCTATCATCCGACATGTGAATCAATTAAGGCTTCTAGGTACATCCCTACCCTAGATGCTGATTCAAATTCCCCATTTCATAAAAGAATAAGAACACTACTTTGTTTATCCCTGTGTTCTATCTCTCTATTCCATATCCCAGGATCATAAGGTTGACAATATATGTATTAGAAGGATAATCAATCCTCAGAATAATTAAAATAAGAATTAACAATCAACCATATATGATAAGCAAATTAAACAAAATTAATCCAAAACACTAGTATTCATGTTCTATGGTTTAACCCCGGAAAGGGAGATTTTGGCCACTTATGTTTATAATCATCATCCAAATAATTGTATGAAGGATCAAGACCATAAAGAAGATAAGTTAAGGAATAAGAACCAAAAAATAAAGTTGTAGTGGCCTCCTCTCTTCTCCAAGCCATCCCAGAGTGTCAAAAATGTGTTTTAATACATTTTATTTATTGTAAACTAATCATAAGCCATGTAAGAATAGTATTTAATGCTGTCCTTTTATAGATGGGCATAGATTTCCCGCGTTTGAACTTCATCGCATCGCGCTAGAGTGTTCATCGCTATAAGCCCGCGATGCAACATAATCATGTTAGGCTACGAAAAATTGACAATTTCTGATTTCTACTTTTCCGTGGCACACCAACTAGACGATATCTATTAGTACCGAGAAATACCCTTAATCGCAGTGAGATCCCAGGTGTCCTCTTCTCTTCATGTTGTGTCTTGTGCTTCTGTTGGTCCACTCTAAGAGTTTGTGTGATGTTTCCACTCAGTTTACAACCTTGTATACATCCAGATACCACAATAATCAGTCCACAGGACATCTTACATCATAATATACCAAGGACTATAGATCAGCACAACACAATATCAAGAATGACGAAATCAAAAAATGATCTAAGACTAAGCTTGCTCTTTTTGAACATTAACTTGTTGTTTTGACTCTTGGATTGATTCAATTGATCAACACACATTATATACATGTTTTTACACTTATAAACATACATTTAAACCATTTGGTACTCATTTAACACACTAGAAGCCATTGACATAGACTAGACAAGAACCTAGCTCAATCTAGTAACACTTGTTTCCTCGATTGAACTCTAAGCTTTCCATTTAAGTACAAACTTGTTTGAAATCCCCTTTACACATTGTAATCACATACTTGAACACTTATATGCTTTTTTATATCATCATCATATATAAATCAAACAAATTATCCTCAAAGCAAGGCTAAATAAGCTAGAATAGCAACACTACAGTGCATAAATACACCCAACATCGCCACTCCAAAATTAAAGCCTTGTTTATCCTCGAACAACTCTTAACTCTAAGCATCATAAGCTGCGTAAACTCTAAACTTATACTTCATGCAAAACACTCAAGCTAGTTCTATAATGACTACATAAAATGCAAGTTTCTACACTAAGAATGTCATATACACACTTGAAAGTTCATGAACACTACTCCAAAACATCCTAGCCTCAAGAATTTACTCAACAAGTTGGCAAGGTCATGCTAATTTCTCCCTACAAGACATTGTTACAAATCACCCACATTCATAAGAAATATGCCTTCATAACAAGAGAGTTACCCAGAATTACCCATATAAATTTAATTTATAATACGATGTGTACAAGAATCAAGATATGGTCACTCTGACAAAGAATTCACAAATTAATAGCACTCTACTAATATCAGAATGCAAAGCTTATGATCAAATAGGTCTTTTCAAGTTGTATTGTAGGCTAAGGGATGGGTAAGAACTATGTTGGCTTAATAGTGACTATATTTTCTAATTGCTTTAATACATGAATTTATACAATCAATCCAAATCTAACAACCAAATCACACCATTTTCGTCTACACTATTCTTTTGTGTCCACTCCATCTCATTAAGCTCATTTACAAACACTAAAGAGGGAGTATTCTATGCACAACTCATTCAATTTGAACAAATTTTTATTCTTTTAATTACTCAAATCCTCACCAAACACATAACAATTCTTTTGAACATCATTTCTTCTTCAATTTCACACTCCTTAACTCACATAATTTTTTACTAAAGCTCGTAGAAGTTTTGGATCAAAATAAAGTCTATCAAAGAAGGAATTAATATACTTATGAGGGTGCCGAAGAAAAAGCTAAAGGCTCAATGGGTATTACTAGGATTAAGTACAAAGGGTAGGTCAAATAGAAGGTAAAAGCAAGGCTATCAAAGAAATGCCTATATCATCTCCTAAACCTACACTCTTTATTTTTCTTTGCACACACACCGAGAAAGTTCAAGACAACACATGCAAAAAGAAATGTGCAACATCTAACATGCACATGGTACATGCTCAACTCATGTAGGATCATTATAGACTTAACCAAACAATAGCATGAATTGACTTTAAGCCAACAAGTACAAGAGTCATAATCATGAGACTACTAGTCTCAAAAGTAATAATTCACTAAATTAATATTTTTTTACGAACAAAACACTTGCATCATGCAATCACTTATAGCCCCAACAAGAACATCTTACTTATTCTTAACATAAATAATTTTAAATTTTACCCGAAAAAGGGAATTTCCCCACCCCACACTTAAAAATCTAATTTGTCCCTAAAGTATACTTAAAAGTAGAGATAGAAATACTCCTTTAGGCCTCTAGGCCTAGCTAGTAGCATCATTAAACATCAAGAAGGTCCGGAGACCCCCCACTTATTCTTCGCCATGCTCCTTAACTTAGGTTTTTTGGTACTCAGACTTCCCATCAACTTGTGACTCAACAAAATAAAAGTACATAAATGAAAAAATTTAAAACTGAATATAAAAAATACCTACTTAACTTGTGTTGCCTCTCGATCAGTGCCTAATTTAGTGTCACGACACGACCCAACTTAACATAACCAAGTTCCTTCATCATTTTCCTCACACTAAGAGGCCATTTTCTAATTCATTTTTGACCTCTTAAGTGTGAACTCTCAAGGTCAACAATATTCTAAACTTTAGCCTTTTTAGGACCATCCACTTGCATCTTGTTAGGTTTAGGTGGTAGAGGCCTTTGCTTCTAATGAGGGTGTCCGAAGAGGTCTTTGTTGGACTAACCACCCTACACTTATCCCCTTTAATAATAGTGATCATGAATAGATCTTTATAATGGGATAGTATGTTTAGTGGTTTGTGTACTTTGAAAACTGCCTATTTATCCTCCAACCTCATTGTGAACGTACCCTCTCTTACATAAATAGATGTTTCTCCAGTTTATAAGAATGGATTCCCCAAGATGATTGGTACCTGTTCATCTTCTTTAAAATTTAGAACAATAAAGTCAGTAGGAATAATGAATTTACCAACCTTTATGAGGACATCCTCTATTACTCCTTCGGGACGGGCTATGCTCCAATTTTCCAACAGCAGCACCGAGCTCAGTCTCGGCTATCCCAAGCCCAACATATTGAAAAAAGATAGGGGCATCAAGTTGACACTTCCCCCTAAATCACTCAGCGTGTGGACCACCTCACTATTCCAAATCTGAATGGACAGAGTGAACTTCCCTGGGTCCTTAAGCTTTTTGGGCATTTTCTATTTCATTATAGAGCTACGCTCTTTAATGAGTGCTACTATTTTAACTTTCTACAGTTTTACTTGATTAGAAACCATATCCTTCAAGTACTTATCATACTTTGGCATCCCCTACAAAATATCTAAAAGTGGTAGGTTAACTTGAAGTTATCTGAACGTATCAAAGAACTTCTTAAGACATGCATCCTCATTTGCATTTATGTTTTTTGTGGGAAAGGGAGTTGCAGCATTTGTTTCTCTTCTTCAGCAAGTTTTTCTTTTGAGTACTCAGACTTTCTTGACTTTTCAACAACTTTTTCATTTACCTGTGGGTGATTCAACTCTACATCTACCTCCTTCATTGCCTTTGGAGGTTCATAATTAGGCTCTTTACCACTCCTCAAGGTGATTGGCATCAGTTGTTTCAGATTTTTTATATCTCTAGGCAAACAACCTTGAGGCCTGGTATTTAGTGTCTGTTGGAACTCCCCAACTACAACTCTAAGCTTCCCGTGGCCGTTTGCTAGTTTTTTACATCTGCAATCAACTGTATTTGATTAGCAAGAATCAATTTCATCATCTCCTCTAAGTTGCTAATTGACTAATTTGGTTAAGCCTGCGGTTGCTTAAATTACGGTTGTTGGGCATTCCATTGCTGATTCAGTGGTTGATTTGCCACTTTATATTGTAGGCGTTCCCATAATTATGACTTTGAACAATTCCAATATTCATCACCAACTCAGTATTGGTAGCATACATAGCCACTGACTGACCACTATTACCACAAACTTCACACCAACCTACAACTTGTAGGATTATATTAATTAGGGTTGCAGGCAATGCAACCCCAATTTAATGTTGCTAAGATGCGTAATCAACTGATTTTGTAATGTAGCAATTTGTGCAGATATTGTAGTAAACTGATCCACTTCTAAAATACCTTAAATATTTTCAGTAACACTCCGAGAATCTGAATGCCACTCGGGATTCCCTTGATCTATTCAATTCAACACAATATACAACTCATCATACATCATCTCCAGAGCATGACCACCTGCAGCTGAATCTAAAAAATTCTTTGTATTGTGGTCAAGTTCCTCAACAAAAGGAAGATCTAGTACCTCATTGGACTATTAATGATGTGGATAGTCTCAAAGAAGTTCCTTGAATCACTCTGAAGCAAGGTATAGATTCCCTCTTTCCTTATGTTTGAAGCACACAATATCATTGTGAAGTCTCGCAGTCTTTCCAGACGGAAAAAATAGATGCTGAATTTTTGTGCCATGTCATCCCATGATGTGATTGAATTTTCTATCTCAGCATTCAATAGTTTTATGCTTCCCCCAACAGTGTAAAGGGGAACAACATCATCCTTACATAGTTTGCATTTACACCTGTGGGGATGAATGTGTCACTGATTTCTAGAAAATTTTGCAAATGGACCTATGGATCTTCATGTAAAAGCCCTATGAACTGTCTATTGCTAATCAGAAGTTGCACCAAATTCTGTTTGAACTCAAAATTGCCTTTAGCGCTGGCTTCTGAAATGGGGAGGTCAAATTTTTTAGAAGTGGGATTGCCACTTCTCTAACTGACCTGCAGGCTGCTTGTTCATCAACCATGATAGAAGAATTATTTTGATCTTCCTAGATTTGTAGAAAATGAGGGGGGGGGGGAATTTTTTCTCTCCTATATTGATGGAATAATTTCTTAGGTTGGAGGCTGGGTTCAACCAATTCTAGAGCCGTTGCTAGATTAATACTTTGATAACATGTTTCCCATAGATACAAAACCAAGACAAGGTGTAAAACATCAAATTAATCTAAAAAGTAAAACTAAAAATCAAACATTTGCTAAATTGAAAGTCCCTGGCAACGACGCCATAAACTTGACAGCGCCAAAGTACACATATAAGTGTACGTAGTCTACCAAGTAATATAGTAGCCTTCAAGAAAGTTGAATATCAACCCCACATGGACTTGTTATAGGGACATATTCTAACAACTATTTGATTCCAATTCACAATTTAGGTCAATCTAGTGCAAGCGTAATCAAACAAGAGTTTTGAATATGTGTAAAATAAAATAAAGTAAACAATGCATAAAATAAAAGATTTGAGGCAATCAATGGAGTAAAGCCCAGGGTTAAAGAAATTTGAACAATCATACTACATTATTGAACTTCATTCGTTAACTTGCTTATCTTGGTTGTTGATTCGTAGGGTTAATTGCACGATCATGGTCTGCCGACCTCTAACCTTTTACCTAATTTGGAAAATACAACTACATCGTTGAGTGGGGATGCAGTAATCCAATTAAGTTCTTTAAGCTATCATCCTACATGAAAATCAAGTAAGGCTTCTAGGTACATCCCTGTCCTAGATACCAATTCGAATTCCTTATTTCATAAAAGAATAAGAACCCTACTTTGTTTATCCCGACGTTCTATCTCCCTATTCCCTCTTCCGACATCACAAGGTTAACAATATATGTATTGTAAGGATGATCAATCCTCAAAATAATAAAAATAAGAATAAACAAGCAACCATATATGATAAGCAAATTTAACAAAATTTATCCAAAACAATAGTAGTCACGTTCTTGGATTTAACCCCACAAAGGGAGTTTTTAGCCACTCATGTTCATAATCATCATCCAAATAATTTTATGAAGGATCAAAACCATACAAAAGCTAAATTAAGGAGGAAAAAACTAAAATTAAAGTTGTAGTAGCCTTCCCTCTTCTCCAATCCATCCCTAGAGTGTCAAAACATATTTTAATATATTTTATTTATAGTAAACTAATCATAAGCCATATAGGAATAGGATTTTGCACTGTCTTTTTATAGTTGGGTGCAGATTACCAATATTTGAACTTCACCGCATCACGCTAGAGTGCTCATTGCTATAAGCCCGCGACGCACCATAATCGTGTTGAGCTACAGGAAATTGACAATTGATGATTGGTATTTTTATGCGAAGAGCCAACCAGCCCATCGCTATTAGCACCACAAAATCCCCCTAATCGCGATGATCTCCCAGGTGTCCTCTTCTCGTCATGTTGTGTCTTATGCTTCCGTTGGTCCACTCTAAGCTTTTGTGTGATATTTACACTTATTTTCTAGCCTTTTATACATCTAGATACCACCATAATAAGTCCATAAAACATCATACATCATGATACACCAAGGATTAGAGATCAACACAATATCAAGAACGTCGAACTCAATACATGAGCTAAGACTAAGCTTTCTTATGTTTAACATTAACTTATTATGTTGACTCTTAGTTAGATTCAATTGATTATCACACATTATAAATAAGTTTTTACACTTATAAACATACAAATAAACCTTTTGGAACTTATTTAACACACTAGAAACCATCGAGATAGACTAGACAAACACCTAGCTCAAGCTAGTAACTCTAGTTTCCTCGATTGAACTCTAAGTTTCCTATTTAAGTATAAACATATTTGAAAATACCTTTACACGTTGTAATAACATTCTTGAACACTTATATGCTTGTTTATATCATCATCACACATAAAACACACAAATTATTCTTAAAACAAGGCTAAATAAGATAGAACATCAATACCTAAGTGCATAAATACACCTAACATCAGTTTGTTATGGCCTTAGTTGATAGGTTTTTGCCTTACAATCTGAGGGATAAGATGAGAGATAAGTTTGATCACTTAGAGTTGGGGTCCATGACAGTTGTAGAGTATGAGAAATATTTCCATGCCTTTTCTAGATATCTTAGGCTAGTATTGGCATCGAGTCTGAGTGGATTCAAAATTTTATGAAGGTGTTTAATTTTTTGATTCATCTTTCTACTTCCCAGGTAGTTATGTCATGGGCATCATTTTAGTGTATATTGGAATATGTAGGATGACATAGTCTTTTATTTGAATATCTTAGGGAGGTGCGAAGAGGGTAGGGAGGTGCGAAGAGGGTGCGCCATTAGGGAGAGTTTAGAGGTCAAAATCCTTTGGGTGGAGATTTTATAGGTTTTTGTGGCTATAATGGTAGACCAGTGTAGGTAGCCTTATAAGGTTTAGGTAGTGGTTCTTCTGGTTCAATAACATTGGGTGGTCATTCTATCTCAGCAGTGACTACCTCAATCGAGTTGGGTTGTAGAGGATACTTTTTGTAAAATAATGTTTGCCATTTGGCCACAAACTATCACCACTATGTTTTTAAGGATACTTCTATAGGACAGCGAGAGATAGAAGTTCTACTAGAGGTGAATAAGACAGAGGTAGTCTTTCCTATTATAGTGGTCAAAGGGATACTCAGTTAGATAGTGGTTTTGGAAAGTGTCATGGGATACTGTCCAGAGCATAGGTAGAGGCTTCTAATCCTATTATCATAGGTATCATCCCAATTTGTTTCAAATCTACGTCTATGTCATTTGACCTCGTATCGACGTTCTCCTATATGTCTATATATTTAGCTTTGGGTTTTGATTCTACTAGTGAGCCTCTTGCTATGCCTATCCTTGTATCTACCTTTGTAAGACACTCTTTTGTGGTGGATCAGGTGTATCATTCTCTAATATGACTTTTGAAGGCTGTAAGATTTTGGTAGATCTGATTATCCTCGATATGGTAGATTTTGATGCCATTTAAGGTATGCATTGGTTTTCTCCTTGTTAAGGAATCCTAGAAAGTCATGCTAAGACCATTATATTAGATTCACTGGGTGTGCCAAGGATGACTTTTAAGGGTGTGTTTTATTCGGGTCACAAGAGAGTTATATCTTTCCTTTAGGCTCATCTCTTGGTTGAAAGGGGATATTTGTCTTATTTGGCTCATATTTGAGATACTAATATTGTTTCAGCACCTTCTTTAGATTTTTTAATATTGTCTGTGAGTTCATGGATGAATTTTATATGAAGTTGGTTGGTATGACTCTAGATCATGATATTGACTTTGCTATTGATGTTGAGCTAGTTACCAAACCCATTTCTACTTCTGTTTTTAGGATATCCCTAGTAGAGTATAAGGGTTGATGTATAAGGGATTTTTTCGACCTTGGTATCACCTTGTGGTGCGACTATCTTGTTTGTGAAAAAAATATGGGTCTATGTGTATATGTATTGATTACCTATATTTAAATAAGGTGAAAGTTAAGAATATATATCCTCTTTCTTAGATAGATGATTTTTTTAATCAGCTTCAGGTGCTCTAGTGTTTTTGAAGATTGATGTGAGGTCCGGGTATCACTAATTGAGAATTCGAACTTTGGATATTCTGAAGAGAACTTTTCGGACATCGTATAGTCATTATGAGTTCTTTTTCATATCCTTTGGGTTGACATATTCCTCAGTCGCGTTCATGGAGTTAATTAACTAGGTATTTCGACCGTGTCTGGACACTTTTGTCATTGTATTTGTAGATGTTATCTTGGTTTATTCCAAGAGTGAGGCTAACCATGATGAGAATTTGCAGATTATATTGTAGAGATTAAGGGATGGGAAGTTATATGCTAAGTTCTTTAAGTGTGAGTTTTGGTGGAAGTTTGTTTCTTTCATGAGACATGTGGTGACCAAGGATTGTATTATGGTCGATTCGGCAAAGAATGCAATGGTTTGTGATTGGTCTAGGCCTATTTATCCTACTGAGATTTAGAGTTTTATTATTTTGCAAATTACTATTGGCATTGTGTTAAGTTTTTTTCATCTATTATAGCTTCATTGACCAAGTTGACACAGAAGAATATTTCCTTTCAGTGGTCCAATATTTGTGAGGTGATATTTCAAAAGTTCAAGGTTTGGTTGTCATCAGATCCTATCTTAACTTTACTCTAAGAAGGTATGGGGTTAACCTTCTTTTTTGATGCTTCAAGTGTTGAGTTAGGTGTTTTATTGATGTAGGAGGGTAAGGTGGTTGTGTATTTTTCTCATCAGTTGAAGACCATTGAAGACCCATGAGGGAAATTATCCTACCCATGGTTTGGAGTTGTATGCGGTTGTTTTTTCTTTGAATTTGTGGAGGTACTACTTGCATGAAGTCCGTTATGAGAATTTCTTGGATCATCGTAGACTTTAGTATTTCATTAACCAATAGGATTTTGATATGAGGAAACATCGTTGGCTTGAGTTACTTAAGGATTATGATCTTACTATTATCTATCATCTAGGAAAAGCTAATATGGCTATGGAGGCCTTGAGCCAGAAGTTGACTAGTAGGGGTAGCTTGACAGATCTTTTGACCCAAGAGTGGCCTTTGGGCTTAGATATTTAGTCTTTTGATAACCAGATGGTTAGGATTGATATCTCATCACCTCGATGTGTTTTGGCATTTTTTGAGGCCAGGTCTTTCTAGACCAAGAAGATTTGGGATCATCAATTTCATGATGTTGGATTACGAGTGATTTAGGATAAAGTATTTAGCTGAGAAATTAAGGAACCTTCTCTTGATTTAGATAGTTTTTGGAGGGTTAATGGTCAAGTTTGTGTGTCGAGAGCGGGTGATTGGAATAGATTGATTTTGGACTAGCCTCATTGTTCCTGGTAATATATCCATCTAGGAGTGACTAAGATGTATCATGATTTGAGACAACATTACCGATGGGATGGTATAATAAATGATGTAGAGGATTTTGTAGCTCCTTCCATATGTTTCCAGTAAGTAAAGGCCAATCATTTGAGGCTTGGTGGTTTTCATTAGAGTTTACCTATTCCCCAATAGACATGGGAATCGATCACTATGCACTTTGTGTCAGGGTTGCCTCATTGTTCTCGTGGTTCTAATTGTTTAGTTTTTATCATTGATCAATTGACTCAATTTGTTTTTTTTTATCGGGTTTTGTTTAGTTTTGTGAGTTTGTCTCGTATCTATTTTCATTAAATAGTTTATCCTCATGGTATTCCAATTTCTATCATCTCAGATAGAGGTTCAGTATTCACATCTCACTTTTCAAAGACTTTTCAGGAGGAGTTAGGTACCCGCATTGATCTTAGCACAACTTTCCACCCCTAAACTGATTGTTAGTCAGAGCATATCTTAAAAAAGCAATCTATTTATGTATTTTAAGATATGCTCTATGCTTATGGGAAGGAATTTGAAGTACATTAAGAGAAATATGTAGATTTGGTGGAGTTTTCTTATAATAATAGTTACCATTCCAGTATTGAAATAACATCCTTTGAGGCTTGGTATGGTAGGCAATTTTGCTCTCCTGTTGGTTGGTTTGAGTTTTCTGAGATTACACCTCGATGTAAGGACTTGCTACGTGAGTCCTTTTGATGTTAGGTGTATTTATGCTCTCTAGTGTCACTATTCTAACTTATTTACCTTGTGTTTAGTATAATTTGGGTAATCTATGAGTGATAATGATATAAAAAAGCATAAAAGTGTTGAAGGACATGATTACAATGGTTAAAAGTTTTTTCCAACAAGTTTGTACTTAATTTAGTCATTTAGAGTTCCATCGAGAAAACTAGTTTTACTAGTTTGAGCTAGTTGTGTGTCTAGTTGGTTTCGTTTGATTCTAATGTGTTTAAGGAGTTCCAAATGGTTTAAATGTGTAATTATGAGAGGGAATAACTTGTTGGTTATGTTCAATGTTCAATTTTATTAAGTTTAGAGGTGGAACTATATGTTGGAGATTAACACGTACTAGCCTAGTTTTAGCTTTTGTTTTGATTCATAGTAATGGATATTGTGTTGTTATGATATCTAATTCGTGTTGTGTGATTATGTAGGAATATTTGTGAACTGAATATGCTGATATATTGATGATATAAAGGCTAGAAATCCATTGGAAATACACCACAAGTCAAGGGATAAATGATTGGATGATAAAGACATAGTCAAAATTTTGGAAACAACTTCCCGAGAAGGCATGTAAATAGGCTTACACAACCCCCTCTAGTGCGGTGCTATAAATAAGGTGACACCCACTCTACTCCTATGCTCTCAATTTCACGTGAAATCTAACTCGTACATGACTTAAGATTGTCTCACTATAAATACACACACTGTACACTTTATAAAGGATCCTTGGATGTATTTTGGAAATTGAGGGGCTGCTACTATATGTTTCTTTTAGGTTTTACATTATTTCTTTACCTTTCTTTTAGATTATATTGTGTATTCAATATTTTGGATCATAGTTATGACTATGAGTGGCTAGAAACCTCCTTTCTGGGGTTAAGGCAAAGAATATGACTACTATTGTTTTGAATTAAGTTCATTTAAATCGCTTATCATTATTGATTGTTTGTTTATTCTTGATTTAACTTTTGATGGATTGATTACCCGAAAATACATCTATTGTCTACCTTTTGATCTCGGGAGAGATAGTAGGGAGAGAAAACATGGGAATAAACAAAATATGGTTCTTATTTCTTTATAAAATAAAGAATTTGAATTAGTGTCTAGGAAAGGGATGTACTTAGATGCCATACTTGATTCAAACGTAGAATGATAGCTTTTAAACAATTGATTAGATTATTACATCCCCTCTCAATAATGTAGTTGTAATGTCCAAATTAGGTTAACAGTTAGAGGTCGGGAAACCATGATCATGCAATTAATCCTACGAATCAACAACCAAGTTACGCAAGTTAACGAATGAAGTTCGATAATATAGTATGATTGTTCAAAGTGATTTAACCCTTGGATTTACTCCATTGATTGTTTCAAGATGTTATTTTATGGATTGTTTACTTTACTTGCAATTTACAATATTCCAAACTCTGTTTGGTTACACTTTAATTAATTTAATCTAAACTGTGAACTAGAATAGAATTATTGTTGAATCAAGTCCCTGCGATATCGATACTTGTCTTTCTTTAAGACCACTTTACTACTTGTTGGACCACGTACACTTGCATGTGTGCTTGGGCGCAGTCATGTTTTGGCGTTGTTGCCAGGGACCTGTAATTCTTTAACTGGTTTCTTTTTAGTTCTACTTTTAGATTTGTTTGGTGTTTTTACGCTTGGTATTGGTTCTGTTATTGCAGGAAATATGTTCACAAAGTAGTAAGCGTGCAAGGGATCAGGATTTGGTTGAACCAAGCTATGAACCTGAGCAACTTTTCCATCAACAAAGGAGAGAAGCAGTACTTCTCCCCTTTTTCCTTAAATTGGAGAAGACTAAGAGAATCATGCCTTACGACTGATGAACAAGTAGCCCGCAGGATAGTCAGAGAAGTGTTAATCCTACTTCCCATAAATTTTACCTCCCTATTTCAGAAGCCATCAGCTGGAGGAAATTTTAAGCTCAAATAGAATATGGTATAGCTTTTGATTAGCAACGGACAATTCATAGAGCTTTCACATGAAGATCCACAGGTCCACTTGCGGAATTTCTTTGAAATCGGTGACACATTCATCCCTATAGATGTGAATGCAGAGTATGTATGGATGGCATTGTTCCTCTTTTCACTTATTAGGGAACCAAAAAAGTGGTTGAATGTAGAACTGGAAAGTTTAATCACATCCTGGGATGACAGGGATAGAAAATTCCTTATTCGATTCTTCTCCTCTGGTAAGACTACAAGACTTTACGGTGAGACAGTGTTCTACAAACAAAAGCCAGATGAGAATCTTTATCACGCTTGGGAGCATTTCAAAGAGCTTCTACGGGACTGTCCGTACCATTAAAAGTCCAACAAGGTACTTGATCTTACTTTTGTAGAGGCACTTGATCACAATACAAAAATATTACTAGATTTAAGTATAGGTGGTCCAGCTCTTGAGATGACATATGATCAGCTGAATACTTTAGAGAACTGTATCGCATAAGGAAATCCAGAGTGGCGTGGTGATTCTAGGTGTTCCACAAAGAAAGTTGTAGGTTTGTTGGAGGTAGACCTATACATTGCTTTATCATCTCAAGTTGCAGATTGCAAAATTCTATAAACACTCAGTCAGAAGCATGAAATTTAGAACTCCACAGCCTACAACAGCAGTTAATGCAGTTTAGCAAACTAATGGTTGGTGTGAGTTCTACGACAACAGTGGTCATTCTGTGTCCATATTGCAGCCAGTCTTGAGTTTGTGATGTACGTGGGAAATATTCAGAGGCCTAATTACAGTAATTCCTACAACATGCAGTGGAAATCTTAACCACTATATCAGCCATGGAATGCACAACAGCTACAATAATTTTAGTATCAATAGGATAAACCAAAAAAGTTAACTAGCATCTTAGAAGAGATGATGAAGCAGGTTCTAGCTAATCAGACACAGTTGGCAACAAATGTAAAGAACCAGCAAGTGGCACAAAAAAGATTAGAGTTGCTGTTGGGGCAGTTACAACAGGCACTGAATTCCAGGCCTCATGGTGGTTTGACATCAGATACAAAAAATCCAAAATATGTTATGGTAATCACTTTGAAGAGTGGTAAAGATCTTCAAGAAGAACCTCCAAAGGATACTAAGGAGGTAGACACTGATGTGTTGGATGAATAGGTAAATGGAAGAGTTGCTGAAAAATTGAGAATGTCTTAGTAATTAAAATAAAAAGTTTCTGCAGAAGAGGAGAAAAAGATGCCGCCACTCCCCTTTCCACAAAAGCATAAGAAGGTAAATAAGGATGCGTGTTTCATGAAATTCTTTGACACATTCATAGAACTACACATTAATTTACCTTTGTTAGATGTTTTGTTGGGTATGCCCAAGTATGCTAAGTACTTGAGGGGTGTGGTTGCTAATAAGGTAAAACATTGGGATGTGGGGGTGGTAGCACTCAATGAGGAGTGTAGTTTTGTGGTTACTCAAAAGATGCTAAAAAATCTTAAGGACCCAGGGAAGTTTGCTTTCCCCATTTAGATTGGCAACAATGAGGTGGTGTAGGCACTTAGTGATTTAGGGGAAAGTATTCACTTGATGCCCCTATCTTTGTTCAACACATTGGGTTTAGGGAAACCGAGATCTGTTCTACTACAGTTGGCGAATGGGATCATAGCCAATTTGGAATAAGTGATAGAGGATGTCCACATAAAGGTTGGTAGGTTTATTATTCTTGCTGACTTTATTATTCTAGATTTCTAGGTAGAAAAACAAGTACCAATCATCTTAGGGAATCTATTATTAGCAATAAGTGGATCTTTATTTAATGTTAGAAAAGGTACACTTACAATGAGGTTGGAGGATAAAGAGGCGGTTTTCAAAGTTTACAAACTGCATAACACACTATCCAACTATAAATACTTGTGAATGATTATTATTATTGATTAGGATAAGTGTGGGGTGGTTATTCCACCAAAGAACTCTTCGGACACCCTTATGGAGATGCCTAATCCACAACCACCATAGCCACAATTCATGTAAATTGATGAGCCTGAAATGGCTAAAGTTGAAAAATATGTTGCTCTTGAGAAGACACACCAAAGAGGGGTGAAAAAAGTAAGAAGATAGAGACCAAGTGTGACAAAGAGAAGGAAAGAGAACAACTAAGTCGTAGTTAGGTGGTGCCGCCATACTAAATCAGGCATTGCTTGGGAGGTTACCCAAGTTAAGTTGGTATGTTTTATTTTTAGTTTATAGTTTTTACTTCGCATATTTTTTTTTGTTGAGTCGCAGGTTGATGGGAAGTCTGAGTACTGAACACATTTTCTAAGGAGAATGGCAAAGACTAAGTGTGGGGTCCCATAGACCTCATGATATGTAAAAATACTACTAGCTAGGCCTAAAGCTATTAGGGGGTATTTCTATCTCTTACTTTTAAGTTCAATTTGGGGATAAAGTAGATTTCTAAGTGTAGGGTGGATTGGGGAAATTCCAAAATTTAGGCTCAATTTAAAATTTTTTCTAAGATATTCTTATTGGTGCTATTTTTTATTACATGGTGCAAGTGTTTTAGTTGTAAAAGCATGCTGAATTGTGCAAATTACTACTTTTGAGACTCTTACGCTCAAGTTTGTGACTCTTGTACTTTCTGGCTCAAATTTGAATTCATATTATTCTTTAGTTAAGATTCTATGATGATCCTATTGAATTGATCATATGCCATATGCGTGTAAGGTGTTGTATATTCCTTGTTGCATGTGATTTCTAGAACTTGCCCGATGTGTTTGTAAATCTAAATAAAAAGTGTGGGTTTAGGAGAGAATATAGGCATTTCTTTGATAACCTTGTTTTCACCTACTTTTTGACCTATTATTGAGCATAATCCTAGTAAGCCTCGTTGAGATTTTAGATTTTTTTTGTTTGGAAGCCTCATGTGTAGCGTAATACCATCTTTGATAGATCATAATTTGATCCAAAGCTCATAGGTGCTTAAATGAAAAACAAATTGAGTTAGGAGTATTAATTGAAGAGGAAAAAGGTGGCATTGAAGCCCCTAAAGTTATAGTTATTTGTGTTAAAAAAGAATTATGATGTGTGGTTAGGAGTTGAGTAATGAATAGAATATAAATTTGTTCAAATTAAATGAGTTGTGCATAAAATACTCCCACTATAGTGTATATAAATGAGCTTAAAAATATGGGGTAAAAAACAAATAAATGGGGTAGACAAAGATGGTGTAATTTGGTTGTTGGAGATTGGTTTTAATTATAAAAAGTGATGCATTAAAGCACTTAGGAAAAATAGTCACTATTATCAAAAAAATAATTCCTACTCATCCCTTAGCCTGCATTACAACCCGTAAAAGACTTATTTAATCCTAAGCTTCATTATTTTTATATTAGTCGAGAAATACACTAACGGAAAAACTATGGTTCATTGTGTGTAACTTGTGAATTTCTTGTGAGAGTGGGCGTAATTTGATTCTTACACTCATTGTGATAAATTACAATATTGTGAGTGATTATGGGTAACTCTCATATTGTGAGGGGAACATGTTTGGTGAATGTGGGTGATTTGTATGATTTCCTTTATTGAACGATAAGCATGAGTTTTCCCAACTAGGTGAGTAAATTCTTGAGGCTAGGATGTTTTGGTGTAGTGTTCATGAGCTTTCATTTGTTATGTAACATGCTTAGTGTAGAAGATTTCATTCTGTGTAATCATTATTGTACCATCCTGAGTGTCTTTCATTTAGTGGAAGTGTAGTGTCTCCTCAACAGACTATACTTAGAGTAAAGAGTTGTTCGAGGTCAAACAAGGCATTAAGTGTGGGGTGGCGATATTGGGTGTATTTATGCACTCTAGTGTTACTATTCTAGATTATTTAGCATTGTTTTGAAGATAATTTTTGTGCTTTATTTGTGATCATGATGTAAACAAGCATATAAGTGTTAAAGGACGTGGATAAAATGGTTAAAAGTATTTTCCAAAATGTTTGTACTTTATTTAGTCATTTAGAGTTCAATTGAGAAAACTAGTTTTACTAGCTTGAGCTAGTTGTGTGTCTAGTTGGTGTCGTTTGATTATAATGTGTTAAAGGATTTTTAGATGGTTTAAATGTGAAATTATGATAGGGAATAACTTGTTGGTTTTATGCAAAGTTCAATTTGATTACGTGTAGAGGTGGAACAATAAGTTTGAGATTAACACAAACTAGCCCAATCTTTGCTCTTGTTTTGATTCATTGTCATGGATATTGTGTTTTTATGATCTCTAATTCATTGTGTGTGACTATGTAGGAAAATTTGTGAGATTAATATGGTGATATATTTATGATATAAAGTCTAGAAATCCATTGGAAATACACCACAAGTCAAGGGATCAATCATTGGACGATAAAGACTTAGTCAAAATTTCAGAAACAACCTCCAGAGAGGGAATGTGGATAAGCCCACGCAGCCCCTTTTTGGAGCGGTGCTCTAAAGCGGGTGACGCCCCCTCTACTCCCATGCTCTCAATTTAACGTGAAATCCAACTCCTATGCAGATTATGATTGGCTCACTAAAAATACACACATTGCACACTTTATTAAGGATCCTTGGACGTATTTTTGAGATTAAGGGCTTGATACTACACGTTTATTTTAGGGTTTACATTATTTATTTAGATTTCTTTTATATTATATCATGTATTTAATCTTTTGGATAATGATTATGACTATGAGTGGCTAGAAACCTCCTTTCCAGGGTTAGAGCCAAGAACATGTCTACTATTGTTTTGAATTAAGTTCGTTTAAATTGCTTATTATTATTGGTTGTTTGTTTATTCTTGATTTAACTATTAGATGAATTGATCACCACAAAAATATATCTATTATCTACATTTTGATCTCAGGAGAGGTAATACAGAGATAGGACATGGGAATAATCAAAGTATGTTTCTTATTTCTTTATAAAATAAAGAATTTGTGTTAGTGTCTAGGACAGGGATGCACTTAGATGCCTTACTTGATTCAATCGTAGGATGATATCTTTAAAAAACTTAATTGGATTATTACATCGACGCTCAATGATGTAGTTGTAAGGTCCAAATAAGGTAAATGGTTAGAGGTTGGGAGATCGTGATCATGAAATTCACCCTCCGAATCAACAACCTAGATAAGCAAGTTAACAAATAAATTTTGATAATATAGTATGATTGTTCAAAGTTCTTTAACCCTGGGCTTTACTCCATTAATTATTTCAAGACTTTATTTTACGTATTGTTTACTTTACTTGCAATTTACAATATTCCAAACTCTTTTTGGTTACGCTTGCATCAATTGAATCTAAATTGTGAACTAAAATAGAATCATTGTTGAATCAAGTCCCTGTTGGATTGATACTTGGCTTTCTTAAAGGAAACTTTAATACTTGGTGGACTACGTACACTTACGTATGCATTGTCGCCTTTGATAGAGTTTGGGCAATTCAAGCTGGACTTGGAGAGGTTCAGAGTAGGTAGATGTGCTAAGCATATCATAGACTTTGTGCCTTGAAATTTAGTATTGGTGACCGAGTGTTCCTGCATATATTGCCCATGAAAGGAATAGTAAGGTTTGGGAAGAGGGGAATGCTTAGCCCCAGATATATTGGACCTTTTGAGATTCTTCGAACTATTATGGATGTGGTTTAAGTTAGCATTGCCCCAGATTGACTGTTGTTCATCCAATTTTTATTTATTCCATTCTTTGAAGTTAAATTTTGGATGAGTTTAATGTTATTCTTTGGGGTTTCTGTCCAGTTAGATTAGAGGTTATCTTTTGTTTAGGAGTCTGTCTTCATTCTAGCCTAAGATGCTAGGCAGTTGCGTTCTAGAGATATTCCAAATGTTAAGGTCCAATGGAGACATCAACTTATGGATAAGTCTACTTAGGAGGTTGAGTATGATACGCTTGGTAGTTATCCCTAGATTTTTGCCAATTCAGGTATTTCCCTTGGCTTTAGTTTGAAGATGAACTATATTTTTAGTGGTGGATAATGTAAAGACTTGATTTTTGGTAATTTTTGTGAATTATTCATTTTATGTGATTTGATCATTTTATCTTTTCCCTTGGTTGCTTTGTGGTATTTTTGGGGTGTGGAAATAAATGGCATAATTCCCAATGAATTTTGGTGTGATTTGTGCAAGTTTGTGATTTTTCATGGTTATAATGGCTTATTAGTTGACTTCAATCAACATTTATTGATCTGTGCATCGAATTTTAAAATGAACTATGCCAGTAGATCTGGAATATCTATTTTCAATTGGTAACATAAAGGGTGTGGTTTTACATCTTTTATATCTCATTTCCACCATTATTTTGGAAAGTTGTGAAATTAAGTTTCGGGGGTCAACTTTGCTAGAACAATGTTTTTGAAAGTCCAATATCGCCATTGAGTATGGACCATCTAATTTGATACGGTACCATAGTTCATTGGCATTCTTAGTATTTTAGATGAATCACGATGGGTCTGCAAAAACTTCAAAATCTCCATGTCTCGAGATGGTGTACTGCTCAAGGGACATTCTAGTCACTTAAGCAACTTGGCAGACAGCTGGGGGTGTTGCTAAAGAGATTTCCTAATTGCATAAGAGATTGCGGCTTAAGAAACATTTGGGTTGCTTAAGTGACACTTGTGCAGCTATTGGGTATCACATAAGTGACACCTGGTCGCTTAAACTATAGCTATTTAAGCAACCCAGTGAACACTTAGCATTTCTAGGTGGTATAAATTCCCCATTTAAGCAACTTTTCATAATTTTTTAGATTTAGAACTTGGGGTTTTGAAATTTTAGGAGATTCCTTCCTTATTCAAGCTTGGGTAAGCTCCAAATCCCTATTTCAATTATTTTTTTATTCTCATCATTTTAATCTTGTTAAAACTTGAATTTGAAAATAAAATTTGGGGATTTTGGCCCGGAAGGCGTAAATTAGTAATTCTTTAACTTAAATCCCTATTTTAACTTGTTTTTAATTGAGTTTTCTTCTACAAGTTACTTTAATCATGGGGAAATATATTTTGGACTAAAATTTAGTTTTACCCTTCTTTATCAAAAACCTATTTTTGGAGTCCATTTTGATCCCAACCCAAAAATAGACAATATGGGCATCGTTGGCTTTGTTTTAAAGCGTAGGTTCTATATTTGTGTATTTTAGTTGATTTTAGGTGTATTCATGAGAAAAAATATTATTTGTAAAGGCTTTTTGGATCTATTTTTGGCATTTGAGGTAGGTAATGGCTTAACTTTCTTCAGACAAGGCTGGGAAGTTAATTGTAGTATAAAATCATGTTATGGGTGTGGGAATTAATCATGGAAATGGATTTATCATTGTGTTGTTCTTGTGTGGGGCCTATGTTGTTTTTATTTTATATTTTTGAGATATTAATTTCTATGTGTGACTGTATCGGGTCTTATATGATATTGTTGTCCTTGTTAATGTATATGTATGTATATATATATATTTATTTATATTGATTGTATCTTTCTGGCAAAAAATCCTAAAATAAAATTTATTTGGTATCAATGGCATATTGTTTATGTTTTACTCTTTGGCATATAGATTATATTGGATCATGGATAGTTGGCATATTAAGTGTACTTTTTGCTCACTTGGATTGGTTTATTGGTTAGATTGTAGAATATTTAATTCATGTTGGTTGTGGGAATTACATCCTCATATCATACACATTAATGAAACATTGGTACCACCATGGAAATACTGGAAATACTGGCTTTTTCCAACAGAATATGTGACATCTTTAAAACCCCTCTATCAATGGATGAGCCAGAGAGGAGTTATGGATATTGGTATTGGGTATGTTAATGTATATGGATTAATGAACCCCCCATGGGTCCTACCTCGGGAGCACAACTCGGTAGGTTTATACAGAGGTTGTGAAACAACCTTATGCATTACATCATCATCATCTTCATTACATTTTTACTCTTTGTTTATATTTTTTTATTGTATTTTCATTCTTGATGTGATATCTCTCTATTTGAACCTCTTTGATGTGAATAATTTGATGTTTATCTATTGTGTTCCTTTATCGTACTTGTATTGGTGTATGTTTATATAGTAGAACTGTTAGCGGACACTGTGTGGGCTACCATTTTGGACATTTTTTAATTTCAGGTGACGTTCCCATAATATGTATCTTATACGCTTTATTTTCTACTTTACTCAGTTGGCCTTTGATACTTACTGAGTATAGGTGGACTGTACTTATCCCTGCTATGTGGTTTCGCTACAAATCTAGAAATGAGTGTGCCACACGGTAGCTCTTTTAGGTGGTATCTGGAGTTTCGATCAATGCTTCTAGAGTTGATCTACTTCCTCTTTTTATCTAGTTTATGTCTTGGTTCCATTAATAGATAGATTATGATCATTTTTGGACTATAAGTTTTATATTTTGATTTTGAGATGTATTTATTGGGTTCTTACACTATGACACTAGATTTTGGGAGATTTATGGTATCTTGGTTATGTATTTTTCTGCGATTACGTTATATTTGTTGTTCAATTTTCTTTTAAAAGACTTTCCTTTATTTTTGTGTTGTTTTCTCATTCCATATCAGTTTTGGTTATAGGCTTACCATCAAGATTTTCCACAACAAATTCCACCATGACCCTTTGTTTTTGGTATGTGACCTTTCCAGTCAACCAAATCAGCAGCAATAATGACCAACAAAGTATTATTGGCTCCTAAAAATACATAGTAAAGATGATATGGAAGGGCTTTGAGCTCTAAGACTAGAAGTTCCTTAATAGAAGGCTGAGTTAGATATACCATAATTGTGCAGTGGTTTGTGCTTTTGAGATTTGGAATTTAGGTCCAGGAAGTTATGATTCTTCCCTTGGAAAATTTCCACTCCATCGGGTTTGCTCTTGGTTGGTCGAGTTCACGACCCACAAGATTGCGGTGATCCTCTCACGATCACAGAGGCTTGAGTTGGTGTTGGATCATGATTGCGACCCTCAGGCCGTAATTACAGTACCTGATGGTTGTGTCCTAGTCCTAATTTGTAGATTGTGAGGGAACATCAGTCTTTTGCTTTCCTTTTCAGCTCAGCTTCACACTTTTTCATCCAATTACTTGTAAACATACAAACCATTGGATTTAATGCACTTTAATAAAGAATTTGCCTCATATATTCAATCACTTCATCATAGTGTGTACGAATTTACATATAGATGAGTGCGGAATTTACCACTCATCAACACCCCCAAATTAAAATTTTGCTTGTCCTCAAGCAACATTACTCCAGATTCTATGAGGCTACTCAATTATAAGACAATTCACACAACCAAATGATGACAATGCTTTTGAACTCAACTAGCACCACCAATTATCCCTTAAGCATGGGAAAATCTATTGGTAGAACTCCCCTAAAAATCTATCATACTCTTAAGGATGCAAAAGAATTTTAAGAACAATCAATCAACAACTACTAATTCTTAAGAGGTGACTCTCTATCAATAGTGACTTAGCTACATTCCTTTGCCTTATTTTCAGAGTATGAAAACTTCACCAACCTTCGTTAATTTACATACTAAATCCCACACATCAAAGTATCTATCATGCACCAATAAACTAAAGTGCAAGCACTCACTCTCACAAAGAATCACTCAATGAAAACAAGTATTATGCCACATGCTTGCCCTTATTTTCAATCATCACTAACTTGAAGACCCTTTCTTGGAGATCTCAAAGGAATTTTTCAATCTTGTAGTGTAGGCTCGATAAAGGGGTAGGATACAAATTTTGGATCAAAGTGACTACACCCTCCTTGAACTCTACATCAACCACTATTCCATCAAACCTTATATCATGGGCCACTTTATTTATTTCCAACTCACACATGTGCCTAGTTTCACTACCTTGATTCACACTTCTTTTGAAAGCATTTTCTTTTCATCCATTTCTTTTGTGCAATTCATGTTTTCTCTCTTTTATTTTATCCTTTCTTTTTCCTACTCATTTGTTATCATTGCTTAGCTCCTAAGCATTAACTTACATTATTGTGGCCCAAAGATACCTCTTCTAATATTTTCAACCCCCAACTTAGGCTTTTAGAATCAAGTTGCACTTTCAAGTTCAAGGAGGGTAGAGTTCAAATGAGGGATAAAGTTCAAATGGCTCATGGATTGTAATTCAATTGCAAAAGAAAGTATCAAAATGGATGAGTAGGGATGCTGTCTATGTGCGGGTAGGCTTTTGGGGATAAAGTGGATTTCCACATTCACAAAGAAGGCCTAAGTTCAATTCACCAAGCATGCGTAATTAAGATTATCTTCGATACACAAATAGGTAAAGTTCTAGATGACATAAGAAAGCATGAGAATTAAACAACTAATCTCACCACACATGGAATGCAAACTTTTCAAGAAGGCTCAATAACATTTCCTACATGGAGACCAATAGAGCTATTTAACATACACTACAAACGAAAGAATTTGGAGTGACAAAAAGAGGTAAAGTGTTGTTAAAAGATCATTTTGAAAAATCATTCACGTACATGCCCTTGATTTTCACCAAAAATTTAGACGGAGAGGGATGCATGGATTTTTTTTCACCATGCAAGAATATTTATCGTTAGCACCAAATCAAGAAATTATCTAACATTTTAGCTCTCATAAGGTCATACCGTATGGAAACTCAAACTTCACCATAGGTATAAGGCAAATCCCAAATCTATAATGCCACTTGTACTTAGATGTCCGTTGCATCTATAGCTCAAAAACCCAAAATCATGAATATTTTCCAATAAGAATGTTATCACTCAATCTATCATAGGGAAAGGCTCATCCAACATCATTAATAAAACTAAATTAAAGATAAAAGTGACTAATCAACAAAATGTAGGCACCAACAAAGTGCCCAATATTATGACTGAATAAAAATAATGTAAAATTATATAAATAAACATAACTATATCTAAATAAATATCCAAATCATACATACCAAAGAATCAAATATTAAATGAATATGGAGATGGACACCCCCAACTAAAATCTTGCAGTGTCCTCACACTATAATCATGAAAGCATAAAGAGAGTAAAATGGGCTCCCTATAACCGCATCATGAACTGTCGTCACTCTTGGTCTAAGCATCCTCATCAGCATCATCAAAATCTGACCAAATAACTAGGCCCTCATCATCAGAATCTTCCTAGGGAGAAGAAATACTCTCTTTGGGCTTCAGGACCTTCCACAGACCCTTCACCTCTTTCCACCTATGAGTGAAAAATTTATCTCTCTTTTTTTCCCTTTTTCTCATATTTTTATGATAATCCCGTAGCTCTATATGTTACCATGCTAATGATTTGTAGACCCTCTCAAGCTTAGAGATGGTGGTTCCCGGCTCTTTCTAGTCTACCATAAAGTGCTCATAGTTAGTTTGTGTAATATAAGAGTAGCCCGCCAATCCCCGTGGGAAACCAAGGCACAAGCTCCTTTATTTCTCTTATCTCACTCGATATCTCCTCAAGCGGACTAGATGTGGAGGTACTATAAGAGTCTATGTAATTATTTATTAACTTTCCCAAGTATATTTTCCACCTTTTGATATTTTCTAGTGTGCCCCCACCTCAAATATTAAGAGGGTAAATGGGGTTCTTTGGGCATACCCAAGTGTCTCAGGGGTACTCTTCAAACCTGAATCACTTTCATACTTCTATGATAAAGGAAGGAAACAAAAGTAGGGAGTTTCCTATGTTAAGGAAATGCCTCATGTACAAAATCAAAATATAACCAACCTTCAAAGGAATGTTGTCCAAGATGCACAAAACCATCTAAGCTTGCATATCTGGACATAGGTTTTGTTAGTTCATGGATAAATTTGGCTTCAAATGATAGCCAACCACTTCCTTTCCTCTTTCATGAAATCATTTAATGATATCCTTATTTTCATGGTAGACTATGGGACCTCTCTTCCAGGACACAATTTCTCATATATCCATCTTCCTAGTTCACAACCCTTTCAGCATTTGAAAACACATATATGTCATTGATCAGCTCAAACCAAAAGTTCACTTCTACCCCCCTAGATTCTTATAACTATGTCAAAGAAAGATACTACACTGAAGTTTTCATAGAACTCCCTAAACCCAACGTTCATTTTACAAATAGGGATTTGAGGAAAAGCATATACACCCAGTGGCCATCAATTTGTCTTGAAAGGTAGGGAGCTTCTCCAAGACTTTGTCAAAAAATATGACTCTCTCTGGGAGTAGCTTTGTCTTGGGTAGGTCTCTATAGTATAGAGTTTTGCACTCAGGAATCATGAAACTAGTTTGATCATAGTCTGCCATAACTCTCCTTGATGACCTGAAAGTAACACAAAGCATTAGCAAATAATATATCATGTGAAAACTATTATATGTGACTTGATTAAGCTTTAGAAATAGTTTCTTAGTCATACTTTGGATGAAAATGGAAATTCAAGATTTTTGTCCTAGCTGATATCCAACTCTCAGATGCCGCAATTGTGGGCCTTTATGCCACGATCACGATTCCTGAGGCTATTGGACTAGAATAATCATGACCAAAGTTTCAATTTTCTGTACCAATTAGTGTTCCTAACCTATACATGAAACTAAGAACATGAAACACAATTCCTAAACACTTAATTATGCCCTTCAAAAATAGAAAAGCTAGCAACAAATTCATTCGGATATTTTACCGAACACTTGGTGTGCATATGCTATTCCTACAAATTTTGAACAATTTTGGGTACTCAAGAATTCCCCAATAATGCACACACCAATAACATCAACAAATACACCAAATAAGCTCAATTGATCTCAAGATTTAGCATACAAACTACAATTTTAGGTTATTTCCCTAAGCATGCAGTTTAATCCCATAAATATACATACAAGAGAAGAATTAGATAACATACAAGATAAAGAGATGCAAGGGGGATACTATACAATTTTTTATGCTCTAAATACAAGTAAAAATAGGTGTAATTATGAATAATTTGAAAGAAAGTGTGGGGGAAGCTATTCAGGTGACTATTCATATTTAAAAACTTTCTCAACAGAGATCGTGGGCAAAGGACCATGATCGTAATGACATGGTTTGCGCGATCATGATCGTACGGTGACCGTGATTGAGATAACCAAATACTGATTCATATTCCCTATTTTTATCTATTCAGGTTCCCACTCTATTACACAATACTTCCCATTACTTAATTTCTCAAATGCACCTTATAATGTAACAATTGTATGGATTAATAAAAAAAAACTATCTTAACAATCAATTTAATGGAAATGATAGGTTGACTCCCACCCAAAACCTATATCATAACTGTGACACAATATCTATATACCATCAAGTTGGATCCTTCTGGAGGAGTGACTGAAGGTCCAATACTAATATTGGGTGTATTTATACACTTTAGTATTGCTATCCTAACTTACTTAGCCTTGTTTTAAGGGTAATTCATGGGATTTATGATTTAATAAAGATATAAATAAGCATCTAAGTGTTTAAGTATGTTATTACAATGTTTTAAGGTTTTATCATACAAGTTTGAGTTCAAATTAATCATTTAGAGTCTAGACGAGAAAGCTAGTTTTACTAGCTTAAGCTAGGTGTTGTTCTAATTAAATGTAGTGGTTCTTAACGTGTCTGATGTGTTCTTAATGGTTTGAATGTGTATTAATAAGTGGAAAAACTAGTTTATAATTTTCAATGTTCAATTGGATCAAGTCAAGTGTCTAAACAATAAGTTAAAGTTTAACATAAGAAAGCCTAGTCTTAGCTCATGTTTCTAGCTTGTCATTATGTATTGTATGTTTTTTTGAGATCTAATTCATGGTGTATAATTTTGTAGTATGCTTGGTGATTTTATTTTTAGGATATACAAGCTCTACATAAAGTGTGAATAACACCACAAGGTTATGGAGGGTAGGCAAATGCATAACGTGAAGTGAGACATCAAGTTGGCAAAATATATTAAAGCCAGGTGATAAACCCGCGTCTACCCTTCTAGAGTGGTGGACTTGAGACCATGTCACCCCTTTTAGACCTGATGAATAAGTACCACATCGCCTTCTTTATCCTGATTGTCCAAAACCTGTATCGCCTTACCAATTCCTACACGACGTAAACCTCTTCTACTATAAATACACAACATTAACACATTGTAAAGGACTTTTTGATGACTTTAGCTTTTGAGAAGGGATGCTCAAAACTTCTTTTAGGGTTTATATCTCCTTCCTTTAGCTTTTTAATATATTTAATTATGTATTCCACTATGTTAATTACAGTTATTTCCATTACCGGCTGAACGCCCCCTTTCCAAGGTTAAGGCTAAGAACATGTTTACTATTGCTTTGAAAAGAGTTTTTTTTATTTCTTATCATATGTGGTTTCTTATTTACCATTGTTATAACTATTTTAAGGATTCTTGACCGTTAGAATACTTTGATTATCGATCTTGTGATCTCAGGAGGATGAATAGGAAGATAGAATGTGGGGCTAGATAGAACAAGGTTCTTATTCTTTTATAAAATAAGGAATTTCAATAAGACTCTATGATCTAGAATCCTTTTTTGGTTCACATGTAGCACTTAATTTTATTATTACATCCCCGCTCCACGATGTAGTTGTAATGTCCAAGTTAGGTAGACGATTAGAGATTGGGAGACCATGCTCATGCGATAAACCCTATGAACCAATAACCAAGATAAGCACTCTAATGAATAAAGTTCATTAGTGTATTATGATTTTTCATAAGCCCTAACCCAGTTTCAATATCCATTGATTGTCCAAAGACATTACTTTTCTGCATTAGTTAATTTACTTTTAGTTTACAACTCTAAAATTCTCTTGGTTACTTAATATCAATAGTTGTACTAGAAATAGATAGTATTTAACACAAGTACCCATGGGAGAAATATTAAACTTTATTTAAGTTCACTTTATTACGTGGTGAGACAACGTTCACTTATGTGTGCACTTGGGCGCAATAAGTTTTTGGCGCCGTTGTTGGGGAATTATAATTGGGCAACTAACTTATTTTTAGTTTAGCTATATTGAGTTGTACATAGTTTAGTAGTTTATTTTATTTTTTTCCTTTTATTTTCTGTCATCACACATCTTGACATGGCATCCTTGGATAGATGGCTTTCGAGGGATGATGATTCTTGTCATTTTCGTGGAGGATCCCACTATGAGACTTTTTGTCTAGATTTTGATGCAAGCATTGGGAGGGGACCTCCTTGTTTCCGACCTATGCAATAGACAACAAGTTAGTGTGTGGTTTATGGAAATATGTATCACTCGGCCGATATGTGTGGGCTAATACTGATTCATTAATATTTGTGGGCAATTCTCAAAAGAGAACTAAGGAGGTATATATAGAGTTTACTCCATAATTAGTTATAGAAAAAGTTACTTATAATTCAAAGAAGTTTGAGTACTCAAAAACTAAAGTTGTTGGGTAGGTTAAGGAGATACCACCACCACCATGTCCACATATGCTAAGAAAAGAAAAATATAAGGAGGATACTAGTCAATTTAAGGAACAGACATAAGAATCGTAGCCATTCTATTGTCATCTTTCTCTTAAGACTATAATTTAGAAGGTGAATACGAGTGAGGGTGTTGCGGATAGTGTAAACTTTTAAGTAGGATTGGTTTGGCCTCACTCAAAGAACTTTCTAATATTATGTCGAGATGATGTCTTGTCTGTGGAATCATCTAAAATAGTGGAAGAGTGTGAAGAAGAGGGATAAGAATCCCATATTTTTTATTTTGTCTCAAAAAAAAACTTAAAAACACACCTCACTTCAAGGCCGAGCGGTTTACCATGCACCATCGATTACTCGAGTCCTTAATCCTTATATCACCACCCTATTAGAAAAGTAAAAATATGGATGCACGATTGGGGGTAAAATTCATATCCTCAGGGTGGAGGAAAATATTTATTAGGTCATGTTGCGACACTAAATCAGGCGCTTCTTGGGAGGCAACCCAAGTAAAGTATGTTTTATTTTCATTATTTTAGTTTTTACTTCACAAGTTTTTGTTTTTGTTGAGTCATGGGTTGATGGGATATCTAAGTACCAGATACCTAAGCCATGAAGCATGGGGAAAAATATATGTAGTGTCCCCAGATCCTATTGATGTATAAAGTTTCTACTAGCTAGGCCTAGAGGCCTCAGAGAGTATTTCTATCTCTACCGATTTAAGTATACTTTGGGGACAAAGTAGAATTTTAATTTTGGGGTGGGGAAATTCCCATTTTTAGGGTACTTTTAAATTTTTCTGTGTTAGGAATAAATAAGATATTTTTTTTGGTGTTATATTTGACTGCATGATGCAAGTGTTTTGGTTATAAATAACATTTTGATTTTGTGAATTACTACTTTTTAGACTCCTAGGCTCATTATTATGACTCTTGTACTTGTTGGTTTAATTAAAATTCATGTGGTTGTTTGGTTTAGAGTCTATGATAATCCTACTTGAGTTGAGCATATGCATTGTGTGATGTGAGGTTGTAGTATATTATATGTTGTATTTGATGTGTAGAACTTGTCTGGTGTGTGTGCAAAGAAAAATGAAGTGTGCGGGTTTAGGAGATGATATAGGATTTATTTGGTATCCAAGTTTATACCTTCTTCTTACCTACCCTTGTGCATAATCGTAGTAATCCCTATTGAGCCTTTATATCTTTCTTTGGCAGCGTCTATGTAGCTTGTATCCCCTTTTTTATTCACTTTAATTTGATCCGAAGCTCCTAAGACCTTTAATGTAAAATTAATTGAGTAAAGAGTTTAAAATTCATGAGGGAGAAAGGTGAAATTGAAGCCTCTATGTGATAGTTATTGGTGAGCAAAGGTCTTTATGTTGTGGTTGGGAGTTCAATAAAGTTATGCTAAAGAAATTCCCATTTGGCCTTGGTCCTCCTTGGATATTTTGCACCTCAACTAAGGCTTTCTTGAGTTGAGGGTGGCTATCATAGGGGTGTGTAATGTAAAATGAGCATGAAGAAGGGTAAAATTGATTTAGGTCAATAGACAATACTCCCACCATAGTGTATGTGATTAAGCTTAATGAGAAGGGGAAGATAAAAAAGATGTGGGAAGATAAAAGATGAGTAAGTTGGTTGTTAGAGGTTGGTGTGAATAGAAAAAAGGTGATGTACTAAAGCGCTTAGGGAAGATAGTCACTATTCTTGACCGAAATAATTCCTACCCATCCCTTATACTACATTACAACCAATAAAGACCTATTTGATCCTATGCTTCATCATTCTGATATTAGTTGAGTACTATACTAAGGGCATGTTTATGGTTCATTATTTGTAACTTGTTAATTCTTTGTGAGAGTGAGCAAAATTTGATTCTTCTACATATTTTGTTATAAATTGCATTTATGTGAGTTTTTATGGGTAACTCTCTGGTTGTAAGGGCACATGTTTGATCATGGGTGAATTGTACGATGTCGTTGATTGAAGAATATGCATGAGTTTTCCAACTAGGTGAGTCAATTCTTGAGGCTAGGATGTTTTGGAGTAGTGTTATTGAACTTTAAATTGTGTACATAACATGCTTTGTGTAGAAAATTGCATTCTGTGTAGTAATTGTAGTACTAGATTTAGTGTCTTGCTTGTAGTAGAAGTGTGAAGTCACCTAAGTTCATGATGCACAGAGTAAAGAGTTGTTCGAGGAAGAACAAGGCTTTAAGTGTGGGGTGGTGATGTTAGTTGTATTTATACACTTTAGTGTTTCTATCCTTTCTTATTTAGCCTTTTATTAGGGAAATTCGTGTGCTTTAGGTGTTAATATAGATATAAATAAGGATATAATTGTTTAAGTATGTGATTACAATATTTTAAGGTGTTTTCAATCAAGTAGTTCAAATTGATCATTTAGAGTGTAAACGAGAAAACTAGTTTTACTTGCTTGAGCTAGGTGTTGTCCTAGTTTATCGTGTTAGATCTTAACATGTCCAATGAGTTATTAATGGTTTTAATGTGTATTTATGAGTATAAAAACTTGTTTATAATGTTCAAAGTGCAATTGGATAATGTAAAGAGTTAAAACAATAAGTTAAAGTTCAACATGAGCAAACCTAGTCTTAGCTCGTGTTTCTAGCTTATCGTTATATATTGTATGTTGTTTTGAGATATAATCCGTGGTGTATAATAATTTAGTATGCTTGAAGAGTTGATTTTTATGATATTCAATCTGTAAATAAAGTGGAAACAACACCACAAGGTTATGGAGGGACATCAAATGCACAACGTGAAGTGCACGTCAAGTTGGTATAATCCAGTGAGGCCAGGCGATAAGCCTGCGTCGACCTTATATAGCGGTGGACGTGATCCAACATTTTCCCCATTATACTGGCATACTAAGGACCGCATCTCCCACTTTATCCCGGTGGTACAAAACCAGTGTCGCCTGACCTATTCCTACTCGGCCTAAACCTCTTCTAATATAAATAAACAACATTAACGCATTTTAATGGACTTTTGGTAGACTTTAGCTTTTGAGAGGGGATTCTCAACACTTCTTTTAGGGTTTATATCACTTTTATTTATATTTTTAATATATTTAATCATGTATTCAACTTTTTTGATTATGGTTATGTCCATTAGTTGCTAAACGTCCCCTTTCCGGGGATACGGCCAAGAACATGTTTACTATTGCTTTGAATTGAGTTTATTTTTATTTCTTATAATATGCGGTTGTTTATTTACCATTGTTATAAATATTTTAAGGGTTCATAACCCTTAAAATACATTCATTGTTGACCTTGTGATCACAGGAGAAGGGAATAGGAAGATAGAACATGGGGCTAGATAGAACAAGGTTCTTATTCTTTTATAAAATAAGAAATTTGAATTAGCTTCTAGCATACGGATATACCTAGAATCCTAGCTTGGTTCACATGTAGGATGATATCTTGAGAACTTAAGTGATTATTACATCCCGCTCAATGATGTAGTTGTAATGTCTAAGTTAGGTAGACGATTAGAGGTCAGGAGACCATGATCATGTGATAAATCCTATGAACCAATAACTAAGTTAAGAAATCTAATGAATGAAGTTCATTAGCGTAGTATGATTGTTCGTAAGCATTAAACCGAGTCTATATCAATTGATTTTCCAAAATCATTGCTTTTCTGCATTAGTTATTTTACTTTTAGTTTACAACTATAAAACTCTCTTGGTTACTTAATCTCAATTATTGAATTAGAAGTAGATAGTAGTTAACACAAGTCCGTGTGGGATCGATATTCTGCTTTATTTAAGTCCACTTTATTACTTAGTGAGATGATGTACACTTGTGTGTGCACTTTGGATATATTTTAACATAACATAGCACTAGTCACATCCTTATCTACTACATCAATCATCGAGACCACTTGCAACTCCATTGGTTGCTTTTTGGTTTTGCATTCTAGGAAGGAGACTTTAGCATATGCCTGGAACTTTATTTCCCCACACTCCATATTAACTAAAGCATGTATAGTTGCTAAAAATGGCCTCCCATGATTGATAGGTATATTTTGGTCCATTTCACAATGAAGTACAACAAAATCTACCAGAAAAATAAATCGGTCAACCTTTACCAACACTTCACACAATACCCCCACCAATTATTTAATTGAACAATCCTCCATCAAGAGTCTTATAGTGGTGTGTGTTGGATCATCAAACCCTAGCCTTTAATAAACAACATATGACATCAAATTGAAACTAGCACCAATGTCACACAAGGCCTTCTCAAATTTATAAGTCCTGATAGTGCAAGGAAATATAAATGCACCTGGATCTTTCTTTTTCTCCGCAATAGCATTTGACATAATATCACTATAACTATGGGTAACTTCAATGGTCGCCAAATCCAAAAGTTTCTTTTTAGACATCAAGTTTTTCATGGACTTATCATATCCCTGGATCTTTTGATGAGATTCTGACAACGCGATATTGAATGAGAGACTGCTAAGTTTTGCGGGGAACTTTGTGAACTTGTCCTTGTCATCTTTATATTTAAACCTTTGTGGAAAGGGTAGAGGAATTGTCTTTGGGGTCAATGTCACACTTTAAGGTTTATTTCCCATTTTCATAAAACCATCAATCGCCTTAGGAGTTTCCTCATCATCACCCTTCTCTTCAACTATTATTGGCTCCTCATCACTTCTTTCAAGAGACTTTGAAGCACCAATACTTGGCAATTTGGACTACTTTCTCTTCACATTCATTTGATCATAAAGAGACTTTTCCTCAACTCTATTAATATCACACTAAGGTTTCTACAACTTCAATTCATAATTTCAATAATATGGCCATCATTCTTAAGATTTACCAAACTTTAAATAGGTAGGTCCTTTTTTGGCCTAGCATTGAGTTGGGTAGAAATTTTCCCCACTTGTTTCTCCAATTTCTTGATTAAATTTGAATCTGAAATTTTTGTTTGATTAAGTATATAAAGGTCGCTCTTCATCTCCTTTACCATTTTGTTTGTACCTTTAACACGCAACAAGGTTCAACAAGCACCACCTTGATTTTAAATTTTTTTGAATTCACCGAGCTTGATTTCTTGTTATTTTCATGACCATTAGGTGACACATATCTCTCATAAATTATCTCTTTGTCCTTTCAATCACAGTGTATCCCTCTCTCTATCACACTAATCATGGTCTTAATCTTGATCGTTCCAACCTTTATTCCCACCCTGCCTTGGTAGGAGGGTGAACCCCCTGGATGATTTGCCGAAAATCATATATCTTTATCATGATCCTTAGATTCATCCTCATCATAAATTTTGGCATATTGAGTGGTAATGAAATCGATAGCTTTTGTAAGTGCTCCTGTAACGTGTTAAGTTTGTAGGTCTAATTGGGCCATCACCTTAATCATATTTTCATCCCTTTCTCCACGATTCTTTATTTTCTCTTTATTTACGTATGATGCATCAAGAAACCCTATGTATACTTTAAAATCTTGAGTATGCCATCCCTAATATTGCCTAGTGACTTGCTCAAGTATATTCACCACAAAATCATATGAAAACTTCACAAGAGAACCACCTGATGAATTTTCCACCACTGTATTGTTGAGTTGGTACAATGTCCTGTAAAATATTAGGAGGATCATCTTATCCGGCACTTTATTTTTCGAGCATTGCATGATCTCGTAATTGAACCTTTGGCATACCTCATGTAATGGCTTAGTACTAAGTCGATAGAAATTTTTTATCTCGTCCCTTAGGTGAAGCATTCTATACAAAGAAAAATACCTATATAAAAAGGCCTCTGTAAGTTTGACCCAAGATGTAATAGACCCAGTGGGTAGAGATATCAACCACAAAACCACTTCACACATTAGAGAAAATGGGAAAATTGTCAACCGAATGGACTCTTAAGTGATATAAGCAATATCAAACAAGCACACACATTAATGAAGTTTTTCAAATGCCAATTGGCAGCTTTGTGTGTTTGACCCTAGAATATACCTATCATTTGTAACATATAGAGGATGATACTAGTGACATGGAAAAACCCATTTGCCTTTGTTGGTGGGATACGTATTGCACTCTTATGCGAAGATGATCCCCTATCTTAGGGTGTTATCAAATAAGCCTTCATTATCCTATTGTAACTCATGGTGTCATGATTACTATGAAAATCACCTAACAAACAAAAAAATCACTACAAGTAACCCACTATCACTAACAAAACCACAAAAGAGAAAACAAAGATTTACTCTCTGGCAATGGCGCCATTTTGATAAAGCTCAACTTACACCATTGTTTTTATGTAAGGCAGTCATCATTAATATAAACCCAACAATAGTTGGGCATATCCATAAGGAGTGCAAGCTAGTTTTCCATACCTTTCGAGTATTGAGAGTTAACTAGGAGATAACTAGTAATGCATAACTAAAAATAAACATTAAGGTAATGTTGGGGAGGTTTGGGGTAAATCTTTTTTAGAAAAACTAGAAAATAATAATATTAAGGGATTTAACAAGTTATTATTAAATAAAATTAAGAGAAATCTTGGGTTATGCTATCTAGGGGCCACGTATGTATGGGTAATCAAAGGTTAGTCCAAGTTTTATTTAACTATTTGGGTAGGCTAGATTAATGTTGCTATTAGTGCTAGTCTTTCAACATAACTCTAAATTTCACTCCTGGATTCTTTTGAATACCACACGAGCATAACATGTTCACCAACCCAATACCTTATACTTGTATATTTATTTCTAACATAATGCTTATGAATATAGCACACCCACACAACATCCCTATTTCTAAGATAATTACATGAGAGAAGCTAAATCAAAGTGTAGTCTAATATTACTCATCACAAATATCCTTTTTTTAATAAAGATATGGGATACAAGTCAAATGGGGATTTCACCTATAATTATCAAGCCAAACCAAGAGTAATAGCAAAACCTAACCTCCTTAACTAGTTATTTGGACTAACAATTAACACCTACACATTGTTAACCACATAATTTAACATAATCCCACAATAAGAACTTCATCTACTCATGAAATCGTTGAAAAGAAATATACCTATGTTGACATTTAATGTATCTATTAAAAAGCAAGCATGAATAATCCAAATTTCAATTTGAAATTACAACTAAAATCTCTTCAGAATTTATCTCACTTTTCCCAAAATTGGAATGTTCTTCTCCAATAAAAAATTGAAAATTGATTGAAAGATACCCTAATTGTGCAAGGGATTATGCTTTTAAGTTTAGGGATTTAGCTCCAAAAATTTATGATTCTTTCCTTGGAATATTTCTGTTCCATCGTGATTGCTCTTGGTTGACAGAGTTTGTGACCCATACATATGCAGTGATGCCTTATGATCACTAAGGCTCAAGTTAGCATCTTATCGCGATATCAACCCTTAGGCCACGATCGCAATACCTAGGGGTCGATCCCTGGTCCTGATTTTTAGATTTTTCAAGAACTTTGGTCTTTTTCTTTCCTCTTTAGCTCAACTTCACCATTTTTCATCCAATTAGCTTAAAATATATAAACAATATAATAAAATGCACTTCAATAAAAAAAATTCCTTATATATACAATGACTTTATCATAGTGTGCATGAATTTGGATATAGATAAATGCCAAATATGCCACTCATTAATTCTAAGAGTAGCCATGAAACCATAGTGGGTAGAATTCATATCTAACCTTTCGAAGTTTGGTATAGTTCTTCATTCCATGACATTTATTTTAGATTTTAAGAAGCAGTATCATAGAGTATTCCAGGATCTTATTTTTGTGGTGTTGTTATGAGACACTAGTTCAGGGAGTGACCAAAATATGAGTTAATTGATTAGATAGAGTTAACAAGTATTACTCGATAGCCTAGAGTTTCTGATATAGGCTATGATTGTAGGAAGAATGGATATGCTACAAGAGTTTGATCTCCGCATATGTTAGTCATCCCTTTATACTCAGTTTGTGTTCTTTCAATAATTGGTACTTTAGGATTTTTCTACGACTATAGAGAGATTGACTATTGGTCTATAGAGTAACCTGAATGTCAGATTTTTAGTCTTTTAGCTCATTCAGATCAACCTCATGATGTTGTGCCATCTTCATTTATAGATAGTGTTCTTGGCGCCACAGTTGATGATTTAGTCGGTTGGTTTGAGTTTAGACCCATTTAGATTTATTCTCTCTATGCTCGTTAGGCATACAATTGCATATTTTATCATGATAAGTGTGCCTTTATTTCCCTTACTTAGCTTTTATTATGTGTATTAGGGTTTTCATACCCATTGATGATTATATTCCTTGATGAGTTGATATTGTTTATTAAATGGATTATTATTAAATTTATGATTGTGTTACTACTGCATGGTTTATTTCTTCTAGTGGTGGATAGAGCGGATCTGTTTTGATATTTTCTCTCTATGGGTGTTGCTTTTGTGTTTGAGTCCCATTTATCTCTTAACATTAGTATTATTATGGCCCTTGAGTGGTACATGATATTGTTGCTCATTTTGGTACTGTTTATTCATTATATTGATATTGATATTGTTTTTACTGTTTCTATCACAATTTAAGGGTCATTGATATCATTTGATATTATTACTAGATAAAATTAATCCTCATTGGGTAGCTGTATACAATAGTGTTACCTAATTAGAATTTTATTTCCTTGCAATTTTTATTCAGTGGCTTGAGTAGATGTAGCCCAATTTGATTATTTCTCTTCCATAGTGTGGTGAGGTTGATTGTTTTCCTTGTTGGTTAGTAATGGTCGATTGATTCGGGAAAGTATTATGGTATTGAAGGTGATTTGACCTTTCATTGTTCCATATGGTTCTTAAGTTAGAAATTTAGTAATATTGCTCATCCTTGAGTTTGAGATTATTAGACTTGCCTTCTAGGTTTCGAAGGCTTTTGTATTGAATATCCTTTTATATTTACGATATTGAGCTTGACAAGTTTCGGGTCTGTTGTTCATTTGTGCCTATTTCATCATTATAAAGTGGTTTTGATATTAAAATTGAGATATTTTGGATTTATCTGTTAGATTTATTGGGTTCATTCCCTTCTGATGGTTTACACTTATTATAAGTGTTGAGATTGGATACTATTTTCTTGTTGTTATATGGTTTGTCTTTAGTAGAGTTGGAAAGTTAGAGGTAGTTGGTCTTTTTTGTAATTGCTTCTGGAGTTAGTAAATAGGAAATGTTTTTATCCTGAGTTGTTTGATATTTTATTGGTGGTCATGAAATTGATCTTTGTTTCGAGATTGATATCTTCTTCAATGATGTTATTCTGAATTAATTGAGTGAGGATTGCCCTACTTGGGTGGTTTCAAGACATCCCTATTTAATAGTTATTTGGCCTAATATGCCTTGGTGGAGTGTTTTTTCTTGATGATATGAGCCTATAGCTATACTTTGTTGAGATGGAGTGCTGGATTGGCTATTTTATGGCTTGAGTTGTATTTCTCTGAGTTGCTAGAGTTTTTGCCCTCACTAGGGTGATTTGTGGCCTTTATGAGCTCTTGAGGATACCTTGATAGTTCATTCCCTCCAACGGACATGGAGTGGATCTCCTGAGTATTCAAATGGTGATTTATCCTCTATTGCAATTTTGGTTTTTAACTATTTTTTTATTTTTGCTATGCATGATATAGTACATATATGCTTGAATCTGATAGTATGGTTGATGTGAGTATTTGACCTTGGTTCAGATTTTTTGGTTCATTCTTTTATTTGACACCTTGGAATGGTGATTTGGAAGTTATAATAGATTTTGAGTATGAAGGTCTCCCCATTGACATATTTTTTTTGGGTAGTTGAGACCGAGCAGTATAGCCATGATATTAAGATTTTTTCTTGGAGTTGTAGAGCCTACATGGAACCTAAATTTTAAGTTTATCTTAGTTTGGATTTCATTTATAGTCTGGTTGACCCTAGTTCATGGTTAACTATTTGGTCCTCTAGAATTTAGATGGATTATAGTTAATAAGTATTCTTAAAATTTCCCATGGACTCCTTATTGTTTTTTTCAGTTTTAACCTTGACTCTTCATTCTTCTTTAGAAAATTAGGATGATATACTCAACGGGAGTAGTGTACTTTGATTAGATTCTGTATGGTTTCATCCTTGGTTGATGGGACATCCTAGAGTGGATCGTCCATTGATGAGTTGTTATGCCTTGATCTTTTGGATTATAGTTTGATTTTCCTTCGGTCTGGTTGTACCATTAGCATAGGTTCCATGCCTTTACCATCTCCATTTGTGTGTCCATATAGTACTTTATTGGCTTATTCTCATGTCTATTGTTTGAATTTCATTAGACCAACTACAATTTGAGTTCTCTGTGATGAGATTGCACAAATGGGACTCATGTGATTTTCATCTTGCTTTAGGGAGGATTGAAAGTATGTAATGGTAAAAAAAGGTTTTATTTAAATTGGGACCCGATAGTATGACTCATGTATTTTTTTTTGGGCTTAGATATGCCATTGTTGATTAGTGCAGATATCAAGATGGAATCAGAGTGTTGTGGTTTAGCTTTGCATGCATCAACTTCTTTGGTTCAGCTGGATGCCAGTTAGTTTGAGTGTTGGCTGTTTGAAAGTGAAGTAAGAGAGCTGGTTCAAAAAAGGTATTCCTTTGGTGAAATCCTAAAAAGTGTTCTCTCCTCGCGAAGGTTATCAGGGAAGTCAAGCTTAGAGAATGCGGGCCCAGTACCTCATCCTTCAAAGTTTTTGAGTATATTTCAATCCTTTGACTTTTAGGTACGAATGTCCTTTTAGTAGCAGATTGTAATGACCCTTTTGTTCATTTTTCATAATTCTATTTATTTTTGCCATTAGAGCTTCTCCATAGCTACCCCTAGTAATTTTTGACTTGCTGGGACTGACTATTTGATGGTTGTACAGTTCATTTGGTTCGTAGAAAAAATTCCATTTTTTGAAGTCTTTGCTCGTTCCAAATGGCTATTGGCAAAGACATCAATGAAATAATCTCGAATTCAAATTTTATCTCTTCCAGGTGATGCGGAAATTTTATTTTAGGGTAGTTTTAACTTTGGTTTGGGTCCCAATGCACCCGAGCTCATTTAGACCTATTGGATGGAAAGTTGAAAATTTTCAAAATATGGGTGTGGCGCCCACATTTTGTTGAAATGACCTTGGATTAAAAATTTGATTTTGAAAATGCATCCAGAACATCGAATTAAGTGGGGTTACATAGTTTAGTTGTGAAAATTGGATTCCAGATGAATCCCGAGGCAGCATTGCAAACTTGGAAAAAATTCTAAGTCAGCTGATATTTGGTACATTATGATCGGACATAGCGGACAATGATCGCACTATGGTGATAGAGGTGAGCCCTATGGCGATTGCCCTTGCGGGATAGCAACCCCTTTATTGGGATCTCGGCATCTTTTGTCCTAGGAGTCTATAAATAGACCACAATGTTGCGAATTTGGCCATTTTATCTTCACCCTTGATGGCCAAAATCCCTAAATGGATATGATAACTCAAAATTGATCATTATGGGTGACTTGGGAGATTTCTAAACATCTTTTATCGCAATTATCATCTGAATTATGATAGTATTTCATCAATTTCTTGGTTCTTGGTGAATTTTAGCCAAATATTATCATTATTTTTACCCAATTCTTTAGGGTTATGTTTCCTTGTTCATATATGAATGTTGGGTGGACCTCGGAAATGTATTTTCCAATAAGTGGGAACAGTTGGGGTTTTTGGTGTTGTTTTTGTACTCGAAGCACAATTGTGTAATGTGTGTATCATTATTATTGTATTGATGAGTAGGTTACGATTTTGATAGTTTGATGGCATTTTGGGGATTGGGGAGTGATGATGGACATTGGTTAATGATGTAAGGTTTGTAGTTCGTCTTTGGGGTAGGCATCTACCTACTCTCATTCGAAGATGATGTGTGTTATAATATACGACATGTGAATGTGAATGTCAGGCTTGATTATGAGTAGAATAACTTAGTCTTGATTATCGATGGTTGTGTATTAGATGAGGGTTTTGGACCCATAATGACACGCCCAAAAACTGGGCCATGTCGCAGGGGAACCTCAAGCCCACATTAACCATAGGTTGCCCTGATAACCCATCACAATCATTACATCAGTCACATGGGTCGGGTGAATCCCGAACATATAATGAGATAGCGGAAGAAAATACTACAAGTGATAACTTAAACTTGTCTAAATGCTTCATTAGATTCATCAACTAAACAATATACCCAAGTCCACAATCATCTATAATAACTCTATACAAACTGAAGTTTAGAAATGTATATGTAGGGAAAAGCCCCCGACAATAGCCAAACCAAGTCAAAACGAGACTAAGTCTAAATGTTGGGGACCAAGAGTGAATGTCTTCCAGTATAAGAAAGCTCACCACTCTGTAGTCAATGCGTGAAACTCTTCGATCTCCTAATCACTATGCATAAAGAGAAGATGATGTTTCATCCCCTATGTCGCGCGGGGATATAGCGTCCGGAGATGGTTAGCAGTTGGAGCGCTAGGGTTTAACTTAAAGATAGGGATAAAATAACATCATCATTCAACAACAAGAAATATATCATTTTCAATCTCGTTCATACCTTATCCATACATATAGACATATCACATGCTAATAAAAGGGACAAGTCTTATTGACACTTTGGAAGAACTCATTCATCATAAATGCAATGGAGGACTCCAACCTTCCACACTTATACATTCAATAATGTCTCTTTAGGCATAGTACTTTAACCATATTCACATATCATCAAGTAATGTACTCTAACGACATACACATCAATTAAAGTGTGGGACTCTAACCTGTTACACACATTAATGTAAGTGAATGACTCTAACCACTCATACACATTCATTAAAGAAAGGGACTCTAACCGCAAGCTCACACATTAGGAAAGGGACTCTAACCTCATGCCATATTAGATATGGGACTCTAACCCCAAGCCAATTCATTTGGTGAGACATTTCGACCTCATAAGATCTCATTGTCCAAGGGACTTTAACCACAAGTGATTTCATTAGGCAAGGTACTTTAACCTCAAGCCCTCACGACTATCATTAGTCGACATTGGTACTCTAACCCTTTGTCCATACATCCACATATATTTGATTCCACACTTAAGGACTTTAACCTATTTAGCCAATTCAACACCATTCATGATCTGATGGTCCTCATGGGAGACTTCATTTCTCAACCATTTCAATAGTCCAATGCCTTAATTAAACTCGTAATAAAATTCAAACTATGGTCCTTAATACTCTTACAAGCCATTCATACTTCATTAGCAATTCTATACCATAATTTAGTTCAACACACAATTCAAGTTCATTTTCATGTTAGGGCCTTTAATCGACTTCTTATTCATCAAACCATCAAGGTCATCAATTACACCATACATGGCTTATTTTACCTTCAGAGTATCATTTATCAAGAATTCATATATATTGGGCCATTTCCCTAGTTCAAAGCATCATCATGATGTATCTAGACATCTCACTTAGACATTTTCACAAACACCTTTTGTACATGCCTTTACCAAGGCCAATTTCATGTTAGAAATCATCAAGACTAGGGTTACTCAATACCCACATATTAGAGCACATATAACAAGCATTCACGTGTTAAAACTACCATTAATAAAATTTATAAACATAAGTCTAAGCAAGAATCATCATTACGTAACAAAACCCTTTTTATTTGATTTCAAAACCACAATGTACACTTAATAATCAAAGAATGAAATTCAGGGGTTTTGAGTTATTTAGCAAGGGAAAGATTTACCTGACTTAGAAAACTTCAATCACCAAGAATATTTTCTTCACTTTTCCTCTTGAAGATCACCCTTGAAACCCTAGCCTCCAATCCTTCGAAGATGAGCTTGAGAGAGTATTTAGCGTGTTTTATCCATCACAATAGATGTTTAGAAGACTACACACAGTTATATAGTGATAGGGCTTATGTTTTTTGACATGGGAAATGACCACAAGGACCTTAGTTAAAAGTTGAAAATTGAAACCATCAAGGGGGATGACTCACCATATGACTCACTTAAGTAGTCATACCCTAGGGTACATAGTAATACCTAGGGTATGAGTGGTACCCTGACTCTTACCCTAGGCTTCTCCTAGGTCGCACACTCTATTAATGAAATGACCATACACCTTTAAGTCATATCCAAAGAGTACGACTCAACCCTAAATCATATCCATGAATGTATCACTCTATACGGTGGTCTTTGTATGACTCGTACCTTAATGTATGATAAGTTGGAGCCTCACCATTACCTAGGAAATGCACTGACCCTCTACACATAGCCCAGGGTACATTAGGGTGTCTCAAACTTGTATCCAAAGGGTACAAGTGGTACCATTAGTCGTCCCAAGTCTAGAGACATCAAATGAGGGAATTTTTCAAAGGTTCAAAGTCTAAGTGTTTCAATTCTCTCCCACTTGGATCATTCATCCATAAATGATGGGTAAGGAAAGCATAAATACAAGTTAACACACTATTACCCATCAAACCAACCTTTAAACAAGTTAGAATGAAGCATACAACAACGATACAATACACATCATGATTATCATCGATCGACTATTCATTTCATTGTCCTTGGGACTCAAACACATTATTTGTCACAAACACTTTTTCATTTCAAATCTTGGGAACTTAAACCCCTTACTTATCAATACATACTCATTTCACAACATAGGGAATTCAACCCATCAACTTATCAAGGATACTTGCTAAATTAAAGGATTAGGGACTCAAACCCATCATTTACCAAAGACATGAATTAACTCAAAATACTAGGTACTTAATCCCATCACAATAAGGACACATAGTTTCAAAGAATTAGGGACTTGAACCGATGGTCTAACAAGAAACAAATCAACTCAACTCATTGGGGACTTTAACCCATTGTCTATAAAAAAAAATCAAAGCAAGGACATCAACGCATACCTCCATCCTATGTTTCCAGAATATGAAACAAATGCAGATACTTGGACTTTATGTCCTCTTCTGCTTCCCACGTAGCTTCCTCAGACTTTTGGTTCCTCCATAGAACCTTCACCGAAGCCACTTCTTTCTTTCTCTATGGGTGAACTTGCCGATCAAAAATCCTCACCAGTATTTCCTCATAGGACAAAGAGTCTGAGATATCAACATCCCTCTAGGGAATAAAAAATAATGAATCACCCGTACACTTTCGTAACATAGAGACATGGAAAACTAGTTAAATTGAGTTCATACTAGAAGGAAACTCCAAATCATAAAAAAACATTGCCAAACCTCTTAATAAACAAGTAGGGGCAAACATATAGGGGACTAAGTTTCCCCCTTTTACCAAATCACATCACTCCCTTCATGGGAGATATTTTCAAGAATACTCAATCGCCAATACTAAACTCTAAGTCCCTATGCCTCACATCTGAATAGGACTTTTGGCAACTTTGAGAGGATTTCAATCTATGATGAATCACCTTCACCTTATCTAAGCTTGGTGCACTAAATTGAGGCCAAGATATTTACCCTCGCCAACTTCGTTCCACCCAATGAGAGATCGACATCTCCTACCAAACAATGCCTCAAAAGGGGTTATGCCATTAATAGAGTGGTAACTATTTTTATAGGCAAATTCAATCAAAGGAAAATAGTCATACCAACAACCACCATAATCTATCACATAATCCCACAACATATCCTCCAATGTTTGGTTAGTTCTCTCCGCTTTCCCATCTGTATGTGGGTGGAAAGCGGTACTAAGGCACACTCTAGTACCCAAACCCTTTTGGAATGACTTCTAATAGTTGGGTTAAAATGGAGGACTAAGATCCAAAATAATATAAACCAAAGCACTGTGCAACTGCACGATCTTCCCAAGGTATAGCTTAGCATGATCTTTCGCTGAAAAATTAGTCCTCATGGGCAAAATGTGAGTAGACTTGGTCATTGTATCAACAATGACCCAAATAGAATCACATTGATTCTGGGATCTAGGAATACTGGTAATAAAATCCATATTAATTGCCTCCCATTTCTATTAAAGCAACATAATTTCTTGGTATAACCCACCGGGCCTTATGTGCTTAACTTTCTCTTGTTGACACACCATACACTTTTCTATATAGATAGCCACATCATGTTTAATATTTCTCCACCAATAGATATCTTTAAGATCGTGATACATCTTAGTGGAATTTAGATGTATAGCATACTGAGATTCATGATCCTTGATCATGACCTTTTCCCTCAAATTATCAACGCCGGGGACACATAGCCTTCCTTGGTATCTCAAGTACCATCACTACCAATCACAAAGTCCGCAACTTTGTCTTGACCCACATTGCTCTAGATATTCATCATGCTAGGGTAAAATGCTTGTTTCTCCTTTTTCTAAAAAAAAAAAGAAAACTGAGATATTAGAAGCATAAATACACCACCATCCTCGGAGTCCACAAGTTGAACTCCAAGATTAGCCAAATGGTGAACGTCCTTCACCAATTCCTGCTTAGACTCATCTACATGGGCCAAATATCCCATGGAAAATATATTATGAGTATCAACGACTACATTCGCCTTATTGGGATGGTAATGAAAACTTATATCATAGTATTTCATCAACTCGAGCCACCTTCTTTGTTGGATATTAAACTCTATTTGGGTAAACACATATTAGAGACTCTTATGATCAGACAAAACATCAACATAAATCCCATAGAGGTAATGTCTCCACATCTTAACACAAAGACCACGACTAAAAACTCTAAGTCATGGGTAGTATAGTTCTTCTCATGAACTTTCAATTATATGGAAGCATATTCCACCCCCTACTATGTTTTATCAACACACAACCAAGATCGACATGAGAAACATCATAATAAACCACAAAAACCATCACTACCCTTGGGCAAGGTTAAAACCAAAGTCAAAGCTAATTTATTTGTTAACTTCTCAAAACTATCCTCACATGCATTTACCCACAAAAATATGACTTTCTTTTGGTTTAACTTGGTCAATGGGGTAGCTATAGTCGAAAAAATCTCAACAAATCTTCTATAGTAACCGGCTAGACACAAGAAGTTCTGAATATCGATTGGAGTAGTAGGTCTAGATCATTCTTAACTGCCGCAACCTTTTTGGGATCTACCAAGATCTCTTCACTAGAGATGACATGATAAAGAAATTCTACCGCTTTCAACCAAAACTCACACTTGGAGAACTTGGCATACAAATGATGATCCTTCAAAGTTTGAAACACGACATAGAGGTGATCAACATAATCTTCCTAAGTTTAGAATATACTAACATATCATTATTTAAGAAAATGAAAAACATGACCAAGAATGGATAGAAGACTCTATTCATCAAGTCCATGAATGCTGCCAGGGCATTGGTCAGCCCAAAAGACATGAAAAGAAACTCATAGTGACCATACCAGGTCCTAAAGGTAGTCTTAGGGATATCCACATCCCTAATATTAAGATAATGGTAACACAATAATGCTCAATTTACTCCCATGTTTAAGGGGTAAGGGGGTCATTGTATATATCCTAACTAGCATTGGGGTTGAATTCACAAGAAGTGAATTAAAAATTTCAAGTCCTATGGGTGATCTAATTACTAAAAAGATACCCAAAATGCAAGTAAGAACAACATATAATAAAAGAGGGATGACATGATTTGTATCAACTTTTGAGTTGCAATAAGTTATGATGATACTTTTTGTGTAAAAATCAAGTTTGGGGTTAATCTTGGTGTTATGTCTTCCTAAAAGTATAAAGTGTGTAGGTTAGAGATTTTTCATCATGTTATCTAGTTGTTGAGTGAGAGATAGGCTAGGTCGAAAGTCTTTGTGGCTAGTTTTTCTACTTAACCTTAAAGATTTCAACCATGGGCTCTTTCGACAACCTAACAAATATGCCATTCATAGTCAACCAGTACCTCAATCAGGTATCCCTATTTTTAAGAAGATTCCCATGACATGACTTAAACTCTATTTACACTTATTTTTATGATTTTAAAAGGAAGTAAACCGCATACTTAATTGTCCAACATTGCCTTGTCCCCCTATAAACCTTTTTCTAGAATTCTATGGGTTATCATGGGTTCACTTTCATCCCTCTTTAAAGGATGATAAATATTTTCTTGAGTTTAGGGGTTTTTCCCATCAAACGCATTTGGAGATTTGGGGTTTTCACCTATAAAATTCCAACTATCAAACTCAAGCAATGGATAATCCTTACTCAACAACTAGAAATCAAGGAAACACATCAACACCGACACATAAATACACTTTAGTTCAATATAATCCCAAGACTAAATTACTTAGATGCTCATGAATAAAGTAGAGAATGATATACCATAAGGATTATCTAAAGCATCCATCCTTCACAAAATACTAAGAATTCAAGTCTCTAAAATTAGTTACAATCTTTCCAAATTAGGGTTCTTGTTTCAAATTCAAAAATATAAATAAGGTAAGCAATACCCATAAAAGAAAAGGTTTTTGACTATATAAGGATTGGGATTCGGCAACGTGAAATTACAAAACTGCCCTAGGCAACATTTTTGCTAAGCCGCGATCGCATGGAGTTTTCCGCGACCGCGGCCAATACGACTACAGTATAGTTCCACGATCGTATTCTATTGACCATCTTGACTGATCGTGACCGTGGCCATTGGCCCGGGATTACAGTAACTATGGCTAATGAATGCTCCACGTCTTCAGCCACACTTATTTACTTCAACGTGATTTCTTTTAGCTTTAATCCACATCTTTTTATCTCACCAACTCTATGCCTACAAAATATGGCTATTAGTGCATTAAATAACAATTATGTATTATTTATTTATATAAAACTTGGTAATGTGCAAGAAAGTTGAGTGCAAATGAGTGGTAAAATCTCCACTCATCAGCACCCTAACTTAAAACCTTGATTGTCCTCAAGGAACACCACCCCTTATAATGAGACAATTTTACATGTATGCCCACATTGTATTACCCAATGATCATGATGAATTTAACTTGAATATTACCACAAAAAGCTCTTTACACATGGTAAAAATGAATTTGACTACACCCCTCAACATAAAATTAAATATTGAAGGACGCAATAGATAGTAAGGAGCAACCATGTGACAACTACTAATACTATAGTAATGACTCACTTCTTTTCCTCAACCAAATTATACATCCTTTTGTCTCATTATTTGGAAGGTGACAAAATCACCCACCTCAACTTGATCATATGCCTCCATATAAGAAAAAAGATTTCACACACCTAGCTATCAAACATGGAACAAGTAATTTAAGTGCTAACACTACATCTCTCAAGAACTCTCAATGCTAATAAGTACCATGCCATAATCTTGCCCCTTTTTAAAATCACCACTACAATGATCGCATTTAGATGGGAATCACGAAGGACTTTTTGAGCTTGTAATGTAGGTTTAGGGTAGTGTGGGATATCAATTTAGGACAAAAATACTAAACCCTCTTTGAACTTCTACAATACACTCCTTTAATTTTAATATTGGGCCACGTCTTTTCTTTCACTATTGTGCCTACATTGACTTACTTGGCTTTCCCACTTTATTTCCATTTCTCTCTTTCATTATTTGTGCATAATTCATTTATTTCTTTTCTTTGTTGGATCCTTTCTTTCTCCTAATCATTTTGTTTTATTTGCTTAAGCATGTGATCACTTTCTTATGACTTCGTCACCCAACGACATCAATTTCAACTTTTACCACCCCCAACTTAGGCTATTAGCATCAAATTACATTCTGAAGTTCAAGGAGGATAGGGTTCAAGAGAGAAATAATAGAAAGGTTACGGATTGCAAAGTGTTTCCCAAAAAAAGTCCAAAGATTCAAAGTAGGTGACTAAGGATTATATTTATGTATTGGTAGGCTATACTCTAATGTGGGATTCCAATGTTAGAATAATGGTCTAGGATTATTTTACCAACCAAATACAATAAAAATTTAGCCTTGAAAGTCTAACAAGGCAAGTTCTAGATGGTATAAGTACACATGAGATATAGACAAATAAGCTCCCACACATGGCTTGTGAATCTCGTTGAGGGGTTTCAATTATTCGTACATATCGAGACAAATAATTTTACGAAGCCAATTTTTTGAGTCATAAAAAGAGAAAAAGTTTGATTACAAAGTTACTCACGTCCATGGCCTTGAATTTTGCATAAAATTTGGATGGAGGAGGGTGTTTGTTTTGCATTCGCACCACCCATAATTTCTTAATCATGGGAACCACCCAAGCTCTTATCTCATATTTAAGTTTTAATATGGGCTACCTACCAATATAGCAACTCAGACTTCTCCAATGGGTATGAATGCAATTTGAAATAAACAACGCCACAGGTACTCAGACTTCCCTTGAATTTGTGACCTTGATGCCACGAGTACTCTAATTTCCCCTGCATCCATGACTAAAACTCAATCACGATGATTTCCCCTTAATAATGTTGTCACTTGGTCTATCGTAGGGAAAAGCTCGTTAAGTGACCAAAATTATATAAAACAATAATCTAGGAAAAAATTAACTAATCCATGAAAATGTAGGCACCTTCAGACTGCCCAAATATTACAACCTAAATAAAACTAAGAATCGTCTAAAAGACATGAAAAATATGCCAAAATATCAATAATAAAGGCCCAAATCAAATGAATATGGAGACAGGCACACCTAACTAAAAAGGTAGAAGTATCCACACTGCATAAATATTACTCCCTCCATCTCATATAATGTGTCGACATTTCCTTTTTGGTCCATCCAAAAAATAATGTCACCTTTATTTATTTGGTAACTATTTAATGGAGTCATTCCCATTTTATATTTAGAGGGTCCCACTTATTAAGAGAAGTCAATAAAAAGGTAAACATTAAAATAACTTTTATAAGGGGCCATTTTGTTAACTTTACAAAGTCATAACTTATTTCTTAAATTTTGTGCCCTGTCAAATGACAACATATAAAATAGGACAGAGGTAGTAAAGGATAAAAGAGATAAGGGTTCTCCTAGAAACAACATCAAATGTTTCTATCACTCTCAGACTTTGTATCATCATTATTTTACTCAATATTGAACCAATTAGTTGGGGCCTCATCACTCTCCACCTAGGAGGAAGAAACTAGATATCGGGATTTTAGGACCTTCCATAGGCCCTTCACCTCTTTCCATATCTTTTTAAATAACTCACCCCTCTCCTTATCCCTTATGATAATTTTTTCACATATAATCGGGAGATGTCAATTTGATTCCACCTAATATGTGTAGTCTTTCTCAAGCCTGGCAATGGTAGTTTCCTACTTCTTTTGGTCCTCTCTGTAATTCTCATAAGCGTACCATGACACATATGAATGATGAGTGGTGGAGGGCTCTCTTCGGTACCTGGGGAAAACTAGACACAAGCTTCCTGATAGAAACAATATCAACTCTAATATCCTCAAGAGGACTAGTGGTGGATGGCCTATGAAACTCAGGCTCAATATATATTGACTTCCCCATGTCATTCTTTAGCTTTCTTACTTTGCCAGGTGTGCCCTACCATTGCATCCCCAAGAGGTAGATGGAAGGGCCAGGGAGCACCTAAGTATCTCCAGCATACTACTCAACCTCCGGTCTCCTACAAAGCTTAATAATAAATGAGGGAAAGAAGAGATTCATACCACCTTGGTCCTTGAAGTTTTCCATTTCATTTACTACGAGTTGACCAATATATAAAGCAATGCTATCTAAAATATAAGAAACCATTTGAGCATGTAGATATAGTATTGTTATCATGTGTGTGCAAGGGGAGACACAACTATATATAATGTGTAAAAAAATTCAGACCTCAAAAGTAAAGTCATTCATGGATATGTTTCTTTTTATTTTCATCCATGAGACATCCTTTCTGGGAAAGTATTTCTGCCAACCAATTTCTCAGGTTACACCCTTTTACTTTGAACTAACCTATGTATTCTAGTGGTACAGGTAGAAGATACGAATCATATACTATAAATATGACTTTGTTGGATGATTTGTATACTATTCATTGTTGGATCCAAGGGTTGAGTCTAGGATATGAGTGATGGGTACCACTTGTATTGGTGGGTATGACTCGTGTGCGTCAGTCGTATCCCTGTGATAGAATTTTGATGCAACTTAAGTGAGGGTATTCTGGACATTTTCCCACATATACTAATAAGGCCCCACGACTTCTAGCATACTTATAATGTTAATTAAACAATTATTCCATTCATTAGTACTTAGAAACTTTTCTTAAACACTCCATAATTCTCTCAAGTTTTTGGGTAAGGAAAGCTAAGGTTTCAACTAGAGGATTGATTTGGGGCTTGTCTTGGTGATTTTTTTCAATTATAATTTTGGTTTAAGGCATGTTATCTTCCCTAAATGTTAATTCTAACTAAAGGTATGGTGTTTATGAATGTTCTCATGATTTCATTAATTGTATAATTTTGATTTTAAAATATGATTTGGGGGTTTTGATATTAAATGGTTTGTTATGGTTTCCCATGGTTTTAATTATGCTTTTTAATGCATTAATGGTGGTCTTGGATTATTAGATTGCAGGGGAATAGTTTAATGGTAAATGGAATTAGTTTTGATCATATTATACCCCTAATATGTTTGATAAAATACTTATAAAGATATGTTCATTGAATTGACTATATTTAATGGAACTCTTGCATGTGTTAAAACTTAATAAAGAAATTATGCATGGTTTAAATTGTTTGGAATGGTAAATGGCTGATGGTTATGCTTGAGGGGCACATGGAATCTCCCAAGCGGTTTAATATGGTAAATGAAAAGGCACTTGAGAGTACACTTAAACCTATAAATGGTTGTCTATGGATGATACTTTCAAGTAAAGGTTGGTATGAAGATACCAATATCAATGGACTTAGTTAATAAATGGATAATGGTTTTGTTATTTAGAAATTAATTTAAATTAGGCAGTAATGGTGGCATATTTAGCAAAGTCATGGAAGGTGGAGGTACTGGGGAGACCAAAACTAGAAACTCATATTAGCTGATATGAGGTTGGTCTTTGTGATCGTGTGCATGATCTTACACTATGGTTAGGGGATGTACTAGTCATCCCTTCCCTGGTAGTGTGGCTACATGTTCCGGGCCCCTTTTAGAAGGCAGAGCTAAACCTATATAGCCCGTGGGTAGTTTAGGACCTCAAAGCTACACAACCTAGGTAAAGGTTTTAAAGGCATGCTAAACCCGGTCCCTTTTCTTGGCATGGTTATATATATATGCATGGTTGTGTGCATATGTATAATCTTACTTGGTTTTATAAATGGCATTATTTTATCCTTACCCTGATCTCATGCTAGTAGTAACTCGCTAACCCTGCCTACTAACGGCTGTATACCCATCCTATGTAGGAACTGACTGTCTTTCTCCTCCTATATAGTGATTGACTCAAGGATTGTATTTGTACTGAAGTGGTGAGCTTTCATCTTTTCAGAAGGCTCTATTTCAAGTTATGGAAATTTTTAGATATTTTGGTTTTAATTTAGATATTAGTTTTGGATATAGTTAGGGGCATGTCCCATCTAAATTTCATTGCTCTTTTGGTTAGAGGATTTTTTGTACTTCTATAGGTTGGAATGGTCAAGATTGATAAAGGTTCCAGCCTTGGCATTGGAATAAGCTAAAAGGCTGACATCATTGGATGATATTGTTAGTTGTTCCATCCTATTTCATTTTGGGATTAATTATATTATATTTTGTAACATCCTTGGTTATGGACTGGTTTATGGTCCTTATTTTGGCACCAGTTTGGTATGGTTGGAATATTAGTATGGGATAGTTGGAATTGGTTGGGTCGGTCACAGTTGTGATCTTATCCCAGAGTCTTGATGTTATCTGTTACACTATCTTGTCATATGCTCGAATATTCATCCAACTCAAGGTAGGCGGTTGGAAGTTAGGTTAGGAAACAAGGGTGGTCTCCAATCTGAGTCAGACTTGGAATGCCCATTACGACAAGGCCCCAAGCCGGGCCGTGTTAAGTTATTAGATGATAGATAACCATCTTTTGTAGATAATACCCATTAGCGTGGATCGACAGTAAAACTTCAAATTACTTTTGTGATAATCTTTGCCTAGTAACTACTCCTCTTTTTGAGTAAGTAGCAATAATCTAGGGTGGGATCCAAATATTTGTAACCACTAAGACAACTATTAAACTGAAGATAATACAATACATGGATGGGTATCAGTTCAGTAAAACTTAGCACTTTCCCTACTTCATCAATCTGACAGTGTTTCCATAGCCCTAGATAAGGGTTTTAGCCACCCATGCTTGTAAAATGATCAATACATAAAATCCTTAAACATCAGCTAAATTAAAAACCAAAATCAATAGAAAGGAATTACAAAACCAAAGTCGGATCTCAGAATTAGAATATATGTTTTTAAGTATATGGAGTTCCACTGATTACTACTAGTCCTCCTCATGACATGGTGACTAATACGGAATTCCGTTAGTCTATTCAAGCTATTGTTAAATTGGTTTCTGCTCAAGCTGAGCGGTATTTGTCTGGTGTTTTGTCTGCTGAGGCCACAAGGGTTTGCTGATTTATGAAGATAAGTCCTCCCACTTTTTTTAGAGTGAAGGTAGAGAAGGATCCACAGGGCTACTTGGATTAAATGGAGAAGATATTTTTGATGATGTATTGTAACGCCATGAATTTGGAACCCGGAATGCTTCATGGTGATCATGACCCTAAAGGACCATAAGCTAACCCATAACTGATATATGTACCTCTACACTACATAATATACTGTACAAATATAGAAATAATGGCTAAAAGGACATAAGGTTCAAAGATCTGATAAAATATAACATCTGAAGATATGGGATATCAATACCAAAACAACTTAAATAACTATCTGAACATGCAATAGTCTGAAAGCCTCTACACTGTCTAAATAAGAAGTGATGGGTCATGTCACTAACTAACTCCAACTACTGAAATAAATTAATGTATGATATAATAAAGTAATGGGCATCTCCTCGAAGGATGAGGAATCACTGCTAACTCTGACAGCTAAGACTTGAATGCTACTGATGCTCTGGAGCTCGTGCTTCTAAACCTATGGCATAAAGTAAAACACCATAGCATAAATTCGTCAGTACAATTGAATGTACTGGTATGCATGTGAGGTAGGCTGAATGCAAAAGGTTCAAAGTCATGAACTATACTAAATGATTGGATAAGATGAATATGAGAATACATGCATGAATAAATAGTAACTGTAACTGAGTTCGTGATAACATGGTTATTGGGTCTGAGTACTAATAACATAAGATACTGATAGCTGTATAACTAAAATAACTGATACTAAGAGACTGTATCTGATAGTATAGTTTTTGATAGAACTAGCTGAGTTCATACTGTTCTAAGTTTACTGTATTTGACAGTCCTGAAATCTGAAGAACTATCTGAATTCTTTTACTGAGACTGAATGACTGTATCTGACAGGCTTGATTCTATAACTAAAACTATGGGAAGTAGTCATCTAACCGACATGCCCCAAATAATGTATTATAGCTGAGTTGGGGTCCAATCTGTAACCCTAATTGGAAAGGAGTCAATACCGCACCACTGGAAAAGACAAGCTGTGGGTAACCCTCACCTGACAGTGTCCCCAAAATAGAATGGTGTGGCCCTCATCTGACAGTGCTTATCCACCTCATCAACCCTCTTCTGATAGTGTTGATGTCTCAACCTATGCTGGCTACATAGTTCTAGAATGCAAGGATGACTTCCAAGAACCACACCCTTATCTGATAGTGTGTGTACCCACCTTTGGGTTCACTCGGTGCTAATTCCTACTCCCATCTGAATAGACACTGAACATGAATTATTGAGCTGAACTGGATTGAATTATCTGAGTTTCGCTGACTGATGGAATACTACTGAGCTTACTAAATTTTTGAGATTTCTGAGATTACTGAGTTTTCCTGAGTCACATAACTGACTAAATTTCTATGACATGGCTCGACTGAGAGTATTTTGAAAACATGACACTATCTCTAGACACACATCGAATTGTCAGGTACAAGTACCCCTAGGACTCGATAGCATTAAACTGACAAAGCATGACTTTCCTGAATACATGACCACATCAACAATCCATAACTCATTGACTAAGATATTTCATCAAACACTTGACATGCATGAACTTGTACATGAAAGGGGATTTTATATTATTATACTAGTATGGCACTTTTCCTTCACTTAGGCATTTAATCAAGCACATGGGGAGCATGATTTGTTTATACAATCATCAACACAGCTAATAATCATGGATATATCTATCAACTTCTAAATTTAAGGGGTTGATCATGGTTATTATGGAAATCTTCATATACTAGGTTCAATCATTGGAAGAATGTAATTTAAAACAAGAATCAAAACCCCAAAACATCATGAACATGAAATTTTAATTCTATTTAAATCATTAACATTTATAAATACACAAATCTTATATTTTGAAAAAAGATTCTTGAGATTCATGGGTGAAAGGGACCCATGAATCAACGCATGACATACCAAGATTGTGAGTTTCTTGAAGTTCTTGGACCTTAAGAACTTGGAACTCTTAGTTTCTTGAAGAATGATTTGGATCTTGTTCTTGAAGATTATCTTTGAGATAAAACCCTAATTTGATGTTCTAGATGGATAATGAACTTATGAGCCTTGATCTGATATTATTAGGGGTTAAAAAGGGTGGAAAAAAACCCAAATACCCTTTTAAAAATGACTTTAAAATAACTGAAAAACTATGCGACGGTGGGTGCGATGGTCCGTCGGTCCTGAACGTCGCTCCTGGGTAGAATAGGGGTTCATTGCCTCTGCTGCAACATCTTGGGAGACAGTCCATCGCTATCTCGATGATCCATCAGCTTAATCCATTACCCTTAGGAAGAAGGTGGTCTCACTGCCTACACTGTGATGATTGGGGCGATGGTTCGTCCCTAGCTCGATGGTCCGTCGACCCTTATCATCGCACTTGGGCAGTTTTGACTGCTTTCTGTAAAATGGCCATAACTTTCTACCCTGATATCGGAGTTGGACGAAATTGGTATTGTTGGAAAGTTAATTCAATTTCCCATATGAAATCTTAAAAATTCTACGTATATAAAAGTGGATTCATTTTTTAAAGTAAGTTTTTAACATACTAGAGATGATTTCAAGCTAGGTAGAAGTACGGGGTATTACATGTATGATACCGATATGGAGGGGGTAAAATTTATAGCTCATAAACTCAATGAGGTTTCATATCAATGGTATGAAGAGTGGGATAGGTATAGAGGAGATGTGGAGGAGTCATCCTTATAAGATGCCTTCTCTGGTGCTTTTCACGATCGTTTCTATTCCCAAGAGTTGATGGAAGCAAAGATGGAGAAGTTTGTGAACCTTAAGTAGGGGAGAATCTCTGTCATGGAATATTCCTTGAAGTTGCACCAATTGTCAAGGTATTCTCCCAATTTGGTGGCTAATATGCGGGCTAAAATTAGGAAGTTTGCTTCTAGGTTAAATCAGGATCTGATTTTGGAGAGAAAGACTACCTTACTAATTAAGGATATGGACATCTCTAGATTAACTATTCATATGCAGTAGGTAGAGGATAAAAAGAGGAAGCAGGCACAGTTTGAAGATAGACAGAGTAAGAGGAGCAGGTTTTCTGACTAGGGAGATGCTCAGTCTCAGGGTGGTCGAGATGGTGGAAAATAGCAGAAAAAGAAGTGGAGGAGATCTAGTTCCTAGTCTTCTACTAATTCTCCTTACCATTCGGGTAATAGCCATCATCATGGTGGTGATAATTTTGGGTGCAGGGTATCTAATCTCTGACAAATGGAGGTCATGCAATTTCTTTATTCCCTCCTTATTGGTTCTATGGTCATCCTCATTGGGGTTATTATGATGAAGAAAGGGATAAATTCTTCAAGTGTGGCTAGGTAGTCCATCGACTCAGGAATTGTCCAATTAATAAGATTACTACAAGGCAAATAAGGTTCATGTGGATACATCTTCAGCTCTTACACCTGGTGTTATTGTATCTGCTCTGTTACTACTTCTGTTTCTACTGTTGGTCGGAATAACGTGTATACTATGGGAATCAAAGGCATCACCTGATGTCATTAATGGTACATTACATCTTTCTCTCATGACATATATTATTTGCTTGATCCGCAGTCTACTCTTTGCTATGTGAATTCTTATGTGGTAGTATCTTTTGGTTTCAATCTCAAAGTTATTTCAGATCTTTTTTTCTATTTCTACCCAGTAGGTGACTCAGTTGTTGCTAAGAGAGTCTATAGGGGGTATGGTATCTGTTTGTGGAAAGCATACCTTGGTGGATATATTTGAGTAGGATATGGTGGATTTTGATGTTATTATGGGGATGGATTTGTTACATTGTCATTAGGCGTCCTTGGATTGTCCGACCCATAAGGTTTTCTTAAGGTTCCCTATTGAATAAGTTATATAGTGGGAGGGTGTTTCTTTAGCTCTTAAGGGGATACTTATTTCTTATCTTAGAGCTCGGAGGTTAATCTCTAAAGGTTGTCTTTATCACTTGTTTCGGATTAAAGATTCTAACTTGGAAGGTCCTTCTTTCTAGTCAGTTCTAGTCGTTAATGATTTTCTGAAGGTCTTTTCGGATGATCTTCTTAGTATTCCTCCAAATAGGGAAATAAATTTTGGTATTGATCGGGTTCCGGACACTCGTCCATTTTCTATTCCTTCATATAGAATGGCTCTGGATGAGTTAAGGAAACTCAAAGAGCAACTTAAAGATCTTCTGGCTAAGGTGTTCATTCGTCCTAGTGTATCTCCTTGGAGTGCACTGGTATTGTTTGTGCACAATAAGGATGGTTCCCTTCGGATGTGCATTGACTATAGGACACTGAACAAGGTGCCCATCAAGAACAAATATCCTCTTCCAAGAATAGATGATTTGTTTGACCAATAGTATAATACCCCATATTTTCGGGCTAGTCTATAAACCGGCATTCTTACGTGTATAAGCTATAATCCAAGTGATTCCCATGTGAATACAAGTTTGAAAATCTTTATACTCATGTTTGATTAACTTTTGAGGTTAAAAATGTTCATAGGAATCTCTTAGAGACAAGTTGAGCTAAGATCATTTGATTCATCAAAAATTCGATATTCAATTCTACAATGGTCTACTTTAAACATGTATAACTATTTATATACATGGAATTTTACAGCTCAAGACCCACCAAATTGTATAAAATTAAATTATCTTTCCAACGATACCAATTTCATCAAAATCCAATACCCAAGTAAAAAGTTATGATATTTTTCGTGTGAAGCAGTAAGCCAACGCGATCTCGACGTGTCGCGTCGACTGCGCCCCAACATGAAAAACTGAAGCGGATCCAAAGTTGTTTTACATGTTAATTTATTTCCTAAAAGGTCTAGGGATACTTTGGTCAATTACCCTCACCCAAATACGACCCTAACACTTAATTTCATCCCCAAAAACATTAGATACATCATTAATCATCTTTTTTTCTCTCCAACAGAACCCTAGCCTCCTCAAGAACACCAAGAACTCCATGAAATTTTCTTTAAAAAAAGAATCAAGAATCAAGTTTCCTAATTCAAGAATGCTTTCAATATTGTATCTCTCCTTCAAGATTAAAGGTTTAAGGTATGTGGGAGTTCATCCATGGGTCCTCTTTCACCCATGGAGCCCAAAACTCAAATTTCAAGTTATAATCTTTACATGTTCCCATGAATTTTGTTTATAAATTTTCATGAATCTCAAACTTATGTCATGTTTCTAGGAAATTGTGGGTGATATTAAACCTCACATGTTTGAATGTTAATTTTTGGCTAAATTTATACCCTAATTGTTGATTTTAGAGGTGGAATCATGCTGTTACTACTATTTTTAACTACTCCCATGCTTAGACTAAACCATGAATTAGAAGTGTATGATGAAATGCCTACAAGAATGATTTTGAACAAAATCTCACAATCATATCCTTAGAGTTTAAGTTTGATTTAATGGTGGATCCTATATTCAAGATAATTAAAAATAACTCCTTATTTTAAGTCCATGTTTTCCATATGTTTGATCCTTACATGTTGTGAGGAAATGCCCATGTCCTATTTCAAGTGAATTTTATCTAATTTCCCCAATTCATGGTGTTGGTTATGAAACCTTGCTATGCTCCCATGTTTTTAAGATATTCCCATGTCCAGGTATTAATCTCCATATGCTCGATAGAATGCCCATGTGAATTGAACAAGGTAATCATGACATATTACCATGATTTTTCATCCACGTACAAGTCCATAACCTCCAAGTGTTTGACAAAATATCTAAATGAAAGCATTGTTGACAATTGACTATTGTTATGCTATTATGATCATGCCATGCTTTACTTTTATGTTATCGAGTCCTGAGGGTATTTAATACCCGACAATTTAGCAATTTACCAAGAGCCAGTGTAAGTTATAGAACAGTATCAATCACGTCACCATTAGTAGTACTATCAGTTAGTTACAGACCTTAGGAAAATCTCAGTAATCTAAGTATCAGTCCAGATCAATTCAGTATTCAGTTCTGACCTCAGTAGTATGCAGTATTCAGCTCAGACCTTAGTCGTATTTAGTATTCAATTAAGACCTCAGTAGTATTCAGTATTCAGTATTCAGTTCATACCTCAGTAGTATTCAGTATTAAGTTCAGACCATAGTAGTGTTTAGTATTCAGTTCAGTCCTCTATAGTATTCAGTCAGTTAATACAATTCAGTAGTATTTCCGTCAGTCAACGAAACTCAGTGAACACAGTTTAGTTCAGTTAAAAAGTATAAACAGTAATATTTTAGTCAATCCTAGTACGAACTAGGAAATTAGATCAGTGTCTATTCAGATGGGAATAGGATTCAGCACCGAGTGAACCCAAGGATGGGGACTTACCTGTTAGCAGAGGGTGTGATCCTTAGAAACAATCCTTTCATTTGAGAACTACGTAGCTAGCGTAGGTTGAGACATTAAACCTTCCAGATGAGGGTTTATAAGGTGTTTTAACCAGTCAAAAGAAGGTACCACCATTCTTATTAGAGTACCTGTCAGATGAAGGTACCTTTTTAATGTCTTTATCCATGGCACGGTTCTGACACCCTTCCCACTGGGGTTACAGGTTGGACCCTAATCTCTTCATAAAGGGTATGTCAGTTAGATGATTACCTCCCACAGTTTTAGTTTCAGATTCAGTCTCAGAATAAAGCTTAGTTAGATCTATAGATTTAGGACTGCCAGATACAGTCACTCAGCTCAGTACTGAACTCAACTAGTTCCACAAGATCAGGAAAATCAGATACAGTCACTCAGCATAATACGGAACTCATCTAGTTCCACAAGATCAGGACTGTCAGAAACATTCACTCAGTTAATATTATAGCAATCATTAGTAACCTAGTTATCAGTAATATAGTTATCTGTAATCCCATATATCAGTTACTCAATTATAAGAACCCAGTATTTAGTTCCAGTATGAGTCTCAGTTATAGTCTTAGTTACACTCTTACTTATGGTATTAGTTACAGTCTTAGTCACAGTCTCAGTCTAGTAATCAGATCAACAACTCAGTTTAGTTTTAGGTTTGGTTGACCATAGCATACAATTATTACTTATTCAACTATCAGTACTTCAGTACCTCAGTTTACAGACTATTTCAGAATCATGTTATATGCTTGGTCTTCCATTCTCAGAAAATACAGTCCTTACGAATTCATTCAGAGTTACCTTATGTTACTTAGTTAGTCCCTTTTTCATATGCATAATACTCAACAGTTTTAGTCCATTTATTCAGACTAAGTATAGTCCAATTTTACATACCCAGTATTCAAACAGTATCTAGGTGTTATCATATCCCAGTTTTAGTTATACTTATATCATTAAAGTAAGTTTTACAGAAACTAAGTGTAGAGATTCACCAGCTTATCAGATCATGTTTATTACTCATGTTTTTAGATTCTTTTAGCTTTCAGTTTATTCTATCTTATTGGTGAGTCTAATTACACTTAGTATGCATATTTTATGATTACGTATGAAATTAGTTTTACTTATTGCATTCACCCCTGCATACTCAGGACATTCCATAAGTATTGATCCATATTTACTCTTGTATGGCTATATTTACTCATAATGTAGTTATTAGTTATAGCCTGCGTATCACGATTAGACAATTGCAGGTTCTAACAAGTAGGTGAGGAGTTCTCTTACTTCAGGAACTTTAGATAGTTTTTAGTTCTGTACAGTTTATTTACTTTCATGTGTATTGATTAGTGGTAGTTGGAGGCATGTCCCAACTATCTATAGTCAGTATAGTAGAGGCTTCATAGATGTCAGTCAGAGTTAGTTATGTAAATTTCAGTTTCATCCTTCAGATTTATCATATTATACAGCTTAATTTGTATTGTATCTAATTTAGATCTTTAGTATGACTATGTTTCCACACAACAAACAATTATTTATTATGCCATAATTCTATTGCTTAACAGTATGCCAGTTCATGGGTTAGCTTGGGATCACTTATGGTTCAAAGCGCCATGTGACGTCTCGAGATAGATTTTTGGGGCATTACATACTTGGTATCACAGAACATAGTTCAAGTGTCCTATGGTGTCTATGAAGCCGTGTCTAGTAGAGTTTTGCGAAATGGTATGGAGGCGTCTGTACTTTTCTTTAAGAGGCTACAAGGCATTTAGGAAATGTTTCCCTTCTTTCAAGTCTTAGATCGTTCAGTAGAAGTATTATCTAAGAAATTTATGTAGATCCTTATCTTTCTCTATTCACGCTAACTCTACTTTGTTTTGAGGCGACAAAAACAGTGAAGCTTAAGTCCTTACAGATAATGTTTCCTCAACCAGTCCCTACAGATAATTTTGGGATTGCATGTTATCTCAAAAAGTATCCTATCAGTGCCCATATGTCCTAAATTGTGAAATATTTCATTTATGCTAATAAAAATTATGCATTAAGCCAAAGTCAGATGTGCGTTCAGATTTCTTCTCAGAATCCTTTTTTTAACATGTGATCTAGAATTAGATTCATGAACCTAGGTGTTTCGAAGTAGTGGAGTTGGGATAGTGTTATTCAGATTGAGCAGATTATTTATTCAAGGGCCTAGTTTTACGAAAGGTGAATAAGTAGGCTTGAACAGTGTATGCAAAGATTTAAGTTTTTTGAATCAAGATTAACTATGATGGTGTGGATGAGTTTATCATTCATGTGTATTATTATACCCTAGATTCTAGAGTAAAGTTATTGAAATTAAGTTTATCGTTTAGTAAAGTGGCGACAGACTTTAGATGATGGCTTAAAGCTAAGGGGGAGATGCTAGAACAAGTAACCAAGTCAGGCCCTCAGATTCTTGTAATAGTGAAGTGGGTGTAGAAAAGTAGTAAGGGAGATTTATTCCCAACCTATTCTTATATCAGTGTGATGTTTTTCAGCCATCGTGATATCTACTCATGCCTAATATGTCAGCTCCCTCATCACAACTCATATTCATGCACTCTATAGAAAAACCATGTACACTTTCAGTTTCTATTTTTGAGAAGTTCCAGTTCACTCAGCAGTATAAATCATGTTCCATGAAATCATGAACTCTAAACTCAGTTCATGCAGCTCATGACTCACGTACTCATGATTTACAGTATGATCATATCTATATACTCATGCTTCACTCATAATGATCAACGAAATTTAGTTTATGTCATGTGTGTCCTTAGTTCAGACCTGTCTAATGAATTCATATCATTGATACTTTATTCCTCATGCCTCATTTGAGTGTCAAAGTTATTCTTTTATGCTTCAGGTCCTCATGTTCTAACTTTTAGTGACCTCTCCTTATGTCATGATTGGTTAAAATTCTATTAGTGTTTTCTTGGGCTAGTGTATGAAATTTGTAAGGATAGAGATTTAGAGAAAATGAGAAATATGGTTTTGTGGTTTTTCGACTACAAGTTCATTTGTGGTTATGAAGATAGTCTTGAATGTCATGTTGGTGTACAAGTGGAATGTTTAGTAGAGTATAAGATTTCAGTATAATTCAGTCCGTATAGCCAGCAATCCAGTCTAGCAGTCAGACAAACAAGTTCCTATGGTTTTCCATCTTTCCTATCCATTAAGTAATTCATTCATGACCATGCAAGTCATAAATTATGTTTAGTTCATGCATCATGCATCAGTTTCAGATCCCAGATATTCAGTCATATTTTAGTCTATAAGTTTCCTATGCATCATCTGTCTTTCTTTAGTATTTCAGTCAAGTTAGTATTATTCGGGGGACGAATTATCCCAAGGGGCAGATGTAATACCCCGAGTATTCATGTCTTGAATATTTTATCTCTTCTTAAAAGAAACAAGAACCTTTTATATCTTCCTCAAGAAACAAGATCCATCTTGAAGTAATGGTTACTCATCAGTTGACTCTCTCATTTCTATCTCAGCCTTATAATCATTCTCATGTCAGTGCATGTATTCACGAAATTAGTTCAGTTCATGATATTCAAGACATACATCATGTTTGAGAATTAGTTGCAATCATGTTTTCAGTCATGTATGTTCAGAATATGATTTTAGCTATCTTCGTACAGTACTCTCAGTCTAACCAGTCTCATTCCAGGATGATTGTTCCCAAGGGGGAGATAATGTAATACCCCATATTTTCGGGTTAGTCTATGAACCGTCATTCTTATTTGTATAAGCTATAATCCAAGAGATTACCATGTAAATACAAGTTTCAAAATATTTGTCCTCATGTTTGATTTGCTTTTAATGTTAAAAATGTTCATATGAATCACTTAGAGTCAAGTTGAGCTAAGATCATTTGATTCATCCAAAATTTGATATTCGATTCTACAAGGGTCTATTTTAAATGTACATAACTTTTTATATACATTGAATTTTATATCTAAAGACCCACCAATTTGTATATAATTGAATTATCTTTCCAACGATACTAATTTTGCGAAAATCTGAATCCCGAGTAAAAACTTATGGTATTTTTCGTGTGAGGCAGTAAGCCGATGCGATCTTGATGCGCCGCGTCGACTGCGCCCCGACACGAAAAACTGAAGTGGATCCAAAGTTGTTTTACATGTTAATTTAGTTCCTAAAAGTTCTAGGGAGACTTTGGTAAATTACTGATGTTAGGCGTATTTACACGCCTAAAGCACCTTAATGTACCCATATTTTAGCTAAATTTTGAGGACAAAATATATAATTCCTACACTTTTAGTCTTTTTTCCTGTAAGTGAGCTAACCAACGTGATTTGCTAGTTTTCAGGTATAAATGATGAATATTTCAGTATTTTATGGACTGTTGGACGCCAAAGGAAACTTCACGTAAGAAGGAAGGCAGCTTCTGGAAGCTTGTGGACTGAAAGTAATGCATGGAGAACTTGTCCCGGGAAAAAACAGAATTTCTAAAGACTTGGGGGATCAGCAGTAACTTAGTAGGATTAGGACAAGTATGCAGTAACCCAGTAGGACTAGGACAAGGATAGAAACCCTGTTTCAGTAGGACTAGGACAAGGATGTTATAAAAACCCTATTTGCTGAATTTTTCAGCAAGCTTTTTATTATTCACTCATTCATTAATTCAAGTCTTTTTCATTCGACTTTTGCTCCTAATTCACGTTACAATTGTTAACAAGAGAAAAATGCTAACTCGTGGGAAACACCAAGAGGAAAAATGTCAACCTTGTTGTAACGCCACACTCCTCTCCAACGTGAGATCATTCTAGTTTTGATATGATGATGATGTTTATTGTGATCTCCGTTGTGCTCATGAGTAGCTAAACTTCTCTGTTAGGGTTATGGAAGCCTTATGAGATACTATCTATTGCTATGAGTTTGTGAATTCTTGATACGTATGTTGCTTATATCATTACTCTCTTCATCTTAATTGAATTCTTGTGGTTGCAAACATATAGAATACGCCAGTATAGCATTAACTTGTTTGAAAGAAAAGTTACATGTCTAGAAAAGAGAGAATGACAAGGAAATAGGGCTACCAACCCCTGTTTAAAAGTTAGTTCCGTAACTCGATTAACCTCTTGGAGAATTCGTACCATTAGTATACGCTTTAAGCTCGAAAGAGTTAAAGTGATATAATCCTTGATGGTCAAAAGACACTAGGATTTACCATAGAATACGAATCTCTATAAGCGCATGCATGTCTGAATTCCGCATAACTCATAGCGAATAGATACGTAAAACTCATAAGGTGGACATAACCCTAACTTACAATTCTCATTGATTAAAACCTACTAAACATTCTATTTTTCTTTGTTACTTTGATACTCTTAATTCACGCTACAATTAAATCCCCCCTTTTTCGTAGAATTTTCGATCAACAGTCTACTAATCGTTGCATACTTAGTGACCAAGTATTCCCTGTGGGATTCGACACCCAACCCAGTTGGGTTCTATATTTGACAACGACCGCTTACACTCTTACGAGAGCTGTAGTTTGAGCGTTATCAATTACCCTCACCCAAATACGACCCTAACACTTAATTTCATCCCTAAAAACTTTAGATACATTATTAATCATCTTTTTTTCTCTCCAACAAAATCCAAGCATCCCCAAGAACACCAACAACTCCATGAAATTTTCTGTAAGAAAAGAATCAAGAATGAAATTTTCTAATTCAAGAATGCTTTCAAGATTGTGTTTCTTCTACAAGATTAAAGCTTTAAGGTATGTGAGAGTTCATCCATGGGTCCTCTTTCACCCATGGAGCCCAAAACTCAAATTTCAAGTTTAAAGTTATAACCTTTACATGTTCCCATGAATTTTGTTTATAAATCTTCATGAATCTCAAACTTATATCACGTTTACATGAAATTATGCGTGATATTAAACCTCACATGTTTGAATGGTATTTTTTTTGCTAAATTTATACGCTAATTTATTATTTTAGAGGTGGAATCATGCTATTACTACTATTTTTAACTACTCTCATGAGCCTAAACCATGAATTACAAGTGTTTGATGAAATGCCTACAAGAATGATTTTGAAAAAAGGCTCACATATCATGTACTTAGAGTTTTAGTTTGATTGCATGGTGGATCCTATATTCAAGATAATTAGAAATAATTCCTTATTTTAAGTTCATGTTTTCCACATGTTTGATCCTTACATGTTGTGAGGAAATGCCCATGTCCTATTTCAAGTGAATTTAATGTTATTTCCCCAATTCACGTTGTTGGTTATGAAACCATGCTATGCTCTCATGTTTTTAAGATATTCCCATGACCAAGTATTAATCTCCATGAGCTTGATAGAATGTCCATATCCATTGAATAGGGTAATCATGACATGTTACCATGTGTTCTCATCCATGTACAAGTCCATAACCTGTAAGTGTTTGACAAAATGTCTAAATGAATGAATTGTTGACAATTGACTATTGGTATTCTATTATGATCATGCCATGCTTTAATTTCATGTTATCGAGTCCTGGGGGTATTTAATACCCGACAATTTAGTTGTTTACCTTGAGAAAGTGTCAGTTATAGAATAGTATCAGTCACATCATGATTAGTAGTACTATCAGTCAGTTATAGGCCATAGGAAAATCTCAGAAATCTAAGTATCAGTCCAATTCAGTTCAGTATTCAATTCAGACCTCAGTAGTGTTCAGTATTCATTTCAGACCTTAGTCATATTCAGTATTCAGTTTAGACCTCAGTAGTATTTAGTATTCAGTTTAGACTTCAGTAGTATTCAGTATTCAGTTTAGACCTCAGTAGTATTCAGTATTTAGTTCAGACAACTATAGTATTCAGTCAGTTAATAAAATTCAGTAGTATTTCTGTCAGTCAATAGAACTCAATGAGCACAGTTCAGTTTAATTAAAAAGTACAAATAGAAATAGTCAGTCAAGCCTAATATAAACTAGTAAACCAGTTCAGTGTCTATTCAGATAGAGGTAGGATTCAGCACCGAATGAACCCAAGGATGGGGACTTACCTATCAGCAGAGGTTGTGATCCTTAGAAGAAATCTTTGCATTCTAGAACTCCGTATCTAGTATGGGTTGAGACATTAAACCTGCCAGATGAGTTTTGATAAGGTGTTTTAACCTGTCAAATGAGGTTACCACCATTCTCATTAGAGTACCTTCCAGATAAGCATACTTTTTCAGTGTCTTTACCCGTGGCACAGTATTAATACCCTTCCAACTGGGATTACAGATTGGACAACAATCTTTTCAAATAGAGGCATATCGGTTAGATGATTACCTCTTACAGTTTCAATTTCAGATTAAGTCTTAGAATAAAACTAGTTAGTTCTACAGATTTAAGATTGTCAGATACAGTCACTCATCTCAGTACAGAACTCAACTAGTTCCACAAGATCATGACTGTCAGATACAGTCACTCAGCATAATACGAAACTCAGCTAGTTCCACAAGATCAAGACGATCAGAAATAGTCACTCAGTAAATATTATATCAAATATTAGTAACCCAGTTATCAGTAATACATTTATCAATAATTCCATATATCAGTCACTAGGTTATCAGAACCCAGTATTTAGTTCTAGTATGAGTCTCAGTTATAGTCTTAGTTATAATCTTACTTATAGTATTAGTTACAGTCTTAGTCACAGTCTCAGTCACAGTCTCAGTCTAGTAATATAATCAATAACTCAGTTTAGTTTTAGGTTTGCTTGACCATAGAGTACAGTTATCAGTTATTCAGCTATCAATATTTTAGTACCTCAGTTTACAGACTATTTTAGAATCATATTATATGCTTGGTCTTGTATTCTCAAATAATACAGTCTTCACGAATTCATGCTCAATTACCTCATGTTACTCAGTCAGTCCCTTTCTCAGATGCATAATACTCTATAGTTTCAATCCAGTTATTCAGACTAAGTACATCCCAGTTTTACATAACCAGTATTCATACAATATCTATGTATTATCATATCCTTGTTTTAGCTATACTTATATCATTAAAGTAAGTTTTACATAAACTAAGTATAGAGATTCACCATCTTATCAGATCATGTTTATTACTCATGTTTTAAGATATTTTCAGCTTTCAATTTATTCCAGCTTATTGGTGATTCTACTAACACTTAGCATGTATGTTTTATGATTACGTATGAAATTAGTTTTACTTATTGCATTCACCCCTGCATGCTCAGTACATTTTAGAAGTATTGATCCATATATACTCTTATGTGGATACATTTTCTCATATATAGCCTATGCATCATGATCAAACTATTGCAGATTCCAGCCATTAGGTGATGAGTTCTCCTACTTCGGGAACTCCAGACAATTTTTAGTTTATGTACAGTTTATTTACTTTTAGGTGTATTGATTAGTGGTAGTTGCAGACATGCCCCAACTCTCTATAGTCAGTATAGTAGAGGCTTCATAGATGTTATTTAGAGTTAGTTGTGTAAATTTTCGTTTCATTCTTCAACTTTATCAGATTATGAAGCTTCATCAGTATTGTATCTATTTTAGATCTTTAGCATGACTCTTTTTTCGCATAACAAACAGTTATTTATTATGCTATAATTCAATTTCTTAAAAGTATGCAATTTCATGGGTTAGCTTGGGATCACTTGTGGTTCCAAGCGTCGTGTTACATCTAGAGACAGACTTTTGGGGCATTACAAGTAGCAAGGTTCCAATTTCTTTTCTAAGATAGCTCTTCAGTATGGGTACCATCATCTAAATATTAAGGGTTTGGATGTCCTTAAGATGTCTTTTCATCCTCGATATGGGCACTTTGAGTTTTTTGTGATGTCATTAATGCTCCGGTGGAGTTTATGGATCTGATGAATAGGATTTTCATCATTATTTGGATATCTTTGTCATTATTTTCATTGATGACATTCTGGTCTATTTGAAGGATGAGTTGGACCATGTTAATCACCTCTTTGTGGTGTTGGAGACCTTAAAGAAATAGTAGTTGTATGTCAAGTTCTCCAAGTGTGAGTTTTGGTTAAATGTTGTAACTTTCTTGGGTCATTATTTGTAGTGAGGAGATCATGGTAGATCCGTAGAAGGTTGCTATGGTGAAGAGATGGCCTAGGCCCATGACTTAATCTGATATTCAGAACTTTTTAGGTTTAGCTGGGTAATATAGGTGGTTTATGGAAAGCTATTCATCGATAACTGCTCCTTTGACTAAGTTAACTCAGAAGAAGGCCAAGTTTTATGGGTCATATGCTTGCAAAAGGAGTTTCGAGAAGTTAAAGGATAAGTTATCTTCAGCTCTAATTTTGACTTTGCCAGAAGGAAATGATGAGTTTGTGGTTTATGTCGATGCATCTCAGGTAGGTCTTGGTTGTGTGCTAATACAACATGGGAAGGTGATTACCTGTGCTTCTCGGTAGTAAAAGGTCCATGAGAGGAATTATCATACTCATGATTTAGACCTATTGACGATTGTGTTAGCTTTGAAAATAAGGAGGCATTATTTGTATGGTGTGCACGTAGATATGTTTTCTGATCATAACAGTCTACAGTATGTGTTCACCCAGAATGAGCTTAATCTCATATAGAGGAGATGGCATAAGCTTCTCGAGAATTATGATATGAGTCCTTACTATCACCTAGGTAAGGCTAATGTGGTTGTTGATCCTCTTAGCAGGTTATCCATAGGGAGTTTGGCTCATATGTAGGAAGGAAAGCAAAAATTGGTTAAGGGCATTCACCGCTTGGGTAATCTTAGAGTTTACCTTTTGGACTCCACGGATGGTGGAGTTATGGTGCAATAAAATATTTGATCATCTCTTGGTGTGCAGATTAAGAAGAAGAAAGTTCTAGTATTATCTTGATGAAAATCTAGAGTGACATTGGTGGGCAAAAGGTAGTGGTGTTTGACATCAACGATGATGGTACTTTACGGTACCAAGGGATGTTATTTCTTCCTGATGTCAATGGGTTGCGATAAAGAATTTTGGTAGAGGTGCATGAGTCATGATATGTTGTTCATCCTAGCTTGACTAAGTGTGCCATGATCAAAATGAGATCTATTGGTGGAATTACACGAAGAGGGATATGGTTGATTTTATGGCCAAGTACATGATGTGTCAACAGGTTAAGGTCAAACACATGAGGCTAGCGGGTTGTATCAAGAAATTTATTTTCCCGAATGGAAGTGGTAAATAATCAATATGGATTTCATTATCGGTCTTCCTCAGTCTCACAATTAATATGATTCAATTTGGGTCATCATGGATAGGATAACTAAGTTTGTGCACTTTTTTCCATTATGGACTTCCTTCTTGGTGGAGGATTATGCAAAGCTGTATCTTTAGGAGATTGTGAAGCTACATGGAATGCCTATTTTGATTAATTCTGATTGTGGAATATAGTATACATCTCACTACTGGTGGTCTTTTTAGAGAGGTTTTGGGGACTAAGGTTAGTCTGAGTACTGCTTTCCATCCATAGATAGATGGAAAAGTGGAGAGAACTATTCAAACATTGGAGGATATGCTTTGAGCCTATGTAATTGATTATGGTGGCAGTTTCGTTAAGCATCTACCTTTGGTGGAGTTTTCTTATAACAATAGCTATCATTCTAGTATTGGTATTACCCCTTTTGAGGCATTGTATTAGAGGAGGTGAAAATCTCCTATTGGATGGTTTGAGCTTGGTGAGGCAGACATGTTTGGTCCTGATTTAGTTTACCAGGCTATGGAGAAGGTTTAGGTGATTAGAGATAGGCTTAAGGCTGCCCGAAGTCTCCAAAAGTTCAATATAGATGTTAGACGTAGAGACTTGGAAATTAAGGATGGGTATAAGGTTTTCCTCAAGGTATCTCCCATGAAGGAAGTGGTGCAGCTTGGCAAGAAGGAGAATCTAAGTCCCTTGTATATGGGTCCTTATGAGATTTTGTAGAGAGTTGTTAATATTGCTTATTATCTAGAGTTACGTTCTAGCTTGAACTTGGTTCATCTGGTCTTTCATGTTTCCATGTTTAGGAAGTGAATTCTTGGTCCTTCTTTTTTGTTCCTTTGGATGGATTAGGTCTTACAAATTTTTTTCTTATAAAGAGATCCCTGTTGAGATCTTGGATAGGTAGGTCCATCAGTTGCATACCAAGGATGTGTCTTCGGTTAAGGTTCTTTGGAAGAATTATAAGGTGGAAGAAGCTACATGGGAAGCTGAAGAGGACATACAGTTCAAATAACCGCATTTGTATTCTGCTCCTTGGATTTCGGTTGAAGGTACGTGTCCTCAACACATCTTTATTTTTAGAGTTTGTTAAAGGAAAGATTAATATCTTTTCCCCTTTGTTTTCTAACTTTTTAAAGATTGGGAATATATTTGATGACATAATGCAAATGACTCGTGCGTATGGTTACCCATCCCTTATCCATCATTTGGGGATGAATGTTCCTAGTCGGGGAGAATGAAACAACTTTATTTTTGGACCTTAGAAAATTTCCTGAAATTCTAATCTCTGGACCTAATACGAATCATGGGTACGAGCTATATATTGTGGTACAGATAATACTGACCAGTGTTAGTTGATGGGATGGATTTTGGTTATTGGAATGGATACAACTTAGGGGTACAAGATGTATTGGTCATTACAGATCATTTAGTTCCTTTAATTAATCTTAGACTTGGTTACATAGGTAGGATATGAGTATGATTTTTTCACCATGATATGTATGTCAGGGTACAAGATGTACCCAAGACTCATATGGTGGACAGTGTCTGAATCTTTCTTGGGTTTAAATCTACCAGGGTTATAGATGAAAGGTACGTACTGTATACTGTCAATACGACTTGGTTGGACGATTCGTATGATGGATATTATTGGATCTAAGGTTTGAGACTAGGATACAAGTAGAGGGTAGCACTCGTATTGGAATGTATGACTCGTGTGGGTCAGTCGTATCCCTGTGATGGAATTTTGGTACAACTTAAGTGGGGGTATTTTGGACATTTCCCCACTCATCCTAATAAGGCCTCACAACTTATAACCTACTTGGAAGGTTATTTACCCTATTATTCCATTCATTAACACTTAGAAATAATTTTAAAACACTTCATAATTCTCTCAAGATCTTTGGACAAGAGAAGCTTAGGTTTAAACTAGAGGACTGATTTGGGGCTTATCTTGGTGATTTCTTTTCATCATCATCTTAGTTTAAGGCATGTTCTCTTCCCTCATTGTTAATTCTAACTAAAGGCATGGTTTATATAAAGTTTTTCATGATTTCATTGATTGTATGATTTTGGTTTTCAAATATGATTTGGCGGTTTTGATATAAAATGGTTGGTTATGTTTTTCCATGGTTTTAATTATGATTTTATATGCTTTGATGGTATTTTTGGATAATTGGATTGCATGGGAATGGTTTAATGGTAATTGGAGTTAGTTTTGGTCATATTATGGCCCCTAATGTTTTTGACAAAATGCTTATAAAGATATGTTCAATGCATTGACTACCTTTGTTGGAACTCTTGCATAATTTAAAACATGGTAAAGAAATTATGCATGGTTTAAATGGCTTGGAATGGTAAATTGCTAATGGTTATACTTGAGGGGCACAAGGAATCCCCAGGTGGTTTAATATGGTAAATGGAAGGGCACTTGAAAATCCTATTAAACCTACAAACTGTTGGGTATGGATGATACTTGCAAGTAAGGGTTGGTATGACGAAACCAATATCAATGGCCTTGGTTAATTAATGGATAATGGTTTGGTTATTTGTAAATTGGTTTTAATTGGTAAACAATGGCGGGATATGTAGCAAAGTCGTGGAAGACGGAGGTCTCGGCGGGACTAAAACTAGAAACTTATATTTGCCAATATGAGCTTGGTCTTGGTGACCATTTTCATGATGTCACACTATATTTGGGGGGATGTACTAGTCATCCCAAGAGTTTCTTCCATGGTCATGTGGAAACACGCACTAGGGACCTTTCAGCAGGAGGATCTGAACCCATAAAGCCCATCGGTATTTTAGCACTGCAAAGCTACACAACTCATGCAATGGTTTTAAAGGCATATTAAAATCAGTCCTTTTCCCGGCATGGTTATATATATATATGTATGGTTGTGTGCATATTGATAGTTTTACTTGGTTTTATAAATGACATTATTTTATCCTCACCATTAAATCATGCTAGCGGTCACTTGCTAACCCAATCTACTAGCGATTTTATACCTACGCTCTGCAAGAAGTGACCGTTCTTCTCCTCCTACATAGTGATTGACTCGGGCATAGCATTTGGACCGAAGTGGTGAGCTTCCATCTTTTTAGAAGGCTCTATTTCATGTTATGGATATTTTTAGATATTTTGGTTTTATTATGGATATAATTTTTGGCTATGGTTAGGGGCATGTCCCAACCGAATTTCACTACTCTTTTGGTTGAGGCTTTGTTGTACTTCTATGGGTTGGAATGCATAGGATCAATATAGGTGTTTGGCTTGGCATTGAAATAATCTTAATTGATGGCATCATTGGAAGAGATTGTTGGTTGTTCCATACTATTTCATTTTCTGATTAATTATATTATGTTTTGGAACATCCTTGGTTATGGCCTGGTTTATGGCCTATGTTACACACTGATTTGGTATGGTTGGATTAATGGCATCGGATATCTGGACTCCGTTAGGTTGTTCACGGTTGTGATCTTATCCCAGAGTCTTGATATGAGATGTTACACTATCTCGTAACATGCTAAAAAATTCAGCCAACTCAGGGCAGGAGGCTGGAGGTTGGGTTAGGAAATGGGGTTGGTCTCTGGTCCTGGACAGACTTGGGATGCCTATTACGACAAGGCCCCAAGAAGGGTCGTGTCAAGTTATTAGAAGATAGTTTACCACCTTAGGTAGATAATATCCATTAGCATGGATCGATAATTAAACTTCAAATTACTATTGTGATTATGATTTCCTAGTCACTACTCTTATTTTGGAGTAAGTAGCAATAATCTAGGGTGGGATCCTAATGTTTACAACCGCTACGACAACTATTAAACTAAAGATAATACAATACATGTATGGGTATCAGTTTAGAAAAACATAAAACATTCCCTACTTCCTCAATCTGACAGTGTTTCCATACCTCTAGCTAATGGTTTTAGCCACTCATGCTTGTGAAATGATTAACAACATCCCTGATTGAAACTGTTAAACGATATCAAAATAATCAATAAGTAAAATCCCAAAACATCAGCTAAATTAAAAACCAAAATCAATACTAAGGAATTACAAAACCAAAGTCGGATCTCAGAATCAGAATATATGTTTTTAAGTATATGGAGTGCGTCCTCTACTATAAAAAAACAAAAGGTTATTTATAGTACCCAGGAAACCCTATAAATAAAAGTCCAAACAAAAAAGAAAAAACGGAGTCTGTGCCCACTTACTTGGGCCACATATGGCCCGTATGTACTCTATACGATCTACATGTAGACCCAGGTAAGTGCCTCCTGCTCTTGAAACTCTCTGGATCCTTAACTCTTATACATACTTTTTCCACATACAGACGATATGTGATACATACGGACCGCATGTGTCCATATTTAGTGACAGAGTCTTCAAATTCCTACAATCATGCCTCTGGACCTTAAGTTTTGGAGATACTTTGTTCACATAGACCCGTTAAGTGCCACATTTGTCAAAAAATGTCCAGATAAGTAGCCAAAAACTTCATTTTTAATCTTTTTCTTCAAATTGGCATCCAAAACCTAATTTCCTACAAAACTTACCCAAAATACATCATATCTAACAAAATAACCTAAGAAAACTTTCATATGTTCATAGTTTTAAGTGTCGAAAATGCTATATTTCTATATAAAATCAACTTTTCATCAACTCAGCCATACTTTTACCATTCTTAGTGACGATTGCCATAACAAGGGCACCATTCTTAGGGTTGACCACTGTGTCACTAGGTAAGCCTCCTTTTTTCCTAGAATTGAGTTGGGTTGAATTTTTTCCCACTTATGTCTTTGATTGCTTCATTGAAGATGAATAAGATGTGACCATTTGGTTTAATTAAGAGAATTTACTCTTTATCTCCTTTGCCATTTTATCGATACCTTCAACACACATCAAAATTGAAGAAAGGACATCCTTGGTTTTAAATTTTTTTAGGTCTACCAATCTTGATTCATTTTCCTTAACAATCTAATGAGAGGGAACATATCTATCATATCCTCTCTCCTAGTAAATCTAATCATGGTCTTTATCCCTCTCTCTACTGCACCAATCACAATCTCAGTATAGATAGTTCCAACCTTGATTCCCTCTTTGCCTTTGGTAGGCAAGGTGGTAATACCCCAGATGGTTCACCAAGAACCTTATCACTTTATCGAGTGCCTTAGCTTCATCCTCATCATAAATTTTGGCACCTTGAGAGGCAACAACATTGACCACTTTCGAAAGTTCTCCCATCACGTGTTTGGTGAGGATATCTAATTAGGTTCTTACTTTTGCCATATTTTCATCTCTTTCTTCATCCTTCTTTCTTTTCTCTTTGTTTAAATAAGATGGGGTAGGGGACCCTATGGATATTTTGAAATCCCAGGTGTGCCACCCCTAATTTTGCTTAGTGACTTGCTCAAGTAGATTTGTCGCAACATTGTATGACAACTTCACAAGTGAACCACCTGATGTATTTTCCACCACTGTTTTATTTAGTTGGTGCAAAGACTAAAAATGATTTGGAGGAACATCTTCTCTGAGACCTCATGGTTAGGGCATTGCATGGGTTTGTCATTGAATTTGTTCCATACCTCATATAAGGGATCACCACTAAGTTGATGAAATTTTTTGATTTCGTCTCTTAGATGAAGGAAAATATCTATCAAAAAAGGCATTCATAAGTTTGACCCAAGATGTAATAGACCCGGCAGGTAGAGATCTCAAGTACAAAACCACTTTACCCATTAAAGAGAATGGGAAAAATCTTAATCGAATAGAATCTTGAGTAATATGGGCAATATCAAATTGGGTACATACCTCAATGAAGTTTTTCAAAGTAGGTTGCATCTTGATATTCTTGGCCCCCGAATAGACCATTCATTTGTAACATATAAAGCATTACACTCATGACATAAAATACCCCATTTCCCTCAGCCAGTGAGATATGGATGGCCCTTATATACCCCGCATCATAAAGTTGATCTTCATTCTTGAGGTGACCATAAAATGAGTTGTCATTTCTCGCATTATGGCTCATGGTGTCATGATTACTTCGAATATTACCTCAAAATAGACCAAAAAAAGAAACAATGTAAATAAAAGCACTACGAGTAACCCAAGTTCACTAACAACAACACAATATAGAAAACTAATCTTCACTCCCAAGAAACGACACAATTCTTGATAATGCTCAACATACACCATTATTTAGATGCCAGGCAGTCATTGAAAATATATACCCAATATGAGTCGAGGTCGAATCCTCGAGGATTACATATCAGCTTTCAACAACTATATGTGTTGAATGATAACTATATGTTAACCTGTAATGCAAAACTAAAACTAAACATGAAAGTAAATTGGGGGGGTTGAATATCAAAATTTGTTGAACACAATCACCAAATTACACTAATATGAGGTCGAAAAATTGTTAAGTTTATCAATTCAAGAGGGATCTTGGGGTTATGTTCTCCTAAGTAGTGTTCATGCATGGGTAATCAAGAGTTAGTCCATGTTTTGGCTAAGGATTTTTGGTAGGCTAGATTTAGGGTCTTAGTGTTAACCTATCAATGAACCACTAAATTTCACTCATGGATTATTTTAAATACATCATGAGCATGACAAGTGTACCAATCTATGACCTCGAACTCAGAATCCTTATCTCTAAAATAATGATCATAAACATAGCAATTTTAAGTAACACCCTTATTTCTAAGATTGTGCTAATGAAAAAGCTAATTCACAGTGTTGTTTGCAATTAGTCTTCACCCATATCCCTCTTTCAAGGATGATGTGGGATCTAAGACATTTGGGGTTTTCACCCACAATGCTTAATTCAACCATAAAGCAAAACAAAAATGCATCACTATTAACCAATTATTTGGACTAACAATTAACACCTACACATAATTTACTACCTAATCAAACGTAACCCCAAGATATTAATTTATCTACTCATCAGATTAAAGAGAGGAGATATACCCAATTTGGCATGCAATTGATAGATAAAAATCCAAATAAGAGTAAACCCAAACATCAATCTCAATTTACAACCAAAATCTCTTGGAATCATACAAATTTTTTTCTCAACTCACAATTAAAGTATTTTTTCTCTCAAAATTAAAAATTTGATAAAGATTCCCTAAATTTTGAAAAGGGTTTAGCATTGTATAATTTGGGATTAAGCTCTGTATAATTTTAATTCTTCCCCTTAAACTTTTCTGCCCTACCATGATCATCGTCTCATGATTGCATTTGTGATTACCTCAATTGTAGTGTTTATATTCCTATCATCGAGGTTTTTCTTAACTTATAATCGTGATTGCGACCCTCAAAATACGATCGTGGTATCCGAGGGTCGCCTCCAGGGCCTGATCTTCAGTTCTCGAGATATTTTTGCTCACTTTACTTCTCTTCTAACTTTGTCTCAACTCATGTTCATTAAATTAACTACAAGATCACAAATACTGGAAATTAATGCATTTTGATCAAGAATTAGCCTCATGTAAAGAATTAATTAATTCTAGTGCTCTTTAATGATGAATAAATGACAAATTAGCCACTCATCAGTCAGTCGGTCGATGATGCTTACTGAGAGCCCGTTGTTTTAGTACAATACTAGAGTTTGTACATTTTTGTGCAAATCCAAGTACTATCTAGCATCATTGATTGTTGATCATGTCGTTTTTATTTCTTTTATATAGAGTGAGCTCTTGGAGTCAGAGTCACCTATTTCTTTCTATCTTTAGTTATTCAGCCTTTTGTTATTGAGATAGATATTGTTGACTATTCTAAGTCTTTAAGTTGTAAACTATTAGATTCTCTTATACTGTCTGTACCAGGTCGTGGGATGGTATCTTGTATTGACTATTTTTATCAATTTAGAGTACTTTGCTTATTTATAAGTGTTTTTTTTATTTTTTGCCTGTGATTAGGCATTTTCCACCAAGTTAATCAATTTTTTTATCTCTGGGTTACGATTTGGATTACCTATTGGCGGGTTAAGCAATGTGATATCATGAATCGTAATCGGGTTGTGACATTAACTTTAACTTAGTTATTTTAATACTTGAAGAATTATCCATGTTTTATAGATTTTGACCTCTTTCAGATTGAATTCAGTATGATTTAAAAGATTTCTGTCTATATTAGTTTTTCATGACATGTTTTCTTATGAAATTCAATACTCTTACAGACTTTTCATTTTATAGCTCCTCTGTATCTTATGTGCAGTATTTTAGGACTTAAATTTTTACTATTTCATTCCTCAAGTTAGGGGTTTTATTAATAAGTCACGAATGAATGTTTTCTTATGGAAGTTAGTGTTTTACATATGTAATCCTTGAACCCTCAGTATATAGACTAGTTCATAATTTTGGAATTTTGTTAAGTAATTTCATATTCTATAAAAGATATAGGATTTTCATGATTAGTTGCATTCTTTAGTGATGGTGAGTTATGAAGACCTGATGACTTAGTGTTCCATGCATTATTTATTGAATACTTAGTCCGTTAGTTTTCAGGATTTAGAATGCTTTTAGATAAAGAAATCATCATTTAGTCTCAAAACATAATCTTTATTGAGCTATTCAATATATTAGTTTATATTCAATTGGGAGTAGTACTTACCACTAAGAACGGAAAGCTCAAGCATTAATTAGGATAAGATTTTTAGTAAAAGTCCCTAAGCCCCAAATTTATGGCACGACCATAGCTTCTAAAACGTCACCCATCATACCAGGCTTGAAACCTTAGTTCTTTTGGACATTAGTCTTATTTTACCCATCATATCTACCTTGATACCACCGCAAGGTATATTGGTCTCTTTTTTTATAGAGATTATACATCGAACTCCATGCTTAGCCTCATGGTTACATATTGGTTAACAATAATAGCTCAAACATCTCTAAATAAGTGATTACATAACCCTATATTCAATTTATTTAAAATGCTATTTATCAATTACTTTTTTATATGCTTGGTCATTACATCAGCTCACATTCAGTGATTTTAGACTCACTATTAGTAGATAACCCATATTTTAGGTTTGCTCATTTTTAAACTCTTACTTTTCAGATTATCATTGCATACTAGTACATGCTTATTTCATATATGGTCATTGTACTCCAGTTTAGTTATTTACATTGACTTAGCTTTCAGTGTAGGTTTACAATATGTTTAGTACTAGTTGTAATTCATATGAAGTATTTACGTTTCAACAATTTTATAGTCTAAAAAATGTTTAGCTCATGATTCAGAGATTTCAATATGCCTCACAACTTTTTAGTAAGGACATGATTTAAAAACATATTTTAGTAAATATTTTATTTCCACAGTTAAAGAAGGTTACAGTGTTTTTATGACTAGTCTATATCCCATATACTTAATATATTCAAAAGTACTGATTGCATACTTGTTTTGCATATATTTTCATATGATGTAGATCCATAAGCTTAGTATCAAGATCATAGTCAAACATGCCTCGGCATCCATCCTGTAGATGATTAGTTTCCTTATTTGATGACTTAAGTCAATTTGTAGTTCTAGTATTCATTTCTATTCTTATTTATTGATTAGGAAAGTTGGGTTCATGTCCTGAGTACCCAAAGTCAGTACTAGTAAAGGCTATATAGATAGTCAGTTAGAGTTATTGTATGTAGTTTAGTTCTATTTTCTTTTAAATTTAAGTGTTGTAAAATTTTAAAAGTGACGGATTGTAAGACCACACAAAATTCTAAGCTTAATTCAGTCTGTTAAAGCTTGAAAAGAGGTCCTAGACTTTGAAATTTAAGCTAAGTGTTTACACTTAGAATTATTTTAGCCTTCGTAGGTTGGCGACACTATTTAACGACCCTCATTACCTTAAAGTAATTATTTTTAGGTTGAATCATGATCAGGAATGTCAGTGGGTGTTCCCAGACAAGTTTTGGATTTTTGGACTTTGTTTTAAGAGCATTTGAAAGCTAAAATCAGTGGATCGATAAGATCTCGACGAGTTGCATCGCCCATCACATCGATGAATATTTTCCTCTAGCTCCCAGTGTAAATTCCAGTGAATCGATGTATTGGCCCGTGCTTCACTAGACATATTTTTAGTCTTTATAAACCACGTCCATAGGGGTATTTGGGTCATTTTCCCACCCCTATTCAGCCTAAAAAGCACAAAAGTAAGTAATTCCTAGGTCAAAATTCATTCTTTCTCTCAAATTGCTCAATGAAACAAAACCCTAGGACATCAATTTCAAGATCAATCCTCAAGAACACTTCATCATTCTTCAAGAATTCAAGCATTAGATATGTTAAGTGTTCATCCAAGGGTTTCCTTCCACCTTTGGAGTTCAAGAAACCTTTTGAACTACAATTAAATAATTTTGATGAATTTCATGATTGAATTTGATTGTGTTCATGACTATGATGTTAGTTGAGTTTAGAATCCATGATTAATTACAAGTTCATGAGAAATAAATGGCACGTGTGGGTTTTTGTATGGTTTCATGTTAAAACACCCTTTGAAATTATAAGTTAGGATTATGATTATGATGTTTGCATGTTGTATTACAGTCGTGTGCATAAATTATGCTCTTCAAGTGTTTTGGTGAATTGTTCATGTGAGTTAAGTAATGAAATTATATCATGTTAGAATGTATGCAAGCTCATGTATATCAAGTGATTAATAAAATGTCAAAATGAATACATTTTACTGAACAAGTACTATTATGCTACTAAATTAATATAGTGTTCTACTTTTCATGCTATCGAGTCCTGGGGGTATTTAATGCCTGAAAAACCTAGATTTTTACTAAAGCTATATCAGTTACAGAATGGTTTTCGTCGTACTTAGTATTTAGTCTTAGTTTAGTAGTTAGTTCAAAACTTAGTAGTATTCAGTTCAGAACTCAGTAGACTCAGTCAGTTCATAGAATTCAATCAGTAATCAGTTCAGTACTCCATGAACTTAGTCCAGTTCAGTCAGTTATCATGATCAGTAAGAGTTTAGTCAATCCAAGTAGAGTCTAGAAATCAGTTCAGCATCTATTCAGTTAGGAGTAAGATTCAGCACCGAGCAAACCTAGGGATGGGGGCTCACCCGTTAGATAGGACTGAGATCCCTAGAAGCAATCCCCAACTTCCAAAACTATGTAGCCAGTGTAGGTTATGAGATTTTACCTATTAGATAGCACTAACATACTCAGGGATCACCCGCTAGTTAGGACTGATCTCAGGGGTCATCCATTAGACTAGGACTGATCCCACTGCCAGTTGTCTTTTCCCATGGCACAATACTGACACCCTTACAACTGGGGTTACAGGTTGGACCCCAATCTATTTAGAAAGGGGCATGACGGTTAGATGATTACCTTCCACAGTTTGAGTTTCCGTCTCAGTATAGAACTCAGTTCACTTCTATAGATTTATGACTGTCAGGTATAGTTACCCAACTTAGTATATAACTTAGATCAGTTTTACTGAATTAGGACTGTCAGATACAGTCACCCAGTTATCAGTAATATAGTATCAGTAAGATAAGATAGTAGTAAATCAGTATTCAAAACTCAGTATCTGGTGTTATCATAACCTCACATTACTAGAAATTAGGCATATTGCAATGAAATTTTTAGTGACGGTTGCAAAAGCATTGCGATAGTGGCCTATTGCAATGGTTTCAACCATTGCAAAAAAAAATTATTCTATTAGCTACCATTTAGCACTATAACCATTTCTATTGGGTAAAAATATATCTATGGCAATAGTTTTATTAATTTCCTTTCTAAAATTTCAAATGTTCTCTATAAGCAATTTTAATAAAACCCTTCCACTCTCAAACCTATTCTCAAGCCATTTTAATATTTCTCTGTCGATTTTCTCTCTCCCAAATATTTTTGTCCCTAAATATTTGCTCAATCTCTCAAACCATTTTTGTCTCGATTTGCACTTCAGTTTGCAATTAGGACTAATTGTATTTTGGTGGGTTAACCATTGTAGCGCTAGTTGGTTCAATGGAAAATGATATACATATTGTGCATTTAGACATGACGGCGGCGGAGATTTTAAGCAAGGGTAAAAAATTAAGGTTGTCTAGGGATTTGATGGAGCAGGTTTTGATTCACCGAATTTTGGTAATTATGTATCAGCAAAAAATCCTTTCAGTATTTGGTAATTGTTATCATAGGACACTTAAAGAGGGGAAGAAACCCCTCTTCTCATTTCTTGTATTAACGTGTCTCTTTAGCATATTTTATCTTTAAAACATCTCGTTGATTGTTCTCACAATGATTATGTATGTCTGACGATATGTGTTTTTAGGTATTACTTCTCAAAGATGATATCATGCATTTATCTCGTTTTGAAAATCACAAGTTGTGTTATATTCTAAGGATTTAATCTTATTGTTCATGCAATTTTAGGCTGAGATTGACATTATTTGTTTGCGGTTTGGATTGAGTTTCTTTTTCGATAATCCAGGCACTGTTAACGGTTTATTTTCTCCCCTTTGTTATTTGCTATTTAGTTTTATTTTGGTAATCCAGACACTCTTATCGGGCCATTCACTCCTCTTATTCCAGCAATTTTTCATTGCTTATCAGTTGGTTAAATTATGAAGGGGAGCCTTGGCATAACTTGTAAAGTTGTTGTCACATGACTAGGAGGTCACAGTTTTAAGCCGTGGAAGCATTCTTTTGAAGAATTACATGGAAAGGCTGCCTATAATAGACCCTTTGGCCCTTCCCAGACCCAATGTGTAACATAAGATTTAGTGCATTAGGCTGACCTTTTCCCTTTTAGATTATATCCATATCACATGGTATGATTTTCTGTTATATAAAAGGTGAGGAATCACCCTATGGCTGACATTGTTTCGTTACGTCATTCATATCAAATGTGGGGATATTATTCAGTGTAGAATTTATCTTCTTGGATAATGTACTGAACTGGTAACATTAGTCTGCAAGTAATGGGCTAAAGAATGAGCCTACCCTTTGACATAACTTGTAGCTAGGAGTAATAGGATAAACATGTCTTACTTATGTATTCCAGTTCCCATCCTGTAATTTTAAGCATTTCTTGTTTGATTGATAGAGTGCTTTCTCTGCATGATTAACTGATTGTTTTATTATGGTGTCAAGGAATGGCAATACTGTTAATGTGGCTATAGGGATCATCTTGAAAGAACAGAAGTTTGCAACATATATCAAAATTCCATATGATATGTTTTTCAATCTTCTATGATATGTTTTTCCTTTAGCTGAGAGTCTATCGGAAACAACCTCTCTACCTCCCAAGGTAGGGATAAGGTTTGTATAATTTTACCCTCCCCAGACCCCACTTTATGGGATTACACTAAGGATGTTGTTGTTCTTTGGTACTTGATTTGGTGTTCTGATATGCTTCATAAATTTGTCAAGTTTTCATAATTATCATGTAGATAATATGGACTAATAATCTCAGGTGTATTTGAATGATCAAAAGGTGTTTCTAGGGTGGTTTATCAGGAATAGGAGTAGTATGGTCTTATTATGTTATGGTAGACTATCATTCTCAGATTGACATAGTGTGCTCATTACTATTTCTAACATTAATAATTTTTTATCAGGTTTAGGAAACAAATTGATTCCTTATGGCCTGTGGGGGTGTTTTGAAAATTTTCTTGCTTTTAAAGAAGGGTTGGTGAAATAGATGCTCCCATTTGACTATGTTACACACAACAAGCAAATGTATTTTACTTTTTTTTTATTTGAGTTTTTTAGTTCTTGAAAACTATTTGATCCACTTGAACCTCAGTATTAGAAGGTAAAAAGTTATTTCATAGGAGTGCAATGATGGAATCTGAGTCATATTAAAGAAAGAACATGATATTAAGTTCATATATCACGATTCAGTCTCAGTTATATTCTCATGTTCCTGTTCATGCATGTTTAGTAAATGATCTCAGGTTCAACAGTATACTCAGCTTAAGGTAACAGTCTTCCATAGATTGGCTTGGTCCATATTCAGTTATAGTTATAAACTTGGTATCCATTATCATTGCATATTCAATCATGTATTCACAAATCAGTTTACTCATGTACTCATGCATTAGATATGCAAGTTCAGTTTGAAAACTCAGCTTATCAGTAGTTCAGTCAGGTGTTCCATGCATCAGATATGCATGTTCAGTGTGTAAGATCAGCCTATCAGTTTTTCTTAGATTAGTATGTCTCATTCGAAGATAAATATTCCCAAGGGGGAGATATTGTAAGATCCCAAAATAATTCTAAGCTTAACTCATTCCGATAAAGCTTGAAAGGATGTCCCAGACTTAGAAATTTCAGCTAAGTATTTACACTTTGAATTATTTTAGCCTTCGTAGGTTGGCGACTCCATTTCATGACCCCCATGACCTTAAAGTAATGAATTTTTGGTTGAATCATGATTAGGAATGTCAGTGGGTACTTTCGGACAAGTTTTAGATTTATCAGACTTCATTTGAAACATATTTGAAAGCTCAAACTAGTGGATCGATGCGATCTCAATGTACCGCATCGCCTATCACATCAATGAATATTTTCCTCCATCTTTTTGTGCAAATCTAGTGAATCGATGTAGACTTGACGCGATGCATTATCCATCGCATCAATGCCAACAACGCGGCGCATTGGCCTGCGTATCACTAGGCATGTTTTTAGTGTCTGAAAACCACATCCATAGGGGTATTTGGGTCATTTTCCCACCCCTATTCAATCCCAAAATCACGAAATTAAGTCATTCCTAGGACGAAATTCACTCTCTCTCAAATTGATCTAAAAAAAACCCTAGATCATCAATTTCAAGATCAATCCTCAAGAACACTTCTACAATCTTCAAGAATTCAAGTATTAAGGTATGTTAAGTGATCATCCAAGGGTTTCCTTCCACCCTTGGAGTTCAAGAAATCTTTTGAACTACAATTAAATAGTTTTGATCAATTTCTTGATGGAATTTGATTGTGTTCATAACTATGATATTAGTTGAGTTTAGAATCCATGATTAATTAAAAGTTCATGAGAAATAAATTGCATGTGTGGGTTGTTGTATGTTTTTAGGTTAAAACCCCCTTTGAAATTGTAAGTTAAGAATATGATTATGATTTTTGCATATTGTATTACAGTCATGTTCATAAATTATGCTCTTCAAGTATTTTTGTGAATTATTCATGTGAGTTAAGTAATGAAATTATATCATGTTAGCATGTATACAAGCTCATGTATATCAAGTGTTTGATAAAATGTCTAAATGAATGAATTTTAGTGAGCAAGTACTATTATGCTACTAAATTGATACAATGTTCTATTTTTCATGCTATCGAGTCCTGGAGGTATTTAATACCCTAAAAACCTAGTTGTTTACTAAAGCTATAGATGTTACAGAATAATTTTAGTAGTACTCAGTATTCAATCTTAGTTTAGTATTCAGTTCAAAACTTTGTAGTATTCAGTTCAAAACTCAGTAGACTCAGTCTATTTAAAGAATTCAGTCAGTAATCAGTTCAATACTAAGTGAACTTAGTCCAGTTCAGTCAGTTATCATGAAAGGCTAGTATAGTCTAGAAATCAGTTCAATGTCTATTCAGTTAGGAGTAGGATTCGGCATCGAGCGAACCTAGGGATGAGGGCTCACCTACTAGATATGAATGAGATCCCTAAAAAAAATCCTTAAGTTCCAAAACTATGTAGCAAGTGTAGGATATGAGATGTCATCCGTTAGATAAAACTGATCTACTCAGGGATCATTTGCTAGTTGGGTCTCATCTCAGGGGTCACCCATTAGACTAGGACTGACCCCACTGCCAGTTTTCTTTACCCGTGGCATGGTACTTATACTATTCAAATTGGGGTTATAGTTTGGACCCTAATCTATTCAGAAAGGTACATGTCGGTTAGATAATTACCACCCGCAGTTTTAGTTTCAGTCTCAGTTTAGAACCCAATTCAGTTCTATAGATTTATGACTATCAGGTATAGTCTCCCAACTTAGTATATAACTCAAATTAGTTTTATAGAATTAGTACTTTCAGATATAGTTACCCAGTTATCAGTAATACAGTTTTAGTAAACTCAGATAGTAGTAAATCAGTATTCAGAACTTAGTATCCAGTGTTATCATGACCTCAGCGACAGTTTAATTATTCATGCATGTAGTTGCATTTAGTTATGTTCATGTTACTCAGTCAGTTATTTTTCATACATATTAACCCATACATATTATCCTAGCTCACTTCGTATACCAGTTTATTCAAAGTACTGACACATACTTTTCTTTATGCTAAGATGTCTTATATCATAGGTTCAGACGTATGGGCTCCTGACCGTACTTAGTAGTCCTGCCTATTAGCAACAGACTTATTAGTGAGTATTCATAGTTCAAGGACAAAGTTATTACTTCAGTTTATCAGTAGTTTAGTAGTCGGAGTTAGTTGGTGTCTTGTCCCGTCAACTCCAATTTCAGACAGTTAGAGGCTTTTAGGCTACAGTATTTCAGATAGATATTTCAGTATTTTGTTTTTAGTATTCAGTATTTTGTTTTTAGTACTCAGTATTTATTTTTAGTTTTGAACTTTATGGCAATTTTTTTCAAAATTTCAGCATTATCACAGTATCATTACTCAGTTATTGCAGAAGGTACCAATCATGGGTTAGCTTATGGTCCTTTGGTATTATGAGCACAGTGTAACATTCGAGGTACAGACTCAATGAGTTACACGTATTTAACCTATTTATTCCATGATTATGCTTTTGCCCAGTCAGTTTAGCTTATATATATATTTTAATCAGATGATCACACATTATTCCTGTTATGACTCTATAGGTTATTTAATGTATTTGCACAAATTTAGCAATTTAGATCTTTTCTATAGTAGTCTTAAGTCATCTGCGATGTATTGGAGCTAACATATTAGTTATCAGGAAGTTCATTTGGTTTTTAGAGCCAATTTCCTATTTAGAAGTCTTTGTTGGTAAGGATTGGCTATCAAGTGTAAATTTTAGTTTAAGAGCCTCCGATGCCAAAAGATGATAGTTCTATCAACTTTGAAAAATCTATTTTAGTTTAAGGGACCTTTGGTTTGGATTCGTGACACCCCAAAAATCCAAGACAATATTAGAACCATGTTTTAAGTAAATTAAAAATCTAAAGTCCAATTTTATTAGTTTTATTAGTGATTTAGATTCATATTAAGGTCACAAATATCTCTTCGCTTAGAGACAAGTCAAAATACCCCTTAGAGATTACATTTTTGTGACAAATATAACTATAGTAATCTTTAAACGAGCATAACTTTTGGGTTACTAAGAATTTTTAAGCTCAAGCCCCACTATTTGATAGATAATTAAATTAGCTTCCCAACTTCAAAAATTTTGCCTTAGTCTAACATAAGAGTAAAATATTATGGCCAAATTACTGAAGCATTGTCAGAGCTTCCAGTGATCTTGACCTTGATAATGATCCATGTTTAGACATCATGGGTTATTAGGAGAGAGTCATTATATGGGAGGTAGAGGCTGAAATTGGATTGCTGAAACACCCTGGGTTTTTGGGACCTTAGAAATTTCTTGGATTTATATTTTTTGGGCATCATACGACTAAAGAGGTACTAATCGTATGATGGGGCACAGTTGGTACGATCTTGGTTATATTCTAGCCAGTGTTGGTGGGTGGGTTGGATTGGTTTCTTGTGTGGGTATGACTTGGGTCTGTACGAGTCTTATGATGGGTGATGGTTCGTATAATTCAATATTTCCATCAAATAATCTAAAACTTGGTGAATTAACATGGATTTGAATATGAGTGATTTACCTTAAGCCGTAAGATAGGGTAAGACTCATACCATTGACTTGTATGGTGGACAATGTCAAAATCCTTTATGATTTCCATTTTGTGGGTGGTACGTGTCAAGGATACAGGTCATATAATCGGATATGTCTTGGCTTGGATGGTCGTATGTTGGACAGTGTTAGAGTCCAAGGAGAGGCCTAGGGTACTAGTGGTGGGTACCAATAATGTAGTGGGTTACGAATGGTATGTGATGGTTGTACCCTCTTACGAGATTTTTATATAGTTTAAGTGGGTTTAATCTAGACATTTCTCTACTTAACCTCTTAAGTCCCCACGACTTATAACTCTTTTGGAAAGTCATTTGCCCTAATATTCTAATCTTAAACACTTAGAAACTCTTTCAAATTCTCTCTAAGGATCTTAGGCCAAGAAAGGCTAGGGTTTCTTCCAGAGTACCAATTTGAGGCTTGTACGAGTGATTTATCTCCATCATCTTCATAATCTAAGGCAATATACTTCTCCCTCATTATTTTTTCCAACTAAAGGCATGTTTTATGAATTGTTTTCATGGCATAATTGTTGTATGGTTTGGGTTTTCAATTATATATTGGGGGTTTTGGTTATAAATTCTTGGTTATGGTTTTCCCATATTTTTTATTATGTATTTACATGCTTTAATGGTGGTTTGATAAAATCCCTATGAGAATACTTTTACTATATTATTGAACTTTTAATGGAGCTATTGCATGGTATAACTTGGTAATGGAACCCTAAATGGTACAAATGGTTTAAATAGTTTGGAATTGTTAAATGGTAAGGTCTTTTTGGTTATGGTTGGTATAAATGAAAGCCTAGTGAGGTTCAAAGGAATCCCCCAAGCCAACATAATAATGATAACTTGTGGGTTACATGGGATTCCCCCAAGTCAACTTAGTAATGTAATTCACTAGGTACATGGAAATCCCTTATCTCTAAAAAGTCGGCTAAGGACATTACTTGCAAGCTATAGTCGGTATGAGGATACCACTACTTATAGACTGGGTTAATAACAAATGAAATGGTGGTCTTTATTATGTGGTAATTATTTTAATTAGGCAATAATGGAAGGCTGTGATAGTTAACCATAAAGGTGTGAGTCCAATGGCCAGACACTGGAAACTCATGATTTCCAGCATGAGGATTTGGTCATTATGACCGTATGGGGTACATGGGAATACCCTAATCTACAATTGTATATATGTATCATGGAGAATGAAGGGTACTTCAGAATCACCTACTCCTATGGTACCTCTAGTTCGTGCGGCTACATGTATTGAGGCCGTTAAGGGGGTTGCACTAGACACATATAGAATATTGGTAGTGCGAGGATGGTTAAGCTACACATAACCATATTAATGGTTTTAAATTCATGTAAACCCTCTTCCCTCTTCCTAGCATGGTTATATATATTTGTATTTATGGTTGTGAATGCATATAGTTGGTTTTCTTGGTTTTAGAGATTGGAATTATTTTATCCTTATCTTGCGTACTTGCTATTGACCCACTCACCTATCTTTGGGGGGATACATCCCTATGTAATGTAGAAACCGGCCATTCTACTCCTCCTGCTTATTAATCACATTCGGTATCAGCTCAGTTGTATTGAAGTGGTGAGCTTTCATATTACAGAAGGCTTCATTTCATGTCATGGATGTTTTACATACTTTGATTATATCATAGACATAGGTTTTGGCTATTGTTGGGGGAATGTCCCAACTGGATATTGTTTTACTTTCAGTTAGAGGCTTTACGGGACTACTATGGGTTGGTATGGGAAGTGTTGGTATTTGTGTTAGCATTAGTATTGGCATATGTATTGGGGTTGATACCATTGGATTGTATTTATGTTTGTTCCATCCTTTTATATTATCGATAGGAACTTAGCTATTATATTATTTAGTTATGGTTATTGGTTATTATTGGATGATTGGACTTGTTTGGGTTGGTCACAGTTTTAGATATTAAAGAATTTGGAATTATAATAAGTGATATCTTGTTATTGTTTGGAATTTATCCGACTCTGGGTATATGTATTTGGAGGTTGGGTTGGAAAATGGGGTTAGTCCTCGATCCTGGTTGGACTTGGGGTGCCCATTATGACAATGCCCTAGTTTGGTTCGTATCAAGTTTGTATCAGAGATTTATATTCATGGTCAATTAGGAGTCCACAAAACAATGTCGAGTAAAGTCTCTTTTAAGGGTGTGTAGCATGCCACACTCATAAGGGAGTGGCTACAAGGCATTTAGGAATGTTTCTCTTCTTTATGTTCTATATCAAATCTTAAGGTTTGAGCCCTTGAATCATCTTTAATTCTGTTTTTTCACTTTTCAGATCATGCCTCGATGATTTGAAGTTCACGAAAACTCTTTTGTCCTAATGGGGACGATGTTGATGGGACAATATTGATGTTGGGTGTATTTATGCATTCTAGTGTCACTATTCTAGCCTTTTTAGCCTTGTTTCGAGAATGATTCGTATGCTATATGGGTTAATACTGAGATGAATGTTCATATAAGTGTTAAATCATGTGTTTATGATGTTCGAAGTGAATTTCAAACAAGTTTGTGCCTAAAATATTCATTTAGAGTTCAATCATGGAAACTAGCGTGGCTTGAGATAGGTCCTTGTCTAGATGATCCTGGTGGATTCTATTTTATTTAATGTATTACAAATGGTTTTAAGGTTTAATTATGAGTGGAATAACTTGTTGGTAATGTACAAGGGTCAATTTGAATGAGTTAAGAGTCGGAACATAAAGCTAAAGATCAATGCAAATTAGCCTAGTCTTAGCTCTTGTTTCGATTCATCGTTAGGCTTATGGTGTTGTTTAAATTGCTAATTCGTGTGGTGTAATTATGTAGGAATCTTTAGGAGATGAGTATGGTGATATTTTGATGTTGAAAAGGCTGGAAATCCATGGTAAATACACCACAAGACAAGGGACTAAGATGGGGGACTCAACACATAGAAAAAATTCGAGAAACAACATCCAGAGTGTTAGGGCTATAAGCCTGTGATGCCTTACCTTGAGAATGGCTATATCCAGGGGGGAGCCTTGGCTGGAGAGGTACTTAACACAGGGCACAGCCTTACCTGGAGCAGGGCTCAATACAGGGCGTCGCCCCCTCTACTCCCTTGCTAAAAAATTAATGGAATTTGACTCCTACACAACTTGTGTTTACTTTGTGCTATAAATACAACCTAGTGTCCCCTCTACTCCCTTGCTAAAAAATTGATGGAATTTGACTCCTACACAACTTGTGTTTACTTTGTGCTATAAATACAACCTAGTGTCACGTTTTTACATATCTTTGAACATATTTTGGAGATTGAGGGGTTTATAAAACTTCATATTTAGGTTTTTATTATTTTAATTTAGTTCATTCATGTTTTTAGTCGTTAATTATAATCTTGTGATTACGATTATGACTATGCAAGGCTAAATGCCCTCTTTCCGGGGTTGAAGCCAGGATTATGAGTCCTATTGTTTTGAATTAAGTTCATCTAATTTTCTTATCATTATTAGTTGTCTGTTCATCTTTGATTGAACTATTGTAAGGATTAGCTACCCTTAGAATACATAAATTGACTACCTTTTGATCTTGGGAGAGGGAATAAAGGATAGAACATGGAGATGAACAAAGTATGGTTTGTATTCTTTGATTAAATAAGGAATTCAAATTATCATCTAAGACAAGGATATACTTATATGCCTTAATTGATTCACACGTAGGATGATATCTTAAAGAACTTAAGTGGACTATTAATCCCTGCTCAATGATGTAGTTGTAAGGTTCAACTTAGATAAAGGAATAGAGTTCGGGAGACCATTATCACGCAATTAACCCTATGAATCTACAACCAAGGTACACAAGTTAACGAATGAAGTTCAATAACATAGTATGATTGTTTGAAAGTGCTTTAACCCTGGGTTTTCTCCTGTTGATTGTTCCAAGATCTTTACTTTACGCATTTTTTATTTTACTTGCAATTAACAATATTACAAACTCTTTTAGGTTACTTTTGCACTAATTAAATCTAATCTGTGAAATAGAATTGAAGTGTTTTCCAGCCAAGTCCCTATAGGATTGATACTTATCTTTAATTAGGCCACTTTACTATTTGATAAGAACACGTACACTTGCGTGTGCGCTTGGGCACTGTCAGGTTTTTGGTGCCATTGTCGAGGACTTGTAATTTGGCAATTATTTGTTTTAATTTTACTTTTAGATTTATTTGGTATTTTTATGCTTGGTCATGGTTGTGTTTTTGCAAGAAACAGGTTTACAAAAGATGGCAAGGGATCATGATTTTGTTTAACCAACCGCCGAACCTGAGAAACTTTTTCATCAAAGAAGGAGAGAAGCAAACCTTCTCCCCCAAGTTCAACAAATCCAAGAAAACCAAGAGAATCCTTCCATCATGGATAATGAACAAGTAGCCCGCATGACAGTTAGAGAAGTGGCAATCCCACTTGCAACCAATTTGACCTCCCCATTTCAGAAGCCGATAGCTAGAGGTAATTTCAAACTTAATCAGAATATGGTACAACTTTAAATCATCCGTGGACAGTTCATCTAGCTTTCACATAAAGATCTACAGGTCCACTTGCAAAATTCTTTGGAAATCAGTGATACGTTCATCCCGATGGCTATAAATCAAGATTATGTGAGGATGATGTTTTTACCATTTCGGAAGAAAAAAAGTGGTTGGCTGCGGAACCAGCAAATTCAATAACTTCATCTGATGATTTGGCCAAAAAATTTCTTATTTGGTTCTTCCTGTCTGGTAAGACTGCTAGACTTCATAATGAGATAGTATGATTCAAACAGAATCCAGACAAGAATCTCTACCATTCTTCAGAGCGGTTCAAAACCCTTCTTCAGAACCGTCCACACCATCAACAGTCCAAAGAGGGACTTGCTCATATTTTTGTAGAGGCTCTTAACCACAATACAAAAATATTATTAGATTCAGCTGCAGGTGGTCAATCTCTTGAGATGACTTATGATGAGCTGTGCACTTTATTGAACCGCATAGCACAAGGGAACCCAAAATGGCATTCAGATTCGAGGAGTGCCACAAAAAGAAATATAGGTGTATTGGATGTGGACAAATTCACAACATTATCAGCTCAAGTTTCTTCATGACAAAATTTGATAAATACTCAATTCAGCAGCCTGAAAGTTGGAGCTACAAAGCCTACTACAGCAGTTAATATAGATCAGCAAACTAGTGCTCGGTCTAAATCCTATGGAAATAGTGGCCATGCAGCTTCTATGTGTGCTTCAAATACGGAATAAGTAATGTATGTCGGCAATGATTCTAAACCATGAAGTGGGAGACTCAGTCTTGGAATGCACAACAACAATAAATTCAGCAACTACAAGCACAAGAGAACCAGTCAACTAGAAACATGGAAGAGATAATGAAGCATATTTTAGATGGTCAAGCATAAAAGGATGCGGATATGAAAGATAAATTGGTAGAATTTACATATTATAAAGTGGCAAAGAGAAGCTGAGAATTGTAGTTGAGCCAGTTACAACAAGCATTAAATACTAGGCCTCAAGGTGGTTTGCCCGTATATATAGAAAATCTAAATTAGGTTATCGCAATTACCTTGAGGAGTGGTAAAGAACTTAAAGGAGAACCTCAAAATTCAACTAAGGAGTTAGATATTGATGTGGTGACTAAACAGATAGATGAAAAAATTGTTGAGAAATCGAGGAAGTCTAAGTACTCAAAAGAAAAAAGTTATTGCATAAGAAAAGAAGAAGATTCTGCCACCACCCTTCCTTAAGAGGCAAATTAAAGTGAAGGAGCATGCAATGTTTAAGAAGTTCTTTGACACATTCAGAGATCTTCACATTAATTTACCTTTCTTTGATGTTTTGTAGGGTATGCCAAAATATGCAAAGTACTTAAGGGATGTGGTCGCGAATAAGGTAAAGTTGCAGGATGTGGTGGCAATAGTAATAAGTGAAGAGTTTAGTGCTATGATGACAAGAAAAATGCCAAAAAATCTTAAGGACCCTGGGAAGTTTACTCTCATTATACAGATTGGCAACAGTGAAATAGTTCAGGAACTTAGTGACTTAGGGGAGAGTATCAATTTGATGCCCCTATCTCTATTCAAGACTTTGGGTTAGTGTAAACCCAGACCATGCACTATGTATTTACATCTGGCAGACGGGTCCATTACCTATCCAAAAAGAATCATTGAGGATGTCCTCAAAAAGGTTAGTAAATTTGTTATTCCTGCTGACTTTATTGTTCTAAATTTTTAGGAAGAAGAACATACATCAGTCATCTTGAGGCATCCATTCTTAGAAACTGGAGAAGAATTGATTGATGTTAGAGAAGGTACGTTCACAATAAAGTTGGATACTGCTGAAGCGGTGTTTAAAGTTTACAAAGTGCTCAACATAATGTCTCAATATAAAGAATCATTCATGATTGGTGTTATTGAATAGGATAAGTGTGGGATGTCTAGTCTGTCAAAGGCCTCTTCTTACACCCACATTGAGCAGCAAAATTCTCCAATACCACAACCACCTAAGCCCGATTTGATGTTTATTGATGAGCTTGAAAAGGTTAAAGTCAAGAATTTTGTTGCCCTTGAGAATTCAAACCCAAAATGGGTGTAAATAATAAGAAGATTGAGATCAAGTATGATAAAGAGACGGAAAGAGAATGACTAAGTAGTTAAATTGGGCCGTGCCGCGACACTAAATCAGGTGCTTCTTGGGAGGCAACCCATGTTATGTAGGAATGTTTTGTTTTTAGTTTTTACTTCACGTAGTTTTTATTTGTGATTGAGTCACAGGTTAAAGGGAAGTCTGAGTACCGGACCTGAGCTAAAAAGCATGGCAAAGACTTAGTGTGGGGTCCCACGGATCTCTTTTATACAAAAAGATGCTACTAGCTAGGCCTAGAGGCCTCAGGGAGTATTTCTACCTCTTATTTTTAAGTTTACTTTGGGGACAAAGTAGATTTTTAAGTGGGGGGGGGGGGGGAATTCCTAGATTTTGGCTCAATTTAAAATTTTTGGGTGTGAGATATTCTTGTATGTGATATTTTTAATTGCATGGTGCAAATGTTTTGTTTGATAAAAGCATATTGAATGAGTGAAGTGTTACTTTTAAGACTCTTAGTCTTATTTTTGTGACTCTTGTACTTTTTTGCTTAAATTGAATTCACTCTATTGTTTGGTTGGGAGTCTATGATGATCCTATTGAATTAAGCATGTGCTATGTCTGTTTGAGGTATTTGTATATTCCTTGTTGCATGTGATGTCTAGAACTAGCCTAGTGTTTGTGTAAAGCGAAATAAAGAGTGTGGGTTTAGGAGATGATTAGGCATTTCTTTGATAGCCTTTTTTTATACCTACCTTTGTGCATAATCCTAGACAACCTTGTTAATACTTTAGTTTTTTCTTTGGCAGCCTTATATATAGCCTAATCCCTTCTTTGATAAACCTGAATTTGATCCAAAAGATCCTAGGTTCCTTAATGAATAATCAAGTAAGTAGGGAGTGTGTAATTGAAGAATTAAAAGGTGAGTTTGATGCCCCAAGGTAATAGTAATTCGTGTTTATAATTGATATGTGGTGGATGGATTTGATATACATTACGCTACAAATATTACCATGGCTCTGGAAAAAAAAATTCATATGGTAATAAGCAATACTTCCACCATGTGTTTGTGAAAATACTTAAAAGAGATGGGACAAAACAAAAAAGAAATGCATAGACGAAAATGGTGTAATTTGGTTATTGGAGATTGGTTTTAAATGTATTATGTAGGGTATTAAAGAGCTTAGAGAGGTTAGTCACTATTCCCAAATAGTTTCTACATGTCCCTTAGCCTACAATACAACTCTAAAAGACCTATTTAATCCTAAGGTCATCATTCTGATATTAGTGGAGCACGGGCAAGCCTATGGGTCATTATGTGTAACTTGTGAATTCCTTGTGAGAGTGCGCGTAATTTTATTCTTATACCCATCATGTTATAAATTGCTTAATTGTGAGTGATTATGGGTAACTCCCTTGTTGTGAGGGGCACATGTTTGATGAAGGTGGGTTATTTGTATGACATCCTTGATTGAATGATAAGAATGATTTGTCCAACTAGGTGAGTCAATTCTTGAGGTTAAGATGTTTTGGAGTAGTGTTCTAAGCTTTCAATTGTGATTGTAACATGATTAGTGTAGAAACTTGTAATCTGTGTAGTCATGGTAGAACTAGCTTGAGTATCTTGCATGTAGTATAAATGTAGAGTCTTATTAGTTGATGATGATTATAGTTAAGAGTTGTTTTAGGACGAACAAGGTTTTATGTGTGGGGTGATGATTTTGGGTATATTTATGCATTCTGGTGTCACTATTCTAGACATTTTAGGCTTATTTTGAGGATGATTCATGTTCTATATGGGTTAATAATGATATGAATGTTTATATAAGTGTCAAAGCATCTGTTTATGATATTCAAAGTTAATTTCAAACAAATTTGTAACTAAAAGATTCATTTACAGTTCAATCGTGGAAACTAGCGTTAATAGCTTGAACTAGGTTCTTGTCTAGTTGATCCTGGTGGGTTATATTGTGTTTAATGTGTTCCAAATGGTTTTAAGGTGTAATTATGAGTGGAATAACTTGTTGGTAATGTGCAAGGGTCAATTTGATTGAGTTAAGAGTCGGAACATAAAGTTAAAGATCAATGCAAATTAGCCTAGTCTTAGCTCTTATTTTGATTCATCGTTAGGGATATAGTGTTGTTTAAATTGCTAATTCGATATGTGTGATTGTGTAAGAAGATTTGTTAGCTGAATATGATGATAGTTTTATGTTGAAAAGGCTAGAAATCCATGGGAAATACACCACAAGACAGGGGACAAAGATGGGAGACTCAACACTTAGTAAAAATTTGAGAAGCAACTTCTAGAGAGCCAAAGCTATAAGCCCGCGGTGACTGATCTTGAGCAATTCTATAGCCAAGGTGGATCCTTGTCTGGAGCGGGGCTCAATATAGGGTGTAGCCTCACCTGGAGTGGGGCTCAACCTAGGGCGGCACCCCCTCTACTCCCTTGTTTACAAATTTATTGAATTTGACTCCTACACGACTTGGGTTAACTTTGTGCTATAAATACAACCTAGTGTCACATTTTTACATATATTTGAACATATTTTGGAGATTGTGGGGCTGATACTACTTCATATATAGGTTTTTAGTATTTTAATTTAGTTCATTCATGTTTTAGTCATTTATTATAACCTTATGATTACAATTATGACTATGCACAGCTAAATGCCCTCTTTCATATGTTGAATCCAAGAATATGACTACTATTGTTTTGAATTAAGTTCATTTAATTTTCTTATCATTTTTTGTTGTGTGTTCATCTTTGATTTAACTATTGTAAGAATTATCTGCCCTTAAAATACATAAATTGTCTACCTTTTGATTTTGGGAGAGGGAATAGGGGATAGAACATAGTGATAAACAAAGTCTGGTTTGTATTCTTTGATGAAATAAGGAATGCAAATTAGCATCAAGGACAGGGATATACTTAGATGCCTTATTTGATTCACACATAGGATGATAGCTTAAAGAGCTTAAGTGGACTATTACATCCCCGCTCAATGATGTAGGTGTAAGGTTCAACTTAGGTAAAGGATTAGAGGTTGGGAGACCATAATCACGTAATTAACCCTATGAATCTACAACTAAGATAAGCAAGTTAACGAATGAAGTTCAATAAAATAGTATGATTATTCAAAAGTTCTTTAACCCTGAATTTTCTCCTATTGATTGTTCCAATATCTTTACTTTATGCATTGTTTATTTTACATACAATTTACAATATTACAAACTCTTTTAGGTTACTTTTGCACTAATTGAATCAAAACTGTGATCTAGAATCGAATCATTGTTTAACCAAGTCTCTGTGGGATCGATACTTGGCTTTGATTAGGGAACTTTACTTCTTGGTAAGACTATATAAACTTTCTTGTGCGCTTGGGATCTTTCAACTATCTACCTAGAGGATCCATACTTGGCATAGGGGTCCAGTCCCTGATAATTTGGGACCATTTCCTTCTAGTCCTCCTCAGGCTAATGTAATGAATTTAGAGTTTCGTCAGTCGGTTCATATGATTGTTAAGTTGGTAGTTTCTCTGGCTAAGAGTGGTGCATCTGGTATTGCATCAACTGAGGCCACATGGGTTGGATAGCTCGTAAAAATAAGCCCTCTAACTTTTACTCATATTAATATGGAGGATGATCCTTAGGGTTTTTTAGATGTTTCTAACTTTTACTCGTAAAGACTGCATTGCTAATCAAAGACATGTATATTTCTAGGTTGGTTGTTCATATGCAATAAATTGAGAAGGAAAAGAGAAAGCAAGCTGAGATAGATGAATAGCAGGTTAAAAGGTCCATGTTCTCTGATCAAGGTAGTGGTCTATAGAAAAGTAGTCAGGATGGTGGTAAGTGGGTAAAGAACGAGTGATAGAGTTTTTGTTCCTACTCCATAGCTAGTGCTCTTTACCCGAAGCAATCAGGTAATAGACGTCAGTAGGGTGGCAATAACTTTGGGGCAAAGGGTGCCCAATCTCAGAATAGAGGGGCTTAGTCGGCCTCATTGTTTACTTTTTCTAGGTTCTGTGATTGGTTACATCGGGTTTTTGTGATGAAGAGATGGAAAAGTGCTTGAAATGTTGTCAAACAAGCCATATGCTTAGAAATTTTCCATTTGGTAAGGTTGCTTCGGGGGTGAATAAGGTTTTGGTTGCCTCTCCAGCTACTCCTACATTAAAGGGTGTTACTTCTACATCTCTTTCTACTTCTTGTATTGGCATAGGTCAGAATTAGTTATTTGCACTCACTACACAACAGGAACTTGAGGCATCGCCTGATGTCATGACTGGTACATTACAACTCTTTTCTTGGGATGTTTATTATTTACTTGATTTGGGGTCCACTCTCTCTTATGTGACCCCATTTGTGGCTATGTATTTTGGTTCTGATCCTGAGGTTATTTGGGATTCTTTTACTATTTCTACCCTGGTAGACTCTTGGTTACTAACATAGTCTACAAGATGTGTGTGGTATCTATTGGTAGTAAGGAGATTGATGGATTTGTTCAAATTAGATATGGGGGATTTTAATGTTATTCTGGGGATGGATTGGTTATATTTATACTATGCATCTTTTGATTGTTGGGTCCATAGGGTTGCCTTTAAGTTCCCTGCTAAACTGATTATTAAGTGGGAGGGTGGTTCCCTAGCTCCTAAGGGGAGGTTTATTTCACATCTTAGAGCTCAGAGGTTAATTTCTAAAGGGTGTCTTTATCATTTGGTCTAGGTTAATTATTCCAACTTGAAAGGTCATTCATTGCTTTCGGTTCTGGTGGTAAATGAGTATCCTAAGGTCTTTCCGAATGATTTTCCTGGTGTTCATATGGATAGGGAGATTAAGTTTGGGATTGATTTGGTTTTGAACACTCCTCCAATATCTATTCCTCCTTATAGAATGGCTTCGACTGAGTTGAGGGAACTCAAGGAGCAAATTAAGGACTTTATGGATAAAGGTTTCATCCTTCCTAGTGTGTCCTCTTCGGGTTCACCGATGTTATTTATGTTCAAGAAGGATGGTTCCCTTTAGATATGCATTGTATAGGCAATTCAATAAGCTGACAGTTAAGAATAAGTATCCTGTTTGAAGGATAAATGACTTGCTTGATCTATTGCAAGATGACAAGTTCTTTTCAAAGATAAATATTTGGTGCGCATATCATCAGTTTGAGATTAGGGAGGTGGATATCCCTAAGACAGCTTTTCATACACGATATTGGCACTTTGAGTTTTTGGTGATGTCATTTGGTTTTATCAATGCCCCAACAACATTAATTGATTGGATAAACAGATATTCCGTCAGCTTTTAGATTTTTTGGTCATTGTCTTCAATAATGACATCCTGGTATATTTTAAAATTGAGGTAGATCATGCCAATCACCTCTGCATGGTGTTGTAGACCTTGAAACAACAGTAGTTGTATGCCAAATTCTTTAAATGTGAATTTTTCTTGAATGTTGTTACTTTTTTGGGTCATATTATTTCTAGTGAGGGTATCATGGTGTATCTACAAAAGGGGCGGTTGTTAAAAGGTTGCCTAGACCCCATGACTCCAGCTGACATTCGAAGCTTCTTGGGTTTGGCTGAGTATTAAAGGAGGTTTGTGGAATGTTTCTCAATGATAGTTGCAACATTAACTAAGTTGACTCGGTAGAAGATAAAATTCTCTTGGTTGAATGCTTGTGAATGTAGTTTTGAGAAGCTTAAGGATAAGCTAACTTAGGCTATAATTTTGACTTTTCCTACAGGTAATTAGCGGTTTGTGGTTTACAATGATGTATCTCTTGTTAGACTTAGTTGTGTGTTGATGTATCATAGTAAGGTGATTTCCTATGACTCTTGGCAATTAAAAGTGCATAAGAGGAATTATTGTACTCATGATTTGGAATTATTAGTTGTGGTATTTTCATTGAAAATCTAGTATCACTATTTTTATGAGAGGCACATGGACATCTTTTTTTTATCATAAGAGCCTTTAGTATGTGTTTATGTAGAAGGAGTTAAATCTCAGGCAGAGAAGATGGCTTGAGCCTCTCAAAGACTATCACATTAGTCTCATCCAGGTAAGTCAAATGTTATTGCTGATGCTCTTAGCAGGTTATCCATGAGGAGTTTAGCTCATATAGATAAGGAGAAGTGGGAGTTGGTGAAGGATATTCACTACTTTGCTAATCATGGAGTTTGCCTTTTAGATTTTGAGAAAAGTAGTATGATGGTGAAGGAAGTGGTACGATCGTCTCTTGGTTCAGAGATCAAGGAAAAGAAAATGCTAGATCCTATCTTGGTGAAAATCAAGAGTGATGTAGGTGGGAAAAAGGTAATGGTATCTGAGTTTAGTGGTGATAGTACCTTGTGGTACTAAGGAAGGTTATGTGTTATTAACGTCTATGGTTTGCGAGAAAGGGTATTAACTGAGGAACATAAATTGTGCTATGTTGTTCATCCTATTTTGATAAAAATATATCATGATCTCAAGGAGATGTACTAGTGGAATGGTATGAAGAAGAATGAAGCTAATTTTGTGGCCAAGTATTTAGTGTGTCAACAAGTGAAAGTTGAGCACATGAGGCCTGGTGGGTTGTATCAGGAAATTGATTTGCTGGAATAGAAAAGGAAGGTGATCAATATAGATTTTATTACCGGTCTTCCTCGGTCTTGAAATCAATTTGATTCGATTTGGGTCATCGGGAAAAGGGGAAAGCTCAGCCCCTGGTATGCTGGTCCTTATGTAATTTTGCAGGGGGTTGGTAATATGGCTTATGAATTGGAGTTTCCTTGTAGTTTGATCTCTATTCAACCGGTATTTCATGTCTCTATGTTAAGAAAATATATTGATGATCCTTGTTCAGTTGTTTCTTTGGAAGAATTTGGTATCTCGAATTCTCTATCTTATGAAGAGATCTCAGTTGAGACTTGGATCAACAAGTTCATCTGTTGCGGACAAAATATGTAGATTCAGTTAACATTCTATAGCCAAACCACAAGGTGGAAGAGGAAGAGGACATGAAATCCATGTATTCACGCGTGTTTTCTTCTCCAGATATTCATGTGGAAGGTATGTGTTCTGGATTACATCTTTGTTTTCTAACTTGGTTAAAGGCTAGATTGATGTTTGATAATGTAATGACTAATGCTTGTGCTTACCCTACCCGTTATTCAGGGATGAACGATCTAAGTGGGGTAGATTTAAACACCCTAGGTTATTATGACCTTAGAAAATTTCCTGGATCTCTGGTTTTTGGACATCATATGACTAGGGGGTATTAGTTGTATGATGGGTTACAGTTGGTATGGTCTTTGTCGTATGCTAACTAGTATTGGTTGATGGGTTAGATTTGGTTCTTGTATAGGTATGACTTGGGTGGGTATGAGTCGTATGGTGGGTGATGGTTCATAGGGTTTGGTTTTTCCATCATTAATCTGAATCATGGTGACTTAAGTTGGATCTGAGTACGAGTGGCTTACCATGAGTCAGAAGATAAGGTATGACTCGTACAATTGACTCGAATGGTGGACAGTGTCCAAATCCTCTATAATTTCATAATGTGGTGGGTACGGGTCAAGGTACAGATCATATAATCGGATATGACTTGGATTGGATGGTCGTATATTGGACAGTGTTGAGGTCCAAAGGAAATCCTAGGGAATGAGTTATGGGTACTACCCATATAGTGGGGTAGACTGGTATGAGGTGGTCATACCATCCTATGAGATTTTTATACAGTTTAAAGGTGGGTAATTTGGATATTTCCCCACTTAACCTCTTAAGTCCCCACGACTTATAACTCTTTTTAGACATCATTTACCCTATTATTCTAACCTCAAACACTTAGAAACTCGCTCGAATTCTCTGTAAGGTTTTTGTGTAAAGAAAGGCTAGGGTTTCATTAAGAGGATCAACTTTGGGGCTTGTATGGGTGATTTCTCTCCATCATCTTCATAATCTAAGGCTAGATACTTCTCCCTCATTGATAGTTTCAACTAAAGGCAAGTTTTATGAATTGTTTACATGGCATAATAATTGTATGGTTTGGGTTTTCAATTATATGTTTAGGGTTTTGGTTATAAGTGCTTGGTTATGGTTTTCTCATGTTTTTAATTATGGGTTGACATGCTTCAATGGTGGTTTGGACAATTGGTTGCATGGGAATTGTTAATTGGTAATTGGTTTTGGTTTTGGTTTTGGAAACACTATGCCCCCACATGTTTGATAAAATCCCTATGAGAATACTTTTTCTATATTATTGGAATTTTAAAGGAACTATTGCACGGTATACCTTGGTAATGGAACCCTTAATGGTATAAATGGTTTAAATTATTTGTAATGGTTAAATGGTAAGGTCATGGTGGTTATGGTTGGTCTAATTAAAAGACTTGTAGGGTACAAAGGAATCCCCCAAGAAAAAATAATAATGATCACTTATGGGGTACATGGGATTACCCCTAATCGACTTGATATTGTAATCTATGGGTACATGGGAATCCCTTATCTTTAAAAGGTTGGCTAAGGACATTACTTGCAAGATATAGTCGGTACGACGATACCACTACTTATAGCATTGGTTAATAACAAATGGAATGGTAGTCTTGGTTATGTGGTAATTGTTTTATTTGGGCAATAATGGCAGGGTGTGGTAGCTAACCGTAAAGGTGTGAGTCTAATGGAAAAACATTTGAAACTCATGTTTGCTGGCATGAGGATTTAGTCCTGATGACCATATATGGTACATGGAAATCCCCTAAGTTACAATCGTATATATGTATCATGGAGAGCAAGGGGTACTTGGGAATCCCCTACTCCAATGGTAATGCCTCTTTGTGTAGCTACACATATCGAGGCCCGTTCAGGGGGTTACATTGGACCCATATATCCCTGGGTGGTTCTAGGACGATTAAGTTACACATACCGAGGTTAATGTTTTTTAATGCATGCTAAACCTGGTTCCCTCTTCCAAGAATGGTTATATATATATTTATTTATGGTTGTGAATGCATATGGTTGGTTTACTTGGTTTTAAATATTGGCATTATTTTATCCTTATCCTGAGTACCTTCTAGCAATCACTCTATAACCCATCTTCATGAGCCTGTATCCCCACGCGTTGCAAGAATAGCCCATTCTACTCCTCTTTTTTAGTGATCGAATTCGGGTTCAACTCGGTTGAATTGAATTGGTGAGCTTCCATATTATGGAATTCTCTATTTTAATCATGGATGTTTCTACATACTTTGGTTATGTCATAGACGTTGTTTTTGATATTGTTAGGGGTATGTCCCATTCGGATATTGGTTTACTTTCGGTTAGAGGCTTTATGGGACTACCATGGGTTGATGTAGGCGGTGTCAATATTGGTGTCAGCCTTAGTATTGGCATTGGTAATGGGGCTGATACTGTCAGATTGTATTTCTGATTGTTCCATCCTTTTATTTTATGGACAAGAACTTGTCTATTATATCCGTTTGGTTATGGTTGTTGGTTATTATTGGATGGTTGGAATTGTTTGGGTTGGTCATGGTTATATACTTATCCCAGAGTCTCGAATTGTAATAAACACTATCTTGTTATCTGTTCGAAATTCATCCGACTAAGGGTATGCATAATTAAAGGTTGGGTTGTGTAATGGGAGTGGTCCCCGGTCCTGGTTGGACTTGGGGTACCCATTATGACAAGGCCCTAGTTTGGGTCATGTCAATTGCTAACCACAACTCAAGTTACAACTTGTGGCCAGACCTCACGAGGCATGATATAAGTCATCGGGACTGCTTTCAAGAATTTTTCGAATGGTTTTTAAGGGTTTTTTTGGTCTTTTACCACCGCTTTAACATTAAAACTACATTGTTTAAGCTATTCTAAGGTTGAATATATAGCCTAAAAATTTCCAAATACCTTATTCTCAACAGAACACACCAAATACTCAAAAAACATGTGATTTTCTCTTCTCCCAAAGCAAGAAATTAGGGTTTTGTGTCTCCAAGTTCAAATCCTCAAAACTTCAATTCAAGAATCAAAAGTAATTTTGTATGTGGGTATTCAATGAGGATCTCATTTCATCCTCATGCCCAAATTATGATTTTATTCACGAATTATATGATCTTCATAAACTAGGGTTTTACTCGATTATTACTCTAAGCTTAAATTTAATCCCCCATGACATAGTTTTCACTCATAATATGTTTTAGTGATTATTCATGATTTCTTAGGCCTATATCATATCATTCATTCTATTCTCATGACCATACATAATATACATGATATTACTACAAATTTAAAGTATATGATCAAACTATGAATGATGTACCCATTTATTTGAGACTTCTCAATCCTCAAGCTTTATTTTCCTTCAAGTTTTGGGTTATAGGTGAAATATGAGTTTTTCCTAATTTATTCAATTTATTTAGTAATTAAATCATGAATTATTTTCCTATAAGATTTGCATCTTCCCATGCTCAAAAATCATGAATTTCCATATTATGTTCAGATGTTGAATTTTTAGGCTTTAAACATGAAATTCCCTACTATGTTTAGCCTTTAATATTATTATGTTAAGGTGCAATAGTTAAGGTTGGTGGGTTATGACCAGTTGATAAATAGGAATTTAGAGATACATCAGTTGACATGTTCTTGAGTACTTCAGATTATGCGTACATTATTATTTTAAGAATGATATTATGATGAGCAATTCAGTTTATGCTTCAATGTCATTCAGTTGGTAGTCATACATAGCACTGAGTGAATGCACTGATGACACCTTCCCCGTCAGTTAGAAAGAAACTGTTAGTAGTAGTCTCTAAGTTCTAAAACTATGTTGCCATCATAGGTTATAAAGGGGTCCCCCATTAGTTTAGGAAGGACATCATATTTTTTTGGGACTTTATTTTAGTGTATCCACACCAGCCAGTGTCGGTACCCATGGCAAGGTACTAGCACTCTTCAAACTGGGTTATAGTTTGGACCCTGATTTGCTAAGATTTGGGTATGTCAGTTATTATTATCTCCCACGGTCCTTATTTTATGTTCAACTTATGTTTTAGTTCAGATATGTATGACCTTGTATTCCAGTTTTATATAGTACATGTTTATACTTGGTCATTGCATTAATTCACATCCCACAATTTCAGACCAGTTATTCATACATGACCCTTAGTATAGTTTAACAACATATTCAACTTTAACTTGAGAGTACATATAGTATTTATGTTTCTATTGCTTCCTAGTTTACATAAATATTTTAGCTCATGATTTAGAAATTTCACTATGTCTTACAGCTTATACGTACAAACATGATTAAATGTATATTTCAGTAAATAGCTCATGTCTTAGTTTTAAAGCATGATTTAAGTATTTTTATGACTAGTGCATATCTCACATACTCAGTACATTCTAAAGTACTGATCGCATATCTCTTCTTCCTATATTTTTCATGTTATGTAGATTCAGTTGCTTTTCCTTAGTATCATAATCAGGCAGATCATAGCATTTAGCCAGCAGGTAATAAGTTCTCTTATTTCAAGGACTCAAGTTAGTTGCAGTTCTTGTACTTATATTTTTTTATTTGTATGTATTGATTCGGGATAGTTTGGGGTAATTTCCGTACTACCTATAGTCAACATTAGTAGAGGCTTCATATATAGTCAGTTAGAGTTATTGTATTTAGTTTTAGTTCCTTTTTCTATGAAATTACAGTGTTGTAAACTTTGGAGAGTAATATATTGAAATAGTTTTACTTATGATTATGTTTCCACTCAGTTAATTTAGGTTTTATATATGTTTTAAATCAATGATCAAGCATTATGCTAGTACATGGGTTAGCTTGGGATCACTTGTGGTTCTAATCATTGTGCTACGACTAGGGGTAGTATCGGGTCATGAAAGGGTCCCAAGGATTCCAGACTCATTTCAGGATATTGCTCAAAATTTATGAAAAATAGCTCTTGGGTAATAGGGACTACTTTTTATCAAAACTACCTTAAATTGAAATATTGGCTATTCCGTTGAGTCTAAAATGTCAAAGTTTATAGGGTAGCATAGTATGTTTACATTCATGGGGTTTTGGAAGAATCTTGATGGATAAGTAGAGACTTGAAATTATCCAGGTCTCAATCGGTGCAGCACTCAACGGGTGTATCCGGTAAATTTACAATTGAGTATCTTAAGTGAAGGATACTTTAGCAGCCAGCCAGTTGCTTAAGAAAACAGGGCATGCCAATGAGGTTGCTAAAGCAAAGCCCAATCTTCTTAAGTGTCTGATTGTTTACTGTAGCAAAAGGTTTAGACCCCAGCTTGTACTGCTTAAGCAATACTTAGTCATTTTAGCAGTGACCTCTTAAGCGGTCAAGTGGTGACCTAATGGAACGTGGGAGGCCACTAAATGCGTTTTTTCCTAATTTTCAGCCAATTTTAAATAAGTCTTAAGATCTTAGAGCCCAAAGAGGATGGAAAATTAGGAAAGTGTTCAGTAGGGATTTTGGGATGTTTGTGATCTTGTATTACTCATTTCCTCATCAAAATCTTTATAAGTTTTTGCTTAATTCATGGGTGAATTCTTAAATTTAGACCCAAATCCCTAGATTTATGTTGGCTCAATTCTAGTATCATTTGAGCTCAGAATTTACCCTTCTTTTAGTATAAATGACCCTTGTGAATAGAGGGTGTGTTGACCATTTCAAAAGGGTGATTATGCAAGTGTACCCTATATGAGATTTTGGCTTGATTTTGGACCTAAAGAATGAAAATGCAATATGAGTATTGTTGTCTCGTATTGATGGGTAAATTACTATTTTTATATTGTGGCATCGCGTGGAAGCTTCTCGAAAAGGGAAATCACTAATTTTCCAACTTTACCAGGCTTTCTTCGGCATCCAGGTAGGCTAGGAATAACTTTCTCTTTGATTGGGATTAATTATAGTATGAATTTTATATTATGCAATTTTTTGGATGGGAATTTTTTCTTGGACTTATATTTAGTACGACTTGGACCTTTTAGATGAACAAGGAACCATAATAGGCACAATTAACCTAGTTATTCATTCATTAGGTAGAATTGATCTCTTAAGACTAAAATATGGCTTATTAAGTATCTAGTAGTGAATTAGATAACTTAGCCAAGTTTAGGTAGAATTTACCTTAGAATGGATTTTGGGATAAGAAGTGAGCCTTCCGACCAACCTTAGGCAATGATCGCTTTTAATTCCTCATATACTCAATAGACCTGGCAATTGCTTTAATTATGTTATTTATTAGACAAGGTTTTGATGCATGGCATTTCATCGTAGATTGATACTTGGGAGATGATATTTGTTATGGTTTAAGTCCGACATTGAAAGGTTAATTATGATGGTTATGGAATTGATTCTAGTTGGGTGTTTGACGATATGAAAAGATCTATAGTTATGGTTTTGAGATATGGATACTTGGTTTAATTATTGTTATCACTTCTCTTGATTGCATCTTACAAGATTATGGGGGACCATGTTGGGTTATTTAATTTATTTCTACCTTCTGTCTTATGGGGGTCTAGTTATGTAGAGATAGTTGCACTTTTATTTATTATTATTACTATAAAAGTTTTCTACTTTCAGCATTTGAAGAGTATTCTAGGTTTTCCCCTTTTTCCTTGACTTAGCTTATTTAACTTGTTGGTTATTATGTGTATAGTATGACTTAGCTTAGTTGATTGATGATTCTTATTGAGTATCCATGTCTTTGTTACTCATACTATACTTCTGTACCTTTTTTGTGTAGATCGAAGTACTAATGGCCATTATTAATGCCAAGATTTATGCTAGTCAGATTTCAGAGATAGGGTGATCTCTCAAAGTTGATGTGGACCTTTTTTCCTTCTTCTATTTTTTCTAGTCTTTCCATTTTTGAGACTACTATATATTTACTCGATAGTACTTGTATTCGTTTAGATTAGAGGCTCTTGAACCAACATATCTATATTGTGGGGATATTATTTGTCTCTTCTGTTATATTATTATGGTGTGATTTATGGCTTGTAATTCTTTTAATTGCATTTTGACATTTACTCCATACAATAATTAGCCCATTACATCAAGTTTGGGGCTATGGTTTGTCTTACCTACTGGTAGAAAATAGTAGGTGCCACCATGACTAGGAAAACAGATTGTGAAAATGCAAGTACTTAGGTTAGATTGGGATCACTGGTGGTTTTAAGAACCATATTATAACTAGGGATAGTCTCAAGATATATCAAACTAGCTATCAGACCATAGAGTTCAAATGTCCTAGATTGTCTATGAAGTCGTGTCTAGTTGAGTCTTGCGGAATGGTGTGGATATATATACTTTTCCTTGCGAGGCTACAAGGATTTTTGGTAACATTGCATTTCTTTCATATCCCACATCTTGAAGTAGAGATTTTCTCTCAAGAATTTATCTAGATCCAAGTATTTCTCTGTTTCCACTGACTACGCCGCATTTTTAATTTAAAATAATATTCAAGCTTAAATTTCTACTGATAAAGTTTCCTAAGAAAGTCCCTAAATAGTTATGAGATTTCAAAATGACTTGAGTGGATCCACTAGTGCCTGTAAGTTTAGTATTTTAAACGATTTTACTCTTGTTTATGTAAATTGGGTAGTGAGCCAAAGTCAGATATGCTTTCAGATCTTTTCACAAAATCTTATGGAATAATGACCCAGCGTTAGAAGTATGATCTTAGAAATGTAGTAGCAGTAGAGTGGGGATAGGGTTTATATGGATCTATTAGATGGATTTATGTATTTATTGAGCCTATAAGTTATTGTGTGAACTTTATGATAGCACATTAAGAGACATTTATTGGTTAGAGGAAATAGAGTATGTCAATTATATAGTAAGGATCAAACCTAGGCAGTGACCAAAAAAAATAGAGAAACTTGTTAAGGTTGAGTATGTTCACAAAAGAAATTGAGTAGACTAAGAATTCCTTAATTGCTCTCTAGTATTTGTAAGTTGTTATAGTGTATGAGGAATTGTGTGCTTATCCATGATAAGTGTTGGAATTTATATTTGGACAAGCTAATGAAGAGAAGAGATTCAAATTCTAAAATGGAATGGTGTTTTCTTAGGGTGTTTTGACATTTTTTGATATTCTAAGTTTGTAAGCATTTAAGTTATAGTATGATGACTATTAAGGCTATAGAAAGTTAATACATGTATCTCAAAAGGAAATACTAGAAGTCGGTTTTACACTTTTAAGCATAGTCTTTTAGGGGAGTGTAGAATTTATGAGTATAGTTATACCCCAACCACTAGAGTGAAATGATTACAATTCAATTTAGATTTTATTGAAGAGGTCTATAGGCTTAGAATGATGGCTTAAATATAAGATGGAGATGATAGAGTAATCATCCTTGTGAGGTTTTGAGATTCTAGTAGTGATGCTAGAAAGTTATAGAATAAAATTAGGGAGAGGAAGATACCCAACCCATTCTTATCTTAATATATTTCTTGTAATTCATTAATTATGACGCTCCACTTATTCCTTGTATGTTAGAGTCATGATCATAACTGATATACATGTTCTTCATACAAAATCATATCCATTACCTATTCCTAAAATGAGAAGTAATAGCTTACTAAGTAGTGTAGATCATACTCTATAAATCTATGAGTTACAGTTTCATGTCATTCTGCTCATGACTCATGAACTCATGTTTTACAATATTCCTAGTTCCAGGTACTCATGATACATCCCTAATGACTAGTAAGATCACACTATATCATATATGTTTTTTGACCAAATCTCTTCAAGAATTTCTATTATACTATACTTTGCTCGTCGAGCCTCAATTGAGTGTCAAGGTTATGAAAATCCTTATGTCAAGATATCACAGTATCTTTCTCATTCTAGATACTCATATTCTAGTTATTTATTGATGCTTCTTATGCTTGATGGTGATATTGATTGCAGCTGAGTGATAGTCTTGGATAATGGGTTGATATATCTAAGTATAATGACTTATGGTGCCTAATGACTCTTTGATTAAAAATTAAGCTTGATTTCTTTAATATGGAAAGAAGAAGTGTATCTTTAAGGATAATAGACCATATTTGATATAGAATAGAGATTTCTGTAGTTAAGATTAGCATAGTTATTTTGTAGTGGTTCTTTATATCTCCAAGTTAAGATTTGAGCAGAGTATGAGCATGCAACTAAACATATCATCTAACATTTATTTATAGTGTTTCCTTAAGAGAATTAGAAAATTTTGGCTAGTTAAGATTGATATGGTGAAAGTAAGGAGCATGTTGAGAAATATTGCCAAGTTGGAAGGTTATTTGTCACATTGCTTAAATCATACCAATCCTATCCTTAACTTTGGCCTAAGAATCTCTTGTTTAATAACTGGTAGTTTCAGACTGAAATTTCTTCTTAATTAAATCTATACCATTACTATTGTATTAACTCGGATCAGCAGACTAGGATGCTAAAACCATGTTATAATCCTTATTCAAATATATTGTAATGACCCTTCAGTTTTTTTCCATATTTTTGTTTATTTTCACCATTAGAGCCTTTCCATAGCTACCCCAAGTCGTTTATGACTTTTTAGAGCTGGCAGTTAGGTTACTGGAAAGTTTGTTTTGTTGTTAGAGCCAATTCCCTATTTTGAAGTCTTTGCTGGTTCTAAATGGCCGAAGGATGAAATCTTCAGTAGAACAATCTTGGATGCAAATTTTGGTTGTGCCTTTAGCTCCAGAATATTGATTTTAGGCTAGGTTGTAATGCCCCAATTTTCTAAACCGGAACGCTACACGGTTCTCATGACCCCGAAGGACCACAAGCTAACCTATGACTGATATGTGTACCTGTAACTGCATAATATACATATAAAATGCAGAAACATGAACAAAGTGGGTGTAAGGTTCAATCTTGAATAATAAAATGTCTGAAATAAGGTGGTATCACAGTACCAAAATAAAATTGAAAATACTAAAGTCTAAATCTGAAAACTCTATAATCGTCTGAAAGCCTCAAAACTGTCTGAATAAGGAGTTGAAGGAACATGTCTCCAACTAACTCTCTAAACTGAAAATAAACTGAAATAATGGAATAATAATTGTAACGATCATGTCCTCGAAAGATAAGGGCTCACTGCTAACTGAACTGCTACTGCTGATATGGAATCTGCACCTCAAAACCTATGGTCTAACGTAAAAAGAAAGAACCATAGCGCAAATACATCAGTACAACTAAAGTACTGAGCATACGTGGGGGTAGACTAAATGCATAGGGTTTATATGCATGAACATGATGACTAATATGAATGTGAGAATACATACATACATACATACATACGTAACTGCTACTTAACTCATGGAGATACTGACTACTTGAGTTTGAACTCTGACAACATGTGTTTCGTGATACTGAGATACTCAATGATTGATAACATGGATGACTATATCTAACAGTCCTAATTCTAGGGAAAACTATTTGAGTTCAAAACTGTATCTGAACATCTAATTCTGAGATCAGTCCTAGCTAACGAGTGATCTCTGAAACTGATAATGAGAAAACTCGACTGAATCTGAGATTACGATCAAGCCTGTCTGCCGGGTGATCTCTAGATCTAATAATAAGCATCTGAATATGGGACCAAGACTATCTGATGGTATGGTCGAGGAATCAATGGAACTAGCTGAGTTCCTTATTGAGATCGATGACTGTATCTGACAGTCCTGATTCTTGTGATCTCTACTATGAAGACTGATACTGAAACTGTAACTGTAACTGTGAATGTAGGAGGTAGTAACCTAATCGACATGCCCCGATACTGTACTAGTGGGGTATAATCTTTGTCCTGATTGTTAGGGTGTCAATACCGTGCCACGAGTAGAGACCTCTACTATGTTCAAGCCTCTCTGACGGATGACCCTGAGGAGGAAATCAAGCCTAAGGTAATATAATAGTCAAGTATAGCCTTAATCTGACGGGTGACTCCTGTCCTACGATGTCTAAGTAGTTCTGGAGTACAGGGATTTGGTGCTAACGGCTCTGACTTTATAATGGGAAAAACCGCCATCCCTGCACTCGCTCGGTGCTAGTCCCTACTCCTAACTAAAAGACTCTAAAAAGATTAACTGCGCTGAACTGACTAACTGAACTGAACTGATTTATAAACTGATAAACTGAGCTGATAATATTTTCTTAGCTGAACTAAGATGAATTCACTGAGTTCCGTTGACTGATGGAAAAGCTACTTGAGATCTGAGGTCTGACTGAGAGTACTAAAACTACTGGGACTACTGAACTACTCAGATTTTTGAGTTTTTCTGAGTCACGTGACTAACAGAAATCTATGGAGCATAGTTTGACTGAGATTGTCTTGAAACATGACACTTGCTCTAGGAACACAGCTATAATTTTCGCGTAAAAGTACCCCCAGGACTCGATGGAAGGAAACTGACACACATGACTGACTTGATCAAAAGAGTAGAGTCCACAATTCACAATATCATAATTAAGGATTTTATAATAAGAATGATTCTCAACAAACTATCACATGATCGGGAATGCACACAACATGTATATACTTGCATGGCTTCAATAACATGGTCATTCCATATCACAACAATATCATGAGCATCTTATACAACATCGTCAATTCAATACAATAGCATGGGGATCACGTTGAACATAAACTTAGAACATGGAATAGTCATTTAGGACTTATTATGTCATAAAAGCATGATATCTATTCCCTTAGGTATTTTCACAAACACCTTACATGCACATCTTACGCATAGGTGGATTCATCAAGATTACAAATATTCAACCACCAATTTCACATATTTATACGTTAAATACCACCATATCCTCACACAAAACATACAAAGATCCCATCTTAGGCATCATCAAACTCCAACCACATGAACATCAACCACCAATAACATAAACATCATAATACATAATTTAGAAGATGGTTCTTGAGCTTCATGGATGAAAGGAGTCCATGAATCAACTCACGCATACCTTAGAATAAAGATTCTTGATGATTGACGGAGGAATTTCCTTGAAATTGGATCTTCAAGCTTAATTATGCAACCCTGGTTGTTTTTCTCTTTTAGTGCTGTTGGATGATGAACTTAAGATGTTAGTAGAGTTGTAATGTAATTAGGAGTTATATATTTCGTAGGGTTAAGTTTAGGGACGTGTAAGGAGTGTTAAAAGACTTAATTACCCTCAAAATAACTCAAAACGGAGTGTTTTTGGCACTGGGAACTAACTTAGGCGGCGCCCAAGTAATCATACAAGCTAGGTTAGGAGGCGCCTAACCAATTACCTAAGTTTGGTTGGGCGGCGCCTAATCGCATACCCTTACTGTCTCTCACGAAAATAGCATAACATTTTGTTTGGGTATTGGATTAAGGTGAAATTGGTATCGTTGGAAAGATAATTCAATTCTCTATAATTTGGTGGGTATAAATATGCATAAATACCACATTAACATAGATTTATACTCGTTCAAATATAAACCTTACGAAATCAAACACTAAAACTTGATGGATTAAAAAACTCTGAGCTTGTATTACCTTAGGTGACTCATATGAACATTCTTAATGTATCATAATTTATCTTATCACTAGGATACTCATTTTAAGTCATGTACTCAAGTATGAATCACAGAATAGGATATTTCATATGTAGGAAAAATGGTTCGTCTCCTAGCTTAGAAACATGCGGGGTATTACAATATCTCCCTCTTGGGAACATTCGTCCTCGAATGGAAATTAACTGAGGCGGGAGAGATGATAAGATGAAGTACGTACAAGACATACACTACTGAAACATGGTTTCATGACTGCCATGATTTAAAGCTGAGCACAACATACTGAACATGCATATCTGATGCATGGGAAGCTGATTCATGAATATAAGACTGGGGATTCTAATAAAGTGAGTTTTCTCAAAATGAGAATGCATATCTAATGCGCAACTGAAAGGATGAATCCATGCATATCTGATGTATGATTACATGACTGATATGATATGTAAATGTATGAGTGAAGATACTGATAAATAGTACTTTCTCTACTGAACACGTATATCTAATGCCTGAATATCTGACTGAGCTGACTCTTGAAAGCTTGACTGATTATGCCATGGCACTTGATAACTAATTTATAACGGGAACATGAAAGCATCAAGAAAAGGTGGGGTATCTCCCCCTTGGGACACTATGTCCCTCTAGGAATGTTTACCTTGCTGAGATACTGGGGTGATGCATAGGGCATCTACGAACTAGATTATAACTAAACATTGAGGGTCTGAAACTAATGCATGAGATGGACTGAACTTGCAACTACTAGGAGGTTCTACCTTGAAATAGTTACATTCTCTGAGATTTTGGATAGCATGAATAGATGCAAGGATGTGAAAATAAGTTATACAAATCTGACTGCTCACTGGCACGACATGAATACTGAAAGAAGAGAGACTGTTCCTAAAATATCTTATAGCCTCCTATACATAAATGTGGAGCGCAACACACCTATGTAAAAAACACTACTAGATGTGGCTTTCAGACTTCCTAAGACTCTATTGAACCTTAAGCTCTGATACCAAGTTTGTAACGCCCCAATTTTCTGAACCGAAATGCTACACGGTGCTCATGACCCCGAAGGACCACAAGCTAACCCATGAATGATATCTATACCTGTAACTATATAATATACATATAAAATGTAGAAACATGAACAAAGAGGGTGTAAGGTTCAATCTTGAATAATAAAATATCTGAAATAAGGTGGTATCACAGTCCCAAAACAAAACTGAAAATACTAAAGTCTAAATCTGAAAACTCTATAATCATCTGAAAGACTCTAAACTGTCTGAATAAGGAGTTAAATGAACTTGTCTCCATCTAACTTTCTAAACTAAAAATAAACTGAAATACTGGAATAATAATTGTAACGATCATGTCCTCGAAAGATGAGAACTCACTGCTTACTGTACTGCTACTGCTGATCTGGAATCTGCACCTCAAAACCTATGGTGTAACATAAAAAGAAAGCACCATAGCGCAAATGCGTCAGTACAACTAAAGTACTAAGTATACGTAGGGGTAGGCTAAATGCATGGGGTTTATATGCATGAACATGCTGAATAATATGAACGTGAGAATACATACATACATACATACATACATACATAACTGCTACTGAACTCATGGAAATACTGACTACTTGAGTTTGAACTCTGACAACATGAGTTTCGTGATACTGAGATACTGAATGACTGATAAAAGGGATGACTGTATCTAACAGTCCTAATTTTGGGGAAAATTATTTGAGTTCCAGACTGTATCTGAACATCTAAGTCTGAGATCAGTCCTAGATAATGAGTGATCTATGAAACTGATAATGAGAATACTCGACTGAATCTAAGATTGAGATCAAGCCTGTCTACCGGGTGACCTCTAGATCTAATAATAAGCATCTAAATATGGTACTAAGCCTATCTGACGGGATGGTCCAGAAATCAATGGAACTCTCTGAGTTCCTTGTTGAGATCGATGACTATATCTGACAGTCTTGATTCCTGTGATTTCTACTCTTAAGATTAATACTAAAACTTTAACTGTAACTGTAACTATGGGAGGTAGTAACATAACCGACATGCCCCAATACTGTACTGGTGGGGTCCAATTTTTTCTCTGATTGGTAGGGTGTTAATACCGTGCCACGGGTAGAGACCTCTACTATGGTCAAGCCTCTCTGATGGGTGACCCTGAACAGAAAATCAAGCCTAAGGCAATATAATAGTCAAGTATATCCTTAATATGACGGGTGACTCCTGTCCTACGCTGGCTACATAGTTCTACAGTACAGGGATTTAGTGTTAACGACTCTGCCTTTATAAGGGGAAAAACTGCCATCCCTACACTCGCTCGGTGCTATTCCTTACTCCCAACTGAAAGACTCTAAAAAGATTAACTACACTGAACTGACTTACTGAACTGAACCAATTTATAAACTGATTAACAGATCTTATAATATTTTCTTAGCTAAACTAAGAAGAATTCACTAAGTTTCGTTGACTGGCGGAAAAGCTACTTGAGATCTGAGGTCTGACTGAGAGTACTGAAACTACTGGGACTACTGAACTACTGAGATTTCTGAGTTTTTCTGAGTCACGTGACTAACTGAAATCTATAGAGCATAGTTTGACTGAGGATGTCTTGAAACATGACACTAGCTCTAGGCACACAGCTATAGTTTTTGGGTACAAGTACCCCTAGGACTCGATGGAAGGAAAATGACACACATGACTGACTTGATCAAAAGAGTAGAGTCCACAATTCACAATATCATAAGTAAGGATTTCATAATAAGAATGATTCTCAACAAACTATCACATGATCGTGAATGTACACAACATGTATATACTTGCATGGCTTCAATAACATGGTCATTCCATATCACAACAATATCATGAGCATCTCATACAACATCTTCAATTTAGGACAATAGCATGGGGATCACGTTGAACATAAACTTAGAACATGGAATAGTCATTTAGGACTTATTATGTCATAAAAGCATGATTTCTATTCCCTTAGGTATTTTCACAAACACCTTAAATGCACATCTTAGGCATATGTGGATTCATAAAGATTAAAAATATTCAACCACCAATTTCACATATTTATACATTAAATACCACCATATCCTCACATAAAACATACAAAGATCCCATCTTAGGCATCATCAAACTCCAACCATATGAACATCAACCACCAAAAACATAAACATCATAATACATAATTTATAAGATGGTTTTTTGAGCTTCATGGACGAAAGGAGTCCATGAATCAACTAACGCATACCTTAGAAGGAAGATTCTTGATGAGTGATGGAGGAATTTCCTTGAAATTGGATATTCGAGCTTAATTATACAACCCTAGTTTTTTTTCTCTTTTAGTGCTCTTTGATGATTAACATAAGAGGTTAGTAGGGTTATAATGTAATTAGGAGCTATATATATCGTAGGGTTAAGTTTAGGGATATGTAAGGAGTGTTAAAAGACTTAATTACCCTCAAAATAACTCAAAACAGAGTGTTTTTGGCACTTGGAACTGACTTAGGTGGCGCCCAAGTAATCACACAAGACAGGTTGGGCGGCGTCTAACCAATCACCTAAGTTTGGTTGGGCAGCGCCTAACCAATCGCATACCTTTACTGTCTCTCTCAAAAATGGGCATAACTTTTTTCTCGTGTATTGGATTAAGGAGAAATTGGTATTATTGGAAAGATAATTTGATTCTTTATAATTTGGTGGGTAGAAATATGCTAAAATACCTCATTAACATCAAGTTATACTCGTTAAAATATGACCCTTACGAAATCGAACACTAAAACTTGATGGATTTAAAAACTCTTAGCTTGTATTACCTTAAGTGACTCACATGAACATGCTTAATGCATCATAAGCTACCTTATCGCTGGATACTCATTGTAAGTCATGTACTCAAGTATGAATCGCAGGATAGGAGATTTCATATATAGGAAAAATGGTTCGTCTCCTTGCTTAGAAATATGTGGGGTATTACACTAGGTAGACTTTGGTTCGGGTCCCAAGGCACCCGAGCTCATTTTAACTGATTTGTCACAAAGTTGAAAAATTAGGAAATTGAGTGTGGGACCCATATTTAGTCGAAAAGAGCTTATGTGGAAAATCAAACTTTTCTTTTACATTCAAAATATTGAATTTTGTGTGGTTACATAATTCATTTATATAAATTAGATTTTGAATAAATCCCGAGTCCTTAGCAAAAATTTGGAAAAATTGACCAAGTTTTAGCTGATATTTGATGTCGAAGAGGATACTGTGATCGCATAAGGGAGGATGGTGATTGCCATACCTTCTCTTGAACTCAAGTAGTTTGATCGCACACTCTGTTGTGCGATATCCATACCTACACACCTAACATGGGTATAAGAGGACCCTTTAGGCCGTGTTTTGGTCATTTTCCACTCAGCCTTGAGACCAAGAAAACCTAAAAGAGTGTGCTAACTTGAAATTGAGTCTCAAGGGTGACTTGGCATCTTGATTTACATATCCTTTTGTGAATATCTTCAGATTTAAGGTAAAAATCCTTTAATTTCATGCTTGAATTTCTTGAATTTTTTAAGAAAGCCCCAAACCACATACGCTTGATTTTAGCCCATGGTTTGCTTGGGTTTTTCCCATTTTAAGGGTTTTGATTCCATGATCTTGATATCATGTTTGGTTGGTCTCAAAAATGTGATTTTTGTAAGAGGGACCCACATGGGTTTTTTGGCATGATTTTTGGACCCAAAGCACAATGGTGCAATATGGGTATCATTAAACTCGTATTGATGAGTAGGTTGTGTTTTTTATAGGGAAAAACAAAGGTTTAGTAGATTGTTGATCTTTCTTCGGCTTCGAGGTAAGATAGGTTTATACCTTGTTATATTGAGATATGTCATAGTATATTTGTTATATCTGGTTAGATCGGGATGTGTTTTAAGTGTTTGATAGATAATGTGCAATACTTGGGTTAGTTTGACTATTTAGGCTATAATGAATAGTAGAATTGAAAATCTTGACTTGTTTCCCTACATCTTAGGTGAAGCAGAAATCATTGTACATGCCTTGCATGAGAATGCCTTAGCTTACTCAGTTTAGGTGAAACGCTCTTGTTAGTCACACTTAGAGTAAGTTGGCTTAAATGATTATACTAATGATGGTTGCCTTAATTACCTTGCACTTAGCGAAAATTTCATGATTAGAATATGTACTAAAGGTCTTATTATGACTTGATGTACATTTAATAGTTAAATTAGATACCTTACCCAAGTCCATGTTAAAAATTAACTTATACTATATTTTGAGGATTTAGAAGTGAGCTCTTTGACCCATCTTAAGACATGATTGATGATTAGATCTCTTGAACACTTGTACACTTAGTAAATGCCTAGAGTGCCTTTATGAGGCAATATTGATGAATCTTTGTACTTATTGGTTATGATGAATAGCATTGGAAATAATATTTAAGTGATTATACCTTATGTACGTTTTATTAGATAAATCTTTTGAGGAGCTATTGATTATGTTATTGTGATTGGCTATTGATTAGGTTAATGATCATGCTATCGAATGTGCCCTTGACTATGATATGCCCTAAGCAATAAGTTATGTTACTGACTATGCTATAAATAAGATATAGATTATGCCATAGATTTTTTATTACTCAAGTTAGGGATAAACTACCTTTATGTTAATGATAGGCCAATGAATGTGCTTCTAATGGGACATTGTTCATGATGTATCTTATGGGTATGATAATGGTCAAATTAACTATACTATTAATTATGATTGATGATACATTGATAACACATTTGATTAAGACCTTGTCTATGTTATTGATTAAGCCCTTGTTTAGGGTAGTATTTGGGCCGTTGACTATTCTATTGCTCATGTTATTTCCATTCTTAATAATTATGCAAAAAATCATATGGGAATCTTCCATGTTGTCTATATTGGAAATGATAAGGTTAATGGTGCTAGAAGGCACACTTATTGATTCTATTGAAGTTATAGTATAGGTTATGCTTGAAATCATGATACTTCATTATATGATTACTTGTAATTCTTTTTTAGCTTATTATACATATCTATATATGCATCTCTCTGTTATGGGACGGAGGAAGATATCGGTGTTGAAGCTATATGAATTGGGGAAAATCCTAGGAGAGTTTCTCGTATTCATGTTTTATATATATACTTAATTATAATATGACATTGATGATGAACATGTAATTATGTAGGTATGCTATTCGTTCTTTTCCTTTTATGTTTATTTACTTTAACCCTCATGGGGCTTTTTCTTTACTTTAGCCCTCGTGTAGCTTCTTTACTTTAGCCCTCGTCGTTCTTGATCTTTATTATTGATATTAATGTTGATATTATAATAATACCCAATAAGGCCGTAGGATATTATTATGATGTAATGATACCCAGCAAGGGCAAAGGATATTATGATGATGTGATAATATCCGGTAAGGCCAGAGGATATTATGATAATGTGATGATACCATGCCAGGCTGGAGGGTATTATGATGATACATTGATACCTGGCAAAACAGGAGGATATTATGATGATGTATTTATACCCGATGAGGCCATAGGATATTATAATAATGTGATAATATCCGACAAGGCCAAAAGATGATTATGACGAGGCATTGATACCCAACATGGCTAGAGGATGATTACTAATGTGCATATGAGTACATCTACCGATTTGAGTTTGGTTCGACTTATGTATGGAAATTATATATTTATTTATGCTTATGTATAGTGGGGTATAATGTTGATATTAGAGATGTCGGTTACAGTGTTCTTGTGATAAAGGTATAAAATGGTATAGTTGTTGATTTAAGGTTAGAAAGATGGTCAGTGGTGGATATTGCTTTATAATGACTTATGAATAGTTGAACCTTAGAAATAATGAGGACTAGTAGTATTAACGACTAGAAATAATGATAATTAAGCTATAATGATGTTTAGCACATTGACTATTCGAAGCAATGATGATTAGTTGACAATAATAATTTAGTCAATGAAGATGACTAGTTGACAAACGAGGATTCATGGATTTGTGATGCTAGTTACTAAATGGTGTTTAGTTAAAAATGAATAGTGAATTATTGTTGATTAGTTGTTATTGGATAAATGGTAATTAGTGACCTTGTGATTGCTAGATATAAATATTGGCTAGTTGATAAACATTATTTAGTGATGAAGTTTGGCTAGATTCTAGACATTACCTAGTTGGTGGATTATGACTTGTTATTGACCCATGAATAGTGATTAAGTGGTGAATAGTTGATAGATAATAATTAGATGTTATATGATGATTAGTGAGTAATTGGATTAGTTAAAAAAATTTAGCTTGCTAATAAAGAGCTATTATTATGTATCGAGGATATAGTTGTCTAATTGATGGTATTATTATGGTAATGAATATATTATCAAATGTTGTTCAATTGTGAATGTTGATAATAATTGAGGAATGTTGGTAGACTTTAGACTGATAATAATTTTGGAATGTTGATAAATGACTGATTAGTGGTAAGTATGGAATCATGGTTGGATACTGATAAAGTTTGGATATATTATTGATTAGATTCCCTTACTTTTCTCTTGAGTGTACTCTCCAGTTCTATGGTACACTGTGATGAGTTCTTTACTTTGCGCACCAGTTGATTTATTAGAGCCAACTTTGTACTTGTGATTGCTTTTATTGATGATTTTTGATGCATTATTATTCTGAATTGTCCAATTCTTATGTATAGTGGTGTAGGTATAAGTTGATTCTTTATGTTATGTTATTATTCCAATATTTATTACTTGTTATGCATAGCAATATTGTCATGTATTGATGCCTTATGTTATATTGTTATACCAATGTGATTACTTATTATATGTTGTGATGATGGAGATGAATCAAGTTATATTTTTTACCTAGACTTAGTTATGATTATCTTGCATATTATCATTCTTATATTATGATCTAAGACTTAAGAGAAGGGAAATATTATCATTCTTAGATAATATTTCTACTGCACGATCTGTACTTTTCTTTGAGAGGCTACCGGGAATTTAGGAAATGTTTTCCTTCTTTTAAGTCTCAAACCTTGTATTAGAAATATTATCTAAGAAATTTATACAGATCCTCATCTTGCTCTATTCATGCTAATTCTTCCTTAGTTTTGAAGTGACAGAAATAGTGAAGCTTAAATCCCTACAGGCAGAGTTTTCTCAACCATTCCCTACAGACAGTTATGTGATTGTATGTTGGCTCAGAAAGTATCCCATTAGTGCCCTTATGTCCTAAAGTTTGAAATATTTCATTCATGTTAATGAAAATCATGCATTAAGTCAAAGTTAGATGTGTTTTTAGATTCCTTCTCAGTATTATATGATAGCATATAATCTAGGATCAGAATCATGAACCCAGAAGTTTAGCAGTAGTAAAGTTGGGATGGTGTTTTCTGGATTGAACAAACTATGTATTCAAGGGGCTAGTTGTATGAAAGGTGAATTAGTAGGCTTGAACAGTGTATACAAGAATTTAAGTTTACTGATTTGAAATTAAGTATGATATTGTGTGTATGATCTAGAAGTGCGCCCAAGTTGATGGTATTGCATTATTTCTAAGTTTTAAAGTATGTGTCGAGAAGAGTGTAAGTATATGATGAAGATTGACAATCTAAAGAATTTTAAGGGTAGTATATTCTATAGGAGTTTAGTATTTATGTGTATTATTATACCCCAAAATCGAGAGTAAAGTTGTTGCAGTTCAGTTAGAGTTTATTAAGTGGTTCATAGACTTAAGAAGATGGCTTAAAGCTAAGGGGGAGATGATATAACAAGTAACCAAGTCCGGCTCTCAGACTTTGGTAGTAGTGCCAGTATGTGTAGAAACACATTAAGGGAGGATGATTCCCAACCTATTCTTATCTTAGTACAAAGTTTTTTAGCCATCACGATATCTACTCATCTCTACCATATCAGCCCATCATCATAGCTCATATTTATGCACTTTATAGAAAAACCATGTACACTTTCAGTTTCTAGTATGAGGTGTTCTAGTTCACTCAGTATTACGAAACATGTTCCATGAAATCATGAACTCCAAACTCAGGTCTTGCAGGTCATGACTCCTGTACCCATGCCTTATTGTATGTTCAGTTCCTGGTGCTTATGATATATCTCTAATGATCAATGAAATTTAGTTTATGTCATGTATGTCCTTAGTTTAGACCTCTCTAACAAATCTATGTCATTGATATTTTATTCCTCAGGCCTCAGTTGAGTGTCAAAGTTATTCTTTCATGGTTTAGGTCCTCATATTCTAACTTTCAGTGACCTCTCCTTATGTCATGATTAGTTGAAATTCTATGCGTGTTTTCTTAGGCTTTTGCATAAAAGTTTTAAGGATAAAGGTTTAGAGAAAATTAGAAAGATACATTTGTGGTGGTTTGCCTACAAGTTCATGTGTATTAATGAAGATAGGCTTGAATGTCATGCTAGTGTACAAGTGGAATGTATAGTTGAGTGTAAGATTTCAGTATTCAGTGGTCTAGAACTTAGATAGACAAGTTCCTATGGCTTTCCATCTTGCCATCTAGTCATACTATTCGAAATTCTCATGAATATGGCTATTCCGAGAGGTAATTCTTTCGCATCCATGTAATTTGTAAATTCAACTCAGTTTATGCATTATGCATCAATTTCAGATTCCAAATATTCAGTCGTGATTCAGTCCATAAGCTTCCCATGCATCATCTTAGTCTTTCCTTAGTGTTTCAACCAAGTGAGTACCATCCGGGGTACGAAATATCCCAAGGGGAGATGTATTGTAATACCCTGAGTATTCATGTCCTAAACTTTTCATTTTTCTTCATGAAATAGGATCCAGCTTGAAGTAATGGTTACTCATTAGTTGACTCCCTCATTTCTATCTAAGCCTTATAAACATTTTCATGCCATTACATGTATTAAAAAAATCAGTTCAGTTCATGATATTCAATTCATGTATCATCTTTTAGAATCAGTTATACAATCCTGTTTTCAGTCATGCATGTTCATAATATGATATTAGTTACCTTCGTACAGTACTCTCAGTCTAACTAGTCTTATTTGAGGATGAATGTTCCTAAAGGGGGGATAATGTAACACCCCATATTTTTTAGCTAGTCTATGAACCATCGTTCCTGTGTGTATAAGTTATAATCCAAGTGATTCTCATGCGAATATAAGTTTCAAGATCTTTACACTAGTGTGTGAAATTCTCATGAGGTTAAAAATGTTCATAGAAATCATTCAGAGCCAAGTTGAGCTAAGATCCTTTGATTCGCCCAAAGTTAGATATTCGATTCTACAGGGGTCTACTTTGAACATGTATAACTTTTTATATATGCAGATTTTTTCAGTTAAGACCCACTAAATTGTAGATAATTGAATTATCTTTCCAACGATACCAATTTCTCCTTAATTCGATACCCGAGCGAAAAGTTATAGCTATTTTTGTGGGAGAGGTAGTAGCTGGGTGCGATTAGCGTGCGACGCATACTCCGTTGCACGCACCTAATTCCCAGGTTCTGTTTTGGAGTTTTTAAGGGCAAAAGGGTCTTTTCCTCCATCCTAACTCATCCATAACAATTAATTAAAGCCTTAGGGAGCATTATTTGCCCCTTTATCCATAATTTCTCTCCAAGACTCCCTCAAAAACAAACCCTATTCCCCAGTCAAGAACATCAAGACTTCAATACAATATCATCAAGAAAAAAAATAACAATTTGGCTCTTTATCCAAGAATCTCAAGAAAAACTTTCAAGATCATCTCCAAGGGTTTCAAATTCAAGTTTTCTATATCAAATCAAGCCTATTAAGGTATGTGGGACTTCATCCATGGGTCCTCTTTCACCCATGGAGCCCAAAACCCCTTTTTACTTAATTAAAGAATGAATTTTTCATTATTATGGTATTTTGTGTGTTCAAGAAAGATTGAATTTCATGTTTTCATGATGCTTTCAATTCAACTCAGCCCATGTATGATTTCATGCAAGATTTTAAATTCCTCATGATATGAATTTGAATTTCCCATGCTTTAATCAAGTAAATTCCATGATATATCCTAAATTCATGATGTTTAGCAATATCCCCATGTTTTAAATTCATGCCTTCCACATGTTTAATGAAATTCCCATATCATATTAAGTCAATTTAAAGATGAATCCCCAAGTTATGAATCTTTGCATGTAACTCTATTTTTCCCTTATGTTTAAGACATTCTTACATTCAAGCTATGAACTTTACATATTTTGAAGAAACACCCATGTCCGTTTTCAAGTAAATTACATGTGAATTCCCCAATTCATGATTTTAGTTATGTAATCATGTTACGCTCCCATGTTTAAGATGTTCCCATGTCCAAGTTCATGATCCTTATGTGTTTGGCGAAATGCCCCATGATAAAGTATTAGTCTCCACATGCTTGATAGAATGCCCATGTGAATTGAATAGAGTTATTATGACATGATACCATGTGTTATCATGCATGTACAAGTCCATAAACTCCAAGTGTTTGATAAAATATCTCAGTGAATGATTGTGAACAATTAACTATGGCTATGCTTTCACGAATTGCTAGGTTTTACCATTTATGCTATCCAGTCCTGGGGGTATTTATTACCCAAAATCTAGCTATTTACGTAGTTTCAGTAGATATAGAATAGTCCTAGTAAAAGGTCAAGAATAGAAGTACTCAGTCAGTTAGTAGAACTCAGTGAACTCAGTCAGTTAACAGAACTTAGTGAACTCAGTCCCGTTTGGTCTGTTAACAGAATTAGTGTGGGTTTAGTCAAGACTAGTACAGTTCAGTTTTAGACCCAGTATTAGTTTAATCATTAATAATTACCTCAGAATCTGTATGCACTATTATTTTTAGAATACCATGACCTTAGCGTATCAGTTATCAGTGCATGCACAAGTTAGTATTCTAGTGTCATTCAGTTGGGAGTAGGACTCAGCACCGAGCTAACCCAGGAATAGGGGCATTCCTTCCAGAAGAGTGTTTTACCCTTATTAACAATCCTTGAGTTGTACAACTACATAGCCAGCGTAGGGTAAGATGTCCTTCTGCCATACTAGGGTTGATGTAACCATACATATATAATTTATAAGTATTCTTGTCAGCTTAGGGTTGACCCAACATTGTTAGTATCCCTTGGCAATATGCTAACACCCTTCTAATTGGGGTTATAGGTTGGACCCCAAGTAGCTAAGATTGGGGCATGTCGGTTAGATGATACCTCCCATAGTTTTAGTTTCAGTCAGTTCTATAGAATCAGGACTGTCAGAAACAGTCACTCAGTTATCAGTAAATTTAATTATCAGTAGTCTTAGATATCAGTTACGCAGTTATCAGAACTCAGTACTCAGCTACAAAAAAATCTCATTTACAATCTCAGTTATAGTTTTAGTTACAATCCCAGTACAGTCTCAGTTACAGTCTCAGTTACAATCCCAGTTCAGTATTCAGTTCAGAGCTCAGTTTAATTTTAATTTTACTTGACCATAGCATACATTTATCAGCAATTTTGTTATCAGTATTTCAGTACCTCAGTTTACAGAATATTTCAGAATCATATTATAGACTTTATCTTACATTCTCAGATAATATAGTTTTCATGAATTCATGCTCAGTTAGCTGATGTTACTCAGTTAGACCTTGCCTCATATGTATAATACTTTATAGTTTTAGTCCAGTTATTCAGACTTAGTCCAGTTCAATCAGACATGACCAGTATTCATTTATCTATCATTTATTTAATCTGATAAGATTATATGTTTATGCAATCATGCTCAGTGTGATTGTATATTCAGATCTTCAATTCATGCCAATCTCCTTCACAGAGTTAAAGACTCAATATTCATATAGTATCCATGTTCTACCATATCCCAGCTTCAGTTATACTTATATCATTAAAGTAAAGTTTACAGAAACTAAGTGTAGAGATTCACCATCTTATCTGAGAATGTTTTTCACTCATGCTTTAAGATATTTCAGTTTTCAGTTTATTCTAGCCTATTGGTGAGTCTACCTACACTAAGCATGCATGTTTTATGATTGCCTATGAAATCAGTTTTTCTTATTGCATTCACCCCAACATACTAAGTATATACCAAAAATACTGATCCACATATACGTCTGTGTGGGTACATTGTTTCATAATGAAGGTACCAATTGTATCCCGCACATCACGATCAGACAGTAGCAGATTCCAGCCAGCAGGTGATGAGTTCTCCTACTTTAGGAACTCCAGACAGTTTTAGTTCATGTATAGTTCATTTACTTTCATGTGTATTAATTAGTGGTAGCTGGAGGCATGGACCACCTATCTATAGTCAGTATAGTAGAGGCTTCATAGATGTCAGTCAGAGTCAATCATGTAATTTCAATTTTATCCTTTAGATTTATAAAATTGTAAAGATTTATCAGTATTATGTCTATTTTAGATTTTTAGTATGATTATATTTCCACAAAAAAGAACAACTATTTATTATGTTATAATTCAGTTGCTTAATAGTATACTAGTTCACAGGTTAGCTTGGGATCACTTGTGGTTCCAAACATTGTGTGATGACTAGTGGGTAGTCTCGGGTCGTTACACCATTATTTTTATACTCATACAACACTTTTGTACCTTTTTGGTGCAGATCCAAGTACTAGCTATCGTCATTCATCATTGTTTATCTGGATATTGATTTCTTGATATAGGGTGAGCTCTTGGAGTTTGAGTCTCCAAATTTTATTCTATCTTTTATATCCAGTCTTTAGTATTGGGACAGATGTATTGATAACTCTATACTTTTAATTTTATAAATATAATTAGATGCTCTTCTGTTGGCCCTACTAGGTTTTGGGATTGGTATCTTAGCTGACTATTTTTCTAGTTAGAACTCTTTGTTTATTTATTACTTGAGCTCATTGTATTTGGCCTATGATGGGCATTCCTTACCAAATTAACACATTGCATTAGCTCCGGATTATAGTATTGGCTTACTTATGGGCGGGATTTCGTAGAAGTCATCACACTAATAAATTGGGTCGTGGGAAATTTGTATCAGAGCTTAGGTTTCACCAGTATTATTGGTACAAGAGCAATTGTCTAGTAGATTCCTATGGATTGAAACGTTGATGTCCCTTTCCTATTTTTGGGAGTGTAAGAGACATTCTTAGAATTTTATCACTTTTTTCACTCATTTTGTTCTAAGATTCAGAGTTGGTTTGTATAGTATTCCCTTGACTTAACTCTTTCATAAGATAGATAGGACACGTGCTACCGCTACAAGAGATGAGGGTCCCAAAACTAAGACTAGGGATCCTTCTCCTATTCATGGATAACCTAGAGGTCGTGGACAACATCGTGATGTGTCCCCAACTAGGGGACAAGATAGGCCTCCTTCCCCAGACCCTCTTCCAACACTTAAGTAAGAGATTCTTTAGCCATTGTTAGTGGGTTGCCTTGTTGCTCTCTTTGTTCTGATGGTGTTTGGGTCATCATAGATTGTTTGACTAAGTTTGCATATTTTATTCCGATTCAGATGTCTTTCAGTGCTGAGAGATTGACCCATATCTATATTCTAGATATAGTTTATTTACATGGGGTGCATATTTCTATCATTTTAGATCGTGATTCTGTGTTTATTTCAAGGTTTTGGAGCGCCTTTCAAGAGGAGTTTGGCACTCAAGTAGATTTTAGTACAACCTTTCATCCGTAGACCGATGGATAGTCACAACAAACTTTTCAGGTTCTTGAGGATATGCTCCAAGCTAGTGTTATTGATTTGGGGAAAATGGGAGAAGCACTTATCTTTGGAAGAGTTTACTTAAAATAAAAGTTATCATCGAGTCTTGAGATGGCGCCATTGAGGATTTGTATGGTAGGACATGTCATTCTCCATTTGGATGGTTTGATACTTTTGAGGTTAGGCCCTATGGTACTGATATGCTTTAGAAGTTGTTGGATAGAGTCATATTGATTTAGGATTGGTTGAGAGAGGCTCAGGGTAGGCATCAGGCCTATGTAGATCGTATTCATTGTGCCTTGTTATTTGGAGTTGGTGATCATGTATTCATTCATGTGTAGCCCATGAAAGGTGTGAGGAGGTTTAGGAGAAATGGTAGGATCAATATGATATGTATTGGACCATTTGAGATTCTCTGCTCAGTTGGTGAGGTAGCTTATCAGTTAGCTTTAACTCTAGATATTGTTGTTATTCATCCAGTTTTCCATGACTCTATGTTGCGATGATATATTAGCGATCTTTCTTATGTGCTTGAATGGAACTCAGTCTAGTTGGATGAGAATTTGACCTTTGTAGTGGAGCCAATGCTTATTTTGGCTAGTGATATGAGGCGATTGCACACTAGGGAGATTCATGTAGTTAAGGTTTAGTGGGGGAACCGCCCAGTGGAGGAATCCACTTGGGAGATTTAAAGAAAGATGCAGACTCACTATCTTCACATGTTCAAGACTTCAGGTATTTTCTAATTTTTAACTTTTGGGGATGAAAGTTCCTTTTGTAGTGGATATTGTAATGACCCTTCAGGTCATTTTCCATATTTTTTCCGTTAGAGCCTTTTCATAGATTCCCTAAGTCATTTATGACTTGCAGGAAATGACAATTTGGTCATCGGGCAGTTTATTTATTTTTAGAGCCAATTCCCCATTTTGAAGACTTCGTTGGTTCGAAATAGCCACCGGATAAAAGCTTTAGTAGAACAATCTCAAATGAAATTTCTAACTTTACCAACAGCTCCAGGATATCGATTAAAGGTTGGGTAGACCTTTGATTTGGGTCCCAAGGCACCTGAGCTCATTTCGACCTATTGATCAAAAAGTTGAAAAATTGGTAAATAAGGTATGGGACCCACATTTGGTCAAAAAAACACGAATGAAAAATCTTACTTTGTTATTGTATCTGGAATGTTAAATTTTGTGTGGTTACATAGTTCATTTGCATAAATCTGATTCTAAATGAAGCCCGAGGCTTTAGCAGAATCTTGGAATAGTTGTCCAAGTTTCAGCTGATATACACTGCCTAAGAGGATACAACAATCGAACAAGGGAGGATGGCAATTTCCATACCAGCTCCTGCACTAAATTAATGCAATCCCAGACCCTGTTTTATGATAGCTATAATTGGACACCTGGTATGGGTATAAAAGGACCCCTTAGGCTATGTTTTGGTCATTTTCCACTCATCCTTGAGACCTAGAAACTCTAAAAAGGAGTGCTAACTTGAAATTGAATCTTGGGGTGACTTGGGAGCTTGATTAACATATATTTTTGCAAATATCTTCCGATTTAAGGTAAGAATCCTTCAATTTCATGCTTGAATTTTTTACCAAAGCCCCAAACCACTTAGGGCATAGTTTTAGACAAAAGTTTTCTTGGTTTTCACCAATTAATAAGGGTTTTGATTCCATGATCTTGATATCATGTTGGGCTGGTCTCGAAAATGTGATTTTTGTAAGTGGGACCCACATTGTATTTTTGACATAATTTTTGGACCCAAAGAACAATGGTGTACTATGGGTATCGTTATGCTCGTATTGATGAGTAAATTATGTTTTTAATGGCTTGGCACCTTTAAGAGGCTTCACAGAAGGGTAAACCAAAGGTTTAGTAGATTATTAAGCTTTCTTCGGCATCAAAGTAGACTAAGTTTATTCCTTGTTATATTGAGATATGTCATAGTACATATGTGATATCGTGTTAGATTGGAATGGATTTTAGGTGTTGGATTAATCAAGTGCAAGATAGGGTTAGTTGGACCATTTAGGCTATAATGAATCTTGTAATTAAAAAGCTTGACTTGTTTCTAATTCCTAGAGTAAGTTTTCTTAGATGCTTTTACAAATAAAGATTTCCTTAGTTCCATTGCACTTACAAAAAGTTGATTGAGTAGAATATCTGCCTTAGGTATTATTATAGCTTGCTATACATCAAAGAGTTGATTTAGATGCCTTCGACTAGTTTGGGGAAGAAATTGACTTCGCATGTATTTTGAGGATTTAGAAGTGGGCTCTTTGACCATCTTAAGACAAGATTAAAGATTATATCTCTTGAACCCTTGTATGCTTAGTAATTTCCTAGAGTGCCCTTATGAGGTAATATTGATGAATTTTTGTATTGATTGGTTATGATTAATGGCATTAGAAATAATGTTTAAGTGATTATGCTTTATGTATGTTTGATTGGATAAATCTTATGACGAGCTATAGATTATGTTATTGTGATTGTTTATTGATTAGACTAACGATCATGCTATCGAATGACACCTTGACTATTAAATGGCCTAAGCCATAAGTTATGTTATTGATTATGCTATAACTAAGATAAATATTATGCCATGGATTTTGATTTCTCAAGTTAGTGATAAACTACCTTTATGCTAATGATAAGCCAATGAATATTCTATTAATGCGCCATTTTTAATGGTGTCACTTATGGGTATGTTCATGGTCGAATTGACTAGACTATTGGTTATCAAATAATGAGCCATTGATGACAATTTTAACTAAGCCCTTCTCTACGTTATTAACTAAGCCCTTACTTAGGCTAGCATATGGGCCGTTTACTATACTATTGCTCATGTTATAGTCATACATAATAATTATGCTGATAATCATATTGGAAATCTTCCTTATTGTTGATGTTGGAAATGATAAGGTTAATGGTTCTAGAAGATATGCTTATAGACTATATTTGAAGTTATTATAGAGGTTATGATTGGACTCATGATACTTCATTATCTGATTACTTGTGTTAATGATTTTGTCGCTTATTATACATATCTATATACCCATCTCTACGGTATGAGATGGAGGAAGAGGTTGGTGTTGAAGATATGTTAATCGGGGAAAACCGAGGATAGTTTATAATATTCATGTTTTATATATATACTTAATGATAATGTGACATTGATAATGAATGAGGAATTATGGAGGTATGCACTTTTTGCTTTTGATTCTATGTTTATTTATTTTAGCCCTTGTGGGGCTTGTTCTAGACTTTAGCCATCGTGGGGCTTGTACTTTACTTTAGCCCTCGTGGGGCTTGCTTTTTGTAATTGATATTAATGTAAATATTATGATAATACCCAGCAAGGTTGGAAGATATTATGATGAGGTGATGATACCCATCAAGGCCGGAGGATATTATGAAGATATGATGATACCCGACAAAGCTGGAAGATATTATGATGATGTGATGAAACCCAGAAAGGCCGGTGGATATTATGATAATTCATTAGTACCTGACAACTCCGGAGGATATTATGATGATATATTTATACTCGGCGAGGTCGGAGGATATTGTGATGATGGTATGATACCCGGCACGGCCAAAAGATAATTATGATGATGCATTGATACCTAGCAAGGTCGGAGGACAATTACTGATATGCCTACGAGTACATTTACCGATTTCAATCCGACTTTCTCTATGTATGGCAGTTTTATGTTTACTTATGCTCATGTATAGTAGGGTATAATATTGATATTAGATATGTCAGTTATAGTCCTCTAGTGCTAAAGGTATAAAATGGTATAGTTGTTTATTTAAGGTTGAAAATATGGTTAGTGATGGATATTGCTTAAGAGGTTAATAATGATTTATGGAAAGTTGAACCTTAGCAATAATGAGGACTAGTAGTATTAACGACTAGTAATAATAATTATTAAGATATATTGATATTTAGCGCACTAATGATTTGTAGCAATGATGATTAGTTGATAATAATTATTTAGTCGATGATGATGACTAGTTGCCAAATGAGGATTCATGGATTAGTGATGCTAGTTACTAAATGGTGTTTAGTCAAAAATGAATAGTGAATAATTTATGATTAGCGATTATTGGATAAATGGTAATTAGAAAGCTTGTGATGGCTAGAAATAAATATTGGCTAGCTGATAAATATGGTTAGTGGTGAATTCTGGCTAGATGCTAGATATTGACTATTTTGTGAATAATGACTAGTTGTTGACCCATGAATAGTGATTAAATGGTGAATAGTTGATAAATAAGAATTAGCAGTTTTATGATGACTAGTGAGTAATTGGATTAGTTAAAAAGTATTGGCAAACTACTAAAGATATATTAGTGTATATTGAGGATATAGTTGTCTAATTTATGCTATTTTTGTGGTTATGAATATATTGTCATATGTTGTTCAATTAAGATTGTTGATGATAATTGAGGAATGACGGTAAACTTTCAATTGATGATAATTATGGAATGTTGATAAATAACCGATTGATGGTAAGTGTGGAATGACAGTTGGATGATGATGGAGTTTGGATATTTTGTTCATTACATTCCCTTAATTTTATCTTGGGTATCCTCTCCAGTGGTATGGGATGTTGTGATGAGTTCTTTACTTTACATACCAGTTGGCAGAAAGGAGCCAACTTTGTATTTGTGATTGTTTGTATTGATGCTTTATGATGCATTGTTATTCTAAATTCTCCAATTCTTATGTACAACGATGTGGTCTTGCATTGATGCATTATGTTATATTGTTATTCTGGTATTTATTATTTGTTATGTACAATGATATTGGCATGTGCTGACACCTTATGTTGTACTATTATTTGGATTAGATTATTCATTATATATAGTGATGATAGAGAAGATTCAAGTTTGATTTGGTATCTTCACTTATTTATGATTATCTTGCATTTAATTATTCTTATATCATGATTAATACTGTTTGACCAAATATGCCTAATGAGTACCCGTTGTTTTGGTACTCATACTACACTTCTGTACTTTGTGGTGCAGATCAGAGTACTAGATATCACCGTTGATCGTTGTTCTTGCAGTGATTAATTTTGGAGATAGGGTAAGCTCTTGGAATTCGAGTCGCACAGTTTCCTTCTATATTTTATATTCAATCTTTAGTATTCAAGAAAAATATATTTACTACTCCAGCCTTTGAATAACATAAATACTATTAGATCCTCTCTTATTGTCTCTACTAGGTTTTGGGATTTGTATCTGGTCTGACTGTCTGTCTATTTAGAACACTTTGTTTATTTATAACTTATGGTTATTGAATTTGGCCTATTATGGGCATTCTTTACCGAATTAATCCATTGCTTTAGCTCCTAGTTATGGTATCGGCTTACTTATTAGCGGAATTTGAAAGGTGCCATCATGACTCATAAATAGGGTCGGGACCTATCTCACTCTGATCTTGACCAAAATTCTCCCCTTCATAATGTTATTAGAACCTCTGACCATGAGTGTTGAAGGTGACACCTATTTATTTCTTGATGACTCTTAGAATTTCATGTCATAATTTATCACTTTACATTTCTACATATATGTTCGTGCTAGAAATTCTTCAGTTCAGTTATAAACTCTCAGTAAGAGTCAGTCTTTTTATCCAGTAATTTGGTTTAGAAATTAGATTGATAGTTCTTGTAGTTTCCCTTCCTTGATTCTAGTTGTACTCTCTTGAGTCCATATCTATTCCTATTCCATGCAAGCTCTTCATTGCATTCATGTTGTGTGTAAACAAAGTTGAGCCTTATTCCCAGCTTAAAATTACTTCAAGATAACAATTTCCTCCTTATTACTTCTTTCAGTTTCATGTCACTCAGTTGTTCACATGTCTTAGTATGCATTCACGAATTCAGTACAGTCCATGTTTCAGTTAGAAACATATTTATCATGTCAGTAATTAACATTCAGAATTCAGTACTGGATTGCAACCCTTTTCCTACCTTTCAGCTTAGTCTTTATTCGAGAATGAATGATCCCATTGGGGAGATATTATAACACCTCAAAAATCAAAGTTAAATTAGAAACATTCTTCAAGTATGTATAGAACCAAACTTAGTGGTATGGTAGTATGAGAAAAAATTTAGACATGAATTAAGTTCACAATTAACTCCTAGCTCATAGCCAAGTTGAAAGAGTTCTTATCAATTGAATTATTGTATAAAACCTATCTATAGTAAACTTCAAACAAGCATAAAACATAGATTAAGAGGATTTTTTAGGTTCAAGACCCATCGAATTAAAGGTACTTGAGTTTTCTTTCCAACATATATAATGGCTCATAAATCTGATAGCACAGTAAAAATTTATGGTCATTTTACTAAAGCATATGAAAGCTATCAGTGTCTACGACTCGTAGCCAAAACTTACGAGTTATCCTGAGACTCATTGCTATGACTCGTAACAAAAACCTACAAGTCATCCTAAGACTCATTTCCACTATTTAAAGAAGTTTTGCAAAGGGTATTGGACAATGATTCAATCCATGAATCTTACCAAGAACATAGAAATTATGACTAGAGTTGTCGAACCGGCACCAACAACTTTTTTGATGATTTTAAAAGAGTTGTTTGGTCTTTTTCCACTCTTTTAACACCAAAATTACATCATTTCACCCGCTAGAAGAGCTATACATTTACTTAACCCAAATCCCTAATTATTTTCCCCAAGCTCATTCTATGTCTAAAAAATAAGTGATTCCACTCTCAAGCAAGCCTAAGCTTGAGTTTTTCTCAAAGCTACATTCTCAAGCCTTCAGTCCTAGATTTCTTAAGTTCAAGTATGTAGGTATTCAATAAGAGACTCTTTTTACCCTTATGAATATTACTTAGATTTATAATTCAAAATTTATTTATGATATTATGAACTCATGATCTATGGTTCACACCCTATTATTCTGAATTCTTGAATCTTAGTTCCCTTATGCTATTTTATCATTATGATTCCCACTCAAAGTTATTATGCATGATTTCAACAGATTTAACTCGGTTATCTTAATATGTGAAGAATTATGCATGTTTTATAAACTTCATCCTCTTTCAGAGTGAATTATGACTGATTTAACAGTTTATTTTAGTTTGACATGACATGTTTTCCCATGAAATTCAATTATTTTTAAAAATTGTCATTTTTTGATTCTCGGTATACTTATGTTTAGTATTTCTGGACTTATACTTTTACAAAATCATTCCAAAAGTTAGAGGTTTTATGAATAAGTCACAAATAAATGTTTCCCCATGAAAGTTAGTGTTTTACATATGTAATTTATACCCTTAGTATATTGAATAATTCATGATTTTGAACTTGTATTATGTAATTTCACATTCTATTAAGATTATAGAATTATCATGAGTAGTTGCATTCTTCAGTGATGGTGGGTTATGATAACCCAATGACTTATGGTTTCATGCATTGTTTGTTGAACGCTCAGTCCTTAAGTTTTCATGATTTAATGCCTTTGGATAAAACACTCATCTTTTAGTCTCAAAACATCACTATTATTGAGATATTTAATATATCATTTTATATTTTGTTGGGACTATTACTTAGCAGTCAACTTATATTTAGTTGGGAGTATTACATACCACCGAGCAGGCAGAAGGATGAAGGCTTACCCATTAGTTAAGATGCATTTAGTACATGTCCCTAATTCCCAAAACTACGACTCCACCATATGTTCTAAAGGATCGCCCATAAGACAAAGCTTGACACCATAGTACTTTTAGATACCAATTTAGTAGTACCATGTCAGAACAACCTTTATACCTTGTCAAGGTAAATTGGAACCTTTTTTATGGGGATTTTAAATTAAACTCCATGATTAGCTTACATGGTCATATGTCGGTTAGTAGAATCTCCCCCAATTCAAACTCAGTTATTGCATGGCCTTATATTTGTTAATTCAACATAGTAATAATCAGTTACATATTTATTTACTTGGTCACTGCATCAATGCACATCACACGATTTCAGACTTGGTATTTGTACATAAACCTCAGTTCAGTATTACTTGTTTTTAAACTATGTCTTTTCACATTATCATTGCATTCTAGTACATGTGTATTTCATACAGGGTAATTGTACTCCAATTCAGTTATTTTCACTCAGTTAGCATTCAGTAAAGTTTTACAGCATGTTCATTATTAGTTGTATATCATACGAAGTATCTATGTTTCTATAGTCTTCAAGTGTTAACAATTTTTACCTCATTATTCAGAGATCTCACTATGCCACACTGTTTTCAGTACATAAATGATGTAAATGAATTTTTTTAATAAATAGTTCATGTCCTCGATTTTAAAGGAGGTTTTTAGTGTTTTCATGACTAGTGCATATCCCATATACTCAGTATGGTGTAAAGATTGATGCAGAATGCTCCGCAAGGTCCTACAAGAACATTTCTCCCTATGATTACTACAATTGATCTGGGAGTCATTGATAATCGGAGACACTACCTGTGTAGACCTGATATGGTGCAAGTAAGGCTAACCTATGCCTGGAGGATCCTCACTCTCGAATGGAATAACAATAGCATTGTACTGATGACATGGGATCTTATTTCCACCATAATAATTCTCAATACATGTTCTTTCTGTGGCCTCGCATGATAAACAACCCGAGATAATGAAGACCCAGCTGCTATCAAATGCTCCAAATCCAAATGGTGTGGCAAAGCTAATCCTCTAATGAACCCATGAACCATATCATGTTCTATAAAATATAGCATGGGAGTATGCATGACCTACTCAAGAAACCCACTCTCATACTTTGAAACAGACATGGAACCCTACTTAATGCCAATATACCCAACTCTGTCCTTAGAAGTGTTGGATAAACCGGATGTCATCTCTAGATATTAGGTATCCATAAAAAGGATAAAAATCCCCAATGCTAAATATTAGAAAGCTGAGGAGGTTACCAAATATACCACATCCTCAGTTGTCCCCAAATTCTCTTACTGACGTTGAAGATCTTTGACATCCATCATTCACGCCCTATTTTGATGATGCACTAAAGCTCTAGAAATATGTGAAGAATACCCATCCGCATTTGTCAAAAGCCTCGCATCATCCATCTGGTATAGAATAAAGTCAAAGAATGTACTTAAGGCTCATACAAATACGACCACATGACAAGAAGTTAAGGATACAATTTTCTAATAATGTCTTTTAGCCTCCGGGAGAAAGGTTACGGACGTTTTTGCACCGATCTGCAAGACTCTACTAGACACTTAGATCTTGTACCAATACACTAATAAACCTAGCTCTAATACCAATTTATTTTGACCAAATTTTTCAGGACATGATGGAACTTATTATAACCCATTAATAGGTAAGCTAACCCGCAGTGTGGAAATATTGGTAACGTACTACCAAGAGAAATAAAAGGTAAATATAGAATAAATATAATATAGAACTAAAACATATAAGATGATTTCACGACAAAAATCAGGGCCTGGTTGTCATGGGTATCTCAATCCCCCTAAGAATCGGATAACACACCCTTAACCTAACATCCAAAACACAATAAAAGAATATAGCAAAAGCCAACCAAATATTGATAAGAAGGATAGATAATAAAATGTAAATACTATGAATCAAAGAAACATCAAACCCACAATTGTCCATAAAAGACTCTAAACCAGAATACCAAGATCGGTCGAGACATGCCCCCGACCATGACAAAGGTTAACAATTCCCAGAATCTAAAAAAAAAACTAATGAAATGGAAAGTCTTTTCGAAATATGGAGGCTCACCGCTTTACAACAACTTGACCAACATGGAACACCACTTAATGTTGCATAGGAGTAACAAAAAGACCCTAGGACCCTACATCACTAAACGATGCAGTTTTGAAAGATGGTCAGTGGGATAAGCACTGGCATATAACTCATGGAAAGAGATAATGTAATGCCATTACTAAAACCAATCAAAATAATATGTACACATATTCATATATGCATATATAGGATGTCGAGATAGGGGAAAAGGTCAAGAACATGAGATTATAAAATATTAGCCTGGACTATATAGCTCTATCTGTCCAAAGTGCACCTAAGGGATATATGGTTTCAGCTCCCCCTTCTAAAACAACCCCAATGTGTGTTTACCGCATAAAACAATGAATCCAAAGAAAGGTATAAAGACTCCAAAGCTAAATCCATTCTCTAAATATAACATGTAAACCAATAACACAGTCATATAGACCCCCACGCCAGAAAATATGGTTTCCAGTGTTAGTCCCCCTAAGAACTCCACTTTCATGTGAGTTGCACAACCTCTTTGTTCCCAAATTATAATAATTTTGTGCATAATCCCAACCATGAACTGAGGAGTGTTATTTAAAGGTATTTAACACTTGGTATCTTCATACTAATTATGCTTGAAAGCTTATATATTCATCCCAATCCATTCAAATTTTCCAATTGGCTCCCAAGTCCTTTTTAAAACCCAAAATCATGGCCTTTAAGGCCTTTTAAAACCATTTTAATTTCGTTTTTATATTAATGTGATGTAATGGTTTCAAAAAGACAAGTCAAATTATGCATATGTCCTTTTCAAAACAAGATTTACAATGTAGTTAAGGTTAATGTAAATTTCAAGCCAAAATCCATCAATTTAGGGAAACTCCTGTTCCCCATCCTAATTCCCATAATAATGCACCCAATAAGTCCTTAACCATTAATCAAAGCATGAATAACACATTCAATATATGGTAAACAATTCATGAAATTCAAAATAAATCTTCTCAACCAAATTTCAAACCCAACTTTTAAATCATATGAATATTTAATCAAATTATGGCTTTATGTAAAATACAAGCTTTAGGGATGAGAGACATGCCTAAAATATAAATAAATTTAAAGTAACCCAAAGTTGGGAGCTTGAGGGATGAATTCCTTATGACCCCTAGTTTTCTCTTGCTTTTGGTAGTTTAAGATGAAGAGAGCAAGTTTGATTTTGATTTACTGAAGGCAAATACGCTATTTGTGTGTTCTTATGTCTTGGGATAATAGATGGATAGGAGGAAAACTGAGTATGTTTGTCACGTGTTAAGTTATGACTCATGAGGTCTGACCATGAGCAGTTACCTAAACTCGTTACCTAGGGATAAAAATCCCGATACCCCACTGTTATGATCACGAGCCCTTCATCACAACTCATTTGTCCCCTAAAACAAGTCATGACAAAGACTCGTGATCCAGGTAAAACCCCAAGGCCACCTCTTTATTAAGACAATGAGCCCCACCCAATGACTCGTTATGTCTCTTAATAAGTCATACCTTAAACTCATTTTTAAGGGACGTAACCTAGACCAACTTACTATTGTGGTGAATAATTATTCCCAATGACATGTTATGTTAGGTCACGACTCGTGACCTAGACCGTTACCACTAGTAGTGTTGACATTATTTTAAAAATTTGGCAATTCAATAACTTAATGTTGGAGGGTCTAGAGTTTAAGAACCTTGGGTGTCATATTAACCCCCCCCCCCCACCCTCCAAATCATTCATCCCTGGATGAGGAGTTAGGGCATCCTAGGCAGAAAAACAAGAAAGAATAGAAACAAAACCAAATGACAAATTATAAATTCCACAAGAATGAGAATTAAAATCATACCTCAAGCATTTTAATCCATGTTGGGGAACAAAAATATATACTTAGCCTTCATATCTTCCTCAGCTTCCCTAATAGATTTTCCTACCTTTTGATTCCTCCAAAACACCTTTACTGAAGTTATATCCTTATTCATCAATCTACGAACTTGCTTATCCAATATTTTAACCAGGACTTCCTTATAGGATAAGGAATACAAAACAACAAGATCCTCAATAGGAACTATCAAACAAGTATCACCCACACACTTTATCAATAGGGACACATGCAACATAGGATGAATCGAAGCAAATCTCATTGGCAAATCTAACTCTTAAGCCACATTCCCAATTTTTCTTAAAATCTGATATGGACCAATGTAATGGGGACTGATCTTCCCTTTCTTCCCTAATATTATAAATCCTTTTGTAGTAAAAAACATCAAGAACACAGAATTACTAACTTCAAAATCTAACTCATTTTACCTCACATCTGTATAAGACTTTTGGTGAATCTAAACAATATTGATCTTTCTCTCATCACTTTTAAGAATGTTGGGTTAAGTGTTATGAATTTTATTAGGAATGTTTTTTCTATCAAAGGGATCAAGGTGGATCCACAAAAAGTTGAGGAAGTTAAGAAATAGCCTAGACCCATGACTCCAACCAACATTAGGAGCTTCTTGGGCTTGGCTTGATAATATGGGAGTTTTGTGGAGAGTTTCTCTTCTATTACTGCTCTATCGATGAAGTTGACCTAGAAAAAAGGTTAAGTACTTATTATCTGATGCTTATGATGGTAGTTTAGAGATGTTTAAGGATAAGTTGACTTCTGTGCCAGTTTTGATCTTGCCTGATTGTAATAATGGGTTTGTTGTGTATTGTAATACATCTCATGTGGGACTGTGTTGTGTTTTGATGCAACATGGTAAGGTTTGACCTATGATTCTAAGTATCTAAGGTTCATGAGAGGATTTACCTTCATTACTATCTAAAGTTAGTAGCTGTGGTTTTTGCTTTGGAGATATGGCATCATTATTTATATGGGTGCATGTGGATATCTGTTCAGATCATAAGAGCTTGCAATATATGTTTCTTTGAAAAGTAGTCTAAATATTTCTCTAATCACTTTTAAGACTTTCAAGAAAATAATAAACATTAACGGGAGAAGAGCTATAAAATACCAATAACAAAATATGGGGATGCCTCTAATTTTTTATGAGTAGCAAGTGCATAGAAATGATTTTGGTCAGTGTCGATACCTGAGGTACTTCTCCTTGGTGCAGGAGATGAAGAGTGGTGATTGGAACTTTATTAACTCTAGTGTCAATCATGGTTGAAGGAAAATCTCGCTGCATATAACCAAGCTGACAATAATTGTAGCATTGATTTCTCCCTCCTCATAATAACCATGGTGAAGCTTCCCATAAATATGACAAAGAGGATAAAGTGAGGCTGATTGAGATCCACTAGCCTGAGACTGGGCACCCAATACCTTAGAACCACTACTAGTCTAAAAACAACGATCATCAGAAGGCTTAAGATAAGGTGCAATAGCTGTCAAATAAGAATTTCCCCAATTCTTCTTCTTAGACCACTGTATACCATCTCTCCTACTATTTTGTTGACCTGTACCCAGCTCTAAATATCTGAACTTCTTATTCTACCTCCATTCTATCTCTATCTGCTTAATTTTTTAATCCTCTACCTGCTGCATATAAACCACTAGCCTGGAGAAATCCATACTATTGTTCAACATTGCATCCTTACATTCTAATACCAAGTAATGGGACAAACCAAAAGCAATCTTCCTCATTCGAGACCTTGTACTAGTCACCAATTCGGGATCATATTGAGAAAACTGTTGGAACTTTAGAGAATACTCCATAAATATTCATCTTACCTTGCTTCAAGTTCACAAACCCTTCTGCCTTAGCTTCCCTAAACTCTTAAAGAAATAATTTATCAAGAAAGGCACTCAAAAGCTCATCGCATACTGACGGCTCAACGTCACTACCTCTCAATTTTTTCCACTCCTTATACCACTGGTATGCTACATCTTTCAACTGATAGGCAGCAAACTCCACACCCTCTAAATCCGTAGCACGCATTACCTTGAAAATAATCTCAATCTTATCAATAATCCCCTGAGGATCCTCCTCAACCTTAGAGACTATAATGGTTAGGGGATTCAATCTCATGAACTACCCAACACAAGTGACTTCAGATGAACTTGTAGCTTAACCAACATGATAAGACTGATGAGACTGTGATGCCACACATTGAGCAAGCATATGAATAGACTGACAAAACTCCGAATTGGATATGTCTCCTTAAGGTGGTTAATCATAAGTATCACCAGCCCGGGAATCCCAATGAGGATTAGTAGGGACGAGTGGGACCCTACGTGGAGTAGTATAATGAGGAACAGGAACACAAGGTCGAGTTTTCACTCTATAAGCATGATGAATTCACTCCACATTGTCCTCAGGTAAGGCAGAGGTCCCAGTAGAGTTTTTACGAATATTAGATCCTTGGGGAGACATGATCTAAAATGTGAGTAATCTTTGAGTTAGAGATGTTTCAAGACAACTAAACGCTATAGCCCAAAATAGAATGCAGCAAAGGGAACCATTAATAAATGCCTCGTAGTCTCCCCATGTAAGTGTAGAGTTCTACACACCCAAAAAAAGGACTCTACTTGGCACCGCTTTACGGACACCCAAAGACCCTAAACCGTTCTCCGATACCGAGCTTGTCAGGACCCAAACCATGGCCTATTCGTGAGTATCTCAAGGTCTTCATGATCTATAGACCACCCTCTTAGCCTAACATATAGAACATAATAAAATAATACAGTGTAATCTTACCAAATACTAATAAGAAGGATAGATAGTAAAATGTAAACTTAATGAATAAAATAAATATCCAACCCACACTTGTCCAAAACGCCTCTAAACAAGAATTCAAAACTAGGTCGGGACATGCCCCCAACCATGACAAAGAGAGTTTAGATACCCAACATCTAAGAAGAAACTTAATGAAATTGTAAGGAATTTCGAAATATGAAAGCTCGCCACTTTACAGTGACTCGACCAATGTACCATGCCACCTAATGTTGCACATGTGTAATAAAAGAACCTTAGGACCCTACATCATGAAATGATACCGCATCCAGGGATGGTCAGTGGAATAAGTACTGCACTGGTATGTAACTTCGAAAAAGTGATAAAGTAATGTCATTTCAAAAACCAATAAAAATCACAAGCACACACATTTATATATACATATATAGGAAGTTGGGACAGGGGAAAAGTTCATGAACATATGATTATAAAATAGTAGCCTAGATTTTGTAGCTCTATCTGTACTAAGGTCATCCACAAGCTATATGGGTTAAGATCCCTTTGCTAAAAAGTCCCAGTACGTGTTTCCTGCATAAATTGAGGAATCCAGAGGAAGGGATAAGGAAACCAAGGCTGTAGACATTCCCAAAATATAACATGTGAACCAATCTCATGATTATCTAGACCTCCACATTGGAAAACATGGTTTCCAGTGTTAGTCCCCCGAGACCTCCACCTCCACGGTAAGCTACACAACCCTCTTTATGCCCAAATTAAAATCATTTCGCAGCTAATCCTAACCATGAACAGAGGAGTCTAATTTTAAGGCATTTATGTAATACCAGTGCTTTTTCTTAGCTTGAAAATCCTCTCAAGGATGTTATTTTACTGAAAATTAAATAATGTGTCCAGGGTTAGAGGCTCAATTTCCCCCCCCCCTATATAAGCTTCCAAACATGGGATTTAGCCCTTATTCATCTAAAATATTGATGTTTTTCTCAAATACTCTCAAGAACTCAAGCTAGGGTTTTCATAGAAGGTTCAATTTCAAGAAGGTTTCACCATCAATCTTTACGAAATCACGATCTAAGGTATGCGTAGTGTTCATACATGGACCCCTTACATCCATGAAGTCCAAGAATCCTTTTCTAAAACGTAAGTTATGAATTTCCTTCATGTTTTCATGATTTGGCTGCTCATGTTCAGGTGGATAAATGTGAAATTGGACTCTACTCCATGATTGTTGATAATTTCTATGTAGGTTTAATTACTATAGCTAGAGATTCATGCAACCCTGTGACTAAGACATTGAATGATGAAATTAGATTGAAGCATGATGTTTAATTGTAGTATAATGTGCTTTACATGTACTATGCCTACAATATGTTTTATTAAATACCTAGATGAAGAAAAATTATCTAAATAGCATGATATCATGAAATCCCAATGTATGTACAAGTTTATTCCTATTACATGTTTGATGAAAGGCTCATATGAATGTAGTATGTAATATGATGTTAGTCAAGTCTTCAAGTAAATCATGCTATATTTGTTTCCTTCTATTGAGTCCCGGGGGTACTTGTACCTAAAATATTAGTTGTGTGCCTAGAGCCATGTCATGTTTTCACGATACTCTCAGTCAAGATATGAACTCTTAGACTTCAGATAGTCTTATGACTCAGGAAAAAAATATCCATAATCTCATGACTCAGTCAGTTGTCAGATATCAGTAGTATTTCGTCAGCCAAAAAAATTTAGTAACTCAGTCCATGATCAGTTCATTTCAATAAATCATGTTCAGTCCATTCAGAAGGGAGTAGTAATTAGCACCGAGTGAACCCAAGAACGGGGACTCACCTGTTATATGAGGGTGTGATTCCTAGAAGCAATCCTTGTGTTCCAGAACTATGTAGCCAGCATAGGTTGAGACATCGCAGCCTTCTATATGAGGGTAGATAAGGTGTATTAACCTATTATGTGAGGGTTTCCACCGTTCTAACTAGAGTTAACTATTATATAAGGGTTACTCACATGTTGCCCTTACCAGTGGTGCGGTATTGACAACCTTCCAATCAGGGCATAGATTGGAGCCCAGCTTAGCTATTATAGCACCTTTGGGACATGTCACTTAGATACTACTTCCCACAGTTTCATGTTATAGAATTAGGACTGTCAGATACAGTCAATTAGTCTCAGTAATAGAACTCAGATAGTTCTTCAGATTTCAGGACTGTCAGATACAGTCAACTCAAATACAGTATGGAAATCAGATAGTTCCATCAGATTCAGGACTGGCAGATATAGTAACCCATGTTATTAACATTATCCATATATAATCCTTCATTCTATCAGTCATATCAGTTACTAGCATGTCACGCTATTAGTATATAGACTCAAAAATCATGAAATCACTTTATCTGTTACAGTTGCGTATTTATGCATGTATTCTCACATTCATGTTAGACAGTCAGTGAGCATTATTCATGCATGTGAACCATTGCATATATCCTACCTCATATGTATACTCGGTACATATGTACTGATGTATTCACGCTATGGTGCTTTCTTTTTATATTCACTATAGGTTCAGACAGATGAGTTCCAGATCAGCAGTAGATTCAAGATTCAGCAGTCAGAGTAGAAGTAAGTCCTCATCCTTCGAGGACATAATGATTTTTAGTATCTCATTGATTATCTTATTAGTTGGAGTTAATTAGGGACATGTCCCATCAACTTTTTATTCAGATTCTTCTGACAGTAGAGGCTTTCTAACTAGATGTAGACTAGATACAAACTATCATATTTTAGACTTTAGTTTTGATTTGGGTATTCTATTACCCTACACAGATGTTACGTTATTCAGTTATGTTCATGATCGAACCTTATGGCCTTTCAGTGCATGTTTCCGCATTATTATGTTATCTTATACAGTATACAGGTACATATATCAGTCATGGGTTAGCATGTTCTCCTTCGGGGTCATGAGCACCGTGTAGCATTTCAGTTCAGCAAATCGGGTTGTTACAAACTAGGTATCAAATTCAAGGTCAATAGATTCCTAGGAAGTCTGCAAGCCACATCTAGTAGAGTCTTGTACATGGGTGTGTTGTGCATTATATTTATGTGCAAGAGGCTATGAGATATTTAAGAACAGTTTCCCTTCATTCAGTAGTCATGTCGTGTCATTGATCATAATGACAAGTCAGTCTCTCCGTCTAATTCGCTTCTTCTCTTTATTTCAGAATATGCCTCCTAAGATAAAAAATTAGTCAGCCCCTCAGCCTGAAGAACCTTTGGGCAATAATCTTTCTCATTCAGAGTTCAAGATCATATTTACCACTTTTACTCAATCAGTCGCTGCTCATAATGAATAGCCAACAGTTGTTTCGGCTAACCTAGAGGCCAACTCAGCTGCAGCGAGGATTCAGGACTTCACCCGAATTAATCCTCCAACCTTTCTCGGGTCTAAGGTAGATGAGGACCCTTAGAAATTCTTAGATAAAGTTTAGAAAGTGACAGACACCATGGGGGTGACTACTATTGAGAGTGCTGAGCTAGCTGCATACTAGTTGCAGGATATGGCTCATGCTTGGTACAAATAGTGGAAGTACGAAAGATCAGATGATGCAGGTCCTATAGAGTGGAAGGAGTTCGTCACTGCTTTCTTAGACAGATTCTTTCCCCAAGATCTTAGAGAAGCCAAGGTGCTAGAGTTCATTAACCTCAGGCAGGGTATTATGACAGTGAAAGAGTATTCTTTTATGTTTACTCAATTAGCCAGGTATTCCCCTCATATGGTTGCAAACCATTGATCCAAGATGAGTAAGTTTGCTTCAGGGTTGAACGACAGCGTGGTTAATGAGTCCAGATCTGGCATGCTGAACAGTGACATAACCTTAGCTAGACTTATGACCCATGCTCAGAAGATAGAAGAACATAAAATTAAGCAGAGGGAAAGGAAAATAAGATAGAAAAGACAGGTAGTTTCAACTTCGCTCAGCCTAAATTAGAAGAAGGAAACCGTTCTTAGTTTTATCTTAAGTCATAAGTTCCATCTCCCTCTACAGCCAGTTCTCCAGTTCCTAAGTTCTATGAGGGTAATAAAGATAGAGCGCCAGACTATAAGACCCAGGGAAGTGTTAGCAGTTCCCACACCTATCCTCTTTGCCAGACTTGCGGTAAGCACCATCAAGGTATGTGTAGAGCAGGTAGTGGAATTTGTTTTAGTTATGGAAAGCCAGGACATAGAGTTAGAGACTGTCTGCAGCAAGGTTCTCAGGGTCAACATAATCTCTCTTCATCTCAGTTCGGTCTCCCAAATCAGCAGGGTGCCACTTCCAGTGCTACTAGCAGGCAACGCCCAAATCGTCTCTATGTTTTTCAGACCCGACAGGATTAGGAAAATTCTCCTGATGTAGTTACTAGTACGTTACAGATCTTTCATCTACATGTTTACACTTTGCTAGAGCCAGGAGCTTCCTTGTCTTTCGTTACTCCTTTTATAGTAGTTGATTTTTGAATCAGTCCAAAAATTCTAGCAGATCCCTTTTTAGTATCTACCCCAGTAGGTAAAACTATCATAGCTCAGTGGGTATACAGGAACTACCCGATTATGATATTTCAGAAAGTTGCATCAGCAGATTTAGTTGGGTTAGAGATGACTGATTTTGATGTCATTCTCGGCATGGATTGGCTTCGTTTCTTCTATGCCACAGTCGACTGTAGAAATAGAATAGTTCAGTTTTAGTTCCTAAATGAACCTGTCCTAGAGTGGAAGGGTAGCATATCTGCTTTCAGGGGTCAACTTATTTCCTACCTTCGAGCAAAAAAAATGATATCTATGAGATGTGTTTATCATCTAGTTCATGTTAGAGATTCCAGTTCTGAGGCTCCTAGTATTGAATCAGTCCCAGTAGTGAATGAATATTCAGATGTCTTTCCCAAAGATCTTCTAAGAATTCCCCTTGAAAGGGAAATAGACTTCGGTATTGATCTTCTTTCAGACACTCAGCCTATCTCTATTCCGTTATGTAGAATGGCACCAGCAGAACTCAAGAAATTGAAAGAACAATTGAAGGATCTCTTAGTTAAGGGATTCATCAGACCCAGTATTTCCCCGTGGAGCGCACTAGTCTTATTCATGTGCAAGAAAAATGGTTCACTCATAATGTGTATAGATTACCGTCAACTCAATAAGGTTATGTTCAAGAACAAGTATCCTCTTAACAGAATCGATGACTTATTTGACCAACTTTAGGGTGACATCTATTTCTCTAAGATAGACCTCAGATCCAGCTATCATCATCTCAGAGTTAAAGAATGTGACATCCCGAAGATAGCTTTCCGTATGCGGTATGGTCACTTTGAATTTCTAGTCATGTCATTTGTTCTTACCAATTCCCCAACAACTTTCATGTACTTGATGAACCGTGTGTTCAAGCAGTACTTGGACATGTTCGTCATAGTCTTCATAGATGATATTCTAGTCTATTCTCGCACTGACCATCTCATAATATTACTCCAGACTCTCATAAATCATCAGTTATTCGCCAAATTCAGTAAGTGAAAATTTTGGCTAAGATCAGTAGCATTCCTTGGCCATATTATTTCCGGTGATGGCATTAGAGTAGATCCTCAAAAGAACAAAGCAGTAAGAAACAAGCCTCGCCGTATTTCTCTATAAGATATCAGGAGTTTCTTGGGTTTGGCTGGCTATTACATATAGTTTGTTGTGGGATTTTCTTCTATTGTATCTCCTATGTCCATATTGACTCAGAAGATGGTCAAGTTTCAGTGGTCAGATTCATGCCAGAAGAGTTTTCAGGAATTGAAGACTCGACTCACCTCAGCTCCTGTTCTAGCTCTTCCAGATTGTTCAGAAGGTTTTGTAGTTTATTGTGATGCATTTAGAGTGGTTTTAGGTTGTGTCCTCATACAGTATGGTAAGTTCATAGCCTACTCATCCAGATAGCTTAAACCCCATGAGAAGAATTATCCTACTCATGACCTTGAGTTAGCAGCCGTAGTATTTTCCTTAAAGATTTTGAGGCATTATCTCTACGGAGTTTATGTAGACATCTTCACAGATCATAAGAGCCTTCAGTATGTCTTTTCTCAAAAATATCTATCTCTTTGTCAGCGAATGCGGTTAGAGCTCTTGAAAGATTATGACATGAGTGTCCTCTATCATCCGGGCAAGGCCAATGTAGTGGACGACACTCTCAGTAGACTCTCTATGGGTAGTGTTTCTTATGTTGAGGATAGTAAGAAGAATTTATCTCAAGAAGTACACCATCTTGCAAAGCTAGGCATTCGCTTAGTCGACTCTTCAGAGGGCAGTTTATGTATTCAGAGTAGTTCAGAATCATCTCTAGTTTCTGAGGTAAAAGAAAAGCAAGATAAGGATCTTAGCCTTGTCAAGCTAAAAGAGTTAGTTTAGAATAAGAAAATAGAGGTTTTCTCCCAAGGGGGAGATGGTGTTCTTCATTGTCAGGGTCATCTCTGTGTTCCAGACATAGATGACTTAAGGCAGTGAATTCTTGCAGAAGCGCATGGTGAACGTTACTCTATTCATCCAGGGGCCGCTAAGATGTACTGTGACTTACAGGAAATCTATTGGTGGAGTGGGATGAAAAGATATATTACAGAGTTTGTAGCTAACTACTCTACGTATCAATAAGTTAAGATAGAGCATTAGAAGCCTAGTGGTCCTATGCAAGAGTTTAATATTCCTATTTAGAAGTGGGAAGTCGTGAACATAGACTTCATGATGGGTTTGCCTCGAACTCATCATCAGCATGATTCAGTCTGGGTCATTGTAGACAGAATGACCAAATTATCTCTTTTTCTTCTATTTCCTAACTCTTATTCAGCTAAGGATTACTCCAAGCTCTACATTAAGGAGCTGGTCAGATTTTACGGTGTTCCATTGACTATTATCTCGGACAGAGGTACCCAGTTAACCTCTTATTTTTGGAAAGCATTCCAAAAGGGTCTTGGTACCCAAGTCCATCTTAGTACAGCCTTTCATCCTCAGACAAATGGTCAAGTAGAAAGGACCATTCAGACTTTAGATGATATGCTAAGGGCATGTGTAATTGATTTCAAGGGTATTTGGGATGACCACTTGCCTTTGATTGAATTTGCATACAACAATAGCTATCATTCCAGTATTTAGATGGCTCCATTCAAAGATCTCTAGGGTAGGAGATGTAGATCTCCAATCAGTTGGTTTGAAGTTAGTGAGGTCTTAGTCATAGGTCCTGACTTAGTATTCGACACCTTAGAGAAAGTTCAGTTAATTAGAGAAAGACTTCAGGCTTCTTAGAGCCGACAGAAGTCTTATGCAGATGTTCGTAGAAAGGATCTTGATTTTGAAATCGGTGACTATGTGTACCTCAATATTTCTCCTATGAAGGGAGTGAAGAGATTCGGAAAGAAGGGAAAGCTCAGTCCCCAATATATCGGTCCCTTCAAGATTCTCAGTTGTTTCGGCAAGGTAGCTTATGGCTCAAATTTTCTTCAGATCTAGCCTCAGTTCATCTAGTCTTTTATGTCTCTTTGATCAAGAAGTGCATAGGTGATGCATCAGTCGTAGTCCTTATTCATAGCATCGATGTTCAGAACAACCTCTCTTATGAAGAGATTCCAGTTTAAATCCTAAACTATTAGACCCGTAGATTAAGGAACAAAGAAGTCCCTCTAGTTAAAGTTCTTTGGCAAAATCAGTCTGTAGAGGGAGATACTTGGGAAGAAGAAGTAGATATATGTACCAAGTACCCTCACCTTTTCCCCGCCAACTTAGATCAAGCTCAAGGTAACAGTTCTCCTTAAGCTTACTCAGTTTCATGATTACTGTACATCGCTAACTTAGTATTCAGTCTCATGCTCATATTCCCATTATAATCTTGGTATCAAGTACCACCGCATATTCAGTTATGCATTCATGTATCAGATCAGTTATATAGTTATGTATTAGACATGCATTTTCATTGTGAAAAAACTTAGTTCTTCAGAACTTTTAGTTATGCATTTATGAATCAGTTACGCATGAATCAGATATGCATGTTCAGTATGTTATGCTCAGCTTGTCAGTCACGTCCATTATGATATCATATTCCAGTTATTCATGTTCATCTAATTGTTTCCCTTCTCAGCCAGTCTCATTCGAGGACCAATGTTCTCAAGGGGGAGATATTGTAATACCTGTGCTTTTTCTTAGCTTGAAAATCCTCTCAAGGATGTTAGAACTTTCTTTGAAATAAGAATTCATTCTTATACACGTGGTATTCCCATAATTTTAACTTCCTATAATGTGGAAAATTGAATAAGATTTCCATCGATATATAATTCTCCCAAATTCGACACCCGGGCGAAGAGTTAGAGCCTTTTTAGTGAGACAGTGTTTGACCTGCACCATCAGCGTGTCGCGGAGATAGTTCAAATGGAAATTATCAAATTCCAGTGATGCTCCGTGATACTGGCGCATCGCACCAAACTTCCTGGTCGTAGACAAGGTGGTAACGCGATAGCTCCGCGTCGCGCCATCGTGTAGTTTCCCATTTATCAATTTCCAGTGACACGGCGCGATAATGCCGCGTCGCGCCAATGGCCCAATTCGGGAAATTTTACTGAAAAATAAATTATGTATCCAGGGTTAAAAGGGTCAATTTTCCCCCCTATATAAGATTCCAAACATGGGATTTAGCCCTTTTTCATCCAAAATATTGATGTTTTTCTCAAATACTCTCAAAAACTCAAGCTAGGGTTTTTATAGAAGGTCCAATTTCAAGAAGGTTTCACCATCAATCTTCACAAAATCACGATTTAAGGTATACATAGTGTTCATTCATGGACCCCTTTCATCCATGAAGTCCAAGAATCCTTTTCTAAAACTTAAGTTGTGGATTTCCTTCATGTTTTCATGATTTGTCTGCTCATGTTCATGTGGATAAATATGAAATTGGATTCTACTCCATGATTGTTGATTATTTCTAAGTGGGTTTAATTACTATAGCCATAGATTCATGCAACCCTATGACTAAGCCCTTGAATGATAAAGTTAGATTGAAGAATGATGTTTAATTATTTTGTAATGTCTTTACATGTACTATGCCTACAATATGTTTGATTAAATGCCTAGATCAAGGAAAATTGTCTAACTAGCATGATATCATTAAATCCCAATGTATGTACAAGTTTATGCCTATTACATGTTTGATGAAAGGCTCCTATGAATATAGTATGTATTATGATGTTAGTCAAGTCTTCAAGTAAACCATTCTATGTCAGTTTCCTTCTATCGATTCCTGAGGGTACTTGTACCCAAAATATTAGTTGTGTGCCTAGAGCCATGTTATGTTTTCACGATACTTTCAGTTAAGCTATGAACTCTTACAATTCAGATAGTCTTATGACTCAGGAAAAAAATCTCCATGATCTCATGACTCAAACAGCTGTTAGATATCAGTAGTATTCTGTCAGCAACAGAAATTCAGTAACTCAGTCCATGCTTAGTTCAGTTTGGTAAATCATGTTCAGTGTGCATTCAGATGGGAGTAGGAATTATCACCGAGTGAACCCAAGGATGGGGACTAACCTGTTATACGAGGGTGTGATTCCTAGAATCAATCCTTGCATTCCAGAACTATGTAGCCAGCATAGGTTGGGACATCGTAGCCTGCTATATGAGGGTAGATGAGGTGGCTTAACCTGTTATGTGAGGGTTCCCACCATTCTCACTAGAGTTAACTATTATATGAGGGTTACTCACATATTGTCTGTACCAGTGGCGCGGTATTGACATCCTTCCAATCAGGGCATAGATTGGACCCCAGCTTAGATGTTGTAGCACCTTTGGGGCATGTCGGTTAGATACTACTTCCCACATTTTCATGTTACAAAATCAGGACTATCAGATACAGTCAATCAATTTCTGTAATAAAACTCAGATAGTTCTTCAGATTTTAGAACTGTCAGATACAGTACGGAACTCAGATAGTTCCATCAGATTCAGGACTGTTAGATATAGTCACCCATGTTATCAGCATTATTCAGATATAGTCCTTTATGTTATCAATCATATCAGTTACTAGCATATCACGTTATCAGTATACAGACTCAGAAATCATGAAATCACTTTGTCAGTTACAGTTACATATTTATGCATGTATTCTCACGTTCATGTTAGACTGTCAGTTAGCATTATTCATGCATGTGAACCATTCCATATAGCCTACCTCACATGTATACTCGGTACATATGTACTGATGTATTCGCACTATGGTGCTTTCTTTTTATGTTACACCATAGGTTCAGCGACACGAGTTCTAGATCAGTAGTAGATTCCAGATTCAGCAGTCAGTGTAGAAGTGAGTCCTCGTCTTTCGAAGACATAATGATTTTTAGAATCTCATTTATTAGCTTATTAGTTGGAGTTAATTGGGGGCATGTACCATTAACTCCTTATTCAAATTCTTCAAAAAGTAGAGGCTTTCAAACTAGATGCAGACTAGATACAGACTATCATGTTTTAGACTTCAGTTTTGATTTGGGTATTCTATTACCCCACATAGATGTTACGTTATTCAGTTATGTTCATGATCAAACCTTATGGACTTTCAGTGCATATTTTCGCATTATTATGTTATCTTATGCAGTATACAGGTACAGATATCAGTCATGGTTTAGCTTGTGGTCCTTCGGGGTCATGAGCATCGTGTAGCATTCCGGTTCTGCTAATTGGGTCGTTACAATTTACCACTTGGTATTGTCATATTAATTATTCTTGCAAACTTATATAATCATGGGTGAACTATTCTATCCTAGCCATACCCGAGAACTAAAGCACTATACAGTATATCATATGCTAATTTATAGAAAAAAAGGTAGAAGAAGGATATATAGTAGTATACAAGGCCAAGGAATGGATATACAACCTAAACAAATGAAAGAGAAGAGGGATATACAGTAATACCATAACTAGATATATCTATATACATATATGTGTACAAGACTAACATAAAGGTACAACCTAAGGTATTCAATCTAGCATCACAAAGGTTGCTAAAAAAGTAGGAAACTAAAACTGGCGTAAAAAGGATCCCTAATCTAAATTTCTAAACATGAGATAATTATCCATAATAAAATAATCATAAGAGAAAAGAATCAGAAGTACACCTCCAATATCTGTATTAATCCATATTCAACCTATCATAAACTAATAGTCTAAATAAATAATACCTAAACCAGACCTCATAGCCTGGAAGGCTCACACAGAACATAACACATAGCAAATAACACTCATAACCTACACCTATGCAACCCCTATACTACTAATAGAGATAAGAATCAAACAATATACTGGTCATAGGTAATGTACATGTATAAATGAATTCAAAGTAAATCTATAATACCACAACCAATCCAAGTGCTACAACATAACCGAGTGTAATATTTGAAAAATGGAAAGAATTAAAAATAAAAAGGGAAAGACTACAATATAATATGATTGTAGGAGTATGTCAAAATCAATAAATGAACAAAAGGAAGAAATATCACATTTAGAATCCTTAATAGATAGTCTAGAATACATATATCAACATGATTTATACACTATCAAATAAATAAAATGAACAATGAAGAATTTATAATATACAAAAAAACATATGAAAATCACGAAGGATTAAAAATAAAAATAGTATTCTCTAATTTAGGAAGACGATATAAGAAAATAGGTTAACATTTATATTTAATAGTAGGAAAAAAAGAATTAAAATTAGAAGATAAATTAACAGTTATGGTAAGAATAGCAAAAGAAAATGAAGAAATAGATAGGAAAAAAGAAATAGATAATATAAAACAACAAACAACAGAAGAAATACGAAAAATAGAAGAAAAGAAAAATAGTAGGATTGCTGAATTAGAAAAATAATTACAAATGCTTAAAGATCTGTATGAAAAGAGATAGAAAGAAAAAGAAGAAAATGATAAAGAACAAAAATTATTAAACGAGATAGACCAATTTAAAGAAAAATTAGAAATAAAAAATAAAGAATCAGAAACCAGGGAATTGGAAATAAATACAATAGATGCTGAAGAAACAGATAATTATGATTCGGAAGATAGTGAAACATATACAGAAATCTTAACAAATATAGAAAATTTAGAAATTAATGAAAAACAAGAAGTAATTAATAGAGAAAACTTAGAAAATACAAACACAGAAATAAATACTCTTAATAAAAAAACCAGAATCATCAAGATCATCAAAAAGAATAAATTTTGAAACAACTTCAACAGTTAATTTAACTCAATATTATATAACAGGAACAATAAATAAAAAAGAATATTTAATACTCTTAAACACAGGACAAGAAGAAAATTATATAGCAAAATATCTAGTAAAAAGTGAAGAAATAAAATCTAATAGTGATATATGCCCAGATCTACCAAGGAGTCTAATAAACATTAAGGATATGGCAGAAAAAGAAATAATAATAGGAGTTAGAAAAATAAAAATAGAATTTGAAATAAAGGAATATATGCAAAAAGCAGAAATAATATTAGGAATAAAATGGTTAGAACAAGTAAAACTATACACTATAGAACATACACAATAATCTATAACATATAATAAAGAAAAATTATTAATAAAAAGAGCTTTGATATGATATGAAAATATATGTACTTGTAAAAATAATAGTAGAAGGATATTATAATAGGTATTATACACCTATGATAGATACAGGAGCAGAAGCAAACTTATGTAGATACAACTGTTTACCAGAAGATAAATGGGATAAGCTAAAAATACCAATAGTAGTCAAAGGATTTAATAACGAAGGAAGTTTAATTACATATAAAGCTAAAAATGTAAAAATACAGATATGGGATAAAATAATAACAATTGAAAAAATCTATAATTATGAACTAACATCAAAAGATATGCTTTTAGGAATGCCATTTTTAGAAAAATTATACCCACATATAATAAGTAAAACAGATTGGTGGTTTACAACACCATGTAAACAAAAAGTAAGAGCAAAAAGAGTTATAAATAAAATTAGAAACAAAACTGATTTGATAAAAGGAAGTGAAAAAATCACACAAAAATTAGAAAATGTAAAAAATACAGAAGACATAATAGAACTAGTCGTATTTTCGATAAATAAAAATGAAATAACTATATTTTCAGTAGATAAGGTAGAAATAATAAAGAAAAGATTAAGACAATTATATAGTGAAGATCCATTAAAAGGATGGGAAAAACATAAAAATACTGTAAAAATTAAGTTAATAGATAAAAATAGCATAATAACCCAGAAACCATTAACATATAACTTTGATGATTTAAGAGAATTTAAAATGCATATAGATGAATTTGAGAAAAACAATATATACAAAAAAAGTAATAGAAACACAATAGTCCAGTATTTATAGTAAATAAACATAGTGAACAAAAAAGAGGAAAACGTAGAATGGTCATTGGTTTAAACTAAGATAGAAAAGCCTATAACCACATAATCCGAGCATACACAGAAAATATTCACAAAATACAGACTTATCTAAACCTTAAACCCAGAGCCACAGATATCCAATTCTCCATATGTCATTTTCATATTTCAATGTTTTGTCTTCTTATCTTTCTATTATTGCTCTATGTCTTTCTATCTTTTATCGTGTATCTTTCACTTGTCGTCCTTATCTTCTTCTATTCCATTTAAACTTCTGGGATAATATTATCTTCTCCATTATATCTCGAACATAAATGGTCTGGATATTTGTGTCCAATTAACTTGCAATACCTTGTTAATAATTCTTCTGAAATAAATCCCTTACATTTGCTCTTGTAGTTGGTTGTTATTCTGGATTGAGTAATGTCAGAATCAATTTTCTAGCTTTTTCTATATCTGACTGTCGTAGCTCCCTTGAATTTGAAAAAATCATTTGATGATCTCTTGAATAATAACTCCATATTGGGTTCCCATTTAGGTAGTTATTTGCTAATTCTTGAACAATTGAAGATATTCCAATAATTCATTTATTTGCATAAAAATCAGGTATCTCAACTTTAGGTATCTCTGGTTGTTGAACAATATCTTCTGGTATAATTATGTCTCTAGTTAATCCTATTTTTACAATTTGTATAACTGGTTTGATCTCATCATATAATATCTCTGCTGGTGCAGTATAAAACTTTATAAAAAATAGATTTCCTTTGGTTATTCTTTTATAAGTGGTGAATGCTCTATATAATTCTGGTATATCTGTTAGTTCATTTCCTTCATAGGTGTATACGGTATTTAATAATCCATAATTGAAACAAGTTTTAACTAAGCTAGGGTTGGTTTTCGGTAGTGCGATTAACTTGTTGTAACCTTGTAATCTTTGGGTTATATAGTTTGTGTTTGGTTCTTTAAAATATTCAATTAAATTCTCTTTCATAAGTACTTTTGTTAATCTTATTTCTTCCATATCTTATCTCCAATATTTTAAATATTCATAGTTTATCATTTTATCCTAAAGTAGTTGTAATACTGCAATTTTCTTTGTAATAATTTATTCTAATTGTACTATTTTTTATATTAAATTCTAGGTTATCTATTTCGTTAATTATCCTATCTTTTTCTTCAATGAATAATTCTATGTCTAAATCATATTCTAAACTATCTTTTAATTCTAGTTGTTTCATGGTTTTATTTATCCAAATTAATCTTTCTTTTAATTATTTTCTTCCTCTTCTAAGATGGTTTCTATAATTAATTTCTTCGTATAGCCAACTTTTTTTTTCTCTAACTCTTTTAATATATTCTAACATTTTTAATCTGTATAATATCCATCTGAATAATAACTATTACTATCTGAGTAATAACTATCTGAATAATATAAGCTAAGATCATGAATATCTTCTAACCATTCTAGACTTAATGATTCTTCATTAAATATTTTTTCCCATGTTATTTTCTTTATGTCTTCTATTTCCAAGTCTTTAATGATATATAAAACAAGTATCTTAATTTTATCAGATATATAGAAACAAAAATCAGAAATAAAGATAGAAAATACAGAATACATGCAAATAGATTATATAGATTACGAATTAGAAAGTGAAGATAGTGTATATAAAATTTCAGAGAATGAAACAGATAATAAAATGGATAGTGATTTAGATGAATCAAATGACTGAAGAAGAAATAAAAATAAACGAAATAACTGAAGAAGATATAAAAATAATAATAAAGAAACAATATTTAAATGAAAAAGGAATAGATCAAAAAATAATATTTGATAATAATATATTTGACGAAATAAAAGGAAAAGAGTTAGACTTAAGTGTAAAAAAGATATTTAAAATACCAACAATAAAAAATATATTTAGTAGAAAAAAGGAAGAATACTACGTAGTAAGCCAAAAAGAACATGTAATAGACTGTAGATATGCAAAAGGAAGATCTAGTATACCACTAGTAACAAAAAGAATAATTAATAAAGAAATAAATGATATAAAAAGTAAAGACCCAATAAAATATATACACCTTGGAGGAACAGATATATTGATAAAAGCATGTTTTAGAGAAAGAATAGATACACCAATATAATTATATTTAGCAGATGATAGAATTATAAAACCTATAGAAAAAAGTATAATAACTGTCATAAGAGGAAATTTAATATACCAAAAATTTAAATTTATAATAAATGTAAATTATTCAGTAGCAATAATAGATAAAAACATAGATAAATTATTAGTATTATATTGGAAAATATCTGAAATAGAACTAACCCCAGGAAGTAAAATATTTACCGCAAGATGTAAAAATCTATATGTATTAACAACAAAACATAAAATAATGGGAAAAAATAAAATTAATAAAATACAAATAGAAAGTCTTTTCGAACAATTTATAAAAACAATTGATAATAATGATTATAGTTACAAAGATATAGATATAGAAGAAGATTTAGAATTAATAAATGATAAAATAAGCACAGAAAAATCCCTAAGAACTATGCCATCCTAAAGGTGAAACCGGTGAGGCAAGAAAGTCGTGATAGGGGAGTAACCAGCATAGAGGCGTTGTTTAAGGGAAAAGTATCCAGATTACCATGTTAATAGTGACAGAGTAACATAATTATTTAAGAATAATCTAGTACATAGTAATCTAAGATGATCATATTTTGTTATGTTTATGATTGGAAGGAATATTTTCTACTTATCCGATGAAATGGTAGATAAATTTAAAATACTTGTTTTGTATGTATTTAAGGATATAGAAATTGTAGATATAAGAAAAATCATATGGGAAAAAATATTTGACAAATAATTTTTGACTAGAATAAATTATATACCACACCTACCTAACTACTCTTACAAATACCTACATACCAAACCTACACATCAACCATGATAAATAACGTATATTTAGAATATTGGAAAATGGATATGAAAAATATACAATTAATAGAAAAACTAATGAAAACAAATCTAGAAAAATATATGAGAACTAAAGATATAAAATATATAGAATTCCTTAATGAAAACATACAAGAATTATTAAGATTAAAACAAACAACCAGTAAATATTATGATAAATCATTTAATAACCCATAAAACCTAAGCATCATATGAACAATATGGCAAGGAGAGGGGTGCGGATAACTCGGATAGCTTAAATAGATCTATTATAACTCTAATGGATCTATTTTTATTTGTGCGTGGTTATTTCTAAACATTTCTATTTTTATTTTTATTTTTATTGATGTTCATATCTTGGGGGTGATTAGATGGTATTTGATTAAAAGTTTTACTGTAATATTATTTAGTTTTTTCTCTTAGTCTTTATAATTCTTGTATATTATTTTGAAGGTATTCTAAATATTTTATAGTGAACAAAAAAGAGGAAAAAGTAGAATGATCATTGATTATAGGAACCTAAATGCAAAAACTATGACATATAATTATCCAATACCAAATAAAATATTAAAAATAAGACAAATACAAGGATATAATTACTTTAGTAAATTTGATTGTAAATCAGGATTTTACCATTTAAAGTTAGAAGAAGAATCTAAAAATTTAACTGCATTTACAGTATCACAAGAATTTACGAATGGAATGTGCTACCATTTGGATACAAAAATGCACCAGGTAGATATCAACACTTCATGGATAGTTATTTTAAACAATTACCTAATTGTATAGTATACATAGATGATATACTAGTATATCCAAAAACTAAAGAGGAACATTTAAAATTATTAGAAAAATTTACAAATATAATAGAAAAATAGGATCTACGGTGATCCCTCTTCTTTGGAATGACGGCTCATCGATGAAGGAGACCCTAGGGCGTAATAGAGTACTCATATTCACTAACCTAGTCCCGATCAAGGATTTTCAATGATCATCATCATCATCAATCTACTCTATGCAATATAAGAGAGATGTATATTAATTCATGAATATTATTGATTTTTAAAAGAGTGTAAGTCGATGAATTTGTTGTCCAGTTTCAACATTGAGACTAAATCATCATAAAAGTGCATAAAGGGTCAAAATATCTCTCAACCGAAGTAAATAGTTGAAGTAAAAGCATGGATTAAAATCTATCTTGGTCAAATCTCTAACTATCATTTTGAGTCTCAAAAGCTCATAAATCATCCACAAAGGTGGTACTATTCTCATTATGAAAGAATTCATTTTAAAAGTGAAAAGTTTGAATAAATCCTTATTTAGGAAAATAGTATAAAACCCTTATTTTAGTTAGAATTGTACCATGAAGTGTGCATGAATGTACAAATTATATGCATGATATCACCAGTATCCAAAAATGACAATTATAATTTTCTAAAAGTCCACAGACTATGGCTAAGTCCTTTACAAGTATAAAACACTCTCTTGGAATCCAAAAATATCATAATCATGGCCTTAAGGCCAATAATATATAACCAGCATAACCATAATATCACCATATATGGAAAACCATAATAATCCATTAATTTAAGTAGTGAATGTTTAAACTAAAGGGGTCCTTATCCTCAACTATGTCAAACATGATCATAACCAAGAGTAATAGGGTCCTATAAGCATAACAAATATTTCAACATCCGGGTCGATTCACCAATTTATCCCCAAACTTCTAAGCTAGGCCAAGTCATAGTAATCAAACCATAATCATAACCTAAAATCCTTACCTAACATGCAATATACATAATACACTATCTTGTGAAGAAGAGTAAACAGAATCTTACCTCGATGTAGAATCACAAGTCATCAAATTGCCAATAAAATATTTGTTTTTGCTTCACGGTCTCAAAATGCTGCCAAGCTATCGAAATAGTAATTTACATGATATAAGAACAATGAATCAAACCCATACTAATATAAAAGGGTCGGGTTAGAATTAAAGTCAAGAATAGACCCGCAAATTGAATTCAAAATTGAATTTGTCATGAGGTCCCTCAAAAGATGACGAATGCATGCTCAAAAGTTATGAACAAATGGTGCATGAATAGGGACCAAATCAGCCCCTATAATTACGAATTTAAGGATTTGATTTCTAAGAATTTACAATGAAATATGCTGGAAATTAACGAAAAAATTAATAGGAAATGATCAAGGAGAGCTAGGCTAGCATACCTTAGCTTCAATAGATTCCCCACTTTTTCCTCTCTTTGAGATCTCAAAATAGTGTGAAAACGGTGAATGAAATGGTGAGAAATCAGAAGGGGAAATGGGATTTAAAATCCCCCAGGTGTTGCTAAAGAGGACACCTTAGCACTAAACCACCTTCCGCTTTAGCAGTCAGCTTGACATGGGTACACTTAAAGCGGCCACCCTTGCGCTGAAGTAGGGTCTTCTTAAGAAACCCCATTGCCACTAATGCGAACCTCAACCAATTGTCTAAGGCCGCTTAAGTGGCTATGTGAACTAAAGTAGCTCCATGAGTTCTAAAGCAGTGATATTAGGTACCAGGTTCTAGATTTTTCTAAGTTCAAAAATCGACTCTGATTGGGTGCTTGGGATTTATTGGGAACCCTGTGCGAGCAAACTAACAATGCAAATGTAACACCCCAAAATCGGGTCCCGAGACGTCACACGTTGCTTAGGGTCACAAGTGACCCCAAGCTAACCCTTCTACTAGCATAACTCATAAACAACTGAATAAAAATACAAATCCATACAAATCAGCAGAATTTAACTCTTTTCTGAATCTGATCGATACAAAAATGGAATTTTACAGGATTACAATCTGCCTTTACAACCAAAATTGAAACAAAATACATCAACTTCTACTGACTGACTATAAAGCCTCTACTAGTACTGACTGTAAGTTGTCGGGTCATGACTCCCAACTTACCCAACTCAATACGACTGAATAAAGAAAATGCAACACTATAACTCTACATAACTAACCCAAGCCCTTGAATCAAAAGAACTCATCACCTGCTGACTGGATACCACGAACTGACTGGATCCAAAGGTGCAACTATACCTTGTACCTACATTCCGAGAAAATACAGCCCACATCCAAAGATGTGGGTCAGTACCATAGAAAGGAACCGAGTATATGGGGGTGTATGCAGTTGTATAAACATCATCATCATAAATATTTATAAGAAATATGCAGGATGTATGAAAGACTCACATAGGCCGAAGAAAATCATCATAATCATGAGAGGATGAAATAAGTATAATAACACATGTGAGTCATCATATAATTTGTCAATCACTTTCAGTTCATCAAGAATATCAATTCTCATAATGTAAATATCATTTAAATCTTTCGAAAGAATAACTTTCACAATTCCACTTTCAAATAACTTCACCATTCACCATAGACACAAGAAAACACACACACACTAGGAGATTCTATAAACTACATAAACCATGTGAGCTACATGGAGTCCAACGTACAACCCACGTTGGAGAGAGCCGTCCTATCCTTGCCATCGGAGTAGGACTTCCAGTATCAATTCAAAAACACTAGTGATCACTATATAAATCAGCCTCAGGCTCACATCTTACGGGGGCACGTAGTTCTAGAAAAGTAAGGTCACTTTATACCTCTCACTCGGTGCTAAAGATTACTCCCGGACTTAGCTCAGAAATTTAAATCAGCCTCAGGCTCACATTAAAGAAAATCCATAATAAACACTTCAACAATTTTCATCGGGAGCCAATTTGCTACCCCTTTATCATAATCAATAAAAACGTGGATTTCTTTCACAGTCGAGTTCAAAATAACTCATTCACGACCAATAGGTCAAATCATTCAAAACATCTCAAATTTTTTAAGCTCAAGGTATTTATAACATATGATTTTCTCAAAATAATAATCTCAAATAGGGTTCCAAAAACCCATACATCAATATCACCATAAAACCTTCCAAAGTTTCATACTTTATGACATAAGCACAAAAATAATCACTTAAAACTTAAAATTTCAGCTTTATAATCATACATCTTGGTAAAGAAAATTAGCTTTGGGATTCAAATCTCATTGTGTTTATAGCACATAATTTCTCAAAGTACAATTCCAATTAGGACTCAAGGTCTCATACATCAAAATCATATTAAATTTTCTCAAGATTCATGCTTTTCATCATAAATATATATAACTTACTTTAAAATCTGGAAAATTCAGCTTTATGTACAAAAATGTCATCATTCTCATTCAATTCAACATTCAAAACATAGAGAGTATCATAATCTCATGTAAAATCATATAGGGTATAAATTCATGCTTCAAATTCATATCAAAACATGTAAAATCATGTATATTCATAAAAGAAAAATCAATTTGGGCACAAGAACGAAAGAGAGTTCTTGTTGAAAAACTCCACATACCTTGAATGATGAACTTTAGATCGATACTCATTTTTGAGATGTTAATCATGCCTTTGAATGATGGTTCTTAGAGTCCTAGAACTAGGAACTTGGAATCTTGAATAAATTTGCAGAATTAATGGTGAACTTTGGAGGTTCTTGAAGTTGGATGTAGGAGCTTAGAGTTTTCTTTTTGAGGGAATTTGATGAAATATAACATATAATGCTTCTAATAGGCTTTAATATAGGGTTTGGACGGATTTTGGGTGAGGGGGAATGACCAAAACGCCCCTAAAAATCAAATAATTCTCGCATTTGTCCTTTGGTGGACTATTTTGATAGTCTGAAGTAGATTTACCATAACGTTTTACTCCGATATCCAAATTGGATGAAACCAATTTCATTAGAAAGTGGACTCTCATATATTTCTGTTGATATATAGTATCTCACCCATATCATTGTGTACGAGGAGTTATGATCGTTTGAAGTTGACCCAAAAATTCATTTTTATTAGGCTGAAGTAGATCGACCATAACTTTTTGCTCCGATAGACAAATTGGATGAAACCAATTTCATCCGAAAGAGGACTCACAGAGATTTCCGTTGATATATAGTAGATAACCCAAATCATTATGTACAAGGAGTTATGATTGATTAAATTTGGAGAAAAAATACGCCAGGCCTCAGTACTTTTTTTCTGCACGTTTTACTGTTCACCACTATTCACTGTTCGATCGGAATGTTCATAACTCGTCGCTCGGATGTCCGTTTTGGATGATCCACATATAGTTGGAAATATTATTTGATACTCTATGCAATGGTGGGTCATAATCGAAGACATTCAACACGAAAAATTTATAATTCATTCTAGAAGATAGAACCCAACACGTTTACGCACAAAATTTCAACAAAAAATTTCCCGGGGTATTACATCATCTCCCCCTTGGAAACATTCATCCTCAAATGTCGATGAATAAGTACAGAATACCATGGAAATGGGTACAAAAGTCTTGGATAACGAAATCAATCCACTTACTTCACTCCAAACTTTCGAATACTTCATAGAACATGCGATTCATAATGAGAATGGTCACATAGTTGGATCTTAAACAAAGGAGACTGATTTTATGGAATCGATATCTTTGGTTTATTCAGAGACTAAGAATCAAAGGTCTCGAAGGGGATCTCATCAAAAGAAGGACCACTTGCGCCCAAATGAAACGTCCGTCAACACTCCCTCTAAAAGATTCAAATGACATTGTTCGGGGAGAAAATGAACCATAATTTTATACAATCCTATCGTATGGTAATAAGGATCCATATGGCATAAATTAAGATAGGAATTTCTAGGTCTTGGGAAACATAACTCCTTGCTTCCAAACTTAGCAACACTTCTCAACTACTCCCTCGACTATGTTCAAGCCTAACTCCATGTACTCATGAGATACGCCACATAACACTATAATATTAATCTATATCATGAACCTCAATACACACTGAGCCTCACAACTCCTCACTTCAAACATAACTCTTATTGCTACTCCAACAACCACATACAATCTTATACTAGGGATCCGCTAACTTGTGGTGCATTCTTTTAGATATTCAACCATAACATTCAAGCCTATACTCATAACCACATACGCACTTCGCACATGCACCTCTAAACGAACACTCATAAAGCATCTTCCTCGCTTTCTCTAAGATTCCATCAACTACATCATGCACACATACTGGTCAATTCTTTAAACGGCACACATAACATTTTCTCAACCAATTGAACTATACACAAAAACTCTATATTACTATTCCTACAACCTCATAGAAGTGCATAAAACCAACGCACAACAATTTTTTCAAATAAGCATTTAAAACTTTAACTAACCACGGCATGTATCAAGGACTTAGCCTCAATCTAACTTCACTTCACCGCCGTGAGCACACCACTTTCTATCATAGATAAGGAAGTATCTTCTCCCCCTTCTAGACAACTGCTCAACACCATTATCTTGACTTAATGAAAAGTTCACAAAATTTTAAAACATGAAGACCTGAAACATAAAGGGATAATGTAAATAACTTGACTCTCTCTATTGAGGCCTTAGGAATAAAATATCAAATAAAATGGGTTCATTAAGGTATCAAAACTGAAGACACCCATAACGAAAATTGAATCTCACTAATCAATAAGAGTATTGCCTGAGTACTTGAACTGAACATACTGTAAAACTTGAGTATATGAGTCATGGGAGGCATGCCCTGAATTTAGAGCTCATAACTTATGGAATGTGATTCCAACTGCTAGAAGAACTGGAATTTCTCATTTTTGGAAACTAAAAGAGTATGTAATTCTCCATCACGTGTATGAACATGAATTAAGATCATGGAACTGAAATGTAAAGCATGAGTAGGTTTTGGGACAGCTGAAAATACTGAAATAACGTTGGGTCAAGCACCGATCTTTCTCACAACAAATTTACAACTTACTGGTACTTCTACTAAAATGTAAAAGCTTGACTTGACTACTTGTTCTATCATCTCCCCCTTAGCTTTAAGCCACCACTCAAATCTCAAATGCTTACTAATTTTGAATCTCCACGAACATCTCTATCGCCGGAATGTACACCATCTAGTGCTTCAACTCTTATTTCTATTAGGTCAACTTGAATACTTTCTAACCTTTTGATAGACCATGCTACTTCTGTCTTCTTCCTCTAATACCATGCCTAGGAACTTATGTTTCTAACCTATAAGAATCAAAATCACACTTAAGAAGCTCAATATTTCCAATCATACGCCTCGCCTTAACTTAGCCATCAAAACATCATCCATCGTCTAACTAGTATTTATCCATCTAACAATCCCATGGCACGACTCACTACACCACATACACTAATCCTCAAAATTAAAGCAGTCCCATAATATCTTGGGTGAACTTTCTCATCATAATATAATATTAAACTTAATTACAAGTCAACTACACTTAAACTCTTGTGTACACTGTTCAAGCCTATTAGGTCACTTCCGACAACTAATACCATTAATCCGAAAACCATCACATTCGGCTTCATGATTACCAATCGTTCAAACTTAAGGTCTCACACTTCACATAATTTACAACTCCATCTCACGCATAACTCCCACGTGAAGATTATAAAACAACACATCTATGAACACTAGCCCACTTAAACTTCATAACAATAATAATTGGTCCTAATCATATAGCCTATCTTATTCACAATCCATTAACATATCCTTCTTTCACCCGTCACTACTATCTATCCTTCATACACAACTTAACATAGTTCATAGCTCTCTACGTCTTAACTTAGCTTCCTCTTGCAATCTGGAGAGCGCCTAGATTAACAACACTTACCCACCAAGTACTTTCATTAATAACCTATACTTTTCTAACACCACAAATACCATCAATAACTCTTTCCTTACCCTAAGCAAACAACAATCCACCTTAACTAATAACTCCCCCTCTAACTTTTACTAAACTAACAAACAAGGGTATATCACTTCACTACTAATTCAATCATAAGCAAAAATTCAGATATACATATTCAATAAATCGCCCTTACCACCTTTCTTGTCACTACACTTCTAAACCCACACTTTCAACTAGCACAGGAACAACAAGATAAATAACAAGTTGCTAGTGAATTGAAATAGGCCTCACACAGCTTCACTAGACTTTGGTTTTGTGTTTTGAACAAGAAAATGAGATAAATAACAAAGAAGCTATGCTAGTGAATCTAAAGAGCCCCACACGGCTTCACTAGACTTTGATTTTTCACAAACATAATGATAACAAGATTACATAATACAAGAGATAGAAACTTGACACACAACATTCAACGATCTAAAAATACACCTTACTCTGTCTTAATTAAATAACCCATAAAAATGAGGGCATAACTTTCAACTTAAGGAACTTAACACACTAGAGAGATCCTCTCAAGCCCTTTGTGTAAATTTTGAAATTTCTTCTACAAAATATAGAAGCATTACTTATGGAAGAACTGGATCTTGCGAATCATGTTATCTCAAAAATAATACATAGAGGGAGAAGTATAGATTAACATTGTAGATTTTGTGGAGGAATCTTAAAGAACATCTAACCTAGGCTTAGTTCACGACTTTTATGAACATGAATAAAGTACTTCAATCTTTGGAACTCAAAATGCACGGACAGGATACTTGCTAGCTCTCTTACAATCCCATAAATATCTACGGAGAATTAAGCTTAACTGTTTCTGATACCTTGAAAATGAGGCAGAGTTGGCCAGAATAGAGTAAGATGAGAATCAATATAAGCTTCTTGGAGAACCTTTTTATAGCACGATCTTAGACTTGAAAGAAGGGAAACATTTCCTAAATGCCCTGTAGCCTCTCGAAGAAAAGTACAGACGTCTCCGTACCGTTCCGCAAGAATCTACTAGACATGACTTCATAGACATCCTAGGACACTTAAACTCTGTGCTCTATACCAAGTTTGTAACTCCCCGAAATTGGGTCCCAAGACGTCACATGGTGCTTAGGGTCACAAGTGACCCCAAGTTCACCCTTCTACTAGCATAACTCATAAGCAACTGAATAAAAATACAAATCCATACAAATCAGTAGAAATTAACTTTTTTCTGAATCTGATCGATACAGAAATGGAATTTTACAGGATTACAATTCTGCCTTTACAACCAAAATTAAAACAAAATACATCAACTTCTACTGACTGTCTATGAAGCCTCTACTAGTACTGACTGTAGGTAGCCGGGTCATAACTCCCGACTACCCCAACTCAATACGACTGAATAAAGAAAATACACTATAAATCTGTATAACTAACCCAAACCCTTGAATCAAAAGGACTCATCACCTACTGACTGGATACCACGAACTGACTGGATCCGAAGGTGCAACTATACCTTGTACCTACATTCCGAGAAAATGCAGCCCACATCCAAAGATGTGGGTCAATACCATGGAAAGGAACCAAGTATATGGGGGTGTATGCAGTTGTATAGACATCATCATCATAAATATTTATAAGAAATATGCAGGATGTATGAAAGACTCACATAGGCGGAAGAAAATCATCACAATCATGAGAGGATGAAATAAGTATAATAACACATGTGAGTCATCATATAATTTGTCAATCACTTTCAGTTCATCTAGAATATCAATTCTCATAATGTAAATATCATTTAAATCTTTCGAAAGAATAACTTTCACAATTCCACTTTCAAATCACTTCACCATTCACCATAGACATAAGGAAACACACACACACTGGGAGATCCTATAAACTACATAAACCATGTGAGCTACATGGAGTCCAACATACATCCCACATAGGGGAGAGCCGTCCTATCCTTTCCATCAGAGTAGGACTTCCAGTATCAATTCAAAAACACTAGTGATCACTATATAAATCAGCCTCAGGCTCACATCCTATGGGGGTACATAGTTCTAGGGAAGTAAGGTCACTTTATACCTCCTACTCGGTGCTAAAGATTACTCCCGGACTTAGCTCAGAAATTTAAATCAGCCTCAGGCTCACATTAAAGAAAATCTACAATAAACACTTCAACAATTTTCATCGTGAGCCAATTTGCTACCCCTTTATCATAATCAATAAAAATGTGGATTTCTTTCACAGTCGAGTTCTAAATAACTCATTCATGACCAAAAGGTCAAATCATTCAAAACATCTCAAATTATTTAAGCTCAAGGTGTTTATAACATATGATTTTCTCAAAATAATAATCTCAAATAGGGTTCCAAAAACCCATACATCAATATCACCATAAAACCTTTCAAAGTTTCACACTTTATGACATAAGCACAAAAACTTAAAATTTCAGCTTTATAATCATACATCTTGGTAAAGAAAATTATCTTTGGGATTCAAATCTCATTGTGCTTATAGCACATAATTTCTCAAAGTACAATTCCAATTAGGAATCAAGGTCTCATACATCAAAATCATATTAAATTTTCTCAAGATTCATGCTTTTCATCATAAATATATATAACTTACTTTAAAATCTGGAAAATTCAATTTTATTTACAAAAATGTCATCATTCTCATTCAATTCAACTTTCAAAACATAGAGAGTATCATAATCTCATGTAAAATCATATAGGGTATAAATTTATGCTTCAAATTCATATCAGAACATGTAAAATCATATTTATTCATAAAACAAAAATCAATTTGAGCACAAGAACTAAAGAGAGTTCTTGTTGAAAACCCCCACATACCTTGAATGATGAACTTTAGATCGATACTCGTTTTTGAGATGTTAATCGTGCCTTTGAATGATGGTTCTTGGAGTTCTTGAACTAGGAACTTGGAATCTTGAATAAATTTGCAGAATTAATGGTGAACTTTGGAGGTTCTTGAAGTTGGATGTAGAAGCTTAGGATTTTCTTTTTGAGGGAATTTGATGAAATATAACATATAATGCTTCTAATAGGATTTAATATAGGGTTTGGACGGATTTTGGGTGAGGGGGAATGACCAAAACGCTCCCAAAAATCAAATAATTCTCGCATATGTCCTTTGGTGTACTATTTTGATAGTCTCAAGTAGATTTACCATAACGTTTTACTTTGATATCCAAATTGGATAAAACCAATTTCATTAGAAAGAGGACTCTCATATATTTCCATTGATATATAGTATCTCACCCATATCATTGTGTATGAGGAGTTATGATCATTTGAACTTGACCCAAAAATTCACTTTTAATAGGCTGAAGTAGATCGATCATAACTTTTTGCTCCGATAGACAAATTGGATGAAACCAATTTCATCGGAAAGAGGACTCGCAGAGATTTCCGTTGATATATAGTAGATCACCCAGATCATTATGTACAAGGAGTTATGATTGTTTAATGTTGGAGAAAAAATACGCCAGGCCTTAGTACTTTTTTTTCCTGCACGTTTTACTGTTCACTACTATTCACGGTGCGATCGGAATGTTCATACCTCATCGCTCGGGTGTCCGTTTTGGATGATCCATATATCGTTGGAAAGCTTATTCGATACTCTATGCAATGGTGCATCATAATCTAATTAATTACGCACGATAAATTTATAATTCATTCTAGAAGATAGAACCCAACACGTTTACGCACAAAATTTCAACGAAAAACTTCCCGGGGTATTACAGCAACCTACAAAATTTGATAGTTTGGACTTAATTGAACCATCCAAACTTTCATCCAAGATCATTTTGACTGCTTATGGGGCCCAATCTATAGTTCTTTTTTTCATTTAATCTTCCAATAGCCAAAACGAACCTGGAAGCCTTGGTACCTGAACCAAGGGTTCCCCTAGTGTAAAACCTATATTCCAAAGATTATGGCAATATCAAATTTCCACAGCCCAATTTCTCATGTCATCATGGCGGCTACTATAACCCACTTCTAAGAAACCCAACCCGTAGTCTGAAACTATTAGTAACGGTCTACCAAGAGAAATAAAAAAAGAATGCAAAATAAATGAAATATCAAACTGAATTGCATAAGATAGTCCTAAAACCTGCTTGAATCAGTGCAAGATATTCTAACATAATAAAGATACCAACTGAAGTTTCAAATGAATATACTAGTACAACCCATCACTGAATACAACATTGATACTAGTCTAGTACATAATAGGGATGAAAGTAATACTTTGAACGTCTGGAGCTTATCCTATGTCTTTGAACCATGGCTTCTCTGCATGATTCACACAATACCGGTGATAACACATACTATAATCTACAGGCTACAAAAATATAGTGTGAGTATCAAACACATAGTACTCAGTAGGCAACTGGTGATTGAGATCTAAAGTTAAAGCAAATATATATATCATATAAATAGAAATAGAAACTACACCCAAATATTAATCAACCACATGGTAAATCTAGTAAGATAATAAGGATAAACTATTCTACTGTAACATCCCAAATCTGGTACCCATAACACTACACGGTGTTCACGACCCCAAAGGACCACAAGCTAATCTATTACTGATATTTGTACCTGAACACTGCATAATATACTATATAAATACAAAAATAAAGGCTGAAAGGTTATAACGTTCAAAACTGATAAAACATAACATTTGAAAGTACAATATATCAATACCAAAACAAACTAAAACAAAATTGTCTGAACATATTGTAGTCTGAAAAGCCTCTAAAACTGAATTTTCTGAATAAGGAGTTGATGGGACATGTCCCCAACTAACTCAAACTACTAAAATAAACTATGTAATGAAGAAATAAAGTAATGATCATGTCTTCGAAGGATGAGGACTCACTACTAACTCTAACTGCTGAAACTGGAATGCTACTGATGCTCTAGAGCTTGTGCTTCTGAACCTATGGTATAGAATAAAACACCATAGCACAAATGCATCAGTACGATTAAATGTACTGGTATGTATGTGAGGTAGGCTGAATTCAAAGGGTTCAAATGCATGAACAATGCTAACTGATTGTATACCATGAACGTGAGAATACATGGATGAATAAGTGTCTGTAACTGAATTCGTAATGGTACTGACTACTGAGTCTGATTACTGATAACATGAGTTACTTATAACTGATATAACTAACACTGAGCAACTATATTTGACAGTCTAGGTTTTGATTAAACTAGCTAAGTTTCATACTGCGCTGAGTTAACTGTATCTAATAGTTCTATAATCTAAAGAACTATCTAAGTTCTTTTAGTGAGACTGAGACTGTGGGAAGTAGTCATATAACCGATATGCCCCAAATAATGCATTATAGCTGAGTTGGGATCCAATTTGTAACCCCAATTAGAAGGGTGTAAATACTTCACCACTTGTAAAGACAAGTTGTGGGTGAACCTTATCTGACAATATCCCCAAAAGAGAACAGTGGGACCCTCATCAGGCAGAGTTTATCCACCTCATCAACCCTCATCTATCAGTGTTGATGTCTCAACCTATGTTGGCTACATAGTTCTAGAATACAAGGATTGTTTATAAGGATGACACCCTCAACTATCAGTGTGTGTCCTCATCCTTGGGTTCACTCGATGCTAAATCCTACTCCTATCTAAATAGACACTGAACATGATTATCTAAACTGAACTGGACTGAGTTTATTGAGTTCCGTTTACTGATGGAATACTACTGAGATTACTGAATTACTGATCTTTCTGAGATTACTGGGATTACAGAGTTTACTGAGTTTTCCTGAGTCACATGACTGACTGAATTCTACTGAACATGGCTTGCCTGAGGATATTGTGAAAACATGACACTGGCTCTAGGCACACAGCTAAATTGTCTGGTACCAGTACCCCCAGGACTCGATAGAAGGAAACTGACAAGTCATGATATTCTTGAATACATAGCCGACATTAACAATCCATAATACAATAATTTGGGGATTTCATGAAGTACATGGCTATCGTAATCTTGTACATGGTAGAAATGCATATACTCAATGTCAAAATTTCATACTATAATATCATGATCATTCCAACAAACATCTATATTTCACATCAATAGCATGGGAGTCATTTGAACATTAGGGTGAAATATGAATCCATCACATAAATCACAATTGAGCTATATTACATAATTTCTAGTCTCTTATGCTTTTCATCAAAACACTTAGGTTGCATGACTTAAGGCATGTCATAATCATCAAACTAACATATCATAACCAACTAAAATTCATGGTTTTAAACTAACATGCTAACATATTTTCATAAAAACACATAAAGATTTCAACTTGTGAATCATACAACAACATCCACATGAACATAATCAACCCATAGCATGAGTATCATAATCTTTAGTTTAAAACTTAATTCTTGGGCTTCATGGATGAAGGAATCCATGAATTAACACTATGCATACCTTAGTACGTGATTCTACAAAGATTTAAGATGAATTTTCTTGAATTTAAATTCCCAATTAAGAACTCTAACTTGTTCGTGAGAGAATTTTGAGAGAAGTGACTATATGTTGGTTGAATTGGGGCTAACTCCCATTTTATAGGCTTATATAGGGGTGGGAAATAACTCTTCTTCCCTTAAAATAACTCAAAAAATGGGGTGTTTACATCACTTAGGCCATAATATATGCGGCGCACAACTTATCGCATAAGTTATGTTGTACGGCGCACTACCTATCGCCAAGGTTAGGTTGTGCATCACACAACTTATGGAATAAGTTAGGTTGTGCATTGTACAACTTAGATGACTTGCAAAATCAAACTCTAAAACTTGATGGATTCAAAAGCTCTATGCGTGCCTTACTCTAAGTGACTCCTATGAACACGCTTAACACATCATAATCTCTCTTCTCACTAGGATACTCATTGTAAGTCATGTACTCAAATATGAATCATAGAATAGGTGTTTTCATATGTAGGAACAATGGTTCATTTTCAAGCTTAGAAATATATGGTGTATTACAATATATCCCCCTTGGGAACATTTATCCTCAAATGGGACTGACTAGACTGAGAATACTGATGGACTGGACTTACATAAGGGTCGTGAACACCTGAAACATAACTATATGATTGGAACTACTGGTATACTAAAATCTCATACTGAATATGCATGTCTGATGCATGGATATCTGACTGAGTTATTCCTCATGAATGCATGACTGAAATTATTGATAAGCTGAGCTTCTTTAGTTAACATGCATGTCCATGAATACTTGACTGAACATACTCTTGAATACTTGACTGAACATTTAATGGACATTAATACCAAGTTTATAATGGGGATCTAAACATGATCTGAATACCAAGCTTGTAACTGAAATCTGAACATAAAACTGAAAAGCTTAAGGAAAACTGTTACCTTGAGCTGAGTCTGAGTTAGCGAAGAAGAGGTAAGGATACTTGGTTTGCATATCTGCTTCTTATTCCCAAGTATCTACCTCAATGGACTAATTCCGCCAAAGAACTTTGACTAGAGAGACTTTTTTATTCCTCAGTCTGCAACTCTTATAGTCTAAGATTTTGACTGGAATCTCTTCATAAGAGAGGCTATTCTAATCATCTATGCTCTGAATAGGGACTACAACTTCTGGGTCACCTATGCACTTCTTGAGCAAAGAGACATGGAAGACTGGATGAACTGAGGATAGATCTGAAGGCAACTCGAGCTTATAATCTACCTTGCCAAAATGACTGAGAATTTTAAAGGTACAAATATATCTGGTACTGAACTTTCCCTTCTTGCCGAAATGCTTCACTCCCTTCATGGGAGATATCTTTAGATAGATATAATCACTAATATCTAACTTGAGATCCTTTCTGTGCACATCTGCATCAGACTTCTAGAAGCTCTGACTAGCCCGAAGTCTTTCTCTGATTAACTGGTCTTTCTCTAAGGAATCAAATACTAAGTCTGGCCCTATAACTGAGGCCTCACTAACTTCAAACTTACTGACTATAGATATTCATCACTGACCATAGAGAGCTTTGAATGGAGCCATACGAATACTTGAATGATAGCTGTTGTTTTATGCAAACTCAATCAAAGGCAAGTGGTCATCTCAACTACCTTTGAAATCAATTGCACACGCCCTTAGCATATCTTCTAAAGTCTGAATGGTCCTTTCCATTTGACCATCTGTCTGAGCATGAAAGGTTGTACTGAGATGAACTTAGGTACTAAGACCCTTTTAGAATGCTTTCTAGAAATAAGAGGTGAACTGGGTACCTCTGTCTGAGATAATAGATAGTGAAACACCATGCAATCTGACAAACTCTCTGATGTAGAGTTTGGCATAATCCTCAGCTGAATAAGAGGCATGGACTGGAAGGAAATAAGATGATTTGGTCATCCTATCTACAATGACCCAAATTGAATCATGCTGATGACGAGTATGAGGCAAACCTGTCACAAAGTCCATTTTCACTTTTTTCCACTTCCAAGTAGGAATAGTGAACTCCTACATAGATCCACTAGTTTTCTGATCCACTATATTAACCTATTGACATGTAGAGCACTTAGTCGCAAACTCTACAATATCTTTCTTCATCCCAGTCCACCAATATATCTCTCATGAGTCGAAGTAAATCTTAGTGGCCCCTGGATGAATAGAGTATCACACACCATGTGCTTCTTCAAGAATTTGTTTCCTTAAGTCATCTTTACCTAGCACGTAAAGACGACCCTAACAACGCAAAAAACCATCTGCCCCTTGGGAGAAAACCTCTACTTTATGGTCCTTAACTGACTCATTCAACTTGACAAGGTTGGGATCTCTAACCTGCTTTTCTTTTACCTCAGAAACTAGAGATACTTCTGAACTACTCAGAACCCATATATCACCCTCTTCTGTATCGACTAAGAAAACACCTAGTCTGGCAAGCGGATGGACTTCCTAAGCTAACTTTTTCTTACTATCCTCAACATGAGTAACACTACCCATAGATAGTATACTGGGAGCGTCGGCCACTACGTTGGTCTTTCCCAAATTGTAAAGGACACTCATGTCATAATCTTTCAAGAGCTCTAACCACCTCCTCTGACGAAGATTGAGATCTTTCTAGGAAAGACATACTGAAGTCTCTTATGATCTGTGAACATATTTATATGAACTCCGTATAGGTAATTCCTCCAAATCTTTAAGGTGTCTGGAGACGTAGGCTATGACCTTACCATGCTGCATGAGGACACAACCCAAACCTACAACTGATGCATCAAAATACACTACGAACCCATCTGAACCATTTGGAAGAGCCAAAATTAGAGTTGAGGTGTGTCGAGTCTTCAACTCCTGAAAAATCTTCTTGCAAGGATGTGACCACTGAAACTTGACTTTCTTCTGGGTCAATCTAGACATAGGGGATGTAATAGAACAAAATCTCTCAACAAACCATCTGTAATAGCCAGCCAAACCTAAGAAACTTCTAATATCTGATGGAGAGACAGGTTTGGGCCAGTTTTTTACTGCTTTGATCTTTTGAGGATTAACCCTAATGACATCAGAATAAATGACATGACCAAGGAATGCTACTGACCTTATCCAAAACTCGCACTTACCGAATTCGGTAAATAGTTGATGTCTCTGAGAGTCAGAAGCACGATTTTGAGATGGTCTGCATGATCATACTCACTGCGAGAATAGACAAGAAAATCATCTATGAAGACTATGACGAACATGTCCAAGTACTATTTGAACACACGGTTTATCAAGTCCATGAAAGATGCTGGGGCATTGTTATGACCAAAGGACATGACTAGGAATTCAAAGTGACCATACTGAGTACAGAAGGTTGTTTTTGAAATGTCACATTCTCTAAATCTAATCTGATGATAGCCTAATCTGAGGTCTATTTTTTAGAAATAACTGGCACCCTAAAGTTGGTCAAATAGGTCGTCAATTCAGGGAAGTGGATGTTTTTTCTTGACCGTGACATTATTAAGTTGACGGTAATCAATGCATATTCTGAAAGAACCATCTTTCTTGCGCACGAATAAGACTAGTATACCCCATGGGGATACGCTGGGTATGATAAATCCCTTATCTAAGAGATCCTTCAACTGCTTTGTCAATTCTTTGGGTTCTACTAGTGCCATTCTATATGGAGAAATAGATATAGGCTGAGTATCTGGAAGACTATCAATGCCGAAGTCTATTTCCCTTTCAAGAAGAATTCCTAGAAGATCTTCAGGAAAGACATCTAAATATTCACACAAAACTGGGACTGAATCAAGGCTAGGAGTCTCATAGCTAAAGTCCTTAACATGAACAAGATGATAAACACATCTTTTAGATATTATTTTCCTTTCCCAAAGGTAGGAAACAAGCTGACCTCTTAAAGATAAAGTACTACCCATCAATTCTAAGATAGGTTCATTCAGAAACTGGAACTGGACAACTCTATTTTTGCAGTCGACTGTGTCATAGCAGGAATAAAGCCAATCCATGCCAAGAATGATATGAAAATTAGTCATCTCCAATTCGAATAAGTCTGCTAAGGTGACTTTCTGAAATATCATAACCGAATAGTTCCTGTATACCTGTTGGGCTATGATAGTTTTTCCCACTGAGGTAGAGACTGAAAAGGGCTCTGCTAGAATTTCTGGACTGACTCCGAAATCAATTGCTATGTAAGAAGTAATAAAATACAAGGAAGCTCCTGGATCTATCAAATCATAAACATGTAAGTAAAAGATCTGTAATGTACCAATAACTATATTAGGAGAATTTTCCTGATCTTGCTGGCACTGGAGAGCATAAAGTCTATTTGGGCGTTGCCCACTAATAGCACTGGAAGTGGTACCCTGCTGATTTGTGTGACCGGACTAGCCTAAGGAACTGTTCTGCTGACCCTGATAACCTGACTGGGGACAATCCCTGACTCTATGGCCTGGCTTGCCATATCCAAAACAAACATAGATACCAACTCTGCAAACACCATTGTGGTTCTTACCATAAATCTAACAAAGGGGATTAGTTCGGGCATTACTGACACTACCCTAAGACTTAGAGCCTGGCGCCCTATCTCTATTGTTATCTCTGAATTTTGGCACTGCAGTACTAGCTGAAGAAGGATCTAGAACGGATGAATTAGGACAAAATTGAGAATGATTCTGATTTAGGCTGGAAAAGTTGAAACTACCTGTGCTTGCTCTGTTATTCAGCTTCTCCCTCATCTTAATCTTTTGTTCTTCTATCTGCTGAGTATGGGTCATAAGCCTGGCTATGTTTATGTCCCTATTCAACATCGCGGACCTGCACTCATTGACCATACTATCATTCACCCCGGAAACAAACTTACTTATCTTGGCCCTGCTGTCTGCCAGTACATGGGGAGCATATTTGGCTAATTGAGTGAACTTAAGAGAATATGCTTTCACCGTCATGTATCCCTGCCTGAGGTTGATAAATTCTAATACCTTAGCTTATCTTGGCTCTTAGGGAAAGAATATATCTAAGAATATGGTGACAAAATCCTCCCACTCTATGGATCCTGCATCAACTAGCCTCTCTGACTTTCACTTCTTGAACCAAGTGTGAGAAACATCCTACAACTGGTATGCATCTAGATCCACACCCTCAAATGAAGTAACCCCCATGATGTCCATAACCTTCTGAACTAGATCAAGAAATTCCTGAGGGTCCTCATCTACCTTAGAACTAAAAAAGAATGGAGGATTCATTCAGGTAAAGTCCCGAATCCTGGCTGCAGCTGAATTGGCCACTGGGTTGGTCAGAACAATAGCTGGTCATTCATTCTGAGCAGCAACTGACTGGGCAAGAGTAGTGAATGCAGCTCTGAACTCTGCATGAGAGACATGTTTTCCCAATGGATCTTCGAACTGAGGAGCTGACTAATTTCCAGTTCTCTTCTTGAGAGACATGTTCTGTAAATGGAAGAGAAAAATATTAAACTGAGAGATTAACTTGAGATTATGCTCACTGGCATGACATGAATACTAAAAGAAGGGAATTTTTTCCCAAAACATCTTATAGCCTCCTGCACATAAATATGGCGCACAACAAACTCATGTACAAGACTCTACTATATGCGGCTTTCAAACTTCCTAGGACATTATTGAACATTAGGTTCTGATACTAAGTTTCTAATGCCCCGAATCTGGTACTCAAAATGCAACACGGTGCTTATGACCCTGATGGACCACAAGCTAACCTATGACTAAATTTGTACCTGAACACTACATAATATATTGTATAAATGCAGAAATAAAGGCTGAAAGTCCATAAGGTTTAAAACTGATAAAACATTAAATCTAAAAGTACGGTATATCAATACCAAAACAAACTGAAATAAAACTATTTGAATATATTGTAGTCTAGAAAGCCTCCAAAACTGAACTGTTTGAATAAGGAGTTGATGGGACATGTCCCCAATAAACTCCAACTACTAAAATAAACTATGTAAAGAAGAAATAAAGTAATGATCATGTCCTCGAAGGATAAAGACTCACTGCTAACTCTGACTACTGAAACTGGAATGTTACTGATGCTCTGGAGCTTGTGCTTCTAAACCTATGGTATAGAATAAAACACCATAGTGCAAATGTATCAGTACGATTGAATGTACTAATATGTATATGAGGTAGGTTGAATACAAAGTGTACAAATGCATGAACAATGCTAACTGACTATATAATATGAATGTGATAATATATGCATAAATAAGTGCCTGTAACCGAATTCGTGATGGTATTGACTACTGAGTCTTTTTACTGATAACATGATTTACTGATAACTGATATAACTCATATTGAGCGACTGTATCTGATATTCTAGGTTCTGATGGAACTAGCTGAGTTTCGTACTATGCTGAGTTGACTATATCTGACAGTCTTGAAATCTAAAGAACTATCTGAAATATTTTACTGAGACTGAGACTATGGGAAGTAGTCATCTAACCGACATGCCCCAAATATTGTCTTATAGCTAAGTTGGGCTCCAATCTGTAACCTTAATTGGAAGGGTGTCAATACTGCACCACTGGTAAAGAAAAGTTGTGTGTGACACTCATCTGATAGAGTCCCCAAAAGAGAATGGTGGGATCCTCATCTGACAGTGTTTATCCACCTTATCAACCCTCATCTATCAGTATTGATGTCTCAACCTATGTTGGCTACATAGTTCTGGAATGTAAGGATTGCTTCTAAGGATCACACCCTCAATTGTCAGTGTGTGTCCTCTTCCTTGGGTTCACTCGGTTCTAAAGGCTACTCCCATCTGAATAGACACTGAACATAATTAACTGAACTGTACTGAGTTCATTGAGTTTTGTTGACTGACAAAATACTACTGAGATTACTGAATTACTGAGCTTTCTGAGATTACTGGGATTACAGAGTTTACTGAGTTTTCCTGAGTCACATGACTGACTAAATTCTACTGAACATGGTTTGACTGAAGATATCATGAAAACATAACACTGGCTCTAGGCATACTACTAAATTTTTGGATATAAGTACCCCCAATACTCGATAGAAGGAAACTGACAAGGTATGACATTCTTGAATACATGACCGATATCAACAATTCATAATACAATAAGTTGGGGATTTCATGAAGTACATGGTTATCATAATCATGTACATGGTAGGAATGCATATACTCATGTCAAAATTTCATACTCTAACATCATGAGCATTCCAACAAACATCTACATTAGACATCAATAGCATAGGAGTCATTTAAACATAAGGGTAAATATAAACCCATCACATAAATCACAATCAAGCTATTTTACATAATTTCTTGTCTCTTATTCTTTTTATCAAACACTTAGGTTGCATGACTTAAGGCATGGCATAATCATCAAATTAAAATATCATAACCAACTAAAATTCATGGTTTTTAACTCGCATGCTAAAAAAATTTCATAAAAACAATTAAAGATTCCAACTTGAGAATCATAAAACAACAACCACATGAACATAATCAACCCATAGCATGAATATCATAATCTATAGTTTAAAACATGAATCTTGGGCTTCATGGATAAAAGGAATCCATGAATGAACACATTGCATACCTTAGTACGTGATTCTATGAAGATTTACAGTGGAATTTTCTTGAATTTGAATCCCCAATTGAGAACCCTAACTTTTTCTTGAGAGAATTTTGAGAGAAGTGACTATATTTTGGTTGAATTAGGGCTAAATACCATGTTATAGGCTTATATAGGGGTGTAAAATACCCATTATGCCCTTAAATTAACTCAAACAATAGGGTGTTAACGTCACTTGGGCCTTAATATATATGGCGCACAACTTATCGCGTAAGCTAGGTTGTGCGGTACACAACTTATCGCCTAAGTTAGGTTGTGTTTCGTACAATTTATGGAATAAGTTAGGTTTTGGGTCGCACAAATTATGGCATAACCATTCCAGTAGCCTTAGGTGATTTGTTAGGCGAAGTACTCTACTTTGCAAAGCCATAACTTCTTCCTCGGGTGTCGGATTTTTGAAAAATTGGTATCGATGGAAAGCTAATTCTATTATCTAAAATTTGGTGGGTCTAAATCTTCCAAAATACCACATATACATCAAATTATTCTTGTTCAAAGATGACTCTTGCAAAATCAAACACTAAAACTTGATGGATTCAAAAGCTCTATGCTTGCCTTACTCTAAGTGACTCTTATGAACACGCTTAACACATCATAAATTCTATTCACTTTGATATTCATTGTAAGTCATGTACTCAAGTATGAATCACAGGATAGGTGGTTTCATATGTAGGAACAATGGTTCATTTTCTAGCTAAGAAATATATGGGGTATTACACCTACCCATATCAAAGAACTAACATAATAAGGCTATGGAAATATTAAGGATGAATATCCTATTTCATCCATACTTAGGAACCTCAACCCTATATCATATATCACTGGACAAAATATAAATAAAGGGTGAAAGAATGATATATAAGAGTAAACAAGGCCAAGGAATGAATATAAAATTTGAATAAATGAAGAAGGAAGGGATATACAGTAATGCCATAGCTACATATACTTATAAGTAAGGCTAACCCAAGGTACAACTTAAGTCATCATACTAGCATCTCCAAGCTCCTCAATTATGGTAGGACTATTACTAAAATAGATAGGGTCACTAACCATACATCTAAACATAAGATAATTATCCATAATAATATAGCAATAAGGAGATAGAACTACAATCTTAACTCTAATCTTAATACCAATCCAATCACAGTCAATACATTACAAACCAAGCATAAAAGCAAGAACAATTATGATACAAGGTAACCATCTATTTTGAAAAAATAATACCTAATTAGGCCTTTCATAAACCACCAAATCCTTATGCTCAGAAGGTTTAATCAACACTCAGCAAACAACAGTCCAAGTCTAAACCTATGCAACCTCTCAAAAGGTTAATATATACAAGATCCATGCAATATACTATAAGAATCACTCATAAATGTATGTATGAAACCCCCTATATGGCTGCTAGATACAGGCACATACTTGTGATAGACAATGTGCATGCAAGAATGAACGCCAACACATAATTCATAACACCATAAAGTAACATAGTGTATAACTCATCCTATCAATATCATCATCAACCACCTCTGAAACTCATATCCTCAACATCATCATCAATCGCCAGACTCAAATAAATATATATATGTATATATATATATATCAATACCACAATCCATCTACTATGCATTCAATAACACATTTACATATATATGTATATATATATATATATAAATAATTGCATGGCTAAAACCATGGATAAAAGAGTGTAAATCCATAAATCTATTGCATGGGGTAAACTCTGGGACTAAATTATCATAAAGGTGTAGAAGGGGTCACTGATATCTCAACACCGAAGTAATTAATAGTACTAAAATCATGGATAGGAATCTATCTTGGGAATATTTTAAAACACCATTTTAAAATCTCAATGATATAAGTCATCCATTAAGATGGTATGATCCCCGTTATGAAAAAATTCATCTTTAAGGTAAAAAGTGGGGTTTAATGCCTTTTTAGGAAAATAGTAATAAAACTATATTTTAGTTGAAATCGTACCATTTATTATTTTTTAATCATAAATGTACCAAATTTATGCATGCCATCACCAGTATTAAAATAATGCAATCATAAGCATTAACACATCTACAAACTTCGACTATGCCCTTTACAAGGATAAACTATTTCCCAGAATCCAACCCATATCATAATAAGGCCTTAGGCCCAATAATGTGACTGGAACAACTACAATATCATAATCATGTCCTTAGGCCCACATATATATCCAAAATTCATATAAATTATCATATCTATAAGCCATGTAAGTAATACCCCTCAAAAATTTCAATGATTTTATTTTTGATCCTCCCACGTGTGTAATGTAAATTGTTTATTTGATTTATATTTAGAGGTGTTAAAAGGGTGTTTTGAGAAAGTTTCTAAATTTTTTGAATGGGTTCGTGTCTATTTTTGGATCCTAAGGCAGTGATGGTCCACGATATTGGCATGCCATAGAGGTTAGCCTCTTTGATAAGGGTGTCACATAGAGACAACCCTCTGCAATAGCGGCATGCTATGTTTCTATTTTAATTTTTTCCATTTTTTATTTTATTTACTTGGGTTGAGGGGCTTTTGGTCTTTCACCTTTTCCATGACTTATAAACTTCAAAATGACCTTTTTCTCTTTAGTTTGAAAGATCAAACACTCCTATTATTTTCTCTAACTCAAAACCTAAGAAAACTCAAGGGTTTTGTGAGGAATTCACCATTAAATCTCCAGACATTGAATTGTCTTCAATTATTTGTGTATTTCAGGCATGCATCTTATTTTCCAACTTTAATTTTACATTGTGGTACTTATTTACTCATTATCCATGGGGTTTGAATTAATGGGTCTGAAATTGGGTAGTGGGGTTTTGTTTGGTATTACCTGAATTACTTTTTCCATGTTTTAAATTGGTAATTTATGCTTTTAATTTATGGTTTTTCAACTTAATAGGTGCATTGTTATGGAAATTTTAATGAGGAACATAGGTTTCCCTAAATTTATGGCTTTTTTCTTGGTAATGGCACTAACATCAATCCATTTTGTAATTTTGATTTTGAATACGGATAATTGCATGGTTTAACTTTTTTTTTACTATTACATTGCATTCAAGGACAAATCGGTATAAATGGATTTTTGATGTCCTTGGTGGCCATGGTTTGGATTTTAAAAGGAACTTGGAAGTCAATTTGGTTAAATGTTTGGTGTTTGGCATTATTGGCTTAGCTTGCAAGCATAATTTGTATGACGATACCATGTGGTAAATGTCTTATTATAAAACTCTTAGGTTAATAGATGGTTTCATGTGCAAACTATTTTCATTAGGCTTAAAGAGAATTGTGTAGATCACCATGAAGGTGTAGTCTTGGAGGGACTAACATTGGAAACCATGTTCGCCAATATGGGGGTCTATATAATCATGTTCTTATTTCACACATGATATTTTATAATGGCTAGAGTCGTGGGTCTTTATCCCTTTCTTCAAATTCCATGGTTCAGGCAGGTAACACGTACTAAGGTCATTTCTGTAAGGGAAGCTGAACTCGTATAGCCCATAGGTTCCTTTAAGATGGATTGATCTATAGTTTAGGTTAAATCTTTAAACTCTCTTTTTCATGAACCTTGTCATCAATCCCTGCATCATATATATGTGTGTGTGTGTATGTGTGTGTAATATAAATGTTAAGCATATGGTTTTGACTAATTTTTGGCATTGATATTATTTTATCATATTCCTGATTTACATGCCAATATTTATCCCACTAACCATCCTTACATTCTATATCATTTCATGATGTAGGGTCTAAAGGATTTTCTATTGCTCATTGCCTTAGGTGATTCGATATTCCTATAGATGTACTATAAAGTGCTGAGCCTCCATCTTTTTAAAAGTCCTATCATTTTTTTGGTTTTTTTATTTTTTTAGTACTATTAAGTATTCCATTATGGATTCTCTTTCGTCATAGTCGGGGGCAAGTCCCAACTTAATTAGTATTCTAGTTTAGAGGCATTTGTAGATAAGTGTTGGACTGGTTATTTGTTTTGATTCTTAGAGATTACATTTGACTTATCTATCATTCTCATTTCTATTTTGGTTGACTTTCACTATTTATATTTATGTGCTCTTGAGGTAAGGCTAAGGGGATGGTTTGGGCCCATGGTGGGCTTGAGATATCCATCACGACTAGGCCTTTATTCGGGTCATGACAAACTTGGTATCAAAGTATGGATCAGGGTTGTTGAGTGTCCATAAAGTCATGTTGAGTAAATCCCCTTTTATAGGTATGTAGCATTCCACTCTTATAAGGGGGGATACAAGGAATTTTGGAATTTTTTCTTTCTTGTGTTTTATTTCAGGTTATATAGTCTAGTTGTCTCAAAACTTTCTAACTCCTAGCTTACTCATAATTTTGATCATGCCTCCTTGAAGATCTGATGTTCATAAAAACTCTGTTAAAACCACTATCCCACCTGAGGAAAATATGGAGGGGGCTCACCCTTTTTATAGAGTGTAAACCTAGTAGGGTTTTTGCTCCTAATTGTACTACTTCATATGGGTTCCATCGGTTACTATTAGTCCACCTTGGGCTTCTAGGGATGGTGATACTTGAGCTTAGTCACCTCAAAAAGATATCTTTAATGTGGTGTTCCACCAGTATATTCATATGCTTACTCAATTAGTGGTATAACAGTCTCGTCAGTATGATCGGGTTGGTTTTGTTGCTCATTCATATGAGGCCACTCGGGTTGGCTAGTTTATAATATTGAATCTCTTAACCTTTATATTCTCTAAAGTTGAGGAGGATCCTTAGGGGTTTATTGATTAGATAGGAATATTTTAAAGGTTATGCATGCTACCAATTCTAAGAGTGTACAGTTTGTTTTATATCAGTTGAAGTAGTATGGGATGAGTTTTCACGTGCCTTTCTTGATTTCTTCTTTCCTCAGGAGTTGAGAAAATCTAAGGCTGAAGAGTTTGTAAACTTGAAGTAGGGGAAGATGAGTGTGAAGGAGTATGCTTTGAAATTTCAATAGTTGTCCCTTTATGCTCTAGAGTTAGTGGCTAACATGAGATCCCAATTACGGAAGTTTGGTTCTGGGTTGTCCCATGATTTGGTATTAGAGTGTAAGGATATGATGTTGAAAAACGATATGGATATTTTCATGTTAGTGGTTTATATGAAGCAGGTAGAGGATGAAAATAAGAAGAAGGTAGAGATTGGAGATAGGTCAAACAAGATATTTAGATATTTAGAATAGAGTAGGGGTCAACAGAATAGTGGGAGAGATGGTAGACTGTGGACCAAGAAGAAGAATTAGGGGAATTCTTATTCGACGGCTTGTGCTCCTTATCCCAAGCCTTCTAGTGATCCTCTCATTCAAACTAGCAATGGTCCTAAGTCTTTGGATGCCCAATCTCAGGTTAGTGGATCTTCAGCCCCACCATATCCTTCTGGCCATATTTATGGGAAGCTTCACTGGGGCTACTATGAGGAGAGGAGGAACATGTGTTTCGATTATGGTCAGACTGGTCATCTATAAATAAATTATCCTATATCTAAAGTTTCCACTGGAGCTAATAAGGTTTCGGTTGTTGCTTCCTCATCTTTGGCACTTAAGGTCGCCACTTCAGGTACCAGCGTTGGTTGGAATTGCCTCTATGCACTTGTTACTTATCAAGAATCTAAGGCTTCCCCTAATGTTGTCACTGGTATGTTACAATTCTTCTCTTTTGATTTAACCCTATCTTGTAGGACCCCTTATGTGGTTGTACACTTCGGTTTTGTTCTTGAAAATAGTTCCAACTCTTTTTCTATTTCTACTTCTATTGGTGATTATATAGTTGCTAGAAAAATCTATAGGGGTTGTGTGGTGTCCATATTTCACAGGGATACATTAGTGGATTTATGAGAGCTTGATAGGGTGGATTTTGATGTGATATTGGGGATGGTTTGGCTTCATTCGTGCTATGTTTCTCTGGATTATAGGACTTGATTGGTCAATTTTCAATTCCCTAATTATCCGGTGATTGGATGGGAGGGAAGTTCCTTAGTTCCTAAAGAAAGATTCATTTCCTATCTTAGAGCACGAAAGTTGATTTTCAAAGGGTGTTTGTATCATCTAGTTTGGGTTATGGATTCTAGATATAAAAGTCCCTCTTTGAAAAGTCCCTATGGTAAAGAATTTCCTAGAGTTTTTCTGATGATCTTCCAAGGATTCCTCCCAATAGGGAGATAGATTTTGGGATTGATCTTATATCTGATACCCATTCTATTTCCATTCCCCCTTATAGAATGGCTCCGACTGAACTAAAGAAACTTAAGGAGAAATTAAAATATCTTCTTGATAAGGGTTTTACTCATCCTAGTATTTCTTTGTGGGGTGTTCCCGTATATTTTGTGCGGAAAAAATATGGGTCCCTTCGGATATGTATAGACTATCCTCACCTGAATAAGGTTATAAAGAAGAAAAAGTATCGTCTTCCTAGAATTAATGATGTTTTCGACAAGTTTCAGGGTTCTAGGTGTTTCTATAAGATTGATCCTCATTCAGGCTATCATTAGTTGAAAATTCAGGAGGTTGATATTCCCAAGAGTGTTTTCCAGCCTATGGATGCCTTTAGGATAGATCGGGCTCTACAGTTCAGGTTAAATTTTCAAATGCTCATGTTTATGACCCTTGCTCCTATTCTGGCATCATATATGTATTTAAATATAAATGTTGTGTATGTGGTTTTGACTAGTTTTTTGAATTGTCATTATTTCATCACTTTTTTCATCACTTTCCCTGAGTTACATGTCAGTGTTTATCCCACTGACCGTCCCTGGATGCTACATCATTTCATGATATAGGGTTTGAAGGGTTTTCTTTTGGTCCTATGCAGGGTTAGGTGATTTTGTATTCCTGTGGATCTGCTGTAAAGTGGTGAGCCTCCATCTTTTGAAAGGCTCTATCATTTTGCAGATTTTTCTATTCTTTTCAGTACTATTTAGTATTTTGTTTTGGTTCTTTTTGGGCATAGTCGGGGGCATGTCCCGACTTAATTGGTATTCTGGCTTATAGGTTTTTGTGGACAAGTGTGAGATTGGTAGTTTTAATTTTATTCTTAGAGTTTACATTTGACTTTTCAATCCTTCTGATTGCAATTTTTGTTGACTTCTATTGTTTATATTTATTTCCTCTTCAGGTAAGGCTAAGGGGGTGTTCTCCAGCCTACGGTGGGCTTAAGATAACCTTCATGACTAGGCCTTGGTTCAGGTCATGACAATATCATATTTATGAGTCATATCATTATTCATGTTGATATACCATGTCATTAATAAAATCGAAAGTCATATCATGGCAACGAGCCATTAATCATAATCTGGGAAAACCATCACCATTCATCGAGTCATGAAGTAACCTCATACTAAAGCCTCATTAGACTCAATGATGTCTAACATGCATAGATAAGTCCATAAGGGATAACATGACTCTTAGCCTAAGGTTGGCCGGAGGAACCCACTTCTAATCCTTGAAGTTCATACTTAGGCAATATCTACCCCATATTAGGCTACCGTTTCTAATTTGAATTCTAGAGGGTACAAAAGCCATAATTAGTCCTAAGATAGGAAATCCACCTAGGACATGAGTAATTAAGTTAACTCCACATAAATTGTGATTTCAAGATAGTTAAATAGTCCAAATAAGGATAATCATACTAATCACGCTTCCAATGACTAAACCACATCCCAAATCGAGCATAATATTATGATTATTCTATGAATTATCTCAACCTATGAACAAAGCAATAGAATCCTAGAAGTATAACAAGTATTTAATCTTATGGGTCAAATCACTCATATAATCCCCAAAATTCAATAATTAAGACTAAGTCACGGTATTCTACCCATAATAAATCCGAACATTCTCATTTACATGCAATATATAAAATACATCATCTTGTGAAGATGAGTAGATGGAATTCTACCTCGATGCCAAACATTAAATCCTTGAATTGTCCACAAAATATTTGTCTTTACTCCATGATCTCAAAATGCCACCATGCTATTAAAATCGTAATCTATGCATCATTAGGAGTCAAAAAGACCCTTATGGTCATATAAAGCGTCGTGTCAAATTTTGGGTCAAGAGTGGGTTTTTTGACTCCTATATTGTCATATAAAGGATCGTATCAAATTTTAGGGCAAGATGGGCCCATGGAGCTCATAAACGGAATCAAAAATTGAACCCGTCATGAGGTCCCATGAAGGACAAAGAAGTTATGTTCAAAATTTGAGCACAAACAGAGTACAATTTGGGCCTCAAAACAACCCTTATAGTTTAGGAATTCAAGGCCCTAATTTCTAAGAATTTACCATGGATTTGGATGGAAATTAAAGGAAAAATCAATGGGAAATGATCAAAAAGGATTAGGCTAGCTTAACATAGCTTATTTGGATGATTATGCACTATTTTACTCTCTTTGATCTCTCAACTTGACGTAATAATGGTGGAAAAATAAGGGAAAATTGGGTGGAAGAAGAAGATTAAATATTAAGTGGGGAGTTGCTATCGCGATTGCGATCAGGCAAAGGTAAATCATATCTCGTGATCGCGACTTACAAACATTCACGAATGTGATCTACCATGGCATAAATCTCATCTCACAAATATGATTTATATCCATTTGTGTACGCGATATGTCAAGGCATAAATCTCATCTCTCTAGCACAATTTTTGTTTCGCGATCGCACTAGTAATGCGATGCACCAGATTTTGCCATCTCCGAAATGGACTTCGATAGGGTGCTTAGGATTCGTTCTGAACCTCGTGAATGCAAAAAAAATATGCTACCACACTAAATTCAACATTCCAAACTCAATGAAACCATCAAAACTTTCATCCGAGATCATTTAGACTAAATATATGGCCCACACCTACAGTTCCATTTTTCACATAATCTACCCTATAGCCCAAAATATATTCAAAGGCTTCAAGACCTGAACCAAGGGTCCCCCTATACTAAAATCAATATTTCAGAGCGGATGGCGCTTTTGGAATTCTCATACGAGGTCATCTACTAGTAGTTTTAGTCCGATTTGAAATACTATACAGCGAAAGCTCCTAAATAGAGAAATGAGCCTAAAATCCAAGCGAACTATTCGATCACCAAAATGACAGTTCCAGCAAGTCTTACATGACCTATATTTGCATTACGATGGCTCAAAATGTCGAACATGCATGTAAATCAAGGAAATAACCTTTAGGGTCAATACAATATCCCACTACTAAAAGAACTTTCGTTCGAGAAAGTTGATGGATAGAAAGATCTCAAAAGCTCAAACGGGAGAGGTATTAGGCATGTATGCTCCAAGTATGACTTCCCAGATAATCTATAATAATAGAAAATACTTCTAAGGGATTTTACCACCGGTACCCCTTTATCAACCAACCTCTGCATTTTACCTATCAAACAACCAAAATTCGACCTTAGCCACCAACTGGACTCTAACTTAACTGAGGAAGTATGACACATAAAAATCTAAACCACAACACATGGATACTACACTGATACCAGCACATTCAAACAAAGATGTATCCCAGTTATTTTTATTCGTAATTCATTATGAGATTGTTCATATATTTTCAATTATTAATTTTATGGGTGTTCTTGCAGTCATGAGAAGCTAAACCTCTTAAATAGGGTTGTGGAAACCCTAGTGAAATAATTAAGTAGAGGAAATACAAAGTCTTTCTTGATTGGTGTTCTAGCATGTATTATGATTTTCTTCATATTGATTGATTTCTTAGCGATTGTAGACACTAAGAACCTACTTGTATTCAATAATAACTTGAGAGAGAGAGTTTGAGATTAGAAAAAAAAATCACAATAGTAATTTAAAGCTACCAACCTTCATGTAATTAACTTGATACTGACAGGAGATAGTTAATCTGGAATTTAGAATAAGGGATAGTGATTCAACACTCTAAGACTAAGAGAAAATGAGTGAAATTCACAAAAATATATTGAGAGACGGTTGGCAATACATAACTATTAGTAACTATGTGCAAGGCACCGAGATAGATTGGCAAACACGATAAGTATATAGAGTTAGGAAGTCAAGGGGAACACAATCCTAGTGTTCATCTCATAGTGATACCAACCTTAAGTGTTAAACCATTTTTACTACTACTACTACTGGTCTAACCAAATCCCCCCATTTACTTTCTACAATTTCTACTGCATCAGCAGGTTCTTGATAGAGATTCGTCCTATTCCCTGTGGGTTCGACTTTAACCTTTATTGGGTTCTATATTTGATCAGCGACTACATTATACTTCTTAGGATGTTTAGTTTAGGCGACATTAAATTTTTGCACTGTTGCTAGGGAATATGGTTATGAATTGTTTGATTGAGTTTGTTGAGGCTATTGGTTTTCTATTTTCTATTGTTCATAGGGTATGCGTTGGTGTATGCCCATCACGAAGAGTCAAGATAAACCCCAAATTCTTCTTGATATTGAACTTGAATGAACCTTATGAGAATCATAAAATAGTATGAGCACGGAGCTTTGTATGATAGCATTCCAGATGATCCAAATCTCTTAAATCTGCCAAAACTTCATGGTGTTCAAAAAATAATTATGCAGACCACTGTTCGGTTATTAGTTGAAGAGAATGTGAGGTTGGTATCTATCCAATATGTAGCTGAATAGGAAAGAATGAGACATGATAAAAAGAATCGAGCAGCACTCGGCAAAGAAAGGGCTAGAAGGGATAGAGCTCAACCACCCCTAACTTATTAGTATTTACTAGTTTTTGATGATCATAAAAAAATTTGGGGTATGTTGAACCAATGAGATGGGAGTTATCATTCCTTAAGGGGTGAAGTTTGACATTATGAGTGAACTAATTCAGTTGTTTAATCAGAAGAATGTGTTTGTTGCTTTGCCAAAGGATGATGCAAACAAGTACATCATGAATTTCATTAAGATTTGGACTTATATAATCTACCTAGGCTGAGTCAAAATCTTTGAGACTCATGTTGTTCCCATTATCTCTTAAATTCAAAGCAATATTATGATTAAGGGAACTAACTCGTGGGTCCATTACCGCTTGAATGATTTGTGGACATAATTCTTGGATAGATTTTCCCCGCCTTTTAGAATTCTACAGTTGAAGGATGAGAGTTATAACCTCAGGAAATTACATTTAGAGGCACTTTACAAGACTTAGTTGAGTTCAATAAGAAATTTATGAATGTGCCCAATCACAGAATTTTTGGGAGAAATTTGTTCGAGATATTCTACAGAGCCCTGAATGCGAACACAAAAGATGTTGCTGATACTATTACTGGTGGGTCTTTTATGAGCCTTTATTAGGATCTATCTATGAAAAGCTTTGACCATATCTCTAAGACTAATCGAGGGTGGCAACTCAGGAGATAGAAAGAAGAGCCTGAACTTATGTTATTGGTGTTTCTAGTGTGCAAAGAGCTCTAGATGATATAGTTTCTTAAGAGGTAGCAGAGTTTAGGATGGAGATAGGGTTACTAACCAAGCATTTTACAACTATTAATTAAAAAAAAGTGAATGCATTGGGTACAAAAGGTAAATCTTCTAGACATGATAAGTCTGACTCTAAGGAGGAAGATAAGCATTTAGATAGAGAGATGGCAGGTTTTGAGCAAAGGGACAAGGGTCTAATCAGGACACTTGGAACCTAAGTCATTGGAATCAAGTTCAAAATTATTATGGGGATAGGTATAGAGAAAATAACAGATAGAGGAATGATGATTGAAAAAAAAGGTTGGCTATAGGAACAAGAGTGGTGTGTATGTTCCATCGAGTAACTGTGATGCGGATTCAAAGATGGAAGCATTGTTTGCAAGGCTGGTTAGAGGTTCAATGAATAAAGAGAGTTACCTTAAGGAGATTAAGTAAGATATTTCAAGATTAAGCTAGAAAATGGAATCACATATTGCTACAATTAAGCTGCTTGAGCAGAAATTTGATCAGATATCGGGTACATTGAATCAATGTCAACCGGGCACTCTTTCGAGTAACATAATTCAGAATTCGAAAAATGACAGACACTTCATATCCATCACCATTCAGGTTCACAAGGATACTATTAATCCATCTATGCCTACAGTTGATAAGGTAAGGGATGATACTGTTTAGATTAATGATTCACCCAAATTTAAACTTGAGAAGTTGGTATCTACTAGTGACACATCACAAAAATTGATGGTTGTTAAAAAATAAGTTGATACTAATAAACAAAATCGTAAGGAGGCTGAACCAGTTTTGAAGATGATTCAACGACCTCTACAACCTTTTTCTTAAAGGTTGAAGAATAAAAGAAAAAGGGAAATATCATAAATTCATGTCGATATTGAAGAATTTCGTTTATGAATATCCCTCTTGTCGGAGCATTAGAGTAGATGCCTAGTTATATAAATTTTATGAAGGATTTAGTGATGAATAAGTAGACGGTGAGTTTTAAGCACGCTGATAATATAAACCACTGCAGTGCTATTACTTATTGATCTTTTGTTGAGAAGAAAGAGGATCTCAGAGCTTTCACTATTATTTTCTCTGTTCAGTCCCTGAATTTTACATGATAATTACATAACTTAGGAGCTAGAATTGATATGATGCTACTAGTTGTGCACAAATAGTTGGGGTTGGGGTAACCTAAGATGACATCTATGAGACAATTGATAGATAATTGTATGGTGAAGAAGCCAGTGGTATTTTGCATAAAGTGTTGGTAAAGTTTGCTTCTTTTATATTCCAAGTTGATTTTGTGATTCTTAATTGTGAAGTAGATTTTGATGTCCCTATTATCTTTGGAAGGCACATCCTAGGCACGGGTAGGGCATTGGTTGACATGGATATAGGACATATGAAATTCAGGATCAATGATTAATAGGTCACTTTCAATGTGAGTCAGCCGATACGACAGCTAAAAAATATATAAGTAGTGTCTATTATAGACACTACAGTGGACGATATAGTGATTATACCAATTAAGGAGAGACTTGGTGTAGAGGCATTAGCAGTGGAGATCATGGAATTTGATAGCGATAGTATTGATGAGTATGATGAGATGGTGAGCACTCTTGTTGGCAGAGGTTCTTATGCTCATACACCAAAGAAGTTGGATCTTAATTGAAGAATAGAGCGACTCCACTAGCTCGGCCATCCATTGAGGAGACATCAATCCTGGAATTGAAGGCCTTTCATTCCTATTTGTACTATGAATTTTTGGGGCCCAACAATACCTTACTTATTATTATTGCTACAGATTTTTTAGATACATAGGTTGAGGCCTTTATTTCAGTTTTGCATAGGTTTAAACAGGCCAGTAGTTAGACTATTGCAAATATTATTGGGATTCTATGCAAAATTTGCATAAGTAAGATATATCTTGAATAGGAGTATATGCCTAGAATTGAGCATCAGGGTCATCTGAATCCACCTATATAAGTGGTAGTGAACAAGGAGATCATCAGGTGATTAGATACAGGTGTAGTTTACCCAATTGTCGATAGTTAGTGGGTGAGCTAGGTTCAATGCGGGACAAAGAAGGGTGGGATCACTATCGTCACTAATGAGAGGAATGAGTTAGTTCCCATGAGACCAATTATGTAATTAAGAGGTTGTATAGATTATCGAAAGTTGAATACTTGAACACAGAAGGATCACTTTCCCATGCCATTTGTTGACTCGATATTAGACTGTCTTATGGGTAGAGGATGGTATTATTTTCTTAATTGTTGTTCGGGGTATATTCATATTTCTATTTCCCTTGTTGACCAAGAGAAAACCATTTTCATATTTCTATATGGTGCGTTTGCATCAAGAGGATGCCTTTTGGACTTTGTAATGCTCCTGCCACCTTTCAGCAATGTATGATGTCCATTGTTTTATATGATGGAGGATACAATAGTGGTCTTTATGAATGATTTCTCAATTATGGGTGACTCTTTTGATGATTGTTTGGCCCACTTGGCTAATGCACTTCATAGATGTAAGGAGTGAAACTTCGTGTTGAATTGGGAGAAGTGTCACTTTATGGCTAAAGAGGGGATTTTGTGAAACAAGATATCAAAGAAGGAAATAGAGGTTTACAAGGCCAAAATAAAATATGATTAAATTGCCTCCATCAATTTCTTTTAAATGTATTTCGAGTTTCATGGGTCATGCATGTTTCTATAGGCAGTTCATCAAGGACTCCTCTAGAATTGCAAATCCATTATGCATGTTATTAGATAAGTAGGTCAACTTTGTGTTTGATTATGCTTATCTCAAGGCCTTTGAGTTCCTAGAATATAAGTTCATTTCTTCTCTAATCATTGTGTCTCCGGATTAGACTGTCCCATTTGAGGTGATGTGCGATGTTAGTGGTTGGCCCTGGGAGGGGTCTTTGATAACGTTCAACTTACACGTCAATTTAGTGCAAGCCAGTCATCGTCAATATATTTACCCAACTTTGGAGTCGGGGCCGAATCCACAGGGAACAATGTGAGTGGCGATTAAATCAATTTGAAACTATAGCTACAAGTTGAATTCAAACGAATGACGCAAAAAGATAAAGTGGGGATTTTTAATGATCAACAAATAATTGTTGGTCACTTTAGTTTCAGTGTTTGTAAATCAAGAGTTTATGAAATAACCAGAATTATGTTCACTAGGGCTCCCGGTACATTACAGATGCTAAAAGTGGTTCAAGATTCTCACGGTGGGTAGGATAACAAGCTATCTTTATCGATGTTATGCTTACATGTCTTTCGACCTACTTAAGCATTTAATTCCCTAATCCTCTCGGACTTAGGGAATTTCTATATACTGCCCAGATTTTACCTCAGGTTAACCAACCTTGTTACAGCGCTGATTATTAAATGAAGTATTTCCGAGTCCCTATTGATAATTCACTTCCTACTATATTTTATTTCATTCTCAAGAAAATCAAAGCAGGTGTGTCTACTGTTTGCAACCAACAGACGTTAATTAAAACTTTAGAATTATCAAGATATTCTACCACCTTTTGAATCTTGAATACTTAGCATCTCATAAAGACCTAACCCTAGATCCCATAACTCAGGTTAAGGGAGTTTAGCCACTCAAGATATAACGAACAAAACATATAATTGAATTCATGATTTGAAAGATAAACTTATAGAGCAATGAAATGCAATAATTGTTCTTCGATTCAATCACTAAATAACTCCTAAAAAAGCAATAGTAATCTCTCACAAGTTAATGGTGATAGTGTATCCAAATCTAGAGAGAGAAATACTAAAGTTCATGAAGTTCAAGATGTCTAAGATATCTCCCCCCCCCCCAAATGAAACCCTAAAATCTGCTATTTATAGTTGTAACTTAAAGGAAATTCGAAATTAAAATCTTCGAAATTTGTCCCTTAGATGACTCAAACTCTTAAGGAAAAGCTAGACTTGTCCTTAAATACTTAGGCTAATTATGGAAACAAAATCATAGGTTACAGCTTTTTCTCGGAATAGACGACGACAAGCGTGACACCTTATCAGGGTTCTGACGACTTATTAGGAATGTCGTCAGATCCTCTTCAATTTTGACATTCTCTGCTTTAGGCTGACGACAAACCCTGATGGCTTATCAGAACTTTGACGACTTATCACCAATGTCATCACAGATTCCAGGTGAAGTCCATTCTCTGTCTAAGGTTGACGACGCTCTTGATAGCTTATTAAATTTATGACAACATATCAGGGGATGTCTTCACACTTCTGCTCCAACTTCATCACACTGCCTCCAGCTGATGATGGACCTGATAACTTATTACTATGTTGATGACTTATCACAAAAGTCGCCAACTACTCTTCTGCAATTTCTTGGCTATTTGTTCCATATCCACCTCTTTTTGTCCGTATTGCCTTAGGTTCTCTTGCATCTTGCCTTTCACTGTAATATCAAAGAAATATCATCAAAAACAATGATAGTTACTTAAGGTCTTACAATTATTCCGAGCTAAAAGTCTTAAATGTGCTAACAAAATGCTAGCACATCAACACCCTCAACTTAAAGCAATTGCTTGTCCTCAAGCAACCAAAATATAACTAAGAGAATACAAAGTACATTCGGCAGTCAATTTTCTATATCATCTCAACACAACTTCACCTTCTCCCAAGTTAATCAATTCAAACTCAACTGTGTATACTATTTAAAAACAACAATCCAACACATAAGAATCAAGATATGGCATAAATTAAGCAATAGCAACCATGCATGTACCAAGATCACACTATCTGAACAAGTTAGCAACTAGCAACATAACCTGTGTACCCTCACAGTAAAGAAATCCCTTTTTCTCTTATATCAGAAATAACATATATACACATAGCGATAATCACGAGACTCACTCTCAGGAAGAAGTTCCACTCAATGTACGTCAAATGTCATAGGCTAGCCCTTATAGTCTGTACCAAGGTTTTTAGATAGGTCGGCTAGGATTACTATAGGTCTTTTTCTTGGCTTGTAATGTAGGCTAGGGGATAGTATGATATTCAAGGGTATTTAAAGTTACTACGCCTCCTTGACACTATGCTAACCTCTTGGGTTTTCACTTATTAACCTTTTTCTCTTCCTCTCTTTTATTGATCAGACATGCTCAAGGTGGGTGCTATCTTTTCAAAAACCAAATTATCTTTTTCTCATCTTTTACACAACTTTTTCTTTTCTTATTCTTCTTGCACCACACCCGACTTTCTATTCTTTTCTATTATTCTACCTCTCTTTATACTCATTTGGCATCACGCACCCCTATGATAGCCACCCTCAACTTAGGCTATTTTTCTAAGTCATGGTGCACAGTATCCAAGGAGGACCAGGGCCAAAACAAATTCATTATGATGTAAATGGGAAGGTGATAGGTATCATGAAATAAACAAGCAATTTAGGCTCAAAAATAGGGATCAAAGGATATTATGTACACATAGAAGGTCATTTAGGCTAAAAGCGGGCTAAAATCAAAATGGACTATGATCCTCTCCTAATCTCTATCCTTCTACCAAGGAAAAACTCACCGGGTAAGTTATGGATTTACATACAAAGGGGACTGAGAAATACCTCGCTCACACATGGCACACAAATATATCGCACATCACTACTTATCCGGTTCATGTAATTGTTTAGCCTGATTATCACGTTGCCAGAACTAATGCCACAAAAAGATGCACTATGGTCACAATTAGATGTAAATCACATAGTTAAACAATTATACCATTTGAGAGGTGTTCACAAAATAACAAAACCATGTTAATTGCCTCAGGTACTTGTATTTATCCTAGTCAACTACAACACATCACAAAACAAAACACAATAGGCCTAAACATGCCGGATCTACTAGGAACAAGACTCCGAGGAAAAAAGGCACGGCAACGAAAACCCCAAGAGGACATCAACACCCACAAGTAGCCTCACCCTCAACTTAAAATTATGCAATATCCCCAATACGTCAAACCAAAACAAGAGAGTTAGAAACATACCTGTGGCACCATGGGTGCGAAGATCTGATGTCAATCACATAATACGAATACAAAATACAAAATACCTTGGGTTGCCTCCCAAGTAGAGCCTAATTTAATGTTGTGGCATGACATTATTTTGTCATCCTTTTTCCCTCCACTTTGACGATTTGAATTATCAGCCCATCTTTCGATCTTTACATTTTTTAGGTGCGTTGGGCAAATGTGAGGGCATGATAAGGAATGTTCTATCACTCCATTTTGAAGACTTGAACTCCTTGCCCAATTTTGCAATGAACTTTTGCGTGGGCTCATTGGGCAATGGTGAGAATCTTGAAAATCCACTAAATAGACATCGATCTTTAAGCTTATTGTCCTTCAAGATTAGGGCTGTAGTATACCCTTTTGGAAGGACAAACTCCAAATGTAAGAATTTTTCTCCTCATTTTCAAAATTCATCATTTACTTGGGTGATTCGACTTTCATCACATCCACCAAGCATAATGTTGAAAAGTGGTTTGAATGAGTACTAACTCTCAATTTTGGATTAGCATCCTTATTAGTATCTTTACCCCGAAATAGACTAGAGTTTTCACAAGGATTGTTCTTGATTTCGTCTTTTGACTCTAGTACCATTTCCTCATCTTTGGCATCTTCGTTCATGAATGGTTTGGTTGGTTGGGAAATCACTGAGGGTTGCTCATCATCAAGATCAATACCAATATAGGTTTATTTCTCTTTATCTTCACATTCTTCCATTTTGTTAAATGATTCCACAGATAAGATATCATCTAAACATAATGTAGAAAAGTTCTTTGAATGCTTGACCTCTATATCCATCTCCTCTATTATTCTTATTTCCTTATTATTTTCCCCTATGTTTTGATGTATATCACGTATGATATCATTTGTTGTGTCCACACAACCCAACATTAGTCAAAGCATAGCTTCAATGCCACTCTTTTCGGTGCCTCATTCTTTCTATTCTTGACCATAAGACCTATCAAAATCATAATAAGAACTAGAATTTGGGTTAGCATACCGGGGGGGAATTTGGGCAATCACTCCAATGACCATCTTGACCACCACATAACAAACAATCATACTCCCGGTAGGATGGAGATGGTGCACACATCTCTCTCCGGAGAGCATATCTACAAACTTGCCAAGAGTGAGGTTCACTACAATATGGACATGGATCATCAAGATAAGATTTCCAACCACCAAGATCACATTCATTCCACGATGCCAAAGTAATAAGTAAACTAAAAGAAAAATCTACCTAACACAAGAAATAAAAGAAAACTAAAAACAAATATTTACAAGTTTGAATACAAGCAAGTAGGCTAAAATTCAAAACCAACTCAATACGTTAAATTGTTCCCTGGAAATGGCGTCATTTATGATAACGCTCAACTTACACGTCAATTTAGTGCAAGGCGGTCGTCGTCAATATATTTATCCAACTTTGGAGTCGGGGTTGAATCCACAGGGAACAATGTGAGTGGCGATTAAATTAATTTAAAACTATAGCTACAAGTTGAATTCAAACAAATGATGCGAAAATATAAAGTGGGGGTTTTTAATGATCTACAAATAATTGTAGGTGGCTTTAGTTTCAGTGTTTATAAATCAAGAGTTTATGAAATAACAAAAATTATGTTCACTAGGGCTCCCGGTACATGACAGATGCTAAAAGTGGTTCAAGATTCTCATGGTGGGTAGGATAACAAGATATATTTATCGATGTTATGCTTAAATTTATCTCGACCTACTGAAGAGTTTAATTCCCGAATCCTCTCGGACTTAGGGAATTTCTATTTACTGCCCAGATTTTACCTCAGGTTAACCAACCTTGTTACAGTGCTGATTATTAAATGAAGTATTTCCAAGTCCCTATTGATAATTCACTTCCTACTATATTTGATTTCTTTCTCAAGCAAATCAAAGCAGGTGTGTCTACTGTTTGCAACTAATAGACGTTAATTAAAACTTTATAATTATCAAGAAATCCTACCACCTTTTGAATTTTAAATACTTATGACCTCATCAAGACCTAACCCTAGATCCCATAACTCAAGTTAATGGAGTTTATCCACTCATGATGTAACAAACGAAACAGATAATTGAATTTATGATTTGAAAGATAAACTTACAAAGCAATGAAAAGCAATAATTATTTCTTTGATTCAATCACTAAATAACTCCATAAAAAGCAATAGTAATCTCTCACAAGTTAATGGTGACAGTGTATCCAAAGCTAGAGAGAGAAATACTAAAGTTCATGAAGTTCAAGATATCTAAGATATCTAACCCCCCCCCCCCCCCGAATAAAACCCTAAAAGATGCTATTTATGGCTATAACTTAAAGGAAATTTGAAATTAAACTTTCCAAAATTCATCCCTTAGATGACTCAAACTCTTAAGGAAAACCTATACTTGTCCTTAAATACTTAGGATAATTATGAAAATAAAATCACTGGTTACAACTTTTTATCGGAATAGACGATGGCATGCGTGACGCCTTATCGGGGTTCTAATGACTTATCAAGAATGTCATCAGATCCTCTTTAATTTTGACATTCTCTACTTTAAGCTGACGACGAACCCTGACGGCTTATCAGAACTTTGACGACTTATAACCAATGACATAACGGATTCCAGCTGAAGTTCATTCTCTGTCTAAGGCTAATGACGCTCTTGATAGCTTATCAAATTTATGATAACATATCAGGGGATGTTGTCACACTTATGCACCAACTTCATCACACTTCCTCCAGCTAACGATGGACCTGATAACGTACCACTAAGTTGATGACTTCTCATAAAAGTCGTCAACTGCTCTTCTACAATTTCTTGGCTATTTGTTCCATATTCACCTCTTTTTGTCCTTATTGTCTTAGGTTCTCTTGCATCTTTCCTTTCACTGCAATATCAAAGAAATATCATCAAAAACAACGATAGTTACTTAAGAACTTACAATTATTCCTAGTTAAAAGTCTTAAATGTGCTAACAAAATGCTAGCACATCAATTTTAGGCCAAAGACGCAATAAATACTTCATCCCATCTTCTATGCCAGCAAAGCACTACACCCCACATAGAAAAATTATATTGTGACTGAGCAGGGGTTACTTGTGGTGGTGTTTGTTTTTATGAAATTTAGGTCCTATTAGATTGGGACCAAAGTCATTATGCATACTGATCATGCAACTTTGAGGTAACTTATGGTGAAGAAAGATATGAAGCCTAGATTGATTCGTTGGGTACTATTGCTGCAAGATTTAATATTAAGGTGAAGGACCGAAAGGGTATAGAAAATAAGGTTGCAAACCATCTATCCTACCTAGAAGAGTAGGCGATTCTAAGATTAGGGAATGAGATTAAGATTGATGATACTTTTCTTGATGAGAGGTTATTGGAAACATTACAAGACTTAATCCCCAGTTTTGCTAATTTTGTCAATTATTTAGCACATGATCTCCTTCCGAAAGACGTGTTCTTTCATCAGCAAAAATGATTTATGTATGTCAAATTAAAGTTTTCCTAGGATGAGGCATATTTATTATGGGGGTGTGTGGATGGTGTGACGTGAAGGTGTATTAAGAAAAACTTGAGATTATTTTCATTCTTGATGCTTGTCATTCATCTCCAATTGGGGGTCACTATGTAGGTACTCATACGGACCTCAAAAGTTTACCATGCGGTTATTATTTTCCAATGATTTATAAAGATTCACATGATTATGCTTGGGGTTGTGGCCAGTTCCAGTGATAAGGAAATATTTTTTGGAAGCATGAGCTCTCCATTACACCTATTTTTGAGCTAGAGTTGTTTTATGTGTGTGGGATTGAGTTCATGGGTCCATTTGTAAGTTCGCATGGTATGAAGTACATTTTGGTGAAAGGAGACTATATTTCTAAGTAGGTGGAAATGGTCGCGCTTCTAAAAAATAAAGGTCAAAGTGTCACTACATTTTTAAGAACATATTCTCTTAGTTTGGTACTGAACGTGCTATCAGTAGTAATGGTGGGTCCTACTTCTGCAATTGTCTATTTAAGGTCCTACTTGAGAAATATGGTGTAAATTATAAGGTGGAAACAACTTACCATCCACATATAAGTGGGCATGTTAAGGTCTCCAATCTTTAGATAAACTCTATTTTGGCGAAAACTATGAATGCCAACCAGACTGATTGGTCAAGAAAGCTATATGATGCATTTTGGTCCTCCCAAAAAGCTTATAAAACTCCTATAGGTGCATATCTTATAAGCATATGTCTGGAAAGGTATGCAACTTGTCAGTTGAACTTGAGCAGAAGGCACTATGGGCATTGACGAAGCCAAATTTTGAGTAGAGTGATGATGTAAACTTGAGGATGAGTAAGATGAATAAGTTAAATGAATTTTATATTTGTGCATATAAGATTTATGCCTTCTATAAGGAGAATATGAAGTTGTACCATGAGAAAAATATTTAGAAAAAGATCCAGTGATATAGTTTTGTTGTACAATTCAAGACTTCGCTTGTTTCATGGCAAGCTGAAGTCTAGGTGGTCTAGACAATTCACCATAGTTAGAATATTTCCACATGGTTCAACTGAGTAGAAATGAGATGTATATACCCCACATTCAAGGTGAACGGGCATCGTGTTAAGCAGTATATCAAAAACAATAGAGGATTTGAAGGTTTGTGAGATTGTAAGACTTGGAAAAGTATGAGTAGCCAAGGAAACTGAGTCCTGTTATGATGTAAAATCTATCTCTTCAAAGAAGGCAACCCATGGTCTTGTTGGGGAAGAGTGAGTATCCATCATAGCCACATTGTGCTGCGACATTAAATAAAGCGTTGCTTGGAAGGGAACCAAAATTGTAAGTGTTCACTTAATTTATTTTTTATAGGTTAAAAGTATGGAGAAGCACCCGCTGAATGATAAAAATTGTAAAATTTTAGACAAGTCTAGGTATGTGGACCTACAACCCTACTTATGGGATCTTAGGTCCAGCCCATGACATATAAGTTGAATTCATGGGAATCAGAAGAATTTTTGGGTATCTGAAGTTGTACTTATAGACCTTACTTAAGGTCCCATAAGTACAACCCAAGGCCACGTAATTTAGGGTTTCTGAAATTTGAGAGAAATAGGGTGCATGACCAATCTACGATACTTACAGGGGTCATAGGTAGTACCTACGGCCCATAACTAGGGGTTGTAAGTTAGTAAAAAATTTTAGTCCTAATATTTAAAATCTGGGTTTGGCCTATGTGACCCAACCCAATCCGATACCCCTTGCTATAAAACCCTAATATCCAACTCTTCCCCACATCTTCAAATTCAAAACTACCTCTTCCCTTAAAACTCTCCAACTTTCTTCTACAACTATAAAAGTCAAAACCCACGTTTCCTCTCAAAACTTGCACGAATATCTCATTAAAGTAGGGCTATATTCAAGATTCTATTTTCTACTTCCTAAATCTTCAATAAATGTAAGAATTCTTTGTTCTAAATTGGTTAAAACTTTGTTCTTTTCCATTGAAATTGAGATAGTACTTGTGATATGAACCGAAAAATTATAAATTCTCATAGTCTTTAAATATCTGCAGCCTAAACATGGTAAAAATAATTGGTTGCATGATTTTTTGTTTAGGAAGCCTGTGATCATAATTATAAATGGAAGTAGAAGTTTAATAGTGCAAATAGTAGATACAATACTTGGGGAAATTGACTTGTTGCATATTGTGTTCAAAATTTGTCTAAAAATTTAAATTATAATTGTAAGGGATAAAATTTTTGGGAAATATCTTACTCACTCTCATATTGGAACTTATAAAACTATTTAAAAGATCTTAAGGAATACCTATGATCCCATAGATAGCCTCATAGGTAACAAACTTATAGCCCTGAAACTTCAGGGCTTTGTCTAGTTCCTATGATGGATACCTACGTCCTTCATAGGTACCGCCTATGGCACGTTGGTAGGGGTCATAGGTATCCCCTGCCTTGGGTAGTAAATTTTCTTCCAAAATTTTGTTCCAATATTGTGTTTAAATCACTAATAACACCTTTTTTAGGTACAATGGAACCCAAGGTTACTTAGAAGAAGTGAGTCCCGTCCAAGTTTCACGATGAGTTTATTAAGAGGAAAGGTTCCACTGAGGAGTATCTTGTGAGCTCAAATAGTATAATATTTTTTCCCAAGTCAGACTTTTGCCAATCCCAGAGGTAGGGAAGGAGCTGCAGCAGCTATTATTAAGTTGGGCTCTCAGCCAACATCACCACCAACACCACAAGCAGGGCCACAGACTTCACCAGCACATTTTTTTCGCACTAGTCTTTAGATGAAGTTAGCCAATACTTCACCTCTACACTTTTACACCCCAAATAAGGGAGAAGATGATTCAACTACTGGTTTTAATGAAAAAGTTATGTCTAGTTCATATTTTAGAGAAGAGGGGGATATAGCCAGCTCCCAGTGAGAGCAAGGGTCAGAGTCTGTATCTAGTTTAGTTGAGAGTGAGTCTGTATCAAGCTCAAATGCATCCCAGTATAATGAGGATGTTGATGCAAATTAGGTTCCACAGGATATCTCATCATATTTATCTCAGGGTACTCAGAACACTTCTTAGGTTACTCAAGCTACCTCTTCAGCATCTGACGCTCAGGAGTCTGACGACACATATGTCTCTACAGTTCTTGTATCTTAGATTTATTTGAGATGGTGTGTGGAGGGCAGGAAACAACTTTATGATAGATACAATGTTGTTACTAAATAGGGTCAACCACAATGTAGTATTATGGGGGAGGGTAGGATAGAATTGGTCGACTTAGCAGGAGCTCCAGACCTATAGGCTTCATTTAAGAGATCACAATTTGGGTGGATAACCCAGACATTTATTTCATACAGCCTGATGATTTTTTGGTAGTTTTATCCCTCTTATGCATCATTAGTATATACTTGATTACCCCAGTCGAAGGCAGAGGAGTTGACCATCCCTAGATAACCCCAACATTAGTTCAATGGGTTAGGGTTAATATAAGGAAGTCATATGAGTGTTTTTTAGGCAAGAGTATGAAGGGCCAACCACCACATCTAAGTTCGACTACCATATAAGGAAATAATAGAGTAGGCACATGATGAGGGACATCGATCACAAAGAACAAAAAGTTGACTTGGCTAGATGGGCAGACAAGAAGATAGTAAAGCTAGGTACTGATGCCCCTTAGGAGAGAGGAAAATGAGATTAAGAAGGAGTCGCTGCACTTTACAGCAAAGTTCTAGTGGATTGTAGTGAGACATTATGTGAGCCCAACATCTATAGACAACATTCTCACTTAGGATAGAGTGGTGTTGATTAGCATCTTAATAGATGGTTATGATATTAATTTTTATAGATGGATCCATATTGAGATCCATGAGAGATAATTCAGTGAGTTCACCACCTTTCTCTTTCTTTGTTTGATATAATAGTTATGTGTTACAGCTGAAGTGTAGCCTATCACAGAGGTGGATCGATAGATCTAGGTAACCCGTATGTCATACATTGGCATAATTAAGGATTCAACCAACCTGATCCTGCTATATTGAGCGCATCAACTTTATTCGTTTAGCACATCCTATTTTAAGGGGGCCTTCTATTTTTACTGAGCATGTTAAGAGGATGGGTATGAGTATTGATGTTGATATGGTCTGTTAAAAAGTAGATACCATGGATACTACATGTGATGAGAGGGCCATGGGAATATCTACACAAGCCTCAACTTCTACTTCCACACCAGCCCCGGCTTTCACTTTGCCCCCTCGTCTGATAGCTGCTAGATCTGTGAGTGTACCTCAAGTGTTCTTGAAATAGATAGTAGAGCTCTGGCATAAGGTTATTGAACATCTCACATAGACTGACACTCATCTGGCCATACTATTCAGTCAAATCTGGTAAGGGTTTAGACTATATTAAAGGTTTCTAAGGCTAGACTTGAGGAAAGGATTATCCCATCCATGAAGGGGTACATTAGAGAGTTGCATACCGTTATACGTAGTTTTATGACTGAGATAAGTGCACGACTATGTAAGTTCCAGGTATTTTATTTAGTAATCCAACATGAGGAGATAGACATATTGCACTCAGAGGTATGATCATTAGCTGAGAAACATATTTCAGTCATCCCTCCAATTATCCCTAGTTTTATGCACTACTGGATAGGCCAGCACCCAGAGTGTATGATTTACTTGAGGATGATGATTAGGTTGTGGTATGTGGGGCCAAAAGAGATTATGAGATGGACGTACAGGATACTACAATGGATTATCACCGGTCCTTGAAAAAGGCCACTCAGGAGTCAGTTGTTTAGTTATCTTTTGATGAGAAAAGGCATACTGAGATGGTAGCGGGTTCCTCTTCTACTCATGCACCACCACCTCCTCCTTCCAATGAGAATTAAGATGATCTAGATAGGGGTGATCTAGCTTTGGACACCTAGAGCATCTGAGGTATGCCCCTATACCCTATTGTGTTTATTTTCTAGAATGTACAAGGGACAGTACATCCACTTTTAGTTGGAGGTGGGGGTGTACCATAGCTGAGGGTTTTTATTATCATTTTTCTTTTTCTGTCAGCTACAATATCCTATTATAATAGATATGTTTAGGTTGTGTTCGTGTTGTTATATGTATTATGTCTTGTATGTGTTTAATTAGGAGAAAAATAAGGAACCTAAGTGTTGTTCATATGTTTTGTTTTGTATTTCTTAGTGTTTGAAAAATATTTTCTTTTGTGTTTTCTAGTGTTTGAAAAATAATACCCCTCTAAAAAATTTTGTGAACTCTGTGATATAAATATATGGGTAACTACAGTGAATCTTGTTTTCTCATTAGTATTAGGGATAAAATAACCATAGTTGCATGAACTGGATAGATAGTACCTGGTAATATAAACCTATACCATTTGTGTGTGATATAGTTACCTAGTTCCCTTTCCCTATATGAATTTAATCCAGAACTTGCCTGTCTAGTCTTACCTATGTTGTAGAATAGTTTATTAGGACATGATTATAGGCTATTTTTAATTAGTCCACTATTAGCCTAAAAGATTGTCCAAATGTGAATAAGTGTCCCTTGATCCCTATTTTGAGCCTAAGTTGACCTAGTTTCTTTATTTTAACCCTTTTAACTTTCCGTTTAATTAAAATCAATTTGTTTTGGCCCTGTGTCTCCTTGGACACTATGCACCTTAAATCAAGCAAAATGCTTAAATTGAGGGTGGCTATCAAAGGGGGACATCGCTAAAAATGGGTATGACGAAATGTGTGAATATTAAAAAGGAAAGAAACGTTGAGTGTGATAGAAAAATAAAAGAATAGACAACTTAAAAAGAAAAAATAAAAAGAGAAAAATGACTAAATGAAAAAGCACGAAGAAAACCACATCCAATCTGAATAATCAATACAGGAGAAAAGGGAGAAATAAAAGGAGAATGGTTGAGAAGTCTATCCAAAATGTAAGAGTATTTTAAAGGAGGGTGAGTCACTATATCCCAAATGTACCATACATGCCCACAATCCTACATACCAAGCCTAGAAAAGTCTTATAATAAACCTAGTCCAGTTGTCCCAAAAAAACTAAGGTATAAAAAATAAGGGCAAGCCTATGGTATTTTGTGCACATTGATTGGAAATTTTTTAGTGAGTGTGAGTATCTTGATATAGTCCCTTGCATTGATATGCATTATACTACTGTGATAGCTGGGACTTCTTTGTTGTAAAGGTACATGGATTGTGTTATTAACTTTTTATCTATTCGGGTAATGTAAATTGCATATACACTTGGTTGTTTGTTTATAATGTCATACCATTACTTTATTCCTTTGTGTCATACTATTTTTCGATATGTATCCATCCAGTGGCTTTGAAAAGTTAGAAATAGGAGGGGGCAAGAGTTTTGAGCTAAAATTCAGTACACTGTCTTAGGTTTATTTTAATTAATCATCATAATATGTTGTTATGTGTTAGTTTTATGAGCATATGAAAATGTTATAAGTTGAGGGTGTTGATTTTCCATGGTTTCATGGCACTTCCAATGCTTAAAACATAGAAATTGTGAAACTAGTTAAGTCTTTTTATTAGATGTGATGTGTTTTTATATTGGTTTTGTGGGAATACAGGGTTTGAAGTGGAATATGAGAAAAATATGATTAAGTGTAGTATAAGTCTACTTACTAGACCCACCTATAGTCCATAAGTGTACTTAAGGGCCGTGGGTTGGGTCGTAGGAAGCAAATTTGTGTTTCTGAAGGTTGATTTTTTCTCTAAGACCTACTAAGGCCTACTTATGAGGCGTAGGTGGTACCTACGGCCCCTGTAGATACCCTTCATAAGAATTTATTTTAATCCTATTGATCTCCTCTGAAACCTACGAACCCATCTAAGGCTCCCAGGTACTACCTACGACCCATAAATAGGGTCGTTGGTTGATGCTGACATTATTTTTCTATTTTTTTCAGGATAGGCTTTTTAGGTTTTGTGATGTAGACTATAAATACCCCATTGATGTTATATTATTATTTTATGCACTTTACATACTTAAAATATCATATTGAGTTCTAAGATACACTTTTGGTCTTGGGATTCTTGTTCTTGACTTTTAGGGTTTGATATTAATTTAAGATTTAGGTTTTCATTCTTAATTCATTGTGAGATTATTCATATGCCATCAATAATTAATTCTATAGGTGTTCTTGCAATCATGAGAAGATAAATCTCTTAACTAGGGTTGTTGGAACCCTTGATGGGATAATGAAGTAAAGGAAATGCAAAGTCGTTCTTGAATTGTGTTCTTGCATGTATTGTGATTTTCATCGTATTGATTTCTTTTTTAGAGTTGCAGATGCTAAGAACCCACTTGTATTAAATACTAACTTGAGATAGAGGTTGACATTAGGAAAAGAAGATCACATCAGTAATTTGAAGTTATCAATCTTCATCTAATTAACTTGAGACCGAGAGGAGATAGTTAATCTGGAATCCAGGACAAGGGTCAGTAATGCGACATTTTGACATCGAGAGAAGATGAGTAAAATTCACCAAAAAGTTTCAAGAGATGATTGGTGATACATACCTTGTTAGATTTTTCATGCAAGGCACCGAGATAAATTGACGAGCATGATAAATCAGCAGAGTTAGGGAGTCAGGGGAACACAATCCTAGTGTTCGTCTCATATTTATTCCCACCTAAAGTGTTCAAGAATTGTTACTACTGCTACTACTATTCTTATAAAATCCCCTCATTTACATTCTACACTTTCTAACTACATTAGAAAGTTCTTGATAAAGACTCATCATATTCTTTATGGGTTCGACCGCAACCTTTATTGGGTTCTATATTTGATCAGCGATCGTGTTATACTTTTTAGGAGGTATAATTTGGGAGACATCAATAATCCACAAAATCACATAGTGAATCTTTAAACTAAATGGTTTCTTAGCCTCAACTATGTGTAACATCCTTATAACCTAGAGTAATAGGGTCCTATAAGCATAACAGATATTTAATCTTAAGGATCAATTCACCCTTCTATCCCCACACTTCTAGATTAGGAGAAGTCATTGTAATATACCCATAATCATAACCTAAAATCCTTACCTAACATGAAATATATATAATACACTAACTCATGAAGAAGAGTAGATAGAAGCCTACCTCAATGTTAAAATGCAAGTCCTCGAATCACCCACAAATTGATCATTTTTGCTTCATGATCCCAAAATACTAGCACACTATTAAAATAATAATCTACATGTGATAACAATAAAATGAGACCCATATTCCTATATAAATGGTTGGGTCAGTATTCGGGTCAAGAGCGGGCTTACGAAGCCTGCAACCATAATTCAAAATTGAATCTATCACGAGGTCCCTCGAAGAACAAAGACTGCGTGCTCAAAAGTTAAGCACAATAGGTGCATAAATCGGAGCCCAAATTATCCCCTAAATTTTAGTAATTTAAAGACCTTATTTCTATGAATCTACCATTAAATAGGATGAAGGTTGATAAGAAAATTAATGATAAATGACCAAGGAGTGTTAGGCTAGATTACCCTAGCTTCAACGGATGATTCCCCGATTTTTCCTCTCTTTCAGCTCTCAAATGGTGAGAAAATGGTGAAAGAAATGGTGATAAATCAGGTTGGGAAAGGGAATTTAAAATCCCGTAGGTACTTCTAAAGCATACACCTTGGCACTAAAGAACCTGCTGCTTTAGTGGCATCTCAATCACTAATGAGCTCTGGCAGCTTGGCGTGGCTACCTATAAAGTGGTCACCATTTCATTAAATCAAGTTATGCTAAAGAAACCCCCTTGCCACTAAAGAGGACCTGAGCTAATTGTCCAAGGTGTCTTATGAAAATCATGGGTGCTAAAGCATTGGCTAGTAAAGCATCTCCATGAGTGCTAAAGCGGTCATTTCAAGTATCAGGTACCATATGTGCTAAGTCCAAAAATAGACTCTGACTAGGTGTTTGAGATTTATTTAGAACTCTGTACGTGCAAACAAACTATGCTACCATACCAAATTTGATGTTTCATACTTAATGGAACCATAAAACTTTTATCTGAGATTATTTTGACAAAATATGGGGACCACGCCTACAAATTCATTTTTCATCTAATTCAACCTATATCTTAAAATGAATCTAGAAGCCTCAGGAATTTAACCAAGTGTCCCCTATCAAAAAATCATTATTCCTAAATTGATGGCACTGTCAAAATTCTCATCCGAGGTCATCTTCTAAGATCTTTGGTCTGATACAAAATCTTAATAAGAGAAAGCTCTAAAACAGGAAAAATGAGATTAAAACCCAAATGAACTGTTTAATAACTAAACTGACAGTTTTGGAAAGTCATATATGAGTTGTACCCTCTGTAGAAGGGCTCAAAAAATCAAAAGTTCATGCAAATCAAGGAAATTACATAAAGGGTCATTACACCCTCAAAGCATGAGGCATATATTTGGCTAAAATGATCAAATAAAACTGAGTCCAGGTCAATAAATTCAAACTTTCAGCTTTACACTTGATGTATGCCCTCATTTATATCTTAGAATATCATTGAAACAAAAATGTTACGAACTCCATATCATACCTCTCGACCAGTCTCGTCTTTTGGATCCTCTCCTAATAATTAATTATGAACTCATGAGTATCTTCAGACACGATGCCATAAAAAAATAGGATTCATTTTAAGGAACATGTAAAATAGATCATGCTCATCTCTAGTCATCACAAGTCATTCTACTTGTCTCGAGAAATTACAAATCTCTAATTCATCATCCATGGGAAGATCCATAACAACAGCATGTTGCACCCCAGACACTAAACTGTGGGAACTACCAAAATAGTCCCATTTTCTTTCGACCAACTCAAAAATATTAGAACCAACAGAATTATTTTGGAATATATTTGAATTAAAGTTGCACCTACCTAAACTGATGTTGCCTCATAATTAACCATTATTTTCTCATTTTGTACCAGTATCGCACCATTATTTGCTATCTCTAGTATATCCTAAGGTGAGAGATGAGATACTGACCTCTCTCAAACTGGTCTCATGGCCTGATCCTACCTATGTCAAGTATTTCTCTCCTTCTACCTTATCATCCCCTAGCATGTCCTCTACCATGAACTGCAGCCCTTACGGCCAGTTCGGGTGTCTCTACTTTAGCTCTATTTGCTTGTGTTTTCACTATCTTTGAGAATAAGAAATAAGAAGGTCAACTACCAATTTAAATTACCATATACCAAATAAAATCAAGTAATAGCATGAAAGAAAGAATAAATTGAGTTTTTCCTAGTGTACTGTATTCTCTCGATGAAAAGTATAGACGTCTATGGACCATTCTACAAGAATTTGGTAGTCATGTTCTCGTACAATAAGATTGATGAACCTAGAGATCTGATATCAATTTTATCATGACCCAGATGACTTTGAGTGGCACCCACACTAATCTTCCATTTAGAGAACCATTTAATATTATGAATTCCATTGTAATGCAAGTGATGTGAGATAAAATGCAAACTATTGAACTAGTACATACATCCTCCTGTTATAGGTGATCGTGATTTATGAGATAATTAGAGGTCCATATACTTCTTTCGATTTGGTCTTTATACCCATCGAGTAAGTAATATTATCACTTTATCTATCAAGTTGGTAGGCCATTGCACAATTCATTTGGAAGAAAACTAATATATCTTTTTTCATCTAAAACTAGGTCCTACGATCACATCGAATAATAACAGTATGATTCGGCAATGAACTATGGGTGAAAATCGTTTTCACCCCCATCTTTTCTTTAAACATAAAACTCTCCCCACAACATTGAATAATAATCATACTCCCCCTCCCCCCTCTTTATCCTATGCAATGTCTATTTTGACCTTGTAATTTTAATCCTATATTTATGCAATACCTTTTTATATTATAGATAACATATATTTTTTAACTTAGGTATTTGTACCATTTTATTATAATTTATTAACATTATAAGTAAAACAATACTTTTCATAAATTTGTCAGAAAATTTAATATTATTTTTTAAGAACATTATTTTAGTATTGTATGTATTAAAGAATAATTTGGTGTGAGGTTAAATTATAATAATTTGAGGATAAAATTCATGATTATTTTATCCTGCATTTGGTTAGAGGTATTATTTAGTCTCAAAATTATTTATTCTATCATATATACCACAGTGATGGAATAAGTTAGCACATATACATGTTGGTACAATTTATTTCGGGATAACTAATCCCAAAATAGGTTATTCTCAACCAAGCCACACTTAAGTGTGTGTATATGTATGTAAATGCATGTGCGTATATATTTTTTTATTTTATTGCTCTCTTACTACATCCATTTAATATTACTTGAATTTTATTAATATGACACAATCATTAAGAAAATTTTATTTATAGGTACAATTTACTAAATTAATCTTATTAATGATACTATGAAACTTTAAATTTTTCTATACTACTACTTTATGTAGTTACTTAATACTAAGAGTTAAAAAAACATCATATAATTCTCTTGATTTCAAGAACTTTTTTCGCCCAGAAGATAATGTTCATGTTTTTATAAAAAAAAAATTATATGGATTCTTAAAAAATGAAAATATGATGGTTTTGAAGAAGTAAAAAAAATTGATGATGAGAGGGTACAATAGGTATTTTAAAAATTCAATTAGGATAAAGGAAGAATATGATTATTGTTTAAAGTTGAGGAGGGAGTTTAATTTTATAGACAAAGTTGAGAATGGAAAATAATTTTCACCCATGAACTATTGATACAACATCATATGAAAGCATAAATAAGTGCTACAAATCTGAAAAACATTTGACATGAAAAATATAAATGCCTTTTCACCGAAACAATACCTCTAGAGTATCGATAATCAAGAGTTATGAAAGTCAATCAATTCAGTAAGTAAATTAACAGCTAAAGAGCTCAAATGATTTCCAACATCTACTAATATGAGAAGTCAATAAAAAATAGTCAATATCCAACTTTTACCTATTAGATAGCATTGGTACCCGCATAAATGCTCATAATCTCACCTAAATGAGACCTTTAATACCCTTAACCCATCACATTAACATTTACCAACACTAATACGTCATAAGATTCATGAAAGTCTCAACTTGCCAAAGTCCAAAGTAGAAAACATCAAAAAATAGCTTTGCCCTATCAACTTGCCTAAAGTACGATTCATAATAGATCATAAAATAACTTTGCCCTTCCGCAAAGCTATGAACGATGTCAATCTGGTTAAATACCAAATCCATGTATGTATACTAATTCATAAAAGCACACCATATTTTTGTACTTCCTCCTCATGCCCAAAAGGTCAGCCCTGAGTTCTCAAAGTCAAAAGTATAATTTATTTCAAAATCAATTTGCGCATAATAAAAAAGTCCAAAATCTCAAACTTTATCAAAATGAGTCTGAATAAAACTTCAAATCAATACTATTATTAAATATAGTAAGAAATTCCTCAACTTCTATCACCCAAATATGGATGTAAAAGGTAAATAATTGATGAATAGACAAAAAATACCAAAACTAAGACAAAATTCTTATCTCGAAGTCAAAATGTAAAAGTCACTTTTGAAATAGCTCAAAATCGAGGTTTAGAAATTAAATTATGCTTGAAATAATTGACATACCATTTGGGGAAAAAATTTAAAGGTTGTTAGGTATAATTGCAAATGCAAAATAATTACCTCAAATGCGTCAAGGAACTCATATACAGAAAATACATTGCAAAAGTAGACATCATAAATGTGGTTAATGTACCACCAAAAATTTTTCAAACATGGAACCGGCCCTCGTAACTCATTTAGAACCTCCCGAATACAAATTGCCAGTAAATTTTTTAAAAACATTTTGAATCTATTGGAATCATCAAATCATCGATCCAATGTCATGTTGATCATGGTCCACTCTAATTTTTTTAAGTTAACTTGAAACTTTATTGACCAAAAACACCCCTTAGCACCCGAAATCCTCTTAAAACATTCTAGTAAGTCATGAATCACATTGTAAACCTAATGGAATTGAGAAAACTCAATTTTTTTCCTCATTAATTCAAAATTTTGATGATGATTAAGCTATTCAACACTTTTATAACTCAAAATCCTCTCTAAAACACATCTGACTACTTCAAAAATTGTGTCATCTATTCCCACAAGTCATGAACAACAAATGAAATCTACGAGAAGAGTCAAACTGAGAGGAGTCTAAAACACAAAAAGACCATTTAGAGTCTATAAAACAAAACCTCCATTTAGATTGTCATATTTATGTTTTTCATAACTTGATATTTAATTTATAAAAATTGTAAATTTAAAAGGTAATATACGTGGAATGCAAATGATGCAATTCAAATAAAGAACTACTAGTATATTAATTTATTTGAATTTTATCTAGAATTGTAAGTTGTTTTAAAAAATCAAAGACTTTTATACTCATATATTTTAGATCTTTAACACTTCTTATCTCGTTGGTCATGTCTTCTTTTTATTGTTAACTTACTAACTAACTCACTAGCTATATTGCTCTTGAGAAAACTTAATTAGGTAGTTTGCCAACTAATTGGGTGTTTCTTTAAATGGGTTGGTTGAATATTTACTTCAGAATACCGTTACTTCAAGTTCATGACTACAATATTTTTAAGGAAAGAGAAGGACTTTTGTTGAAAGAAGGGAAGTCAGCTCAGACCTTGCAACTACCACTGTGAAACCAGTGCTAACTAACTTTCAGAAAGTAGTTAGTAACTAACTATATATCTTGTAACTACTTAAATTAGTTAAGTAGCTAGTTTGTAGAACCTTCTATGATTAGCTATACATACATACTGACTACTAATTGTACAACACAAGATCAAGATTCAATCAATGAGATTAATCTAAACTCTTCTCTGTCTCTGCATTTTTATTCTTCTTTCTTCTTTTTCATTCTAGTTTATAGAGTTCATCATGGATGAACTCTGATTAAGTTCATGGTATCAGAGCATAATTGATTCTATTTAATCATTTCCATTACTGTGATTCAACTTCTGCAAATTTCAAACTCTTAAATCTACAAAGATAAAATATAAGAATTACATTAAGAAAATATTTTATAACTATAGTGATAGTTTCTAACAATGGCGTACATGTTAAAGAATCAACCAATTTAGCCAGTGAAGCAACTGGAGTTCAATATTCAGTGGGAATTGAATATAACCATTCACTATTTCTTCATTTATTAGATGTAAGTGGCCTGTAGATTATCTCTTTTCAATTAACTAGAATTGAAAATATCTCAATGAGGTTTTGATCCATGAGATTTTCATTAATAGGAAGAAACAAGTTAGGAATGGTAGATGGTTCATGTTCTAAGGATAAATTCCCTCCTAAAATGAGTAACCAATGGGAAAGAGTAAATTAAACAGTACTTTCTTGGATCATGAGTGCAGTAGCCAAAAATCTATTAGGTGGGATCATGTATGCCACTAGTGCACAAGCTGTTTGGAATGATTTGTGTGAGAGGTTCAATAAGATTGATGGTTCAAGAACATTCTATCTTTAAAAATAAATTACAATATTATCTCAAGGAACATCTTCTCTATCCCTGTATTACTCAAGGCTGAAAGATCTGTGGAAAGAATTTGAGGCTTTAGTTCTAATAACTAGTTGTAACTGTGAGAGTTCGAAAGATTATGTTGCTTATCTCCAAAAGTTAAAACTTTTTCAGTTCTTGATGGGGATAAATGAATCTTATAGTCAGGAAAGGAGTCAAATTTTACTCATGAGTCCACTACTATCTATTAATGAAACAAATATTATGGTAATCAGTGAAGAAAGTCACAAACTAGTAGGAGCTACTGCAGAAATTCTTGGCTCGAGTTCTGCAACTATAGGTTATGAAATAGTTATGTTTACAAGGAGTAATGACTAAAATGGCTATTCAATAGGTACTGAAACAACAATATTCCCCAGAAGAGCACGACAACAACATAAACTATTTAAGAAAAAACAGAATTTGTATTGTAATATATGTAAGATTAGGGGTCACACCAGAGAGAACTTCTAGAAAGTAATTAGGTATCCTACTGATTTCAAGTTAAGGAAGAGAATAGGAACAAATGTAAGTGCAAATATTGTGTGTAATGTTAGGGATTAAAATGCATGACATAGACATAGTTAACTGGTTCACTCAGCTCACACTCAAATCCTATAGTCAATACTGGGATGGAAAGCTCTAGTTCATAGACAAGTCCCTGTGTATTCACTAATGAATAGTATACTCAGATTCTGCAACTGTTAAATAAATAAGACAAGTCTATATATTTAGATCATGTAGCAGGTAAACTGGTAGAGTCAATAGGCTCAACCAATATGTATCCATTGATCATAGACACTGGTGCAACCAACCATTTGGTTCTTGATCTCAGTGCATTAAATGAATCCTTCATAAATAGTACTTGTACTAAAAAAAAGAGTATACTTATGAAATGGTGACATATCATTAGTCATACGTTCTGGTTGAACCAATATATGTGGCACTGATACACTCACAAATGTTTTTCACTTACCTTAATTTAAATTTAATCTATTATTTGTCTCTAAACTTACAAATGAGATACAATGTCTTGTATTTTTTTATCCTGATCTCTGTGCGTTTCATGGTCCCTACAACGGGAAGATGAAGGGGATTGGTAGAGAAACTGATGGACTCTACATTATTGTTAATACAACTACTATCAATAATGTTGTGGTGATAACAAAAAATTCAAATCTTATTAATTTTGTACCTTATTCTGTCTATGATTCCATAGTATATAATTCCAACTTAGACATATTCTTATGGCATAAAATATTATGACATGATTCTACTAATGTACTTAGGAAAACACGACCTATAACTAGTGGTATAACATTAAAAAAGATCAATGAATGTGTTATCTGTCCTTGTGCAAAATAAGTCAGACTTTTTTTTCCAACTACTTGTATTAAATCTACTTCTACATTGAAATTGATGTGTATGGATATATGGGGACCTTATAGATTTCCCACATTTGAAGTAAATAGGATCTTCTTAACCATAGTTGATGACTATTCTAGAAAGACATGGATCTATCTTTTGAAACTCAAATTTGATGTATGTGTAATACTATCTCAGTTCATTCAACTTATTAAAACTCAATTTGATAAAAATATCAAAGTCATTAGAACTGATAATGGAACTGAGTTTGTCAACTTGATATGTTCCACTTTATGTAGCAACATAGGGATTATTCACCAAACTAAATGCGTCTATGGCCCTTAGAAAAATGGATTGGCTTAAAAAAAGTATAAACACATCTTGGAAATCACTAGGGCCAGCAGATTTTAGGGAGTAGTTCCTATGAAGTTTTGGGGCTTGTATGATAAAGTAGTTGTGTAAATTAATAATAAAATTTCCAAATCTATGCTAGATTACATTTCCACTTATGAGATATTGTATGGAAAGAAACCAAATATCAGTCACATGAGAACTATAGGATGCTTGTGCTATGCTAAGATAGTTCAGTAATCTGATAAACTTCAACCTAGATCTAGAGAATGTATTTTGATGGGTTATTCTGATACTCAAAAAGGCTACTTATTATATAATCATACAATTGAACTATTTTTTATTAATAGGGATGTCAACTTCAGAGAAGATGTACGCCATTTCAAAGACCTGGTGCATGAATCCCAACAGTCAACTGCTACTAAATGCAATGAGACTTTAATCAACTGGTCAGACATGGAGGTATAGAATATACAAATATCTCAAGATTCACCACCAATTGAGAACACTAATGACCATATGATACAAAAGCGGGTGAAACAGGTACCACAGGCTGATGAGGTTCAAACTCCAAACACATCTCAACCACAGGATGAAAATTAGGAACAAGCTGTGATCAGAAGGACCAATAGAATAAGAAAAGCTCCACTATGGCTCAAGGATTTTGTTTCTGTAAACATTCATCAGGTAGAACCATATTCTATAGGGAAGTACTTGTCTTATGATGCATTATCTCCAAAGTACCAGGCATATATTACAAAGTCATCTACAACTACAGAACCAGCTACTTATAGTGATGTTGTGAAAATGTAATACCCCGTAAGATTCGAAGCTCGATTCAGCTCTTAGTTGCATATTTAAGGGGTCCAAGACTTAGAAATTTCACTAAATGTTGAGGACTTAGTCATTTTCAATACCCCTAAACTTTGATGATGTTATTTTTAACCTTCCCAACCTTGGGACGTTGATTTTTTAGTTGATTCATAATAGGGGTTGTTCAGAGTATGTCTCGGGTGAGTTTTGGGAATTTTTTATGAGGTTTGGGACATGTTTGGATGGCTAAAATAGGGCAGCAATGCATTTGGGCCGCAACACATTGCTCTCTCTAGTGGAGTAGGCTCCACAGAGCGTTGCTTTCTTTAGTGGAGTATGCTCTACGGCGCATGGCTCTATCCTGCACAGTGTTTTTTATTAAGTTCCTAAGGGGTATCTGAGTCATTTCCCTAACCTTATTTTGTCCACAACATGAATTGGGGTTTCCAAAAGGGCATTATTTGCCACTTTTACCCAAATTTCTCTTAATAAATCCTCCTTCTTCCCTAAGAATAATTCACGCTTCATTCTCAAGAAATCAAGGGGTTCAAGCTTTCAATCCAAGAAACCTTTAAGAATTTAGTTGTTAAGGTATGTGGGATGTTCATCCATGGGTCCTTTTTACCCATGTAGTCCAAAATCGTCTCTTGGTTTAATTTATAATTTTATACATGTTCTTGATGAAATAAATCCATGAATCTTTTATTAATGCAATTTTTAGTTATGGTTACAAGTATTTTCAAGTAGAATGAGCTATATCATACTTCAAGTGTTGAAATTCCCATGACATGATCAATTGATTTCAAGATTAACCCTCAAGTTAAGAATTAGCCTTGTAATCATGTTGTTTTTCTCAAGTTTAAGGCATTCTATCCAAGATATGATTATTACATGTTTGATGAAATACCCATGTTTTGGTTCTTTGAACTGTGATTTTATACTACAGTGTTTCAAGTTTGATATCCTATTTTATAATAATTTAGTGTTGGAGAGTTGTGAATATATGATACCTAGATATTTTACATGATTTCAATTAACCATGAGTATTATCATTCAGTCAGTTGTTATGATCTTAGTGAGCACTATCATAAATAGAGTTAAGTTAAATTTAGTCTAGTTCAGTAGCAGTGTCATTCAGTTAGAAGTGAGATTTAACACCGAGCAAACCTAGCGATGGGGGCTCACCCGCCAATTAGAACTAGGTCCTTAGTAGCAATCACTATGTAGCCAGCATAAGATTATGAGATGTCACCTGCCATTTTAAGACCTACACTCTCTTAGGGGTCACCCATCAGTTTAGGACTGAATCCCTAGTCAATTAGGACATCAAATTAGTAGGAATCATCTGGGTGTATGTAGGAATCATTAGGGTGTGTGTAAGACGGGTAGTGATGTATGCATGGGATATTGCAAGCCATGTCACAGGATCTAAAAATATTTAGAGGTTGCTCATAGGGGAAAGAACTCGTGCCAACATGGTCAGTCTAATATTGTATTAATCCAGCAGGTCCCCTGACTCAGCAGGGTGCAACTTATAGAGAAACTAGTGGGTAGCGTCAGAATAGGATGTATGCACGCTAGACTCGGCGTGATTAGAAAAGTTCTTCTGATTTGGTTAAGGGTATGTTATAGGTTTTCCATCTTTATGTTTATGCTTTATTAGATCCCGGGGCTTCACTTTCCTTTTTGACTCGCTACATAGCAGTAGACTACGGTGTCAGCACCTAAATATTAGTAGAACTCTTCTCATTGCCTACTCTAGTAGGTAGCTCTATTATAGCCAGGAGGATATACAAGAACTGCCCGATCACAGTATCTCAGAAAGTTACCTCACTTGATCTTGTGGAGTTAGAGATGACAAATTTTGATGTCATTTTTGGCATAGATTGACTCCACTCATGTTATTCCTAAGTTAATTATAGAAATAGAATTGTTTAGTTTCAGTTTCCAAGTGAACCATTCATTGAATAAAGGGGTAGTACCTTAGTGATTAGGGGTCAGTTTGTTTCTTATCTTAAGGCAAGAAAGATGATAACTAAAGGGTGTGTTTACCATCTTGTTTGAGTCAATGACTTTGGTTTCGAGAATCCAAGTCTTGAGTCAGTTTCATTAGTACGAGAATATCTAGATGTTCTCTCTTAAGATCTTTTGAGAATTCCCCCCAAGAGGGAAATTGACTTTTGAATAGATCTTCTTCCAGATACCCAGCCTATATCAATTCAACCATACAGAACGGCACCAACTGAGCTTAAAAAATTGAAAAGCAATTAAGAGATCTCTTAGATAAGGGTTTCATCAGAAGCAGTGTTCCCCATATGGTTCTCTAGTATTGTTTATGCATATGAAGATGCTTTTCTCAGAATATGCATCGATTACCGTCAGTTGAACAAAGTCACAATCAAGAATAAGTATCCACTCCCCAGAATTGATGACTTGTTCGGACAACTTCAGGGTGCCAGTTATTTCTGCAAGATAGACTTCAGGTTCGGCTATTACCAGCTCCAAGTTAAAGAATGTGACATTCCAATGACAGCTTTCAGAACTCGGTATGGTCACTTTAAAATTCTAGTTATGTCTTTTAGACTAATGAATACCCCTGCAGCTTTTATGGACTTGATGAAGAGGGTGTTCAAGCAGTACTTGAACATGTTCATAACAATCTTCATTGATGATATCCTTGTCTATTCCCGTGGTGAGAATAATCACGCAGACCATCTGAGAATTGTGTTACAGACCCTTAGAGCTCATCTGTTACTTACCATATTCAGTAAGTGCGAATTTTAGCTTAGATCAGTAGCTTTCCTTGGCCATATTATTTCTAGTGATGGAATTAGAGTTGACCCTCAAAAGACTGAAGCGGTGAAAAATTGGCCCAGATCTATCTTTCCATCAGATATCAGGAGTTTCTTGGGTTTGGGATGCTATTATAGGTGGTTTTTAAAAGGGTTTTATTTTATTTCATCCCCCATGTCTTGATTGACTCAGAAGAAAATCAAATTTTAGTGGTCATATTCTTGATAGAAGGGTGTTCGAGATTTGAAAACTCGAATCACATCCGCTCCAGTGTTAACTTTTCGAGATAGATCAGATGGATTTGTGGTTTATTGTGATACTTCCAGAGTTTGTATTTATTGTGCATTGATGCAAAGAGCTAAGGTCATAGCTTATGCCTCTAGACAGCTTAAAATGCATGAAAAGAATTATGCTACCTATGATCTTGAGTTGGCAGCCATTGTTGTTGTTTTGAAAATTTAGATATATTATCTTTACAGAGTTCATGTGGATGTGTTCACAGATCATAAGAGTTTACAGTACGTGTTCATACAAAGATATCTTAATATTCATCAAAGAAGGTGGCTTGAGTTGTTAAAAAATTATAATTTAAGTGTGTTGTATCATCCAGGAAAGGCCAATGTAGTCGTAGATACCCTTAGTAGATTTTCTATGGGCAGTGTTACTCGTGTTGAGGAGGATAAGAAGAAGTTGGTTAGTGAGGTTCATGAGCTTTCTAGATTAGGTGTTCGATTTGTTGATTCAGCTGAAGGTAGTTGATGGGTTTACAATGGTTTGGAATCTTCCTTGGTTTCCGATGTGAAAGAAAAGCAAGATAGATATCCTTATTTGGTTAACCTAAAGAAGGCAGTTAGAGATCAAAAGATGATGGTTTTATCCCAAGGGGGAGACGGTGTGCTTCGTTGTCAGGGTAGATTATGTGTTTCGTGTGTGGATGGATTGAAACATCGAATACTTGCAGAATCAAATGGTATATGGTACTATATCTATCCAGGGTCCACTAATATGTACCGTGACTTACGGGAAATCTATTAATGGTGTGGTATGAAGAAGGATACTGCAGAGTTTGTGGCTATGTGTCTGAATTGTCAGCAGATCAAGGTTGAGCATCAAAGGCCTAGTGGTACATTGCAAGAGTTCAACATTCTCACTTGGAAGTAGGAAATAGTGAACATGGATTTTGTGATAGGGTTGCCTCGTACACGTCGTCAGCATGATTCAATATGGGTCATTGTAGATAGAATGACCAAATCATCTCATTTCTTGCCAATTCATACTTCATTCTTAGTTGAGGATTATGCAAGTATTTAGATTATGGATTTGGTTAAGTTGCACGGGATTCTATTTTCTATCATTTCAGATAGAGGTACTCCGTTTACCAATCACTTATAGAAAGTTTTTCAAAAGGGTCTTGGTACCTAAGTTCATCTCAGTACAGCTTTTCATCCTTAAATAGTTGGTCAAGAGGAGAGGAACATTTAGACCTTAGAGGAAATTTTGAGGGAATGTGTCATTGACTTTAAAGGTAGTTGGGATGACCACTTACCTTTGATTGAGTTCGTTTATAACAACAACTATCACTCCAGTATTCAGATGGCTCCATTTGAGGCTCTCTATGGAAGGAGATATAGATCTCCTATTGGTTGGTTTGAGGCCAGTGAAACTGATTTGATAGGGCCATATGTAGTGTTTGATGTGATGGAGAAAGTTTAGTTGATATAGAAGAGACGGAATATAGCCCAAAGCTATCAGAAATCTTATGCAGACGTGAGAAGAATGGATCTTGAGTTTGTGGTTGGTGATTTAGTCTATTTAAAGATTTTGCCTATGAAGAGAGTGAAGAGATTTTGTAAGAAGGGGAAAATCAGTCCCCTTTATGTTGGCCCATATAGAATCTTGAGTAATTTTGGGAAGGTAGCTTATGAGCTAGAGTTTCCTGCAGATTTGGCGCCAGTACATCCGATATTTTATGTTTCTTTGTTAAAAAAATATATGGGTGATTCATCTGTAGTTGTTCCTTTAAAAGATATGGATGCTAAGGATAGCCTTTCTTACGAAGAAGTTCCAGTTGAGATTATTGATCGTCATATCCGTAGACAAAGGAACAAAATGTTCCCTTGGTTAAAGTCCTTTGGAAGAATCAGTCTGTTGAGGGAGACACTTGGGAAGCAGAAGCAGATATATGAACCAAGTACCCTCATATATTATCTGCAAACTCATATTTAGGATCAGGTAACGATTTTCCTCAGAGTGACAATTTTAGTTCCTTGTTTTAGCTATGTATCCATCATCATGTCATTTTATGCACTCATGAAAAAAGTTAAGTTCATGTATCATGTTTCAGACTCAGTTATGTAATCATGTTTCAAGTCGTGCATATTCAGTATATGATCTCAGGTTTACCCAGTACTCTCAGCTAAACCAGCCTCATTCGAGGATGAATATTCCCAAGAGGGAGATATTGTAATACCTCATAAGATTCTAAGCTCTATTTAGCTCATAGTTGCATATTTAAGGGGTCCAAGACTTAGAAATTTCACTAAGTGTTGAGTACTTTGTCATTTTCAAGACCCCTAAACTTTGATGATTTTATTTTTAACCTTCCCAACCTCGTGACATCAATTTTTGAGTTGATTCATGATCGGGGTTGTTCAGAGCATGTCTCGGGTGAGTTCCAGGATTTTTGAATGAGGTTCAGGCCAGGTTTAGATGGAAAAATAGTGCAGTAATGCATTTGGGCCGCGACACATTGCTCTCTGCCACAGTTATGACCTCTGCGATGCTTTTCTCTCTCCTATGAAGAAAGCTCTACGGAAGGTTTCTCTCTCCAATAAAGTAAGCTCTGCGATGCATGGCTCTGTCCTGCACAGTATTTTTGATTAAGTTCCCAAGGGGCATTTAAGTCATTTTCCTCACCCTATTTCGTCCATAACATGAATTGGGGCTTCCAAAAGGGCATTATTTGCCTCTTTTACCCAAATGCTCATGGGAAACCCTCCTTCTTCCCCAAGAACAATTCAATCTTCATTCTTAAGAAATCAAGGGGTTGAATCTTTCAATCTAAGAAACCTTTAAGAAATCAGTTGTTAAGGTATGTGGGATGTTTATCCATGGGTCCTTTCACCTGTGGAGCCCAAAATCCTCTTTTTATTTAATGTATCAGTTTATACATGTTCTTTATCAAATAAATTAATGAATCTCTTGTTAATGCAATTTCAAGTTATGGTTACAAGTGTTTTCAAGTAAAATGAGTCATATCATGCTTCAAGTATTGCAATTCCCATGTCATAATCAATTGATTTCAGGATTAACCCTCAAGTTATGAATTTAGCCACGTAATCATGTTGTTTTCCTCATGTTTAAGGCATTCCCATGTCCAAGTTATGATTATTACATGTTGGATGAAATGCCTATGTTTTGGTTCTTTGAATTGTCATTTTATACTATAGTGTTTCAAGATTGATATTGTATTTTATAATCATTCGGTGTTGGTGAGTTATGAACACCCGATACCTAGTTGTTTTACAAAATTTCGGTATCTGAGAAATGATTTCAGCTAAACCACGAGTATTATCATTCAGTTAGTTATTATGATCATAGTGAGCACTATCAGAAATAAAGTTCAGTTGAATTTAGTCTTGTTTAGTAGTATTGTCATTCAGCTGGGAATAGGATTTAGCTTGATCGAATCTAGAGATGGGGGGCTCACCCTCCAGTTAGGACTAGGTCTATAGTATCAGTACCTAAGTTCCAGAACTATATATCCATCATAGGATTATGAGATGTCACCCGCAAGTTTAGGACTAACACTCTCTTAGGGGTCACTCGCCAGTTTAGGACTGACTCTCTAGTCCTTCAGGACATCAGATTAATGGATCTACATAGCCATGGTTAGTACTCGTGGAACAGTATTGACACCCTTCAAACTGGGGATACAAGTTGTACCCCAATTAACTCAGACTGGGGCATGTCGATTATATGATACCTCCCACAGTCTCAGTGAAGTACTCAGTATATTTTAGTTCAGGTTTTCTTGACCAAGTGTATAGAACCTCAGTTATTCATTTATAGAGATTTCAGCTATTCAGATTACAGATGTTATATGATCATGCATTTATGCTCAGTTATTTCCATGTATTTCAGTCAGCCCTCATCTCATATACCAGTACATTTAACGTATTGACCGCATACTTTTCTTTGTGCTATGTTTTATTATAGCATAGGTTCAGATGCACAGTTTCCCAACCACTCGTAGACAGCTTAGCGACATTCAGCAACAGTAGTGGTGAGTCCTCATCCATCAAGGAGATGACTTGTTTATTTCAGTTACCTTAGTACATTCTTATGTTCAGTTAGTCGAAGTTATTTGGGGGCCTATCCCATCAACTCCTCAGATAGTTTATAGGTTTTTAGACAAATCAGACAATTAGTTAGACAGTCAGTCAATTATTCTTCAGTTTTATCATTTGTTTCAGATATTTCAGTATTTCTTATTTTAGTACCCCATATTACATTATCTTATCAGAATATCTTCAGCATTTGGTGTTCTATTACTATTTTATTCAGTGCACACAACAAGTATCAGCTCATGGGTTAGCTTATGATCACTTGTGACAGTAAGCACCGTTGTTGCGTCTAGGGGGTAGCCCCAGGTCATGACAGAAAGATACAAGATTGATAAAAGCAATGAAGGAGGAGATTGCAGCACTATAAGGAAACAAAGCTTAGGAGATCACTATCTTTCCTGAAGGCAAGAAACCTATTGGTTGCAAGTGGATTTTCAAAATAAGATACAAAGATACTGGTGAAATAGAAAGGTTCAAAGATAGATTGGTTTCAAAAAGCTATAGTCAATAAGAAGGTATTGACTTTCAAGAGACTTTTTCTCCTGTTTTGATGATGAAAATAGTAACAACAATACTCACAATTTCTGCTCAGATACACTGGTTTATTCACTAGATGGATGTATATAATGCATTCTTAAAAGGTTATCTAAATGAGGAGATTTACATAGACAGGGATTCAAGAGCTAGAGAGAAAAGAAACTAGTATACAGACTCTTGAAATCCCTGTATGGTCTCAAACAGGCTCCCAAGCAGTGGAATGCCAAGTTATCTGAAGCTTTAATAATGATGGGGTTCAAACAAAGTCAACTTGATCATTCTTTATACACAAAGCAGACTAATGAAGGTATTACTATTGTATTAGTCTATGTGAATGACATGTTGACACTCTGAGGATGATTGAAGAAATAAAAGGAATACTTCAGCAATCATTCAAGATTAAAGATCTTGGTGAGCTAAAGTTCTTCTTAGGTATTGAGTTTTCCAGGTCAAAGTAAGGCATTTTGATACACCAAAGGAAATATGCCTTATAACTCATATCTGAGATGGGATTAGGAGAAGATGCTAAACCTATTGACACAAACATTAAGCTTCCAAAAAATTAATATGATGATCATGTCTGCAACCAAGAGCAAGAAGTGAATGATCCACCTATAAATATACAAGGTTATAAGAAACTCATAGGGAAGTTATTGTATCTCACAATAACCAGATCTAACATTTTTTATACTGTTCAACCTCTCAGCCAAAGTCTACAACAACCAAAAAAATCTCACATGGATGTTGTTGTTAGGTTTATTAGACATATTATGTAGAAGCCTAGACAACTAGTACTATTGTCAAGTCAATCAAAAATAGAAGTTACAGCTTACTGTGATAAAGGCTGAGCATCATGTCCATTCTCAAGAAGATTAGTTACTGGCTATTTTGTAAAGCGAGGGGAATCTATGGTTTATTGGAAATTAAGAAGCAAAATACTATTTCTAGAAGTTAAGTTGAAGCTGAAAAAAAAAAGAATTGCTGCAACTGTTACTGAACTTGTCTGGCTACTAGGATTACTAAAAAGGATCGGAGTTGAAGTGAAAGAAGTAACTAAGATTTATATTGATAGCAAGTCAGCTATGAAAATTGCATCCAACCTTGTATATCATGAAAAAACTAAGTATATTGAGATAGATTGTCACTTCATAAGGGAGAAACTAAAAGAAGGACTACTAATAGTCAACTACAGTCCTCCTACCAGGGAACAACTAGCTGATGTACTAACAAAAGGGCTTAACAAAGCTCAATATGAATATATTATATCCAAGCTAGGCATCCTTAATCTATTTGGGGTTACCTAAATTAAGGGGGAGTGTTGAAAGAAGGGAAGTCAGCTCAGCCCTTGCAACTAACACTGTGAAAGCAATGCTAACTAACTTCCAAAAAGTAGTTAGTAACTAATTGTATATCTTGTAAGTAATTAAGTTAGTTAAGTATGTAGTCTCTATAACCTTCTATGATTATCTATTTATACATACTAAGTACACATTATACAACACAAGATTAAGATTCAATCAATGAGATCAATCTAAGATCTTCTCTGTCTTTGCATTCTTATTCTTCTTTCTTATTCTTCATTCTAGTTTACAGAGTTTATGATGAACTCTAATTAAGTTCAAATTTTGTTAGCATGGAATATCAAACACCATAGAAAATGTTTCACTCCCCAAAAGTCATTTGTTATATTTTCAACACCGTGCTATAATATTGAACTAAAAGGTGAGGATTCAACTGTCAAGTCATATTCATATAACCTAAAATAGGGGAAAAGCAAAAGTTTCTAACGAATCAAAAATTAATTATCAGTTGAAGTATACCACAAAGTGAAAAGGGCCCCAAAACAATACTTGTCATGACTAGATAAGTTCTTCTTTCAAGTCGAGATAAAATATGCATTCTGCGTGCGATTGGATATTCCATTCTAACTTTGTTATACATTGGAGGTTGGTCAAGAATGAAGATATGCATTTTTCATTATCACGTCATGACCCACGAGATATTCTTTAAGCTAACAAAAGGGAATTGCTCGAATAGTAAGCAACCCTTATTTCCAACCTTGAAGTTGTGAGTCCGGGTCACCAAGAGATCAAAAAGAGTAAGAGTTCAAGGGAGGGTTACAAAAATTAAAAAAAAAGGTATTCTTTAAACAACTGGCATCACAATTTTCTGAATCCATCTAATCTTGTCTCTAGATTTAGACTAAGTAGGTTTACTAATAGAGTAGAGTTGGTTCCCTACTCTGGAACCCATAACAGTTAAGGATTAAAAAATTAAAATCATTCGACTACAACTTTTTTGTGGTATTACATGGGATTTTCCTTATTCTGTAAAAGTTTGCTGGTTTAAATGAATAATAATTTAATAAATTACAATGAAGGTAACAATTACTTTTTTCCCTTTAATTAGCCCGACACTTTTAGCTTCTCTAGAATTAAGTCAACTAAGCTTTGAAGTTATGCTAGATTAGATCAATTTAATATCATAAAATTAAAATGTACATATTTAAAAATTATATATAAAGTACTATAAAATTGCAATTCTTCTCTTGTCATATGATGATAAAATATATTTTAAAAGGTATCAAAGATTAGATAATTTGAATATCGAAAGAACAAAAAGTCAATGAGTGAATTAGTATTAAAAATTTATTGCTTATTGATTTTAATCTTATTAAGTTATATTGGGTTCTAAAATTAGAATTTGTATATATTTGATGATTTTTTAAGAAAAATATAGAATTTGAACTAAAACTATTTAGTTTGATCGATTTGATAGTCGATTTTCTAGGTGCGACCTTTCAAAAGAACCACATATTATGAGAAAGAGAATGTATTCGATTCTGCTAACTTAATACGAACTTCAGAAATCCTGTTTATTAAGCGGAAATGCTTTTTCTGCAACTACATGTTTTGTCTTATTTATTTGAAAAGTGATTCTAGTATTAATGACAACTCACGAGTCCTCACAAACAGAAGAAGCCCCTCCTTTTAGTATTCTCCTATGAGGATAGGAGATAGCTCCATCACAATTTTAGCTTGAAAGATTAGTAGAAACTCAAACAAGGATAATCATAATATTTTGTCGATAAAATTATTATTTTTGAATATTATTCATTTATCAAAGATAAGGACCTCTATTATTAAGATAAGGACGGTATATTATCCACTTTACTAATTAATGTAAATGATAGGAAGATTTTAATATGTATCTTATATTTACTAGGCTCCAGACTTCTTCTTACTCATAAAATTTGTTGTGTGTTTTGTTGCTAATGTCTTATAATTTTACTTGGAAATTTTATAAATAGTTATAGTTTGGATCGTAAATATTATTAGTAGTTATAATTTATTAAGTTATGATTTAGTCACTATTTAAAAGATGTATCGGTTTGCTCAAATACGTTGTATCTGTTCATTGAATTTTGCTATATTTCTGACTCAAACCCGTTTTATCTGTTCATTCAATTTTGCTATATTTTTTTCTCTTAATTTCATTGTATCTATTCACTCCGTATCTCTATATCTGCTTACTAAATTTTGTTTGATACACTTATCATGATCTAAAACTGGGACCCAAAAACCACTTATCACACCCATCGGTATGGATAAGCATACCCCAAGGTAAACACAAACAAAACATTGATTATGCAGAAGAAGTAAAGATAAATGAAAGTCCAAAATAGATCAACACAATCTGAATCAAAAAAATCACAAAGTCTCACATCATTCCCAAGTCTAGTTCTCACAATACAAGTCTCTAAATATCTAAAGTATATGAAAAGGTCAAAAAGTGTCTATCATATGAAAGAATACGGAAATATATGATAGGATAGAGGTAGAGGATCTGAGAGCATCCAGAATCAACAACTACTACCTTAGTAACCTATGAAAGTATCAACCACACTACAATGCTTAACTAGTGGGTATGGCCGGGTTAGCGCCTACACATAATGTATAGAAAAATAACAAGGGTGAGTACAGAAACAGGTATACTCATAAAGCATCATCGGTGACCGGTCTTAATTTAATGCGATGGAGAGAGCCAATCACAAACCAACGATACAGAAAATCATTTACCTGTACTCAAGAAATACAACCCTAATCCATCAACAAGTATACACAACTTCGGCCAAGACTAGGCGCTCATATAAAATATCAACCAGACTCATAAGTTCATATATCAGATATGATCGATCGCATCAAAAGGATAAAAATCAGTGACAAAATATCTATGTATGAACTCACTAAACCAAATTAACTTATCAAATGGTAAAATGAGTTCGACACATGACATACAATGCAATTGGGACAATGATGATGATGAATATGATGCATGTATGTCCTACCCTGCATTAACCTGCTGTGTTGAATAGCTATTTGAGACCTATAGGGACCGACCTAATCAATATACATCCCGCAGACCCATATTTGGTGTCTCGGAGCCTATGGAACTATCTTTGGTGTCTGTAACGACCCAAAATACCCTCCCGGGATGTCCCAGGGGTTCTTAGGGCTACAAGTAGCCCCAAGCTAACCCTTTGAGCCTATCACTTCTCATAATAATAAATTCAAAAAGGAATATACAAAACACTAGTACTTTCATATCAAATGAAAGGAAATACGAAGATAATACTCGATCCAAACAACCACAATACTGGAAATCTTAACACACCCACAATCTGATAGCTAGTCTAACAAAGCCTCTACTACTCTATTAACTAGACAGCCGTTGGGACAGATCTCCAACTGACTCAAACTGATCTGAAAGTAGTAACATAAATACTAGAATACTGAAATATCTTAAAATAGGTCCTCGAACCATAAGGACTCACCACTAGAGAAATGTAGGCAAAGGCACTCGAGAATCACGGACGAGGCTGGGACTGAGAACCTGAACCTACATTATAAGACAATGTAGACATAGACGTATATGTGGATCAGCACTTGGGAATGTACTGAGTATATGGGGGTCTATGCATTTATTTAAAAACAGTATCAATACTCTTCAATCAAACCATGCATGCAATTAGGAATGACTCACATGGCTTAAATAAGTTAAAATGTAAAGCTCATAAATCATGTAGAATGAAGCATGAAACACAAATCTCGTGAGTCATTATACTTTAGCCTTAAAATCTATACTCTTCTCTTATTCTCGTTACTCATAGGCTGAAGGAAACTTTAAACAATACTTTCAACTTATGCATATATCTCATGGGGAGTAAAACTTCTTTAATGCTTAAGAACTTATAACTCTTTTGAACTCAAACACTTGGAACTCGAAATCATATAACTTTGGTTTGAAAATTGGTGATCAACTCGTACTAGTAGAGAAACTACTTTCTTCTTTGGAAAATACTCAAAAGCAATTCGTTTACTTTAGAAAATATCTCATCTCAAAGCTTTAGGAAAAAATATTCTGTCTCAACTGAAAATACTTTAGTTTAGGGAGGTTCTCTTAACCGACATAAACCATGTGAGCTACATGGATTCCAACGTCTTGTCCTCCTAAGAAAGAAACCTCACATTGGGGAGAGGCGTCATACTCTTTCCAAAGAGTATAACCTCAACTCAGTGATAACTTATCTCGGCCTGAGGCCCAACCATCTAGGCCTCGGGCCTAAAATCTCAAACCTACGGTGGCACGTAGTTTTAGGGTAAGAAATCATGGTAACTTACCCAACTCGGTGCTAAATTCTACTCCCTTTAGTTTATCTCACTCATCTCATGGAAATCCACTTTCAAAAATCACCTCATGGTTCATAAGAACCCAATAATCAAATCTGTAATCTCATGTGGTAGAGTGGATTTCAAAACTCTATGACCATTAGGTCAAAACATTTCTCAATAATCTCAAAATACTCAAATCATGGGTGCTTATAGCATAATAGTTTATAAAATTGCAAGTCTTAATTAGGGTTTAATAACCCATAATTTAATCTCAAGTTAAAAACTCATCATAATGCATAATAGATAGCATATAGATTCATAATTCATGTAGAAATCTGAAAGTTACTGCAATTTGTCTCAAAATATCAACATACTCATATACTTCAATTTCTAGAACCTTAAACTCTTAAATTCTCAAAGAGTAACAACATAGTGTATAAACCCAACTTCTATTTCTCAAGAAAACATGCAAAATCATGTTATTTGACTTTCAATTCATAGGAAATATCAAGATACTGCAATTAATAACAATGGGTGAAAAACCCTAATTCAATATCATGTAAAATCTCATAGATTGCAGAAAATTTTAGTTTAAATAAGTCTTTGGGCACAAGGGTGAAAGGATTACCCTTGATCAAAACCTCACATACCTTAGATTATGAAATTGGATGAATAAGCTTGCTTCAAACTCTTCTTCTTACTCTTGAGAGAGGGTTCTTGCAACCCTTGAACTTGGGGAATTCAAATATCAACTCAATTTGTAGAATCTCTTGTGAGTTCTTAGATTTCTTAGAGAAGGGTTGTAGACTTGATCTTGAGGGAGAAACCCTAGGTCTCTTGTGTTTTGGACGATAAATGAAGCTATTTGATTTGCTTAAAATATATCTGGTTGATAAAAGAGTGGAAAAGACCAAAAATACCTTTTCAAAATAAGTTAAAAATACTGAATAGGGGCAGCAACGGTCAGAGCGAAGGTCCGTCGCTAGCCTGATGGTCCGTCGCTAGCCTGATGGTCCGTCGGATCATCCATCGCACGTCGGTCGAAAAAAGGACATACTGCCTCGATGTGATGGTCTAAGTGACGGTCCATCATAGTCTTGATGGTCTGTCAGATTACCCATCACACGTTGGCTAGGATAAGACCACACTGTCTCAGTGACGATGGCCTCAGCGACTGTCCGTCGCAGCCTTGACGGTCCGTCGCAGCCTTGACGATCCATCGTCCTGGCCGTCGCACTTGGGTCAAAAAAGGGAGTTACTACCTTGGTCGTGACGGGCCGAGAAATGGTCTGTCACAGACTTGACGGTCCATCAGATCGTTTGTCGCACCTGGGCGGTTCCGATAACCCTCAGTAAAACGGCCATAACTTCTCACCCTCATGACGGATTTGGACAAAATTGGTATCGTTGGAAAGCTAATTCAATTCTCTACATGACAAAAAGTCTATATGGTTTAAACATCAATCACTTGGGAAGTATTTTCTCAATATTTTAGGGTTGAAATTACACTTTTCTTGACACGCTCAAGGCTCAAACATCAAGGGAACTTTGCGGAATCTTACAATATATCCCATTTGGAAACATTCATCCTTAAATGTCTCTAGTTAGACTAGGAACACAAGAATACAGAGTAAACATAGCAAAAGCAATTTGCTAAATGGCTCAATATCTATTTAAACTCTTGAATACCTAGGAAATTGCAAGAATTCATGCAAGAATAGATATATAGCTGAACTTTAGATTAGAACGGCTGAATTAAGGAAAAATACTACCTTCAGATTGATCTGAACTCACGAAAAAGAGGTGCGATTACTTGGCTCGCATGTCTGCTTCTGCCTCCCAAGTAGCGCCCTTAACTGACTGGTTTCTCTATATAACTTTGACCAAGGGAACCTCTTTGTTCCTTAGTCTACGGATCTGAAAATCAAGGATCTCAACAGGAATCTCATCGAATGAAAGACTATTCTGAATATCAGCACTCTCTGAGGGATCTACTACAACAGAATCACCAATATGCTTTTTAAGCATGGAGACATGAAAAATAGGATGAACGGATGACAACTCCGCAGGAAAATCAACCTCATAGGCTACTTTCCCAACACGACTCAAAAATCTATACGATCCAACATAACAGGGACTAAGCTTTTCCTTTTTACCAAACCTCCTCACCCCTTTCATGGGTGAAATCTTCAAGTACACCAAATAACCCACTTCAAACTCAATAACTCTTCTCTTTACATCGTCATATGACTTTTGACGACTCTGAGCTATCTTTAACCTCTCTCTAATCAACTTAACTTTCTTTATAACTTCAAACACTGCATCAGGCCCAATCACGGTAGCTTTGCCCACTTCAAACCAACCTATGGGTGATCTACATCTTCTACCATACAAGGCCTTAAATTGTGCCATCTTGATGCTATCATGGTAACTATTGTTATAGGCGAACTCTATCAATGGAAAATGCTTATCCCATCTTCCTTTGAAATTAAGAGCACACGCCCTCAACATGTCTTCGAGGGTCTGAATGGTCCTCTCGGCCTAACCATCTATCTACGGATGAAAAGAAAAATTCAAAATAACTTGGGTACCAAGACCTAGTTGAAATGCCCTCCAAAACTAAGAAGTAAATTGAGTACGCCTATCCAAAATGATAGACAAGGGAACTTCATGTAGCCTAACTAACTCCCGGATACACAATCTAGCATAATCCTCAGTTGTATAAGGTGTATGCACGGGCAAGAAATGCGCAGACTTAGTCAGCCTGTCTACAACAACCCAAATGGAATCATGATGACGGCGCGAAAGAGGTAACCCAGTCACGAAGTCCATATTCACCACCTCCCACTTCCAAGTGGGTATACCAAACTCTTGCATCACACCTCTAGTTCTTTAGTGTCTTTCTTAACCTGTTGGCACATTGCACACATTGCTACAAACTCAGCTATGTCCTTCTTCATACCATTCCACCAATAGATTTCCTGCAAGTCGCGGTACATCTTGGTAGTGCCAGGATGAATAGAATACTGCATACCATGCACTTCAGCTATAATCCTCTACCTCAGATCATCAACACACGGAACACACAACCTACCCTATAATCTCAACACGCCATCTCTCCCTTGGGAGAAAACCTCTACCTTTTGGTCCTTAAATGACACCTTCAGTCTGATCAAACTAGGATCTCTATCTTGCTTCTCCTTCACTTCCAAAACTAAAGAGGATTCGGAACTACTTTGCACCAAAGTACTTCTCTCAGCTAAATCAAGAAACCTAATACCCAATCTAGCTAGACAATGCATATCACGAGCTAACTCTTTCTTACCCTCCTCTACATAAGCAACACTACCCATAGACAATCTGCTAAGAGTATTTGCCACTACATTGTCCTTGCCCGGGTGATACAACACACTCATTAACAATATCGACTGACTAAATAGTTGGAGCCTTGGACTTAGTGTCTTTGACTCTAACTAGGTGATATATGTAACCCTTTGATATTAGCCTTTTGGCTTTGATATAGGAGATAAAATGACTCTTGGGAGATACCGAACTCCTGGACCACTCAAAAATTGGTTCATCAGGAAACTAAAACTTGACCACACGGGTATGACATCCTATAGATGCATAATAAGAATAAAGCCAATCCATACCCAGAATAAGGTAAAAATCCACCATGTTTAGCTCTATCAAATCAATAAGTATGACTCTATGAAGAACAGTAATAGGACAATCTCTATACACTTGTTTAGCAACAACTGACTCCCTTACGGGTATAGAAACTAGGAAAGGCTCAGGAATCCTTTCGGGACTCATTTTGAATTTCACAGTTACAAGTGGGATCACATAAGAGAGACTTGACCTGGGGTCCAATAATACATAAACATCAAGACAAAATACACGGAGCATACTAGTAACAACATCGGGAGAGTCCTCCTTCTCCTGATGGGATGGTAAGGCATAGAATCTATTCTGGCACTGACCGACAGTAATGCTAGATGAAACACCCTGAATAGGGGAGGGACAAGGGATAGGAGCTGGTGTACTAGTGGTCTGTGCCTGAGGTCGAGCATCTCTTATCCCCTGCCTAGCATGCGGATAATCTCTAAGTCTATGGCCCTACTTTCCATAACTAAAATAACCCCTCAAACCTGTAAAACACTCACCGGGATAATCCCTACCACACTTAGCACAAGGAGGATAGCGGGGCCAGTTACTAACACTGTTCTACGACCTAGACATAAAAGACCTGCTCTCTTATTCCTGCCTGCCTCTAGGCACAGGAGCACTAGCAGATGAAGGCACTAGAATAGACGAACATTTCTGAAATTAAGGGCGGTTTTCTTTATGGAACCTAGGCTAACTATACTCATGCTGCTTAGATTTATCCCTCTTATTACCCCTCACTCTGTCTCTCACTCTAATATTATCTGCCTCTATCTTCTGTGCATGCATCATTAACCTAGATAGATACATATCCCTATGCAATATCATAGTCCTACACTCTTTCAGCACCAAACAAGAAACACCTGTCACGAACTTACTAATACTAGCTCAGGTGTCAGAAATCAAATCAGGAGCATACTTGGCCAACTGGTTGAACTTCAAGTAGTACTTATTAATAGTCATGGAGCCCTGCCTCAAGTTTATAAACTCCTCAATCTTTGCTTCCCTCATCTCAAGCGGTAAGAACTTGTCCAAGAATGCATCTTGGAACACCTGCCAAGTCATAGGAGCAGAATCCTCACCTCTACCCTTCCTCCATGATACAACCCAGTCATAAGCTATGTTCTTCAACCTATAAGATGCCTACTCAACACTTTCTTCCTCAGAAACATGCATCACATGCATGATCTTTCTTACCTCCTCAAGGTTTAACAGTGGGTCCTCACTAACGTTGGACCATAAAACTCTGGTGGATTCATCCGCATGAAATCACGGATCCTAGAAGCAGCTACATTACCTTCCTGCTGATTTGCAATTGTGGCCTGGTTATTGGCCCAAACATTAGCAGTGACTGATTGGGCTAACGCCTGAAAGGCCACCCGAAACTCAGCATGAGACACAGTCTTATTCAAAGAATAAACATATGGAGGTTGCTCATCATTGTTTCCACGGGCATTCACTCTACGGAGAGGCATTTTCTGAAATAGGAGAACACGAATTATTAGATGAAAGGGACAACTGCAGGCACGATAGAATATGAAAGAAAGAAAAAACTTTTTCCTAAAATGTCTTCTAGCCTCTTGCTCATAGATATGGCGCACTACACACCGATGATCAAAACTCTACTCAACGTGGCTAGTCAAACTCCCTAGGACTTCATTAAAACCTTAAGCTCTGATACCAAATTTGTAATGACCCAAAATCACCTCCCGAGATATCACACAGTGCTTAGGGCTACAAGTAGCCCCAAGCTAACCCTTTGAGCCTGTCACTTCTCAAAATAAATTATTCAAGATGGAATATACAAAACACTGGCACTATCATATCAAATGAAAGGAAATACAAAGATAATACTCGGTCCAAATGACCACAATACTAGAAATATAACTACAACAACAATTGATAGCTAGTCTGACAAAGCCTCAACTACTCCATTAACTAGAGAGCCATTGGGACAGATCCCCAACTAACTCAAACTGAACTGAAAGTAATAACATAAACACTCGAATAATGAAATGTCTAAAGATAGGTCCTCGAACCATGAGGACTCACCACTAGAGAAATATAGGCAAAGGCACTCAAGAATCACTGATGAGGCTGGGACTGAGCACCTGAACTTAAATTATAAGACAATGTAGTGCATAGACGTATATGTGGATCAGCACTTAGGAACGTACTGAGTATATGGGGGTGTATGTATTTATATAAAAATAGTATCAATACTCTTCAATCAAATCATGCATGCAATTAGGAATGACTCACATGGTTTGAATATGTCCAAATGAAAAGCTCATAAATCATGTAGAATGAAGCATGTAACACAAATCTCGTGAGTCATTATACTTTAGCTTTAAAATTTGTACTCTTCTCTTATTCTCGTTGCTCATAGGCTGAAGGAAACTTTAAACAACACTTTCAAGTCATGCATATATTTCATGGGGAGTAAAACTTCTTTAACGCTCAAGAACTTATAACTCTTTTGAACTCAAACACTTGGAACTCAAAATCATATAACTTTGGTTTGAAATCAGTGATCAATTCGTATTTGTAGAGAAAACTATTTCCTTCATTGGAAAATACTCAAAAGCAATTCATTTACATTAGAAAATATCTCATCTCAAAGCTTTAGGAAAAAATTATTCTATCTCAATGGAAAATACTTTAGTTTAGGGAGGTTCTCTTAACCGACATAAACCATGCAAGATACATGGAGTCCAATGTATTGTCCTCTAAAGGAAGAAACCTCACGTAGGGAAGAGGCATCATACTCTTTCCAAGGAGTATAACCTCAACTCAGTGATCGCTTATCTCAGCCTTGGACCCAATTATCTCGGCCTTAGGCCCAAAACCTCAAACCTATGGTGGCACGTAGTTCTAGGGTAAGAAACCATGGTAACTTACCCAACTAGGTGCTAAATACTACTCCCTTTAGATTATCTCTCT